>CAJGYM010000036.1:0-740333 GCA_904845305.1 Caenorhabditis auriculariae
AAAAGTACGTTTTTTTGGGAGTTATCAAAAAAAGGCTTAAAATTTCTGTTAACCGTCTGTCCCTCAGAGCTTTCATTGCATTTCAAGCGGTCAACTCAAAATCGAAATCAAAATTTACGTTTTAAAATATTTTGAATAAATGATAGAAAGATGAATAAAATGTTTTTTTTTCGAACCAATAAAGGGGGGTTGCAGTAAAGTCGCGCTATGGACAAGAAAATATACTGTACTTTTGATCTTAATTTTTTGCTTTTTTTTTCTTTTTTTAGTCCCTTGATTTTTCTCTACGCTTTTCTGTTTGAATCATGATTTCGTAAAATTGACAGCTGCGACGAATGCAGAAAATTTTGGATGAAAATTCAAGAAGAAGCTTCATGAAGATGTAAAGGTTTATTCGAACAAATGTGCCGAATATTCGGAATTTCTTCAGCATATAGTTGTATTTATCATGCCATCGAATGTTTTTCCGAGAAATCTATTTAATTCATGGAGCTGATTTGATGTTGATGCTATGGAAACTCGAGGATGGTTAGTTCTTTTTTTAAATTTTACTCTTTTCGCGTTCATATTTTTTTTTGCATAAAAGCTTCTTGGGATAAAGTTTTCCATAAAAAAGAAAAAACAGCCCTCGATTTGAAATCTTTGGTTACAGGGCGTTCTGAAAAAAAAAAATTGAAAGACTGATTTTATGGGGCTAAAAATAGGAACCGGTTCCGCTGTTGTTTGTTAGTTGAAAGAACAATTGCAACCACCGTAACCAATTTTTTTTCCCAAATTTTCCGATTGATGGATTAACTATACGTTTCGATAGGCGGAACGCCCACTAATCGTATCCGATTATTTTTTGTTTTGCACAAGAATTTCCACTTTGGATGATTTAACTCTGTAAGCTGAGCTTTTCTCAGAAGATTTGTTGTTGTTTTTCTGGACCAACTCATCCAAGAAGAGAAAGAAAGACGAGATTTATTTTGTTGCCCAGAAATTTGCGTTGTCCTCGGATTTGTGTCAAAGCCAGAAACTCCCCAGAGTCACTTCGCTAACACTAACAAATCTATTCACTCACAAATTCACCCTCTGCACTACCAATTTTCTCAAGTCTCTTGAGAATTCTGGTTTGGAGGGACCTCTAGGTGTCGAAATTCTTCTGTTTTTTGATCAGAGAGAATGACTCATCTTATAATTGGATTTATAATAAGACTCAGCTCACTAGGTAGAATTTTGCGTGCTGAATTTGAATATAAAGTCAAGTTCATAAGTTTTGAGACCTTTTCGATTTTTCAATATCACTCTCACTGATTGAGCTTTTAGATGGAAAAAAGCGCTTGATTTTACTCATATCAGGTGGCTCAAAAAATAATACTTTTTGAAAGATAAAAGGCTATCTACCATTCAAAAATGAGCTTACATGAGGAAGTGCGTTTGTTTCGCAAATTTTAGAATTTTAAAGGGTACAGCTTTTTCATAGAATCCCCCGGATCACTTTGATTTCGGAGGAAGGTGAAAGTATCTGTGGAACATAAATTGATCCAGAACTTCGAAATGTTTAGGTTGTGATCTGAGATAAGAGTTCAGTCTCTAAGAAACTAGGGAAAAGTCCATCTTCTAGTTGTTTTTTTTTTTCCGCCAAAGTTGAAACCCACCTTTAACGTCGTCGAAGAATCCGGCGTTGGCGGAGGCAACGAGGGCGACGAGCAAAAGTCCACGTACAAACATATTAGATTCTGAATTACAAGATGGTGAGAAAAGTTCTGGACACAAACGCTCAAAAATAAAGCGGTGACAGTTAAAATTTTTCGAGCTAGTTGGATGAAAATTGAGCTCGAATTGGAAGCTTCGGAGATCGTTTTGAATAATTTTATGATGAATTTTTTCACGGAGCTATAGTTTCTTGGATAAATGGATACATTTCATAACATTTTTACAATAGTCTCGAAAAAAAATCCAGTGTAATGCCCCAGTTTCCTGATGTACAGAAGTCAGCAGACACAATAAATACAAAGTTAGTTTTTGAACTGGCGAGACCGATTATCATCGCCCATCACTATCAAACGAAGATTGATGACAGTTCATAAGGAACTGCGTTCTTCAAGGTTCAGGGACCAAGAAAAAAAAAGAAGTAGGAAGAAATGGAAATGGAAATGGGCAGTGAGAGCGGTGGCGGAATCGAATGGCCGCGGTGCCACACAAACAACTCCGCCCCCTTCTCCGATGGGCGTGGCGATCGGCGGTGTTCGAGAACGGAAAGGAAAGGAGAAGAATAGTTCAGAATAGATTTGCAAATTTTAGGTATCATAGTTCTGAATTTTTTTCGGATCTCAAGGCACGGCTGTAGAGTTTCTGACGGCCAATCTTCTTGACACTTTGTAATTTTAAAACGAAGATTCTATATCTAGTCCTCATACATCTATATTATTTGACAACGGACGTGTCGTGGAATTTCTAGTGGCCACTTTAGTAGCGTCAGCAATCTTAAGTGATCCCGAGGACTGCCCGGAAACGTCCGGAGCGTTATCGAGGTCTCAGTAAAAATATGTTGCTTCAGATCCCAAGATTCAGCAAATTCTCAAGTTTTCGATTTCAGAACCAGTTCAGGCTGGATTCAGAACTATATGCATCAAAGCTCTAAAAACTTTTCAAGGATCATTAAGTGATCACTAGAGTGGTGTCGGAGCTCTGTAGATGTGTCTGAAAGCTTTAGGAGACGACCTAAAACGTTTTCCATTTTTTTTTCAAAGCCATTTCACCTCTTTTCTACATTTAGAGTGCTCTCTAGCTTCTATGAAACCTTTCTGACGAAGATGACTTCGAATAAAACAACATTTCGCAAAAAGGTTCACAACGGAAATGTATTTTTAACTATCTTTTCTCGAAATGTGGGGATTATGGTATCCTTATGGTCATTAGTTATTGAACTTCATTCATTATGTTACTTATGCAATTTTGAGAAATGTTGGGTCATGTTCTCGAATTGATAATGATTTTCATAGTGAAATAATACGTCGTGTTCGATTTGTTTATAAAAAAAAAATCAATTTTTTCAATTTTGCGGCAGTTTTTCTATATTGGATCACCGCATATGGAATTTATTTCAGGAAGATGATAGTTCTTGCACCAACAGTTTACTTTCTTTCGTCTGAAGTTTCTCGGAACGTCTAAAATCGATGCCTAGACCCCCACACACTTTTGCTGGTTTTTTATGATTTTCAATAAGCTGGCAATTCGTTATTTGTTCCGTTCATGACTTCTCCCTGACAATTTATGAGTAGTAGATTCCAACGCACATAGTTACTATAGTGACTACTTGCACTTTTTTCTTCAATTCCACTGCTCGTTCAAACTTTATAAAGAGATAGCCGTAAATGTAGTGTAATAGTTTCAAAAATAAAACCTCGTAACCAAAGATGGTATAAAAGTGAACAGAACGACGTGTTCTTCAACCACAACATCGAGTGTTTTGAAAACATAGGACAAAGAGTTTTCGAAAGGACTATACCTTTACTATACTAGTTTTTTGACGTCGAGTAAAGTGTTCTTCAGTTTGAATGTAGTATATCTTTTATTAATTTTTACAGACATCAAAAAATACAGGAAATCAAGGAAACACCAACAAAACAATCGCCATGAGCAATCATTTCATGGTGGAAGGGATTTTGCGTGTTTACATGTTGACGAATTTGATCGCCGATCGTTTCACAACTCCCCGTAGAAGGGATTAAGTCAATCGCGGATGCAAAAAAAGAGAGTTTCACTTTTTGTTGAAAACTGTCGAACGGATGACAATGAAATTTTGAAGTTGCGCCGTTTTTGATGCTCTGGTCGCACGTGGAATGGCTCAAGACTTTTAAACAGTCTGTTCTTCAAAATGGCGAGTATTTTGAGGGTGGGGAACGTTCTGATTCAACCGCATCGCGACCGCTACGTGTTGAGCTATTCCAAATGCGACCAAGGAAGAATCGGGTATCATGCTTTATAAGAAGGGCTCGGACTTCTGAGAAAAATTAGCCTCGGAAATTGAGCAGCAAAAGAGGAAGTGCGCTCAAAGGCTAATTTTTTTTTTCAATTTTTTGCTTGATTAGGCGCAGGGCTTCATATAAATAGGCATTTCTCATCTAATTGGAAATCGAACTTCCGATTTTTTCATGAATTCTAGAGCTTACTGAGAGGCTCGAAATTATCCGTTGAGAGCACTTTAACGATTTTTTTTTGGCGGCTATTTTACCCCGATACTTCTCATTACGCAATGCTATTTTATAAGCGAAGAAGAAAATTATAATGAGGGTTCGATTTAACCGCTCAGCGAGAGCTGTTTGAAAGGCATCTTGGAGGTTGACCGAGGTGGAGGCGTTCTGAAATCGTCTTGAAATTTTGAAAATCTAGGATTTCACAAAACTCAAGCTATCATTCAAGAATAACAGAACAGAAATAGAATGAAATAAGGAAATTTATTGGAAAAAAATCTGGAAAAAGGTGAAAATTTATGGTAACGGACAACAAATCGGAAGAGACACGAGGGAAGTGAGGTGGGCCGTTTGAAATTCTCCAAATTCTAGGGGAAGATTTTTTTTTTTCTTGCAATCAACACAGGGCTTATAGATTGTATACTTAACAGAAGATAAGGATTGAGGGATGTTCGATGTATAACTTAGGAGGGTAGATAAGACGGATAATGGGGCGAAAAACAGAGGATTTTCTGTCGGAATCGCTTGGCCGGGCGGATTTTCACTCGGAAGTCCGTCTTGAACGATTATCGCCTCTTTTGCTGAACGACGAAAACTTGCGTCTGCAAAGACAGGTTAATCAGGGGGAGGATTCCATGTTAGGTAGAGTAGAAGTGCAGGTAGAAGGTTGCAACTCACGTGAAAATTCTGGTTACTTTTTGATCTTGTGGTTTGTAATCAATGACAGTAATAGTAACAAAAGACGTCTTAAATAATTCGACAAGGGAGATCATTTTATTCGCAACTTCAAGAGCTTTAAAACCTGGCCAAAAATTTCTCTACTTGCCAGAAAAACGTTCTGAACCTCTCATCTATCACAATTTCTTACGTTTCGGGGAAAAAAAATCCAGAGTTTACTGTTTTTCAGCATAAACTATTGAGCTTGCTTTCACAAAAAGTTTGAAGATGAATTCAGATTGAGATTTTCAGATTCTTCATTGTTGAATATGTGAATTGATAGTGATCAAATAATAGATCACGTGAGAGATATCCCAACTAAGAGTATAAAAGAAGTCGGGAACTCAGACCATCATCACTCGTACCCGTTTCAGACCATCATCACTCGCCCCCGTTTCGCCTCCAGCCTCGCCGTCGCTTCAAGCCTCGGACTGACGACTTCTCGCCTCTCCTCAACTTCATCTTTTTACCACACCTAGTTAATAAAACTATTGTGGGGTACTCTTCTTTCTGATAACGCACAACGCACAAGATACATTAAAGTTTTTTTTTTTTACCCCACAATAGTTTTATTAACTAGGTGTGGTAAAAAGATGAAGTTGAGGAGAGGCGAGAAGTCGTCAGTCCGAGGCTTGAAGCGACGGCGAGGCTGGAGGCGAAACGGGGGCGGTACGAGTGATGATGATCTGAGTTCCCGACTTCTTTTATACTCTTAGTTGGGATATCTCTCACGTGATCTATTATTTGATCACTATCAATTCACATATTCAACACTCATCTCGTTCAAGAACAGTTTTTCTGGACAAGTTTCAGAAAATGTTCACTTTCTCAGTAAAATGACCCCCTTGTTAGCAAATTTGCGAGTTGTTGAACCTCGGGAAGTCACACGGTAACTAAGAAAAAAAAATTCTATCATTCCGAATCTCTAAAAAAAGGGAAAATGTTAGTTCGATGCTCGACATTCGCCTAATTCTCTACAGATCTCTTCTAAAAACTTACCTTTTTGAGAAAAAACTTTCAATTTTTGAGAGAATGTACACTGTTAGTTCGTCCCCTATAAATATGTATCAGTGGATCGAATCTAACAATTTTCTGATGAAATTGATGAAACTTAAATCAGATGTTTCATCAGCATTATAATAAACAAAAAAATATAAGTTGTTATATTTATTTTCGAATAAAACGGCAAAGAAATGAAGTTTTAAAGAGACGCCAGAGAAAGACGATTTTTCTAATTATCTAGTGTCTCTTCAGCCGCCGCTGCTCTCTCGCCTTTTTTCCGTGGATAGATTGAATTTCCCATTCAAAAAGACTACAGACAGAACTGAATCTTTTTCGAAAAAAATTAAATGAAAAAAAATTTGAGTTCACATTCAAGGGTGGTAGAAACCAATAGGGAAGCATTCCACTACTTTCATTTTATATTTTTACAAAATTTGAAGCTTGCTCCAATGATAAATGTCTCTGATTGGCTCATCAGGCCTCGGAACTCGTAAAAAAAAGCTTTCTCGGACGTCGGTAACACAAAATGTACGTTTCTCAGTTTTTCTAGTAATCCTTTAAGAGTTCTGAAGCCGCTAAAGGTATCACTAGAAATTCTAAAAAACTTCCGGAGCGCTTCTGTTTTCAAAATCTGAGATCCCAGCCAATCAGAGATGTTTCTCGGTGGAGCTAACTTGCGAAACCTCGAAAATAGCTGACATCCTCAAACTCACTGTATTTTCCGGCGATCCAACTCGGTGGCTTTCGGCGAATCGAAAAGCGCCTTGAGCCTTTTCACGGGCAGCTGTTTCTCTGCGTGCATCCCGTCCACCTGTATAAATATCCTTTCTTTTTCTCGAATTCCAAAATGTTCATCTCAAAATTTCCAATCGAAAGATCAAAGAACACTTGGTCATCCGAAGGAAACGAGGGGAAAAAGCCGAATCTGCAAATGTAATCCGAGCCGCGTCCTCAGATTTGATTTGAGGCCGACTTTTTTTTTCTCTTTTTCCATAAAATGCCTCCTTTTAGGAGTTGAGATGGCTTTCTTGGGGCATGGAAATTGGTAACTGACGGGATCCCAATGCAGAGATTCGACGGAGCCTTCGTCTTCCACTTCTTCTGGATCGTCTTCTTGAACTTCATCCTCGTCGACTTCCTAAATTAAAAATTAGATTTTTAAAAAAAACAGCTTTTTCTAACACAAAATCTTCACACACCTTTGGAAAATTTAGACTTTCTTATTTTCAAATCAAGGAGCTCTAGGAATCGTACTCAACTTCAACTTTTATGAATACCAAGCTCAAAACGCAACTCCATTATTCCACAATCGCCTACAATTAAGCGAAATGAAGCCGTGGCAGAATTAATTCAGCGCCTAGAGGAGATCAAAATGCAAAGATGTCGGGACAAATGACGGATGGAAGCGATTCGACACGCATAAATCGACTCTGCCATGGCAGATGTCCCGTTTCGAGCAAATGAGCCGCGGTCCTTTTTGATGGTCCATGAAAACTGAGCTCAGAAAATACAGATTGAAAGATTTGAAGGGGCCGAGTATTTCACAATCTATCGTTTAGGTTTAAATATTGGTCTATTTCAGTTTCATCAAATGTGTCTTTCTAATTTTCGATAAATCTGAAAGGCGGTATGGAAGATGTACAGATAATCTTCACAAAATCGCTTTCTCTTATTTGCAAAGTCTTTGAAAAATTAAAAAAAGGTCTGACTGTTAAAAAAAACTTAAAAAGAACTTTTTGAAAAATACCCCCTTCTTGCTATAGGAAATAGGTTTTTTTAAGCGAGAGAACTTTTTTTAATCGCCTCATTTTTCACAGAATCAAAATTTTCTTCCCTGACGCTCAACATTTTCTTGATGAAACTCATAAATCACATTTTAAAAAGAGTCTTTTTTAAATATATCATGTCTTCGACACAAGTTTTTCATAGCTCTTTAATTTCTTCCATTTTCTCTCCAATAATTTCCTCATCCAACTAACCCGCCACTCGCTCATTGCCGGATGTTCAAGACTGCTTCTGGTGGTCTTTGATTTGCCGGCGAAAGCTCTCCTCAGCCTTTTCTTCGCCGAGGACATTTTCGAGGGCGACTTTCGGTATTCTTCCTGCAGATAATTTATAGATGGGGAGATTTTCCTTGAACACAAGAACCATGTCCTCTGTTTGTATGCATTTCTGCTCGATGACCGGCGACGGCGTCTGGATTCTGATGCTCTTCATCTCGACTTCCGTCGAAGCTTCTGCGTCGACGCATTCGGCGATGTAGGTCTGGAGCTCTTGCTCACGCGTCTGGATGTGCTCCGTTTGGCTTTCTGACTCCTAAATTGCGGGATACAATCTTCAAGGGAGCTTAACTGATATAATTCGCAAGCAGATTTGAATGGCTTTGGAAATAGTTGGGCTCAATGATCTAATAAGATAGGTCATTTCACAGTACAAATTTTAAAGAAAGCCAGGATACTCCCTGATGTACAAGGTAAAAATCTTGTACAACTTGTAAGTTTTCAAAAAAAGCAAGTTCATCTTTAAGAATGAGAAGAAAAAAGCAGAATATTCAAGTTGAATCAAGGTTCTAAAAAAGCTTGTGCGACTATACGTCGTGGTGTATGCGTCGAACCTACTGTTCCTCGCTCTTAAATGCTACAGGAGCCGTTTTGGACTTTTTTTTTAATTTTAAGAAAGAAAAGTTTTTTCTCTTGAAATAGGTTATTGTGACGAATTTTGAAGGTTTTTTTCTTTCTTTTTGGACATTATTTTCTGGACATTTTTACAGATTGAGACGTCCAGGACGTCAATTTGATATATCAAATATTGCTCCTGTCAATTTTCAGAATAAGAAAATATTTCGACAGGCTCGATAGTTCCAAGTCATGGAAAATGAGGTATACATTTTTTTTCATTTTCATTATCACCCCAAAAATCGTATTTCTGTTCATTGAAAGTCAATTATCTGGCTTCCACTCTGCTCAAATGTTGTGACAAAAGAAAAAGAAGTATAATTAAACAGCAACTTTCAGCATCCGTAATTAGATTCGCATCTCATTTTTTCCATTTAGCGTCAACAAAATTTCATGGATTACTGACTTCAATCGAATTATTAAGGTTCAAAGATCATTTTGGTCGAGTTTGAGGCAGTTAATGTGCACATGTTGATGAGCTGGGATTGGATAAGCTAGAACGATATTCTAAACAAAATCTAAAAAAGTTGAATTATTTTTCTTGCTCAAAAATTCTGAGGCCGTGTTTAAAATGATTTCGCGAAATCCCGAATAGCCGTCAGAGACTTTTAGAGAAACAGAGATAGTTTTGCATTTCGCGGAATTTTTTTAACACAGCATCAAGAATTCAATTAAAAAAATCATGAATGCTCAAAAAGTCTCTGAAATTTTTTCTTTTTCTACTCACAAGAACAGGAGCGGAGACGGTGGCGACCTGCGCATCGGCACTTTCCACGTAGATCGTCTGCGTCTCCACGACATTCTGTTGGATTGTTTCCGTCTGCGTCTCGACGGCTTTCAGTTGCTGCAATTTTAGAGATATAGTTCCAAGAGTAGCGCCAGATATAATCTTCTATCACTATTCGTCAAGACGCAACTGAATTTTTTAAGCGCAGAAGGGCGAGGCGAAGAACCGTAAGACCATGCTTTCAACTTGATCAACTACAGTTTTGGACTTCTTGATGCAGCTTGATCAACTACACGTTTGAACGTCCTAACTTAATTTGATCAACTACACTTTTAGACTTGTAGCTCTCCAAAGGCTCTTATTCAATATGGCTTAAAAGGTCCTTGTTCACCGCCTAGTCAACTGGTCCACACCAATGTTTTCCGTATTATTTTTTTTCTAAATTTCAATATCTACATCTTGAAAGAATCTTCGAGGTCTTGAGACGAAAATTTTCTAGATCACAAGACTTTTTTGAATTTCAAAACTCCAAAAAGTAGTTGTAAATCTAATGCATAGTGCGTTCTTCGCGACTTCTCTGCGCCCTCCTCGTCTCTCGACGACCCTCTCTTGTTGACGCGCTGTTTTCATGTCTCTCTGACCTCGCCGATGAGGGAACAGAAGGACGCAGACGCTCGAGACGCTAACTACATCTCTTTCAACGTGGAAAAACCATTTTGAAACTCCGGGAAAAAAAAAATTACATCGTCAGTAGCTTTCATTTCGACGCGATCCGTCTGAACGACACACTCGGTGTACTGCTTCTCGTCCGTCTGGTGCGATTTTTCCTCTCTGAATAAAATTTTCGAAGTTTTTGCTTGGAAAAGCGAAAAAACCTGACGACGACTTCTGTCTGAGTATCGGCGTCGTGGGCAGCAAAAAGGGCGGAACTATCCACGGCGGCTTCTTCGATTTGGATCTGAAAATTATTATTTTTTTCCTGACTAGGGAACTACTCGGACTCGGGTACGCGTTTCGAGTTGAAACATTGGTGGCTATTAGACCCGGGTAAGAGTACTCGAAAACAAGAGAGAATATCTGCTAAATCCCATAGGCTTCTGAGAGAAAGCTTTTTGAAAATGAACAGTTAAGGCTTGAAAATTGTAAAATTTTCGCTTTCCTCGTTCTTTTGACTGGAGAAAAGTTTTTTTGAGTTTATCATAGCCGGATCATTCAAGACGATTGTATTAAAATATAAAATAAGGTGAAAAGCAGTATTCTGAAAATTTTTAGGCCTAATTTTCACAGTTTCTACTAATTTTTTCTCAGTTTTCTATCGGGTTTAGCAGATATTCTCTCTTGTTTTCAAGTATTCTCACTTAGGTCTATAAACCCCTAAAGTTTGAACTCGATCGGCGTACCCGAGTCCGAGTAGTTCCCTAGTGAGTCCTTTGAAGATTTATCACTACACCTGTTTTCCTCAGAACTTTATGTTACACAAGAAAAGCAAGTAGAATAATCAAGCCTACCTGTTTTTGGACCATTTCCTCCAAGGCCTTGGGCGGTTCGGCTCCTTCCTTGTGCTCTTCTAACAGGAGGAGTTTTGGCATACCTAGACAATAGACCATGAATTTAGAGAGTTCCAGGAGCCATAAAACAAAGTTTTCGCGAAAGGAAACATTTTTAAAATCTTTTATAATGGAACTGTAGCCCATTCCGCGCCACCTTGTCACTTTTTTTCACTACGAGCTACATGTGCTCTCCTTAGAAAATGCAAAATGCAATTTCTATGCTTGCGCCTTTGATATAACGAACATCTCAAAGCTATTTTAAAGGCGCATGTGATAAATTAAAGGCGCACTGGCACGGAATGGACTATAATATTATCCCATTTTTCTTCAAGCATTTTCGAGTGACCCGAGTTCTGAATTCCCAGCAAGGCTCTTCGAAAATCTACGATCATTGACAAAAAAAACTTTCATTGAAAACGAAATTTTAGATATTCCTAGAAGATCTTTGAAAAAAATTATTTTTTTCCGCTCGAGTTTCTAATCAGCAGAGCTTTTTAGAATAAGACTCAACCCTCAAAAAAAGAAAGCTCTTTTTCAAAAATACAAGAAAATTCGGAAAATGGAGATTAGAACTCTGCATCGCTTATATTTGAGAGCATAAATCACATCGAAAACAATTTTATCTTTCAAAAGAATGTATTACAGTGAAGAGATTTAAAGTCCGAGATTTTTTTTCCTACGACTTTAATGAGACTTTCCCTACCAGTTTTCTCATCCAAATCAGTGAGGATGGCGGGAACTTCGATGCCTTCCTTCTTGGCCTCTTGCTCGACCTTCGCCATGGCTATCCGGCGCTTTTCCTTGCTGAAATTTAAGTTTCTACAGTTTCAAACTGGAGGTCCGACCTCATGAGGGGCATGAGGAGCTTGGCGGCCCGATTATTGCCCCACATGCGCATCATTCCGACGGAGGCGCCCATTTGATCTCCCCCAGCCGCCAACTTTTCCTGGTACTCCATGATCAGCTTCATCATCATTGAAACGTAGAATTCTTCAAGGGCCACCTGGAATGCAGAAATTTGGCTTCTCACTTTAATTGATTGGACTTAAATTGGTAAGTTTCAGGATATTTTTCCAACACTTCTAAATAGGTTCAGTTTTTTCAAGGGTATCAGGAAATCTATTAGACTTTCAATGAGTATTACTGGAAAAAAGAGACCCAAAGGATTTGGAAGCGAGAGAACAATGGCGACTGAAGAGACGCCAGAAATGTTTGATTATCTGATTCCCTGGCGTCTCTTCAGGTCATGTTGATCTCTACCTTTTTTTTATTATCAAGAAGACGAAATCGTACCTGTACAACATTGATACTCATGCTCACCAACGACAAGCCCACAATAACGAAAGCGAAGCAAAGAACCATCATGCTGAAGGGAATTTATTTACAATCTTTGTCGGGATGAAATCGGTTTTACGCAAAATTTTGGATGAAGCCAAGCCGAAAATGCTCAAAATAAATCAGAAAAACTTGTGTTGAAATAAAAAAAAAGTTTTCTCTAACTATTGACTGGCCTGCTTAAGCCTAAACTTTCCGAAAAACAGATAAGAATAATAATAATACTAAAGAGATAGAATGAGAAAAATACACAAGAAGTACATTTAAAATCGAAACGGAAAAAAAGAAAAATCCGAAGACGAACTCCCTCCGAGCGACAGAAATATCTCCAAGTCCTATCGTCGATAGAGAAATGAACATGAAGTAGAGACTCTCGCCGTAAGTCCAGTCCTCCCAGATTTTGAAAAGAGCCGAGCAGAAGAAAATCCAGCCGATCGTGATGCCGAGAGCGACCTGGAAAATAAGGATAGTTCTTTTTCTGCTTGCAAGCGAAACGTTTGAAATTATATCAAAGAAGCTTTTTAAAAGACCATTTTTGTGCCTTGTCTTTTTGGACTTTTCATAGGAAAGGCCCTTTTCAAGGAGACAAAAGCTCTTGGAGGAGAGATTCCTGATAATTTCCAGAAAAGAAGAGATGAAAAGTCGATTAAAATATCTTTTTTCATAGAAGATGAGATAGAGAAGCTATTACGAAAAAACTATTTTTCGCCTTTTCGTGGATTTTCATCGAAAAGGACCTTTCAAGGAGATAAAAAAAAAGTCGGAAAAGGTCAGAGTATACTTCAGAAAAAAGATGAATTAAAGCCGACCAGCAAACCCTTTTCTTGTAAAAGGTGAGTGAAAGAAATTCAAAAATTCGCTTGGGCAAGATTTCCCAATAATTTCTTGAAATCCAAAAAAAAAACTTGAATCTTTTACTTTTCAAAACAAACCTTGACACTCATTCTGGGCGCCATATTTTCCACATCTAGTTCAAGTTCCGATTCATTATGTAGACTTCCTGCTTCAGAAGCCAGAGATGAAACTTCAGGTTGAACAGCTTCTCCTGACTCCAGTGCCACTAACTGAAACTTTTCAACGATTACTTTGGCAGAATTTGATTATTCCTGTTCCTGGTTCTTTCAAACAAATCCGGATAAAAAGAATATAAACTTTTCTCCTCATAGAGTTCATAACAATAAACGACTAGAATGGTCCCCTATAGGGGCTACTAAAGCTTGCAAAATATAGGGGGAGGCAAATTGGTTTCTAGAGAAAAACCTTTTGAAACTGAAGTTTTCCTAAAGAAAAATGTCTACAAAAAACCTCATCAACTTTGCCGATTTCTCTCCTCCGTCCGCAAATCTTCATCACACCGAGGTAGGCGCCAAAATCTTCGAAACCCTGAAAGAAAAACTTTTAAGCCCACGAATGAAATAATGCTGAGACACTGTAGAGTATCCTTAATCTGGAGAAAGAGAAGAAAAATGTCACGGAATAGGTCATTATTTGACTCACGACACTTCAAAATACTCAAATGCCGCTATTTTCCATGACATTGCAAACTTTTTCTAAAGTCAGTATATTTTTAAAAATTTTAAATTCTGTGAATTCTGATCAAAAAGTTCACAGGGATCAAAAAAATTCTTTGTTAGAAAAAAATAATAACTATGAAAGGAACTCAAAGATCAAATTTCAGCCAAACAAATTTAGTATTTCAAATCCGGAAACCTTGACACATCCATTGATGTTGTTGTAGAGAAATTTGCCCAAGTCGTTCAAGGTGATGAGCATAAGAGGGATTCCAACGCAAGAATAAATGACGGTAAGGATTCGACCGGACGTCGTCAGACATGCAATGTCGCCGTATCCTAAAAAATTCGAGCAAGATCCTGAAGGTTTGGAAAAGTAATTGGGTTCCTTGAAGTTATTTTCTCATTGAAAAAGCGCTAATTGCTGTAGAAATAGTGAAAAGTAAATCTGAACAGGTCTTGAAGACTGAAAAAAAAATCACAATCTCTGAAAAAAAGATCGGAAAGGAATCCGGAGCGTCTTTTTCATGAAACTAGTGAAAAAATGTCAAATGTCCCCTAAAAAAATTACCGATTGTGGTGAAGAGAGTGCCGGCAAAGTACATGGCCGACATGAAAGACCACTGGGACTCGTCTTTCACCTATAAATTAAACATTCTCACTAAGATAATTCAAAAAAGCATTATAAAACGAACGGCGAACTGAAGCTGCGATTCATAGTGATTGACAGCTTCTTGGAAAGCATCTTTTCGGGCTCCGAACTTCCGGGGACCTGAGAGACTTTTGTCGCGAATCACTTCTTCCAGTCGCAAAAGAAGCCGTCGACGTTCCTGTCTGCAAACCGAGGATACAGATATATAATCCTGTAAATTCTGAAAACAGCGGAAACTGAGCCATACACGAAGTAAACCACAGAATATGGGGTATTCAAAAACAAAATGCCTTTTTTTCTTGTGTATGAAATAAATATTATTATATAAATATATTAAAAATTATAATGCTGTTTTCAATAATAATGATGTCTTGCAGTGAATTTTAGAGCTAAATGCGTCTGAACTTCCGATTTATATAAATTTGCCCCTTTTTTTATTTTTTTGCGCGTTAAGGCGCGTCGTGGCTGCAATTTTGCGTCGTTGTGTTGCAAAAGTAGGTTTTTAACTTAAAAAAGAGAACATTTCAGTGGGAATTTTCTACATTCTTTTTATTTTTTTCTTGGAAAGTTTGATTTTTAAGTTATTTTCATTCTTACATCCTTGATTTGTGATTTTTTGATGAATGAATGGCGGCTAAAGTAATCCATGAAAAACTGGCGATTTTTATTCATTACTCACTTATATTTAGCTGCTTCGCCGGCGGCCACGTCTTCTGCTGTCCCGCTTTCCAGGAAATAAAAGATGAAGGCCCCAATCAGCATGTAGAACATGATAAAAATCAAAGGGAATAGATACTGAAAAGTAACTTTTTTGAATTTCCTTGAAGTTTCGATGAAAAAGACCATAATTCTTTAAAAATAGTCAGTTCAAAAACCATTGCTAATGTTTTTTCAAGCTTGGAGCTTTTGTCTAACCCCTAAAATGCTACTAAAAAATCATCTGTGTTTGAAGAACTACATAAAATTAGCCTGGGCTCTTTTTTCAACAGGCTATAACTCACCTTGATATGATATCTTTTATAGGCATCTTGGAAAATTTTTCGTATATTGAGCTTCTTTTCCTGTTGTACAGCTGCATCATTCGCATGAACTCTGCTCTGAAATCCTCGATTGATCCTTTGAAAAAGTGATTTTTCTGTTTTGAATTGCAGGCAACTACGGACATTCACAAGACAGAAAAGGGTAGTACTCAGGTGAAGGGCACCGCATTCGGGAATGGATTGGGAGGGCTACAGTAAGAAAGAATGAGTATCTACGGAGTCGCCGCCAACCTTGTACTCAAGGTAATCGATCGCTTTGTACAAGTCTGTTTGCTTCGTGCAGTTCTATAAAAGCTTTCAGGAATGTTCTTAACATGGAAATTCCATCAAGGGTCCTGGTCATTGACCAAAATATTATTTTTGAAAATTATAGTTTGGGCGACTGAGAAAGGGTGTAGCGGTTTTTAGAAGGTTTCGAGATATCACTGGTATCTTGAGAGGAGCTGATAATAGTGGTCACTTAAGTAATTGGAGTTTCGGGTCCGTCAGGGCCTTCGTAAGCTTGCTCAAATATTTTAAATGGGGAATCCGGAAATCCATCTTAATTTCCTACTTTTCGAAAAAAAAAAAATGGACGATTTGAATTCAAAATTAATCCGTTTGGAAAAACTTCTGATATTTTCATCTGGTCGATCTTCAGAAACACGAAGTTTCAAATAAAGTACGCATTTAATCCCTGAAGTGACCACCGAGCCGAACAAATTCTTCTGTACACTATAGTGACCACTCTAACCATCACTTCAAAAAACCCTATAAAGACCACTAAAACCTCTTTTCCCTAGAAAGAACCTGAAGAATCCGCTCATGGAGAGCGTCGGCAGTGCTCGGGGTCGCCGAAAGCTGCGAAACTCGTCGATTTGTGCTGTTGCTGCTGGTTCTCCCGTGCTCGCCGAGCTGCCGAAAACGGGTTTAGACAATCAATCACCATGGACAAAGGGTTGGATTGGAGGAAATCTTGGTTCGTTTTGACATGGTTGGTGGAGAAAACGCATGGGAAAGAGGTAAAATTTCAAGCAAAACTTTTTTTTCGAGTCATTTTTGATCACACGATGCTCTTGAAGCTTTGAAAGCTCGCTATAAACTACTTGTTAAACTTTAAAAAAAGAGAAATTTATGGCCAAACTTTTGAACTTAACCTTTATGTATAGCATGATAGCAAAAAAAAAATTGGAAAAAAGACTTCGATTTGAAGAATTTTTAAGCAAATGACGCTAAGTTTTGGAAAAACAATAGGAAAATTTAAAGCACAGACACCAGAGAAGGATCTTTCAGACACTTTGAGTTTTCAAGTGATCCCTAAAGTGACGTAAGAACCTCTAGATGGTCTTATAGGAAATAAACCTGATCCGATGTTTCATATTCATTGGGAAGGGAAGGAAACCTGTGAATTCTGCGCGGAAGCTGGACGGTGCTGCTGCTGCCGACCTCCGCCGATGCCGCCGAAGGAGCGCAGCAGGACTGGCATGGTGCCAAGAAGCCGAAGTTTTGCTCGACTTTGACTTACGGCTCACCGAGGTGGTCACCTGACAAGAACTGGAAAACGGATAGTTTGTTTGGGCTTCTGAAGATCGCTTTAACAAATTAGGTCTTTGTCGGGTTTGGGAAAAAAGAGGCGTTCTGTATCAAACTTTTTGAGCTTGAAAACCCAAAAATGATCGTCGGAAAGCTCAAATTTCTAAGAAGAAGGAAAAATATGAACCATCCTTGATCATACACGTCATGATTCAGCAAACCTTCTCTGAAGACTGATCAAACTTGTAATCTTGTTAACAAAAAATAAAAGTAGTAAATTGAAAAAATTTGAAGAACAGTTATTCAAGTCATGAGAACAACAAAAGCCGCCTCGCTTTGAAATAAGAGAGGCTGGAAAGTTGGCAAAAAAGCGCGAGTTCTCAATAGCCGTGCGAAAATCAACACCGGCCCTATATACTGACAAGACCAAGGTATACTCAGTTCAAGGGATGTCGAGGGCCAGTTTGGAAAGTAAAGCTCAGAAATAATGTAGGGATATCCTTGTATGTACTGGATGTTCTATAGAAACACACTCTGAAGTCCAAAAAGTCATTTTTCAACGGTGAAAGTATCATTTTCATGTAAGGTTTCGAATCCTGAAGTTTTTCAAAAAATGAGAATTCGTCCAAATTCGGACTAAAGATCTCTTCCAAGTGAAGAAAGGAGTATTCGAGAAGTGTTTCGAAAGAATTAGAGAGGGCAAAATCAAATTAACCTCCTTGTCAGCTGAATTTTTGCCTGGATACATTAACCTCAATTGTTAACTCATCAAAACATTTCTAGAATCAACAAAGTTTAGAGAAAAAGGAGAAAAGCTAAAAATTGTATTGATGAAAAATAAATGAATTTTACGGTAGCCTTATTTGAAATTTTAACCCAAAATATGTTAAACTGAAAATTTCTGAAATTGAAGAGTTTATCATTATGCCCTCGGACCTTGGTAACGCGAACCGGATGGAAAATTTCTAGTGACCACTTTAGGGACCTCAGCACTCTTAAGTGAACCCTAGAGTTGATCAAAAACGTCCCGATTTTTCCTACGGAGGTCTGAGCCGTGTTAAAAGTTCAAAATTATCTCTGACTCTCAAGAATTGAGATCTTTCTCGCTCTCTGACGGTTCTCGGAATTAAAGTGAGCACATCACGATACTTGAAAAACAATCTTGATCTATCAAAAAAAAAACCCATGTCAATATGCAAAAAAAGATTGAAGAAGCAGAGATCGATAGACGAGCGGGGGAGTCCAGTGATGAGCGAGGAAAAGTGTATGCTATCAGGCTTGTCATCTTTACAAAAACAAGACGAGCCTCTAGTCATGACGCCTGGGGCTCTTTCAAAACATGTAAGAAGTTGGCTCAGGATACTCTTTGAAAATGACATTTTTTGGAGTAGTTAGTATAGATTTTTCGAACAGGGGTTACCTGAAATGTAGAGGAAATGTAGAAAAATTTGAAACTTTCGATTTTCAATCTAATTTCCCGTTTTTCTCTCGTTTTAATTCCAACTTCTTACAGAAATTGGATTTTTCCAGCTCTTAACACTTTTTCCTCAAACATTAGCCCTTCAGTGCAAGTCAAGAAATTAGAATGAAAATAAAAATTTAAAAAAAAACGGGAGCAAAAAAGCTCGGGCCACGATAACGGAAACCGGACGTTTTTTATCAATTCTAGGGATCACTTAAGAGTCCTGACGCCACTTAAATGGTCACTAGAAATGCCACGACACTTTCGATTCGCGTTACCAAAGTTGGAAAAACGCAAAAAAAAATCAAATCATTTTTTTATCGGTAGAGCGCATATGCAGCAGAATTCATCACGGCTCAACTTTTTTTTCCAAATTTTTCTCATAAGCCAAAAAAGTTCTCCTGCTGAAAAAAGATAGGAAATCTGAACTCTTACTCGATTTTTGACCCTTATCTCTCTTGGCGCAAACTAAAATCGATGGCAAATCCTTTCGAAAGTATAGACGGGGGGAAAAAAGTCTTGTCGAATGGAGGTGGAAAAAGAGTCGCCAGGAGCAGCCGCATTTATCACCGGCCGTTTATTTTAACCATTCATTGCCGGTCATACTGCGCTGCGCTGCCAATTGCAACAAGGAAAAAGATATAGTTCCGCGAGAATCGGAAAAAAAAAGTTGTCCGGAGCTTTTCTACATTCAGGAAGAGAAGATACATGGAGGAAATCAGGGAAATTTCAATTTTTATTCAGATTCGTGAAAATCTTATTTTTTTTTTTCATCAAAGTTGAATTTCTCTTGAAAGAGAGGGTTATTGAACTTTGCGGTTTGGCTTCGCGTGAAAATTGGGTAAATGCTCTATCAGGTAAAGATCCTGAGAATCTCAACTTGCAAAAATTACTAACTTTTGAGAAAGAAGCTCTAAAGTTAATTGAAACCCGGAGGACCCGATAAAATGGGCTGTTCTGCAACTTTGAGCCTTTATTTCTTGAAAACTGAAAATTTGTGTAGGTAGCGACTTTCAAGATCTACTATGAAGTATATACATTGAGGAGCGTTCTGACCAAAACTGAGAAAATTACCAACTGCAAAGTAAAATTTCCTTCCCCTCCTGTTCAAACAAACTAAGATATTTTTCTCAATATCCTCTTCATACACAGTCTTGGAAGAGTCCATAAAACTCGAAGACGTTAAAACAAAGCACACAGCTTAAAGAGCACATTAGCTCAAAAATCGACGGAATATTGGATTTCTGAAACGGATGACACGTTTTCGTTTCGTTTTTTTTAGCCCCCGTTGTAAAATGCTCTTTCGTGTTTGTGGACTTGGCCAGATAACCCCACATTGTTTTTATTTGGTCCTTTAATGGCTGAAAAAACTGCCAGGAAGTGGAAAAATTGGTAAATTTTCGGGAAAAAAAAACTGGGACTCTCCCACTAGAACTAGATGATGATATTATTTTTTGTCAAGCAGAAAATTGTCAATAAAGTTGAGATGAAGCATGAAGTCTATTTTTTTATATTTCATCAGTTTTTGCGAAAGTTAATTGTGAGAAGTTTGAAAATCAATTGTTCAAAACTGCTTCAGATTCTAAAATTCTAAAACTATTTGAAGAATGGAGGATTTCAGAAGGATATTTTAGTGGCCACTAAAAGAACTCCACATTTAGTGGTCCTTCAGATGTTTCAATAATAGCTTTGTAGTTCGATTTCAATAAAAATTTTTGGTCACGGCTTGGATCTGCCTGTGTTCTCTTCTCTTATATTCCTTCAGCAGCCATAAAAATGAAAGTAGCACGATAACAAGAGAGCGCATTCAAGGCAGGAGTTTTCAAGTCGTGGCGAATTGTGTGTCGTCATCAGCTCAAAAAATAAAAATCTTCTGGAACGCCAAAAAAAGTTTCCAGAAAACTTTATCAAGAGTCCTACAGTGGTCACTGAAGCTAATTTTTCCAAAAGAACGAAAATAATCCAAGTCCTAGAAAAGGGACTACAGGCTCTACCAGTCACAGTACAGCTATATCCACAAATCTGCATCACACTTGAGAAAATTAAAGTCGCAAATCGCTTGAAAAAGACAGAAACGTTAATGATACATCATTCTAACCTTATCACTTATGATCTTTTTCTCTCGGATAAAGTTTCAAGACAAAAGTAGATTCAAAAAATCCGTGAGTAAATTAAGAAAAAAGATAGTTGTGGGTGGACGAAAAGGCTGACTAACAGCAAGCAACAGTAGTGGAAGAA
This sequence comes from Caenorhabditis auriculariae, assembly GCA_904845305.1. NCBI lineage: Eukaryota > Metazoa > Nematoda > Chromadorea > Rhabditida > Rhabditidae > Caenorhabditis > Caenorhabditis auriculariae. Next base: position 20,600 of record CAJGYM010000036.1, read on the forward strand.
AGCAAAGGCCTCGCAGGTGTGAGGGGCCCGAGAGCCGGGTGGAAAAACGTTTGTTTCGGCCAAGCGTCATTCATCAGAGGGGGCTGCCTGCTCCTGAGGCAGCCCCTGTTCCCCAACCGTGTCGCGACGTAATTGCTTCATTTCCAAAATCTGATAAGATTCCGAGGAGATTTATGGAAGCTCTCATCGCTTCGCAACTTCTCTGTGCAAAATATACCTTTTTTTCTTCTTCTTTATACTATAACGACTGGAAGAAAAGAATGAGGGCTTGAAAAATTGGCTAAACTTGACTCATCAAGAATATAATCTGGGCACTTTCAAAAAATGACAAGAAAAACTGGAACTTAAAGTTTGGCTCGAATTTATTTAGGGAGCTTGAAAAAGCCCGGGAGTTTACTCAATCTAAAAATCAAAAATCACACCCCGTCTGAAAAAGTTCTAAAAAAAAATGGACTCAAAACTGTGAACTTCGGAATTTTCTTGTGCAAAACATACTTTATTTTCTTCTTCTTTTTATTATACCGGCTAAAAGAAGAGATTCTGAGGTTGAAAAATTGCTATCAAAAATATAAAATCTGAATACCTTAACAATCATAACAACAATGACAGGAAAAACCGGTGTTATCGAAGTTTGGCTTGGATTTGCTCATTGGTAGGCCACATAGCGGTGTCGCCGACGACGGTCGTCGAAACTCGGCCTTCGACGAAGATTCGCCGGCAAACGTCGCGTATTCGGTTCACGCTGATTGCCTGAAAAACTACCGTTTAGTTTTTTACCAAGATCTGTACAAACTAGGGAGTTTTCGAACATTTTATTTGACCGCTTCGCAAGCCGCGGCGCGCAGCTTTGCAAGCTTGTCACGATTTTTTTTTTCTCCGAGTTGCAGAACCCTTTTCTGGGACAAATGCAGTAAAACACTAATGACAATAAATATCTTCGTTCGTCGTTTTTTTCTGAATGTCCATCCTAAAAACTCAAGAAAACGCCCTATGCGCCTTTAATCAAGCCTAGAAATTTCCAGTTTATTAAATGCGCATGCACAGAGACAGGCCGCGCGCATCGAAGAGAAGAATTCTACGAGAAAACGAGAAACGAGAAAAAAAGCAACAAGACTGCCCTGCGCGGTCTATAGCTACAACACCATTAAAACTGTCTTTGATTTTCAAAAATTGAATTTGAGTTTTCATTTTTCATTTAAAAAAACTGAGCAATGTTCCAAACAATGACAAAACTTTCAAGAAATTTTCTTCAACCTCTCTACCAAAAAAGTAAACAAAACTTGCTTTTCTTTTTCACAAAATAGGGGAGAAACAACATTTTGGAACAGCCTACGTGATAAATTGAATGTCACGTTTTCTTTTCATTTTTTTTTTCAGCAGCCGCTGTTGTAATGATCTGTGCTCCGTCATGTTTCTGATTTCTAGAGATAAACCTGCGTCTCTCTTATTTCATGTGGAACCTATCAAAAACTAACATGAATCCTTGATTTTTGAAATTGCCTTTGTAATCACATGACACTGCTACCTAAGAAAGTGATTTTGACATTTTCAAAAAAAAAACTCGAGGTATTCAATAATGAGAAAAACAAACATTGATTCTGTATTCGAGTTCGGGGACTGGAATACGACGACCGTAGCACAGAATCTGACGGCCAATGTCCTCACAAATCGGCGTTGATCCGTCCAGCATCAGAAGCAAATTCGTGAGCAAAGACCGTTTGGCGCGTTCTACCGTCGCCGCATCGACGTCTGATAAAATATGAATTTCTTCAGAAATTTCATTCGAATAAATCCCGCTAGAAACGTTTTCAGCTGGTAGATTTTCGACACTTTACTACCTTAGGCGCCATTTTTAAATAGCTAGGTCTCAGATTTTCGAAATAAACAAAGTAAGACCATTTTCTCCTAGACCCATTTTTTTTTCTGTGTTAGCACAAATGATATTTGAAAAGTCTCAAAAAACCCGATTTTAATACAGGTTCACGGGTTGAGACACCTGTTCAGCATGAGAGGTCATTGATGCAAGGCTACTGTAAACATGCGGCAAGCGCGAAACGGTTTTTGGCGAGAAAGGACGGTTCAAAAAACGAGTCATTATTTAAGCTATTAAAAAAATCCGATTTTTTTGTTGAATTATTCTTTTTCTTTAACAGCTTCTGATCATTTTTTTGCTAGTTAGTGAGATTTTTACGGAGTAAAAAAAGAACATATTTCAAAAATTTTTAGAGAAAAAAAAATTCAGGAACACAACTTCCATTCAGAAATCGATTCTCGAGCGCTAAATTTTACCAAGGACAGAAAAAAAGGCTTCAATTATAATTATTGAGAGAAACCCATAAAAAATGTCTTTTTTTTAAAGTATTTCACTGAAAAGTGATCTCAAAAACTTGAATAAAGTTTGAAAAAAAGATACCCCAAAAGTTTTTTTTAAAGAAGAAACCGCCAAAATAATAACAAAATAGAAAACTTACTTTCGGCCAGCCATTTCCACTCTTCCGTGACGGCATCGATAAATTGCACGGCAGAATTTCCTTCGACAACAAAATAAATCCCCACGAGACCCGTTTCCTACGAAAAAAGATTTTGTTTGGACATAATTGAAGATGAAAACTTTGTAACAGGTGTTGAAGGCCTGGAAAGACTGAACGCCCCTCTGACGACCGACTTTCAGGGCCAATCTCGACGGAGCATTGACGCCAAAGCCGCGAGTTCGGTCGTATTCGCCCATGAGCTGGAGAAAAAGAAGGTAGACCGAAGCTTGGAGGGAGTAGCATAGAGGAGTATAATTTGAATTACTGCTCGTTCTCATTTTAAGACTCAGTGGAGCTTCTTGGTACAATTCTGTGAAGCAATAAAAATAAATCAAGAGGGAAGAACTGATTTTTTTTTATTTATGAAAAAGGAAGGGACGTCTGCCTTAAAAATGGAAAAATGGCGAGCCCATTTATGGTTGCAGCACTACAAAAGCGGTATTATCAGCAAATTTTTGTCTGTATTTTCCAACTTTTCAACACGTTTAGGTTCAGTTAAATTCAAAAGGTACCGTGTTGGCGACCATCAGCGTGAGATTGTCTTCGTGGGTCCACGAGACGCCTTCCGTTACTAGGGCGCCGTAGCAGAAGTCCATGCCATCAATCGGCATGTTTATCTGTGAAAAAATGACATTTTATCAAAGACAGGATCATGGTGGAGAGTTAGAGCTTGCACAATAAACCTATCAGCTGAATTAGAAAAAAAGTTTGTACACATATTTTTTGGAAGTTCCTGAGAATCTCCTTTATTACTTTACTTACATTTTGAAAGTAGAAGCTTCAAAATTTAGTTTTTTGCGGAGAAAAATCAGGCTTTGAGCCCGTTTCGTATATAAAGCTTCGGGACTTTCAAAATTCTCATATCTCAATCTAATTTGAACTACTGAGAAAAATTAGAAAAAAATTCAAAAAAACAGAGAGAAAGACGATCTTTTTCATAATCTTGACTGGACGAGAAGTCAATAGAAAAAAATAGAAAAAAAAATAAAAATAAAAAGTCAAAAAGTTGAAACCGAAAAATTAGCAAACTGACACTAAGGTTTTTTTGACAGGACTAGAAGCATTCGAGACGATACAAAAAAAGATATATATATATACAAGAAATTTCCTTCGCAACTTTGAGCTTCATCCAAAGAAATTATAACAGCATGGAACAGTTAAAACGCATCAACTGTCTATTTTTAATTCATTGAAAAGCAAAATTAAAAATGGAAAAAAAGCTATTCGGAAAAAAACTAGAAAATGAAAAAAACCCTTATCCTAGCACCATTTTTTTTTTTTTTGAATAACCAACTTCGCAAGGAGTGTAGACGGCTGGGACAAATTCGGCAGACGCGTCTCCATGCTGTAGACCGCCGAAATATTTTTCTGCCAATCGGACAACCTGGAAACCTAAATTATTAAGAAAATCTTCAAGAAAAATGCCTCATCATGATTGACGCCACCGGCCGCCGCCAGAAGCATTCTCCCGCTTCGGTAGTGCGTATTGATGTAGTTTTTCAAATCAGCTTGGTTGATTGTGCTGCAATCATGCTAACTTCATATAAGAAAAGTGACTGAATGTTTAAGAAAATTTCCACGTTAAAAACAAGAATGAAACAGAAAAAGTTTGCTTTTATCAGAAAACCAAAAACCGATTTCAATTTTAATTTTTAAGAAATTTTTCTCTGAGACTTTGATCATTTTAAATAAATTTTTAAATTGCTCATTTTTTTCGAAAACTCTGACTAAAGGTGATTGAAAAAAAAAATCAAATGAATGAGAGATGGTCTCAAAGCGAATAGATTATTCCAGTGTTCTTGAAATCTTATTAAACCTCTGCGCCTTCAAAAACTCCGTCAATAATTTTATTCTGACGCAATCTTAAACTCACTTAATATTCTTAACCGGTCCCAAAATGGTCATGGAAAGAGGATTTCCTTGAAATGTGCCGGTGTGCAAGTGATCAAACACAACTTCCTATAAAAAAAATGATTAGAAAATCTTTTCCCATGATCAAAAACCTGCAAATTCTGCTCGACTTCTTCCATTTCGCGCAAAATGACGCCTCTTTCCGCTTCAATATCCCGTTTATCGAGTTTACTGTTCAGTAAAATATCAGCGAGAATGTTGACGGCTTAAAAATGTATCGATTACATTTTGAAAGCAAATGAGAAATTACAATCTTCAAGATGTTCAGAGAAACATTTTGCATAGTAGACGGTTTGTTCGCGGGAAGTGTAGGCGTTCAAATGAGCTCCCATATTTTCTACTTCAAGTTCTAAACTGTTTCGCGTCCTTGAAGGTGTACCCTAAAAATTTTGAATTCAAACATTTTTCACGAGCAAGAAAAACCTTAAAAGCCATGTGCTCCAAAAAGTGAGCTGTCCCGTTGTTGAGATCGTTTTCATAGCGCGATCCGGCATCGATCCAAACACCAATCTAGAAAAATTCGAATAAAATTGAAAACATTCGAAAAGACAACCGTTGCAGTCGGAAAATCTGTGTTTTCTGTCGCCACTCTAAAACCGCTGGGCAATGTGGAAACGACGGTTTGTGGGAAATAACATGGTTTTGGTGCAAGCTGTGCAAGTGCTCTACGTACTGGCTGAAAGATACCATTACCAGAAAGCTTTCGATTCTTCTTACCTTGATTATTCTGGGCCTTAAGTATCTGTGCATCGAAGCTCTGAAAACTTTCTTTTAAAATTGTTCATTCTCGATTATTGAAGCCAAAATGATGCAAAAAAACCTATATCTAAATAGTAATAAGAAAAATAGGAACTCAGATTCATCTCGCAATAGGAGTTTGGAAACAAAAATTCGCGATATTTAAAAGACTTCTAAATCAAAGAAAAAGTGAAGCAAAACACTAATGAAAAATGAGAGCTTTCGTTCGTCGTTTTTTTCTGAATGTCTATTCTAAAAAAACTCAAGAATTGGGAAAGCTCTTGCAATCAAAAACCTGTAAACAAAAACTCAAAAAAATATAAAAAAATAAAAAAATAAATATTTTTTTCATTTTTGGCGGCTTCTGCGCTCTGTTGTCTTATGTTTTTGAGCACACTTTCCTGTGATTTTGAAAAAAAAATATTTTGTTTTTTTGATGTTTCGAAATAAATCATTTTAAATTCGATTTTCTTTCTCTATAAATTTCTTGAGGTACTTCACGCATGGTACAAAAAGTCATAAGTTAAATACCGCTGTTATTGAGCTTGTTTTTGCAGCTTGAATCTTCTTTAAATTGCAAGCCTGCATCGATAATTTCGATTTTATCAATTTATGCTGCTTATTTCTGGCGACAGGAATATGGCAGCGTTTGGCGTCGAGCTTTCCTTTGGTGTTCGGTTAGTTCAATTTCTTCAGTTTTTAGCCTTTTGACTTTATTGTTCTTTTTAAAATAGTTGATAAAACTCTCATTGCTTGTATTCAGGAATATACAATTTCACCCGAGTTTCACCGGAGTGAGAGCTAGCATCCAAACATTGCAATCGAATGACGACATTTTTGTTGAGGTTCTTTTCGTATTTTTTTTATGCAGCGGTATTTATTTTCAGTTGAGCCAAACGGAGCCAGTATATGGAAGCACAGACGTTTTTTTCAATCATAAATGTCAGCTGAATTTTCGATTCGAGAAGCTTCAACGAGTGAAGATTTTAGTGTGAGTTTTTGTTCAAAATGGAGGTATCTATGAGAAAATGGCTAAAAAAGAAAAAAAGGAACTTTCTTTGTGATTTTCTAGCTTTCTGAAGGTCTAGATAAAGAGGGAACTTTAAAGACTTGAATTTTTCAAAAAAATATTGAAAAAAAGATATTAAAAAGAAAAAAAAGTATTCGAATAATTTAGCTATTTCAAAAAAACTTCATTTTTTTACCATATTTGGACAAATTTGAAAAATTTTTTTCAGTCGTTTAAACATTTTCTGTGAGTTTTTAGCATCAGCATTTCCAAAATCCTGATCGCCGGGTTCCCACAATCACCTTTTCAGTTTGGCCGTAGATCAGCGAAGTTCAAGAAACCCAGTTGGAATCTACGGAGAATGCCAATTCGACCTTTCCGTTGTCTTCGCTTCTGGCGGAACCTTGAGCCTTCCTTTGGCCGGCACGTCTTCTCTCGTTGACGTCACTGTCACGGTTCCGGAATTCTACTCCCAGTACCTGAAGATGCGCTTCTCCGGCAGTCATATCCACTCTCCGGATGGTCTGCCACTCGCTCTCTACTTCGTTTTAGTTCTCCCAACTGGCCCACGCAACCTTTTGCTCTATAAAAGCGACGTTGTCAAGGTTTTTTTGAATCATTTTCTGTTTTTTTTTTCCTTGAAATATAATAGCTTGATACTATGTTGTATGAAACATAAAAAGAAACAGTTCCTCTAAATAGTTATTTTAAATCGATTCAATTAATTATTGGACAATTTTTCAAGAGACAAATGAATGGTCTTGCTTTTTTTCAACTAGATGGTTGTTTTTTTCAAGCTTGAAAAAAATTTTTGAGTTTTTAAAAATTCGGAAACCAGTTTTTTTCATATGATGTCATTATTACTTGACTGTTAGGAGAGTAAAAAAAATTTTCACAAAAAAATGTTTTTTTCTTATCAAAATGCTTGTTTTTTTATAATCTTGTATATTCATCCTCATTTTGGAAAGTTCTTGGAGAATATTTTTTTATGGGAAAAATTTTTTTAGTTTTTCTTTTTGTCCGAAAGCTAATGGGGATATCAAGCATTTTTTTCGACTTTTTTGGTCAAAAGATTTTTTTCCTCGCCTATGTTGAATAATTTTTTCCCACTTCTAAATTTTCCAAAAAGACCTTTTTTGTTTAGGACGACAAAAACCCTCAATGGGCCGCTTTCAGTATTCCTCTGTACATACTCCATTTTTACAACGAATGTTCCATTCAGTTGCGGGTTTTTAATCAGAATGTCAATCATCCCGATTCCTATGTTGGTTCGTTTTTTTTTTTGCTTTATTTCAAGGGTGCATGAAGGTCTCGAGGCGAAGAGTCGTTTTTAGTTATACTTTTGGTTTTCGGACTTTTTTTAGACCTTTAAAAGCCCATGAATAGTTTATAATCATTGATGGGCAGACTATCTTTCTAAGAATTATTTTTATACCTTACTTTTAATTTTTTTTTTTCATTGGCATATCTCTCTCCCTGACGCATTGAGTTCCTCTTGTTCATGTATTTTTGAAAAAGTATAGTTCTTTTTTTTTCAGGATATATCACGACAACTCTGACCCAAATACAGCGGGGCGCTGGTACTTTCAACTCCTACATGGTTAGTTTTCGAATTTTCGAAAAGAAAAAAAAAAGTTTAAAAAGAGATTGATTTTTAGCTGATGCACGACAATGGACACCGGATCGGCGAGAAAACAAGTGTAGATTTGCGACTTTTAGAGCTTGAAAACGGGCCGACGATATTTGAGATGTGGAGAAATAAGTGGGTTTTCAAAGTTTACTGTTTTGAACACATTTATCAAAGCAATTTTGTGATATTGTTTTTTTGAAATTGGAAAAACTGAAAGGGAATTAGTTTCAATAAATGAGGATTGTATCGCGAAATTGCGCTTTCCAAATTTTTGATTTACTAACTTTTTCGAAAAACGAAAAAAGTGTTTATCTTGTGATATAATTACATTGTAGTCAGATAGAACTTTCACAAATTGTGTCGCTCTTTTTCGGCTTCAAAAGAGCAGAAAAATTATTCGAAAGGATAAAAAAATCAATCGAAAACTCACGCTAAAAGCTCTTCGAGAGGTTTATAGTAAGTTTCTCCCTCTTTTTCCATTTTTTTTTTTGAGAAATTTCTTTCGTAAAGAGCCGTCCTGAAACTTGTATTTTTGTCTTTCGGTCCGTTTTTTGACCATTTTGCTCGTTTTGAAGAGATTTTCTAATGATTTGTTTTGTTCACAAGGAAAATGAGTCAATGGAAAGACGGCACAAGAAATTACACGAGAACTTTTTTATTCTTCGGTTGATCTTTTCAGAATTTCTTAATTGAGAAAGAAAAAATGTCTTGTAATAGATCTAATTTCCAAGTTATGGGGCTTTCAAACATCAAAAGAAAGTCTTTTACTATTTTTTTTTTGCAGTTGAGGACTTAGAAACGATGTAAATCCAAAAAAATATTTCATTTGAAACTTTTTCCGTTTTACCAGGAGACCCTAAAAGGAAGTTAAGCTAGTTTGATCAAATCTTCAGCCGGGGTTTCAAAAATTTTCCTCGATGAATGAAAAATAAAATCTCATTATTTAAGGCCACAATGAGCATAAAATAATTTTCCAGCAGTTTTAGGAAAACCTTACATGATCCTCTGTGTATGAAGTGAAATTACATCATTCAGGACGAATTTTCACGTGACGGCGGCGGTCGACTTCACGGCCTCGAATGGAAGTATCGTGGAGGAATCTTCCCTTCACTATATCCATCCTCATAGGCCTTCGCCCTATCTCAAGGCGATCCTAGATGTTATTCCGCCTCTTCTGGCCTACATGCCGAATCCTAATAGTCCTCGCATCGGTACAAAAAAATCATCAGCTTTCAATAATTTTCATTTTAGGAGCACTTGGATTCGGAGCTCAGGTCAACGTTGGGAATAAAGTTCAGCTCTCGAATTGCTTTTTCTTGGTTTGTTTCCTTGCTGATTTCATGATTTGAACTGTAATTTATCTACTAAAAATAATAAAAATAGTTCCAAAAATGGCATTTTCGGAAGAACCGATCGGATACCTTCACAAGTTTAGAATCTTCAAGTTTTTTTTTCACCCAAGTTGACTAATAAGGATAGCTCTAGAGAGTGTATCGGAGCGCTATTAGCGCAGCAGGTTGTGTGCCTGTTCTTAGTCCAAAAGGTCGTAAGTTCGATTCCTGCCGGGACCCAACCAAGGAATTTAAGAAATTTTAGTATTGGGAAACCGCTCAAGCGGTACGAAGGCGTGAAAAAAAGAAGATTGAAGCGATATTTTCACGGTAGATATCCGTAACAAACAGATAGTTCACTTTTTCCATTATCTTGTTACTCCTCGTGATTTACAGAACTCCACAACGACGGATCATCAAGTTCTGGGCCTAAATGGTTTACTGGATGCCTACCGTCGGACGAGCATGTCTGCCAAACTTTTTGGACCAACTGACTTTTCAGAAACCATCTATTTTGTTTCGAAGTTAGTTTTTCATATCAAAAAGAGGGATTTGAAATGTTGTTCCGGGCCTACAGGATTGTAATGTATATGCAGGTAAAGTTCAAACAAAAAGCTTGTAGAATAAAAAACGGCATTGAAATTTCAACGTGAGACTTAGCAAGAGCCATTTGAAAATTTTAGAAATTTTCATAATTTTTTGTTGAGATAGCTTAAGAACTCTTTTTTTTCCAGTGCTGAGGTAGAAGTTCGTGATATGATTCACGGCTAGCTTGAGGCGTTGAAAAAAGGTCCTGACACGAAGAAAAAGAGATAATGTTAGGTTGGCGCAGACAGGCCACGCCCCCTTAGCGTCCCAAACTAACCGTTAATCAGCTTTAGACATATGACAAAAAACGACGAGCAGTTCTAAATTTGTCATTTTCCTAGTCTTCAACAAGTTTTCGAAGGAGTTTTCGGAAAATATTATTTATTAAACAAGGATTTTCCCACTCATCCACCAATAAGTCAAAAAAAATCGATTATTTAAGACAGCTCCGGACATTTTTCAAAATTAAATAAATGTCTATAAAATGATTTTAATTTTAAATTATCAAGCAATAAAATTCAGATTCGCGAAGGCCGAGTCGAAAAAACGGCTCGGTCTGTACTTTGTTTTATTGATCCTCTCTGATGGCGGTCCGGCCAATCCGAAAAGAACTATCGACGCGATTGTCGACGCCTCGCCTCATCCGATGAGCATAGTTGCTATCGGAGTTGGAGAGGTTTTTCAGAAGAAAAAAATCACAAAAATTCATACCCTCCTCCTCAGAAACGCAATTTCGGACCAATGAAAGCCCTGGAGTCTCCAGTTTTGAAACACTCGGACGGGCGTCCTTTGGCTCGACAGGTTATCAATGTATACAGAGAGAAATAATGTACTTTCTTCGCAGAACTACATTTTCGTCGAAAGCTCGAATCTCCAGGACACCGACTCTTTAGGACTACTAACCCTGCAAGCCGTTCAGTGGAAACGGCAATTCGATTCTTCGCCTCTTTCATTTTGAAGCATTTTATCGGGAAACCAGTGCCTTTATTCAGACTGTCATATTATGTAAAAAAGAAAAATCTTACTTGCATACTTTAATAATTGCGTAATTAACCTTGCATCTAGTATTAATTGTAGAAATTTACTCAACCGCGTAGTTTTTTTTTCGCTTTTATCATAATACTTGATTCTCGGTGACTTGAAGCGCTAGAAAATCGTATGGAATGGCGCAAAGCGTCGCGGTCGCGTTGCGGCTTTCCTTTCATGCTCTAGGATGCCGTAAGTAGTTTCTGGTCGGCTGCACTCAAACCCGAAAGCACCTAGAAAAAATATGTTTTTTAGAAGATACTCTCCCGCGCAAGTAGTTTCTAGTCAGGCGCGCTGGAACTTCAGATTTTTTAAAGTATTTCACCCCCACGCATTGAGCCATTCCACGTGCGACCAGGGCTTTTTCACGTCTTGGCGGAGAAAAAATAAATTATATAGTGCTTGTAGAAAAACACTAATGTTCCTTTATGTATTCTTAATTTGTAATTATCTCCACATGTAATAAGCTTTTTTAGAAATATTTTCTTATTCACATACTTAAATTTGTAACCTTGTTAACCGCCACTGCTTTTCAAAACGTATATGGGTGTAATTCTTGGAATAAAATTGATTCTACGCGACCGAACTCATTTCCATCGAAACTCGTCTCGTCGGCTGATGTCAGTCAACGGAACTTCTCGAATATTTCACACCGTTCTCGACGACAGTCGCGACTTTTTCCAGTGGATCCTCGGGTGTCGCTACATCCGAAAAGAGTCAGGCATCGTGGACGGGTAGCTTGCGAAAAAGACCTTTCAACAAAGTTTTTTCTAGACTGAAGACATTTTTCCACTTTTCGAAGCCCCAGTACTTGACGATAGAAGAAAATAATGCAAATTCGACATTCTTTCTCATCGAGGAGCCACAGACGCTCAATAGCAAACTTGCCGTGTGATTTTTTGAATTTTTTAATTTGAGGCAATAATGGTGGGTTGAAGAGAGTGTAGAGAAAGAGAGGCTTTTTTTTCTCTAGCGTTTCTTCAGCCATACTGATCTTTCGCTTCTTCTATTCGAGATTTTAGTCCTTCTGGGGGATATCAAGAGACTACAGAGAATCATTTCTAGTTCTCTGGAGTCTCTTCAGACTCTCTGTACTCTCGTTTTTCCCTTTTTGAAGAAATTGAAGATTTGTAGAGCAACTGCAGTATGAAGAGACCTCAGAGAAAGATATTTTTATTTCTCTGGCGTCTCTTCAAGTACGCTTATCTCTCAGCAGATTTTCCAATCCTCAACAAATTTCAAACCTCAGAAAAGCTCATAAGCCCTAGTCATACAAAAAAGAACAGTTAAAAAAATACTTCGAGACCCTTGCCTATTTCTTAACTATGCTCCTTTAAAGTTATCTTTTCAGAGTCCTCGGTATAGTCGTGGCTATTTTTGTCCTTTTCCTCATCTCCGACACAATTCTCAACTTTTATCGATCGATTTTTAGCATCAACGATCCTCCCTCAGTATATATTCTTCTCAAAGAAAGTAAAATAAACTTGAAATCAAATCCAGGGAATTTCGACCCCAGTGAATCTGTCGCCGAAAAACAGCGTCCAATTCCAGCTGCCAATGAACCGAACATCGGTTTTGATGAATGAGCCGGTTAATTGTGTCTATATCCGGCCCAGTACCCCTCCGTCAACCAAACCGGTTTGAAAACCTGAAATCACAGTTTTTTTAAAGATTGAATTATCAAAAGTTGAACAGGTTATCATGGGTATTTTTGAATATTTTTTTCAAGAAGCTCAAAAAATTACTGATTTTCTGAGTTTTTACTTTTTCAAACCATGTTTCATACCGCCAAAAAGCAATTGAATGACTTCTTGGAACTGAAAAGTTGAAATAAAACACTTTTTTTATTAATAAATAATTTTTTTCTTTCATCTTAATGTTTCGTTTGATTTAAATTTTTTTGACTACGTTTTTTTACATATAGGGGCTCTTTTTGATTATTAGACGGTTTAGAAAAATTCTAATAATCAGTTTTTTTATCTACTAAAATTAGTGGGAATTTTTTTGAAAAAAACTACTTTTGATTTAGACATCATTTTTCAAGGCTTTTTTTGTGACTTTCTAAAAAAAGAAATTTCAAATTGAGTGAAATTTTTGAAAAAAATAAAAAAAAGTACTGCTTATGTTGAGGGATAATATTTTAGACCGCAAAAATTTTTTTCTCTGAATATGAGAACTTCAGTAGTTTCTGTGGTTTTTTTAGCTTCCGTTTTTTTCAATAATGAAGATCGTGAGCCTCGGTTCAGTGCTACAGATTTTAAAAAAGCTTAGTTTATCTTTTATTTTTGAGGAAATGTTTGTGAATTTCTGGGTTTAGTTGCAGCAACAAAGATCCATGGGGTTGCCGCTTTCCTCCATGTCGCCGACCAGTTCCATCGCTTCTCCAATTCAAGTTCAGATGGCCGTTTCCAAGTATCTTTCTGTTCGAAAAAACTCTTATGTGGATTTCAGAGAAAAAGAAGTAGTCCATGAGCAAGTCAAAGCGACGGCTACAGCTTCAGTTTCACAAGAAGCCAAGGTTTATCTTTAGATTTTATGAGAAAATGAAAAAAAAATGTAAAAATAAAATGAAAAAAAGGTTTTTTTCTAATTTGAAAGTGTTAATCGAGTCCATTTTTGGAAGAATGAGCTAGTTTTATCAAATACTCAAAGCCACTATAAAGTCCAGTTAAAAGCCTTGAAAGCCTATCCGCTGCTTCAAAACGCTTCCGACCAGAAACGACTTGCGCTTGATGGCATGGAAAAGCATCTCTTTTGAACTTACTCTTTGGTTTATTTTTTTTTTTTTGGCTATATTTATACAGTATTGTAACTGAGGGAAATAATCAGAAATCTCAACATTTCAAAAAAAAAATATTGAGTAGATTTTCCGAATCTAAATAAAAAGTTCTTCCATAAAACGTAAATCAGAGACGATTTTTTACTGCCTTTAACAAAGATTTTCCTCAGAGTTTCAAAAAGTTCTTTTCCAGAAAGCCGAGCCAGCAAAATCCAACGATTCTTGGCGCAAGATCTGCGAAGGGAAGAGCCCAGTCCAGAATCCCATACAGAAAATCCAAAAGAAAGCGAAAAAAGACGACGACACTGTGGACATGGACTCGCCTTCCGAACGTGACGTCACCATCGACGAGAGCCTCACTTCACCTCAAACTCCTTCTGATGTCAAGAAAACCAGACCTTCCGCGGGGGCTGATGAGGGTTTCAACAATATTGGCCTCGATGATCTGCCTTTTGACCTTCTTGAGATTCTGAACTGGGCTTTGGTTTCGGTTAGTTCGGTCTTATGTCTTATGAGGCAAGAAATAGACATCTGATAAATCTTAAGGAGGACAACTGCTTTATTTTTCAGAACAATGAGCAGAAAGAAGCTTCGGTGGAAGAACTGCGCGAAATCCAAGACATCATGGGCCAAAGTTCCGAAGAAGATGTGCGTCAAGAAACGGACAAAGGCCCTTCTGGAAAGTGTTACGATAAAATTGACGATCTTCTGGAAGTTATACGAGCTTCAATTGACACAGCTCCTTTCTCTCCTTCAACTGCTCAACTGGAAACTGAAGCCTCACTCCTAAAATCCCCCAAGATACATTGGAATCAAGAAAAGAATCAGAAAGAGCAATCGGATATTGTCTTCAAAAACTACAATATTCTGGAAGATGGATCAGATAGAAGTTTCGCGTCTGGAGACGCTTCCGAAGTTGTTTCGGAACTATCAATTGAAGAAGAAGAAGAAGAAGAAGAAGAAATTGAAGGAATCGTGGCGAAAACAAACGGATGAGGAGCGCTTCGATATTTTAATCGATGGTGATTTTTTCAATTTTTAATTGAAAGTTGAGCATAATTTTCATTTTTCTTTGCTAGCTGGCGTCTCTAAAAGGGCTTTTTCGAAACTTATTTCTAATTTTTGAAGTTTGTTTCCTTTTTTCAAAAAAAAAAAAATGGAACCGCAAAAATTTATCTGATTCACAGCTGGCTTCTAAAAAAAGGTCTTGACACGATAATAAAATACACAGTGCATGGTTTATGGAGAGCGCAGACAGGTCATTTCCAAGCTAGCCGTGAATCGACTCGATCCAGTCCCATTTTTTGAGATTTTGCTTTTAATTTAAGTTTGAATGGTCATAGTTTTGGGTGATAAGAAATGGATTCACTATTCCGAAATGATTACGATAGTTTCGTTCAGAATCACCGTTTTTCACCGACTCGGAGACGTTCACGACAGGTTGCGTCAAAGTTTCCGAAGAATGTCAAGGATCTGCCGTCGTTCGCTTCCGCTGGACTGATTCAGCGGCGCAAAATGTACTTTCATTCATCTAAAATTTGATTTTTCTGGTCCAAATTTTAGTGGGAATTGCTAGGTACACAAAAATCGGAATTTGAGCTGCTCGCCTTCACATAAAGCTATTGAAAGTTGAAAAAAAAAGTTTTTTGGGAAAAAAATGAATATATTCGTCGCTTCTCAAAGCAAAAAAAAAAAATTCTTCAAACAATTTTTAACAACTACAAGTTCGATTTTTTTTTTTCGAGTACTCTGACCTGGACTTATTCAATAGTGAACCATGAAATGGAGAAACTGATTCCTTTTTCCGTCAATCGGTTATATGACAGAAAAATACAAGCGAGAGAGTGTGGAAGTTGAAGAGAGTCTTGAATAAATTCCACCTGCGTCTATTGAGATCCCACACTCTCTCTTTTCGAATAATCAAAATTTGAATGTGATCAAAAACGGGAGAAAAAAGAAATTAAGGTAACCTTGACGGGCTCATTTTTCGGCTGGAGCTTGGAACTGCCGTTGATCAAGTCTTCTGATGGGTCAGTCCAATCATTTCCAACATTTTTCAGATTTTCACATCAACATTTCCAGATCATTTTTTGCGATATCCCTAACCTTGCCCACCGGTACACACGAATATAGAATGGACATTTCGCCCAACTAGCGCGTCGGCCTTTTTTTTCTGATCAAAGTTCATCCATGACGACTTTTATTTCTTTATGCTCGTTTCAAAAATATCTTCGCCGATAAAAATACTTTTTCTCTGAGTTTACTGTGGGTATAGAAAGAAGCGCTGAAAGCTTGAAAAGTCGAAAAATAATTGATTTATTTTCAATTTCAAAGCCAGCACGAAGTAAGAACTTCCAGTAGTCGAGGTTTTTTGAACAGATGGATAAGAAGGAGATCCAGCTGTCGATTTGAATCCTCCATCAGACCAATTAAAACAGAAAAAAAATGATTCAGAATTTAAAAAAAATCCTTGAATCAGCGCAATTTTTACGAATATTTTGATTTTGCCGCTTTAATTTTAAACTCGACGGTTTTTGGATATTATTGAAGTTGAAGCTAATGAAATATGAGAAAGTTCGAAAAAATTTTTCAATCCGAGAAAGTAAAATTTCTTCAGTGGATTAGCCGTGGAGCACACTTCCACCTTCTGTCCAGGCCATTTTTCTCGGATTTTCGGACTCTTTTGACAGTTTTACTGTTTTTTTCTTAGTGAGTTGATTTTTCATAAAGATTTTCAGAAAACAGTCCTGACATATTTCAAAAAAGAAAACCAAGCATTTTCACAACGAAAAAATTTACAAAAACGACGTGAAAATTTTAAACAAAAAAGGCATTTAATAGTAATGGTTCGCGAGGGGAAGTCTTCTGGGGCGGCGGAGGCTATTTCAACCGCTCCTTCGCCCGCTGCTAGCCAGGTACATTAGAAAATCAAAGATTTACTAGCTCCCTTCACATAAAATAATTATGTTTATTCAACAAAAGATCAAAGAAATTGAAATGAACTACAAAGATAACATCTAGAGGTTTTTTTTATCGAATTCGTCTGAAAAAGTCTTGAAAGGTATAGTCCGTCCGCCGCTACAGTTTTCGAATGTCTGCGTCTCTCTGTTCCCTCACCGGCGAGGTTAGAGAAAAACGAAAATAGCGCGTCAACAAGAGAGGGTCGTCGAGAGACGAGGAGGGCGCAGAGAAGTCCCGCCATTTCAAGTCATGGAAAACGGACTACATTTTAGGAAATAAATTTAGTTCAAGCACGGATAAGCTTCTTTTTTTTCTAAAACGCTTTTGAAACATGTCGAAAAATCCTACAATAACTAAAACTCAAATTTCTTGAGGTGAGGGTGTTCCTGGAGAAGATCATCTTCAAGTTGGCAATGAGATGGGACCGCACGACGTGCTCGGACCTTTTCGTAGTATCCGAACTCGCGGAGTTGTGTTTCCGAGCTCGTGAGGCCCTCTGGTCGGAACCGATCTGTTTGAAGGTATTTTGAAGCGAAACCGATGGCCGCGTCGCGGCTTGCGAAGCGGTCATAGTTTTGATGATTTTCTGTCTCTAGAAGTTTTTTCATAGGTTTTTAATTGTAGATATAGTCCGTCCAGATTTTGAATGTCAAGTTTAGTCAATGTTTCCCGACTTGAAAGGCGAGGGAGGCGGGGCAAGGGGCGGGACGCGTAGCGTGTGCGTTTGCGGTTCTTGCCACGTGTTCAATTCATGCGCCATCGGCTCTTTGAAAAAGCCCGTTTTTTTCGCTTTTCATTTTTTCAGATATTTATTGATTATGTTCATATGTTCATCAAAAAATAGTAGAAAACATTGAAAAAGAGCAGTTGCCGAGCTTTTTAATTTGTCGGCGGCGATTGAATTGGACTCGTGCCAAGAACCGCGCACGCACACGCTACGCGTCCCGCCCCTTCCCCCGCCTCCTTCGCCTTTCAAGTCGAGAAACATTGACTATAGAATGACGTCATTCGAAAACACTCTGTGGATGGCTCGCTCTCTGATTGGTTTGTCGCGCCATCAGGGGGCGGAGCTTGAGCGAGGACTTGACATTTAAAATCTGAACAGACTATTAATTTCGTAACACCAAAAAGGACCACTGAACCTTGAATTCGGAAGAGAAAGTAAAAAACTGAGAATGGATATAGTCAGTTCACGGCCAGGTTGGACGAAAAGAGGCGTGGTCTCTCTGCGCTCTCCACCAACCAAGCACTGTCTCTTTTTTTAATCACGTCAGGACCATTTTCTGATGGCTCAGCTATACGGTTCTGTCGGCCTTTGGGGCCCGTCTGAACGCACTTTTGAACTAGAGTATCGGTTCAAATTGATCTTTTTCGGGTGGCAGCACCGATTTGCATCGTCGGCGATCTACACGGTCAATATGACGATCTCCTGGGCATGTTTGATCTTAACGGTTGGCCTTTCACGATGGACGAAATTAATGCCATTAGGGTAATTTTTTCAAAATCAATTTTTCAGCTCAAATGTTTCATTCAAGTTTCTACATTTTGAATGTCAGAACGTCAAGCTCCGCCCCTAATGACTGAAAACCAATCAGAGGGCAAGCCATCCACAGAGCATTTTCGAATGACGTCATTGTACTTGACATAAAAAAATCTGAACAAACTATAATTAATATTTATTCATTTATTGACGCATCTGAAAAAAAATCGAAGACTTTAAAGTTTCACCATCGCGAAAAAGGGGCGGGGCTTTGCGGTCTCTAACTATAATTTAAAACTTTTGACAAATACTGAAAGTTTTAAAGCACGTACTTTCTAAAAATATTTTCAAAATACGTACAAAACCTAAAATCCTAATTTTTCAGATCGATTCCGAAGGTGCGCCGAAAGACTTCCGAAGCCGTGTCAAGAGAATGTCGATGAAGGTTGGTTAAAAAGTTTTTTTTTCTTCTTGTCCGGAAAAAGGAATTGCTCCATCAAACATTTTTTAAAAATCATGAAAGTGTAACTTTCGGCGTCTCGCGATAAACGAGCTATCCGTGGGTCGGCATCTGAAGAAACGAAAAAGAGATTCAAAAATTCGACAGTGCGGTGAGTTTTTGAAAAAATGTGACCATTTTTGGGTCGTTTTGAGCCGATTTTTTGTTTGAAATAAAACATTATATTGATGTATATTTATAGGTACCTATTCCTCGGCGACTACGTCGACAGAGGACCGTTTTCTATTGAAGTCGTGACGCTTTTGTTGGCTCTCAAGGTATTTTTTTCTATTATTTTTTAGGAATCCCTGTATTATTTCCAGAAAATTATAAATTTATGAAATTTATGTAGTTATAAATTATGAAGTTAGGAGTAGAACAACGTGGGAAGTTCCTCGAAATTTTTCTCATTTTTTTTTTGAGCTCCGATGGCCTGACCGAATCTTCCTCCTCCGCGGAAATCACGAATCCCGTCCTGTGAACCACCACTATGGCTTCTACACTGAGGTCAAGTACAGGTACAAGTTTTCTACAGTTGAGTTGAAATTTCAAATTTCTATCTGAAATGAGTTTCAGGTACGGCGAGGAGCTGTACGAACTCTTCCAAATGGTCTTCAACGTTCTTCCTTTCACGGCCATCATCAGCAATAAAATCATGTGCATGCACGGCGGAATCAGCAGCCTTTTCGTCAATATGGATCAGGTTTTTTTTAAAAATAGCCTGCGACAAAATAGCTTGAAAAAAACGGCCGAGACGGCTGCAAAAGGCTCACGCGCCGCAGTAAGTGCGCTCTATGGACAACCGAGGGCTTGCACCTCGGGAGCAAAACCCTGACGTTTCTGAGCAACTATAGGGATCACTCAAGAGGGCTGACGCTACTAAAGTGTTCACTAAAATCTCTCCGACACGTCCGAGGCGTGTCCGAAATCCATTACCGAGGTCCGGGAAATTCGAAAATTCCGCTTTTTCTTTGAATTCTTTTTTCTTGTTCACTTTTCAGTTTCATTTCAAGTATATCCCGGATGACTGTAAAGTTCAGCACTACGAGTATGACAATATTTGTCTCATTCAAAATAAAAATAGATCATGCTGAAATTTTGTTTGAATAGATTGCCCATTTTAAATTTTTTTTTCAAGTTTGAGTGATGAGAAGTCAAAATTTCAATCCGTTTGATAAAAAAAATACCGAGTTTTCAAAATTATTTTCGAGTTTTGGCTCCTTGCCGAGTGAAAATCCTGTTTTTGGACTTATTAACCTGATTTTTTCATGAGCTTAACGCAATCTTCATACCGAAAAAAGATAAAAGTTAAAAATTGCAATTAGCCGTGGAGCGCACTTACTCAAATGAACGAACCAGGCCATTTTCCTTGACAGTTTTTTATGAAACGAAGGCTTTTTTACTCATGGCTTCTCGGTGTCCGGTCAAATATCTCGACTTATCTATCATATAATTTTGTTTCTGATCTCAACTTTTTCTGCAGTTCCTGCTACTCAAACGGCCGATTGAAATTCCGGACGTTGGAGTTTTGGCGGATCTGACTTGGGCAGACCCTGATCCGGTGAGAATTTTTATTTTTTTCGGAACCTCTCTGATGAAAATTTATTATGAATTATACTTCTGAAAAACATTTCAGACTGTAGAGGAATACGCAACATCGCCACGTGGCGCTTCATTCGTGTTCGGAAAGAAGGCCCTGAGAAAATTCCTCGAGCTCCACGGGCTCGAGCTCATAGTCCGGGCTCATCAGGTGAATAAGTTTGAGCTTCTTGAGATTAACTAGAAAAAACTTTTAGTGACAACTTAAAAAGCTCTTCAAGGTCTATTTGAAGAGGAAACTAAAGTGGCCACTAAAACCAGCCATATAGAAACCATTATTTTGCGTCTAAGGGCCCAAAACAGTAGTTTTTGGTGGTCTAGTAGTGATTCTTAGACTTCTAAAATAGCCACTAAAACGTCATAACCCTGAAGCGGCCACTAAAAATTTTCCTACAGAATCATTTAAAGACACTATAAAATTACTTCAAAGTCAATATTGAGAGTATAGAATGGCTTTTTTTTTCTCATTTTATAGATTACAGGTGGTCGAGGACGGCTACGAATTCTTCGACGATCGACGTCTCGTAACCATTTTCTCGGCGCCCAACTACTGCGGCAAGGCGAACAACACGGCGTGTATTTTAATCATCGATGAAAATTTGGTAAGGCCAGTGATAACAACACCATTGAAGATGGAGTTCTAGGCAATATCCCTGCAGCTCTTCCGGCCGGAAAGCCGGGAGCTCGACCGCAAGAAAAAGGCCGCCGCCGCAGTTGCTCCTAGTGCAGCTCCCCCTGCTCCAGCCGTTAAATCTTGATGATCACTTTTTCTTGTCTGGAAATTTCCTTTTTTGTGCTGAACGCCTGAAAATTATAATCTACTGAGAAGTCGGAGCGTTTTTAAAGGCGCAGGAGACTTTTCGTCGCGAGATCTTTATATTCTTGTTTCCTATCTTCGTTTGGAAATTTCGGATAAAAATTTTATCAGTCGATTTGATGTTTCTCGTCTTTTCTGACCCGTTTTTGAAGCCGAAATGAGATTTTCGGGCGTTGGTTCTGTCTGAAGTACGCAATTTTCTAGCGTAATACAAAGTTTTCTATCATGATCTGTTGGAATGAAATTTTTTTATTTATCTAATCTTTTTATCAAATTTACTGAATATAATAGTACCGCGTAATGTTTTTCAGGCTAACTGGAAAGCTTTTCGAGAATATATTTTAAGAGCCGAATCTTCATCCGAACGATATTCCGCCGCCGTTGGACCCGCCGCCGAGGAATTGGCCGAAAAGCTTGAATAAATCGTTGCCTTGGGGCACCTGGACGCCGGGAATTATTGGAACTGAAAAGTTTCCTTTTTAATTATTTTTTGATTTTAAGAAATTACTTGAAGGCGCTTGAGTTGTGGTGCTTGGCGGTGGGAGAGCCACACATTTGTCGCCCTGAAAATTTCATTTTAATAAAAAAAGAAAAAAAAACCGAAACCTTCATCTGGAAACCACAACGGCACATGCAGCGGCCTCTGTAGCAACCCGAATTTTGAGGACATTGTTTTTGGATGAAACAAAGCGAGCCGAGAGGAACCGCCTGAATTTTATTATTAATTTTTCAGATCAGTTATGAGATTTTTTTTTGAAGCTTTCTGGATAATTTAGAGCGAAGCTTTTGCGTTACAAAGAGCCTCCGGCAATGAGCCAAAAGGAGGAATACGCTACAAAAATAGATGTAGCGAAACATTTCAGATGTCAATTTAAAGAGCTTGTAAATCGTACAGAGGCAAGACGATAAACTACAGCCCATCTTTGATTAAAATGGAAATAACACAACGGAAAGAAAGAAAAATAATACTTCGAAGTCGTATAAAAAGGAAATTGACGGTAAATTCAAAATTCATAGATTAGTCAGAGGAAACTGAACGTTAAAAATAGCGAGACAAAAGGGTAAAATAAAAAAAAATTCTCTTAAACAAGTTTCTAAAAGAGCGAATTGTTTATATAAGAACTTGATGAGTTCAAAAATTTCCAACCACAAGGTTTTTTTTCCGATCAAACAGGGAAACTATTTTGAACTTTCAACGATTCTATTCAAACATATCACATTAGTTGTGAGAAAGTTATTTAAATGAAAGTTATCTGAAGGCAAACCTTCATGCAGCTCGTGTCCCTGCTCAGGTTCTCATTTTCGCAGTCGCGAGAGCAAGTCTGCGACGGATTTTTGAGCGGATGCGTCAGAGTATCTACGGCCGGATGGAAGTTCTTCTGACACTGGCATTGGTTCTGAAAAAAAGGCTCTAAAATGTTATGAAAAAGGTCTTTACGAACCTTGACGCACTCCATTCCTTCGTTCCCATCGCATTGTGCGTTGGTGGTACACGCTGAGTTGAGTTGTCCTCGAGGAATACACTGGAAAAGATAATATCAATGTTGAAAACAAATCGACAAGCTTTGAAGTTTGCAAAAGACTTTACAAAAACGATTCTGGAAATCTGGCGATACATTATTTTTGGAAAATATCGAAAAATTTGAGTGCTTTGGATGGCGAATTTCACGCACAGATTCAAACTTCTGATCATAATTGGGCATTTTTTTTATAAAAAACTTGGAGTTTGGAGCTTAGAGGTCGCCATTTCGTTGTAGGACCCAATCTTTATAACCGCTTGCGGATTTCTGTTTTTTTAGTCTGAAGTTCAAACGGTAAAGTTCTAGTTTTCGAAAAAAGGAAGCCTCAAAGTCCAAAGAAACCATCAAAAACCGTCAAAATAGTCTGTTTTGAGGAGGGGGGAGGGGTTTGAGCTCTTGTTTTTCGAAAACTAGGAAATTGTGGAGGTTGAAACTTCTAGGATCAACTTTGGGTAGATCGAAGAGTGTTCTGGCGGTTTTTCAAGAAATTTACAAGTAAATCCTTGTTAGAAAACACAAACTCACTTCATTGTTGGCGTATAGCGCATTGGGAGCCATGGCATTGCAGGGACGCCTACAGCAAACGGCCTGAGTGAAGAATCCGTCTGAAGAAATCTTCAGTTCTCAGAAGAAGATTATTTTTAACCTGATAACAAGTGACAGAAATGCGTATCCGAGGGACATCTGGCGAGAGTCGTCGCGTTGGGATCACAAGAATATTTGATATCGACGTGGCTTGCCAGAGGACACACTACCGGACAGCAATGGCCTTCAATTTTCCTTGAGATCTCCTAACTTTTTGATCAACTGACCAACTTGGCTGTCACCAGCTGTCACACAAAGCTGCCCGTTGGGGCAATTGTCTTGATCAGAAGGCAGATTGTAAGCCTTAATACGAAAATTCTAATAAATTTGACAGAAGGTGATATTAGCAAATTTATAACACTGGAAAATACTGAATTAATGTTTTTTCAAAGTTAAATATTAATAAATGACCTTTAAAAAACTCTGCTTAATGAAAGGAACTCAAATTCCTAGCACCGTCTTATGAAAATTCAATAAATCTTCACCAAAATCGTCGGCATGTGTAAAATAATAGCCCTCGTCGTTCAGAAACATCAGACTTGCTATTCATTGCTCACGTTAGATAAATTCTCTCAAAAAAAAAGGAAACGTTTTGGGTGGGTTCGTAGTGATATTTATTAAAGTTGCGAGGTCACTAACAGCTTTTACATCAAATTTTACCTCATTTACATCTCACGCTTGCTTATTATTGCTCACGTTATAGAATTCTTTTTTTTCTAGGAAAGAAAAGTCCCAATTTAGACCGTAGCGGTTTTTAAGAGAGTTTTGAGGTATCTGAAATCTTCCATATACTATCGAACTACTGTTCCGTTTGAACTTACTGACCAGAGAAGGGTCAGATCTTCGGACGCAACTTTGACCAGGAAGTCCGCCAAGAGGACAGTTGGCCGCGGCGACGCATCTTGAACCCTAAACTTCAGTGGTTAGTGAAAAAAAAAGGTTGGTTTTATCATATATAGGAACAATCTGCTCAATAGTTGCAAAATGTAATTAGTTTTTTTCTAAAATCAGCATTTTTTTAAAATAAGTCTAACTTCGAAACGTTTTTTGCTTCATTTCATTTCCTACATTGCTGCTCTTCTCAATGGAATTTTTAAACCTACGGGATCGGCCCAGAAATAAAGTTGCTCATTCTTAAATCAGAGTTTTTAATCAAATAGGCCTAATTTCGAAACGTTTTTTTGTGAAGTTATGATTTTTTTCAATGGCTATTTCTTCAACCTGCTGGATCGTTCCGGAAATGCAGACACACTGGGAATTGAGGCACGCCGAAAACGGGGATGTGCAGTCGTAGTGGCGTGAGCATCGGTCGCCGACGCGAGAAGCTGTAATCATTCGTTTTCCAGTTCAATCGAAACAGAGCTTCATCAAAAGTGATTAGAAAAACAGAATTATATTCATCAGCACCTTAACCAGCGCCTCTAAATGGAAATAAATCAAAAGAAAAAAGATCAAAAAAAAGAAAAAGAGATAAAAAGAAAAACTACTTTTTTTGCACTCGAATGATGTTATAGGTAGATTATCTAACAAACGATTGGAATACAAAGAAAAAGACATTGATAAAAATCTTTCCAAAAAAACTGACTAGTGACACATTCGCCATTGGAGATTCTCGTGGTTCCCCGTTGAACGCATTGACATTCGCCATTTCGACAGAAAAGCGGCTCACGACATTTTGAAGAACACGTAGCTCCGACCTTTGCTGGCACTAAAACAAAGGTTTCTTAAGCTGTGGCAAAAGACCCGCTGGACAAAAACGTCATAATTTTACAAGACAAAGGATCAGGCGGGTGCTCCAATGTTTCACCCGGAATTTATCGACGAAATGAAAAATAATCCGAGGAACTAAAACGGGTGAAACACTGTGAAACCGTCGATCGTTTTCAAAGCTCTTTCGATGCTCAAAATCGAAAAAAATAAGCTAAAATTTGGTAGAAGTCCAAAAAGGGAAAAAGCAACTTTCAGCTACAAAATTTCAAGATTTTTCAGTTATAATCTTTGGGATTTTTTTGAAAGGAGTAAAAAAATTTAAAAAGGGCTTTTTCTCCTTTTCAAAAAAAGATCATAAGTCTGAACTTCCACTCTATTTTTTTGAATACTAGAAAAATCGATAAAAAAATTCTTTTCCAAAGTTCATTAAAGAAAGAGAAAACGAACATGGTTTGCAACTGGCCTGTCGACCTTTTTCGTCTATCGCTTCGACATAGTGTGGATGGCATCTGAATGAGATAATTTATCGAGGCAAAAATGAATTTATTTCCAATTGAAGCTTTGAGGATAGTGAGAAAAAAATGAGATAATAAACAAATAACATTGAGAATACAAATTCTTATATTCTAAAAAAATTTAAAAAGTAATAAAAAGGACTTCGAAAAAAATTGAAGAATTGTTCAAAAAAATAGTCTAGGGTACTAAAAAATTCTTTTTTCTCAATTTTTCTTTACAATTAATTATTACCAGGCGTAACTAAAATGAAACTTTCTATGAAAAAGAAAAACGTACCTGCATTTGCCTCTCAGGCATATAGAACCTTTATTCTCACAGTCGTTGTTCACATCGCAGACGCCGCCCAACGAAGATTTACCTGAAAATGTCTCAAAACGAGTCTTAATAAACTGTTTTGAAACAAAACAAAAAACACGAGTTTGAATTTCAAGGAAACGAACCGTTACAAGGAGTGAAGAGTTGAGCATCAATGCGATGGAGCAGCAAAATCAATGTCAGAAGAAGGAGAACGACCCGCATAACTGTCAAAAGTAGACGTCGGCGAAGAAATCTCACGGCCTGACCCCGATTCTCCCCTCAGGGCGCACTCTCTCTTCGGATCAGCCGACGTCATCGATCGAGGAACGGGTCTGCGGCATGGCCAAAGCTGAACTTCTTTTAGATGACTCATTTGCCAACTTCGATCACCCCAACATGATCACGCAAGACACCAAAACAATTGATAAAAGCTGAAAAATTAGCTGAAAATTGAAAACTTAGTTAAAAAAAATATATGAAGTCATCGCTGGAACTGCTTTTCGCACAATCTTTTTTAAACTTTTTTTGGCTTTTATGTAATAATCTATGGTTAGCTCGCACGAAATCCAATAAACTGAAAACGAAAAAGAAAAAAAACGTGACTCACAAATAAAATGTATTTTTAATTGAAATTGAACACAAAACAGCACAGTCTACGCGCAAATGATTTACAAAACAGCACACTTTACGCGCAAAAGATTTACATTTGCGCGTAGACTGTGTTGTTTTGTGCAGTAGCTACGCAACGGACTAAACAAGGAACTTTACGATCATCTGTTTTTCGTTTTTTTTTCCCAGATATTTTATTTCAATTTGCCGAGCAATCATTTTACAGATATTCCAAATGATTGACTGGACGATTACCGATCACACACTTTGCCGGGCTTGCTTTGCCTACTGTACAAGAACTTGCGCTCTGGAAAGCAGACGAAAAGTCAAAATGAAGTAAGTGATGTTTTTTTAATCAAAGAAATAGAAAGGTTCATTCTAAAAAAATAAAAATAAATAAATAAAGTTAGAGTAAATTAGAGCCAAAATTGGATAAAATTCCTTAAACTTTTTGGTTCTATCAGATATTGACTGATTTATTGATCGTTGTTTTTTATCTACAAGAACTAATAAAGTTTCAAACCTTGGCACTAATCTACTCTACATCCGGATATACTCCTTTCTCGGAAATCATTTGACACTGATCTTGAAAATTCGATAATGTGGTAATATTGAAGTCGGTTTTGCTTCAAACGGTTCAAAAATAAGCCGGCCATGTGGCTCCCTTTTATGGCGACGACGAAAAATGACTGGAGAGAGGAATTTCATGGCAACCGACACGGAATTGGCCGTTTTGTTCTTCTCTTCCGTTTTTTGCATTCTCCGAATTCCTTCTCGTACAAATTCGTGTTCTTACTCGAAGTGACTACATCAGGTTTTTGTAAAGTCTGTTCCGAAAGCCTTGCTGACACTTTCAAAGGAGCATAGACAAGTTTTTTGAAGGTTTCAAAGCGAAGAGTCGTTCCGGTGACTTCTGCGCCTTTAAAATCATTTAATGAACAGAACTTGTATTGGAGTCGATTCAATATCTGTACATTTCAAAACTGGAAATGTGAAATTTCAAGCAGAAGTCCAATTAGTGGGAAGCAAAAATGAGCAAGAAAATATAATTGAAGCCAAAATATCGCTGCCGGATTACCCGTCATCCTCCAAATTTGGCTTGGTTCTCTTTTCGTAGCTATCCATTTTTCTTTTTCCTCTGACCAAAATCAAACCAAGTCAGATAGTTTTTCGAAATATCCATTTTTGAAGTAATTATCGTTCAAAAACTTTTTTCTATGGGTTTTGAAGGTATATAAGTCTTGGACCAACCTAAAATACTTCAAAATGGCTTTTCGCCTTAAGACCTGCAAATGATAACGCTTAATATTTTCGTAATTTTCTCAAAATCCTAGAAGGTCGATTACTTTCTGAAAGAAAATAAAAAAACAACAGTATTACATTGAAATGACGTTGGTTTGAGGCATTCCTGAGAGACGGATGAGCCTGAAATAAGCAGATTTTGGCCGTTTTTTCGATCCAAGCTCTATTTTCTGCCGGCTTCTTCCTCTTTTTCGCATTTTTTGTATGTTTTTCGGACAATTTTTTTTGGTTGAAAGATCGTTCAGTGAAAAATCCTTTTGAGTCGGAAAATCTTAACTATAGGCCTTTTTTTCATATATTCCTTTTTAGAAAATGAAAAATTATTGTTGCAACACAACTTTTTTTCCCGGTATAATACTTTTCTAAATCGGTCTAGAGCCATTTTTCTAGAATTATTTCGATTTTTTTGACCTTTTTGATGAATATATTTTGGAAAGAATATTGTAAAAAAATAATAATTGAAAAGACGCAAAAATAGAAATTAAATTTTGAGACTTCTTTTTATGCGTTTTAATGTTTTTCGTCTTCTCAGAATTTTTTTTGAACCAATACTCTTTTTATTATTTTTCTACTATTTTAGTAACACTGAAAGAAAAAAATCTCAAAAAAAAATCCAGTTTTATCAATTTCTTAGCCCTTATTTTTGTCTTTGTGGTTCCTTTTTCAGCTTTCTGTTCACAGTCACAAAGTTTCTATCTTCAATTTCGGAAAAAAAGCTCAAAAAATAACACAAAATAGGAAAAAGTTTCCCATGAAACTTTCCGCCTCCGCACAAGATATTTGATAATTTCAGACTTATCAGACATTCCCCCAATCTCGCATATTTCCAACTTCAAAAAGTCGTAGCGAAACCGGCCTGGCATCGCGATCCCGGAAAGCCTGTGAATAATTCGCGACTTTCGAGATTTCCAATGAATTATGAACGTGGTTTCTGTGGAATGCGCTTCAGAAAGTCTTTCGAGCCTCGAATTTGAATTTATTCCCTCCGATTTAATGGAAAACACGTTAATGAGTCCTTTCTGGATAGGGTAGCACTTTCTGGCTTCAAAAATAGAAGAAAAATAAAATGAAATCCAGAAGAGTTGAAATTTGATCGTTTCGAGCCGGATTCACTTATGAAAGTGTTTGCGGATCGTCTTTTCGAATATATTTCGCACGCCTTTTGCAGCTTTTTTCTCTTTTTTGTTGACTTTTTTGTTTTTTTGTTGATGATTTCAAAGAATAGGCTACCCTTTTGAGCTTCAGTAAATGTCATCGGTATCAAAAATTATAATTTAGAACCTTTGACATTGCAATAATTTTTCAAAATATTTATATTTTTGAATAGCTTTTCTGCTTAATAAAATATCGAAAGATTACTCGAATTTTCTTTCTTTTTTCATATATTTTTAACTCAAAACGGGAAAGTCTGCTTGGATTATCTTTTTCCCAGAGTTCAATGATATTTTTGTGATTTTTCGAAGCCAAGAATTGGACTTTCCCTTCTCCTAATTCTAGATTTGTACGCAGAAGAGTGCTGCCAGAGATAATTTCACCGTTTGGAGAAAATTCCATGTTATTTGGAGGCCTCACTTATCAGTTTCTTCTCTTTTCTCTTTTAACTTCATCTCAATTTCATCGATTATTTTTCAGTTTGAACATCCTCTTCCTTTAGAAATTTTTTTATTGATATTTTCTATTAATTTTGAAGTTAGATTTTGAAGATTATCATTGAAAACTCAGGAAGTTCTCATACAACCACTAGAGGGGCTACTTAAATTTTTCGACGTTCAGAAACTGTCTTCTAAACCCTAAAGTGGGTACTAGAAGTTCTATAGCTTCATCGAGTCAATTAGTCTTTTTAAGGTCACCAAAAGACCCCTATAGTGATCACTTATATTATCTTGAAGGCCGTTATCAGAAAAAAGACGATTAAAACTCTTGAGGAACCACTAAAAATAATTCTGAAAGTTGTGCTAATTTTCATCTTTTCAAATAGTTCCATGTTCCTTATACCTTGTTCAAAGAAATTTTCTCTGATTCTCACGAATTCAATTATATTTTATAGTCTCTGACGGCTTTTTTTGAACTCCGTGAAATCACTCTGATCACGGTATTACTTTCGATTAATTTATAAAGTTTTATGTTTTTAATCGGAACTTATCTTTTTAAACATTTGCGCTGGTCTTTTCCAAAAACGACAGAAGAAAAAAGAAATTGACGTCTTCCTCGGGAAGAAAGCCGAAAGAGCGTCTTCACGATAACAGAATTTGCGGCTAGGTGGTTACTCAATTCGAACGGAGAAAAATTACGTTTACGACGAAATCCGCTCAATGGTAAGCGAATTCTGGGTCGGCTGCTTCTTCTTTTATTTTTCTTTGAAAAATTTTCCTACGACGTTTCTTGTCTATCGTGTAAGGTTTATTGACTCAAATGATCGAAAACAGAGAAAAAGATAAGTTTAATCATAATTGAATGGAGGTTATGGTTGAGGCAATAGATTGAACCCTTATTTTGGTTTTCATCTTATTCAGGAGTTTCATGATAAGTTTATTGAGGTTTCTTCGTAGTTTTCATCTGCAAGTTTTTAGATAATTTAATAATGACTCTTTGCGAAAAATTGAAGGACTAGTGAATTTTCAAGAAAAGAGTTTTGGAACGATAATCAGAAGGGAGGGACCAAAATAGAATATTTTACCTTTTCCAAAATTTTTTAAATCATAAGTTTTGACGCAAAACTTGATTGAAAAATGCAACGGAACGTCCAATTTTGCTCGGGAGCCTAAACTGAAGTTGATTCGCTGCGCAGCGATTTTGTATAATTTTTCTACAGTTGGATCAAGTTTTAGAATCCTAGCATGAGCCGGAACGCGACCGCCGCGCGTTGAGCCATTCCAAATGCGTTCAAGATCAGAAGATCATCTCCAAAACTCAGATTTCTAAAGGAAACATGATAGGAAAAAAATCAGCAAGATCTCAAACTGGTTTTTATTCTCTCAGCCTTCGTCCTTCTCTAAGAAAGTCTTCGATGGAAATGACCCAATTCGAAAAGGCTCCAAAAATTTCCGCCAACAGGACTCCCATGAGCGAAAATGACTAATAAATCCTGCTGAGCGCCGGAATTCCCGAAAAAAGGAAAATCTGAAATTCCCGCCAATCTCCTATTTCGGCGAGCCTTTCGGAAAGCGGCAATTTGGAGAAGATCTGAATTGAATGCCAGGAAAAAACGGCCTGAAAACATACTTTAAGGTTTTCTTCTTTCGGAGCCGGCTTGGATTTCTAGACTTCTATTGTTTAATTTCAGTTTTTATAGGTACAGACTGTACAGTACAGTAATTGTCAGATGAGACCCAAAAAGTAGGTTCATGGATATTTTTGTATCAAAAAAATGCAGATAATTGTGGTTTGTCTGCCTTATTTCTAACTTTTTTTGAAAGCTGGAGAATATTTTTCGAGCCTAGCATTAAAAAGGAAAAAAAGAATATAATTTTTAGGGGTGTATTTCATTTTTTTAAAGCTTTAAAATTTCGAAAAAAACTTTCTTTCTTTCGAGAATTCAGTAATGAGAAAAAGCTAGGTGTAATTGGATGTCGGAAAAGTTTCAAAAAAAGTGAAAATTCATATTTTATTCATGAATATATGAAAAAAATTTCTAGATTCTCAGAAAAGTGCTCTGACATGATTAGCAGAATAGTAAGAGAAAATGTGAGGTTCGGAATTTTCTGGGTTTTTTTTTCTCGAAAAGTGAAGAGCCTAACTCAAAATGATGATTATGTTTTCTGAAATTCAAGGTGTTTTTTCCGATTTTTGTTGGGCTTTTTGGTTTGATAATCTGGACTTTCTATATCGAAATTCATCTCAAAATTGAAATTAGGGTAGCTTACAAGGCTTTCGGCCTGATTTTTCGGACTTTTCTGATGAAAATTTTTTTTACTAGGCTTTGGATTGATGCTCATGAAGCGGAGTTTGAAGGTCAATTTTCAGAATCATCCAAAAAGATGACTCAAAAATCATTCGGATGACTTAGAACCGAACTAAGGATGACGAGGTGTATCTACCCAAATATGAGGAGCCCAGACAGACTGAGAAAGACGACGAGAAGAGAAGTCCGACGTCTTTCGGCTCGTTAGGATCATTTGTAGTGTGGGAATTGTGATACGCGAGAAGGGCGCTCGTCTTTCTTTCCGTTTTTCGAATCTGTCCTGGCCAAAACTCTTCGGAAGGATGGGTGCCGCCGGAAATGTTCCCCTGGGCCCACTCGATCTGCCATATCGAAGCCTCCACTTTTCTTTCTTTTTGCTTTTTTTTTTGGCTCCCAAATCACAGGATCCCGCTCTTTCCACCTTCTTCGTCAAGTCTCAGAGTTCATCTTTAGTCGAAGAATCTGGTCGTATTTGGAATGGCTCAACGCTATGCTTTTGAACTGGGTTCTTTAGAAAAATCCCAAGATCAACTTCAAAAAGTTGTTAGGCACGCGAAACTCGTTACTTGGTCGGCTGCAATCTACGTCCGCTTTGAGCCATTCTCAGTGCGACCATATTTTTTTCAAGTCGAAAAGAATCAATTTTATAAATTTTTTTGGTTTTGATTTTTTTGTCTCCGATTTTTGATTTGAATGCAACCTATCTGAAAAAAATTATTCTAAAAATCCAATTTTTAGAGCATGAAACCTTTTATTTTTGATTTTTGTTGCTCAGATTTTTTTCAAAACTAAATTGTGTTTTTTTAACAACCCGAATTCGTCATATTATTCATTCCAAAATTCTCAATTTAGAAGAATTCTTCTTATCTCTTCAAAACAAATCGATGTAAACTTTGACAACAAAGGCATTTTTTCTGACTTCTCCGAGATTCCAACTTCTCCTCACAAACAACGTCGGCTTACAAAAAAACGGCATTCAAAGTTTTGCGTGGCTTGAATAAACGAATTGCCTGGAAAACGGCCCAAACGGATAACCGAATTCTCCGAAGCTCCCAATCACGGCCGCCGCCAGTCTTTTGCTTTTGACGCATCATTCCTTTTCACTGTTTCTTTTTCACTTTTCATTCAAAATGTTTCGATGACGATTGAAATCAGCAAAAAATAGAGTTTTTTATATGAATATTTTGGAATTTGATTTTCGAGCCTTTGAAGGTCGCATGAATCTGTAAAAAGAAATTTTTTTAAAGGTTTTTTTCAATATTTTCTGGAATAGTAGAAATAGTTTGTATCGTTTCATTCAAATTATTTCGATGTCCATTGAAATCAGCAAAAAGGAATTTTTGATATGAATATTTTTAATTCGATTTTCGAGCCTTTGTAAGCCGGACGAATCTGTGAAAGAAGGTTGAAAATTTTTTCTCGCAGAAGAAATTTTATAAAAAGGACAAACAAAACCCTGAAAATTTCCGCCGCAGCATCATGAGCGGAAAAATAGCTTATTCGCTATTTTTCATCGTTTTAGGGAGAGAAAAGAGAGCCCAGACCAGTCAGACAACTCTGGCCCATGAATTTTTTTATCTCTTTGCTTTCCAAAAAAATCTGATCATAAAAAAATTTTTTTGAGTGAAAAAAAAGGCCAGATAATGGTTTTTTTCTTCTCTTTCCGCTTCTCATATTCATGAAATCCGAGAAAATCTTCGTGTTTTGAAAGATTTTTCTCCACGACCGTAGGACAATTGCCTTCGTTTTGCGCGTAATTGAGCTCTCTTTCTCATTTCAGAGCCCAACTTTTCGTTTTATTATTTATCTTTTTTGTCAGAGAAATAGTTTTTTTTGACGTTCAATTGCAATAATTAACGATTCGGCGGACCTGAATCGACTGGGCTTCTCGTCGTGAGAAGTTTTTGCGAGCAAAACCGTGAGAAATTCATCCGGCTCCAGGAAATTTTCATCAACTCCTTTACACTTATTTCTCCTTCACCTAGCCGATTTGAGGTAGAATAAGAGAAATCCTTGGCGTTTTTTGATTGCTTTTCAAAATTTTTTATTTTTTGTGTAAGCCGAAAAAATTTGTGCTTCTTCAGAGCTTCATCAAATATCGATTTTCTGAAGTTGTTTTTTAGAATTTCTGGATTTCAGGACAGTTCTTGGAGTTTTGAAAAAAATATGATTATTAGGAACTGAAAGTTGAGAAAAAGACTTCAAAAAACTGTACTCGATTTGTTTTTTTAAAATCTACCCTGAAAATTCAGTTCGAATAGAAGAATATAATACCAAAAATGATTACTTTTATGCTATTCAGGCTCTTTTTGAAGTGAAGACCTAGACGAGTTCTCAGCCTTCGTCCATTTATTTGCACATTTTTGGAGTTTCAAGAAAATTGAATGACGTCATAGGATATTCACAGTAACCTCCCTCAAATTTACGTCATTTTCCCAAGCTCTTTGACGATTCTGCAGTGAAACATCTCACTTATTCCAAGAAAAGCTGAAATAATAGATTTATTCTACCAATTTGTAGCTTGGTTTGTATCCAGAATGGGGTGGCTTTGTCTTTTTCACTCGGTTATTGGATCGAAAACGAAAATCTGAAGTTTTAATGCTTGCTAGTCCTTAGGACGTTCTACATGTGAAATAAGAGCGACCGACCTACAACGACTTGCGCTCTTGGGTATCGTAAATCATTGAATCTAGCTGCAAAAACGCAAATTGATTGAGCCATGTATTCTAAATGCGTCGAAAAACTCGGCTTTAAAGCGAATCTTTTTTTCTGAAAATTTTTGGTTTCGGCGATCCCAGTGGCTGCGTATCAATGATGCGCATAGAAAATTTGGCATTGTGCCAAAAACAATGCTTTTCGCCAAGCGGCTGCAGGATTCGTCCTGCCCAGCAACTTGTCTCAAATTCTATCCTACCTTTCTTCGTTTTGCTTCCTTTTTTCAAAGATCTCTCTTTATTATTGTCCTTGAACTTATTTTTCTACCTTCATTTTGGTTCGGCTCTTTCCTTGTCACAAAATTCGAAACTTCAACGATTTTTTCGAGGATAAATTTTTGAAGGATCTGTATAATTTTATATGTTAAAAGTTGTACGCTTCTTGATGAGCCTTTCTTCTTTTTTTTTCTGAAAATTATCCTAATTCAATTTTTTCAGCCATCGCAAAGTGATGTTCGACGACCAATGACATCGACAGGACCTTAGGTACTTTCTTTTTTGGGAAAAATCAGAGTTTTCCATCCACCTTCAAGGGTTGTTTATGATCAATTTTTGGAAAAAGAAAAATTCAAAATGAGAAGAATCAAAAAAATATAAAAAGCTGAATGAATGAAGTTTTTGAGGTCGGTAAAGAGTTTTAAAAAAAATTAAGAATTTTTCCTAGCTACAAGGAAGGTCTCTTTACTTGGTACTTCAGAAGTCCTTGAAAGCTTTCTAAAAATTTTCAAAATGTGTTGAGATTCTGATGAAGTTTTGAAAGAATTGCAAGACCTTTCAAATTTTCAAAAAAAAAAAAGCCATTAAAATACCGTTTCTCTCCACAGTGAGCGGAATTCATTGCCTAAGATTTTGTTGTGAAATGACCTATTTGTGCGTACAAAGAAAATAGACTTTTTCATGAAAAGAGAGCATGGTAAACATGGAGAAACCAGACTATCAGCAAGTCTAAACTCTACACATCTCCGTGCACTCTAGTTGGAAACCATTTTCACGAAATTCCTATGTACATCATTGCCTTCGCGGATCGTAAATTTCCACTGCCTCTAATTCGAAAATTAAAGGTTTCTCGTGGAAAACAAGACAACGCAAATGAAATGGAATGATTTTTCTCTTGGTGGGAAAAATTTTCTCGAAGAAGGCGCGCTACCAGAAGCGGCCCCACTTTATGGGCGGGGCTTTTCGTCGGCGGCTCGCTCTCTCTCTTTCTCTCTCTCGTTTTTTTTCTTCTGTCCACGGCTTTCTTAGGAAATATATTTCGCTCTATGCTTTTACCTGTTTTGCGTTTTCGTCTCTTTCTGTGGAGCCTATTGGACTCATGAGGTGAGACTAATTGGGGAGAGAGCCGGAGGTCTCGCAAACTTTTCTTTCAAACCTTACCCTTTAATTTTTTACACTCGCTTCTTTTGAGTTTCGAATTTAATCTAAGGATGGTATAAATCAAAAATCAGTATAAAGAAAAGATTTTTTTGACGGGTTACGGTATGAAAAATCTGCAACATTGCGTGCGTTATGACCTTGTGTATGCATAACTTTATCATGAAAATCTCTTTTTGCTCGCTCTTTTTCAGTTCTGAACCCCTTAAAAGAAGATTCAAAACAACTTAGTTCTTTTCAAGATTCAAGTTATTTAAAAAAAACTCCTACGGGACTTGATTATGAGTATTCAATTTTTAAACGATGAGCTTTATGCTCTCAGTCTGTGAAAATCCAAGGTATGCATACACTCGGTCATACGCACGCGATATTGCAGACTTTTCTTCGAGAAAGGTTCTACTTCAACTTTTTAAACTTTTGGAAAATTGACTGGATTGAATAGCTTATTCTTCAAGTTGAAGCCTGGAACCAACGAATTTTCGGAAATGGACGGTTCAAAGCCTCAGTTTCTTGCAAGTTTCATTGGAAAGTTAATTTTGAACGTCCGATCTCAAAAAAATAGGAGTTTTTCTGGTTTAGACTTTGAGAATTTTTCAGTCAATTTTCACAAAGTTTGAAACGTTTGAGTAGAAAAGCATCCTTAGCAAGAACCGTCATAATTTCTATTTCAAATTTTAGTCATAACTCAAAATTGAACCCAACCAAGCTAAGATCCTAATAAGCCGTGTTCCAGAAGAGGAGAAGAAGAGAGAGCGAGAGAGAGCTGAGCGATGGGGTTCAACGTGCCGCTGATCAACCGCGACTCGGAGCTGCTCAAAGCGGAGGCGAAAAAATGGCTCGACCAGCCGGAGAACCAGAAAAAGGTCGTGCTGGTGATCGTGAGCATCGCGTTGCTGCTCGACAACATGCTCTATATGGTCATCGTCCCGATCATTCCTAAGTACCTCCGCGACATCCACAACTACGAGGTCGCCTTCGAAGGATACCACAATGAGACGGAAAGGCTTGCTAACGGGACCTACGTCGTCAGGGAGGTCGGCGGGAGGATAGAGTACCTCGACGAGGACATCGAACTGGGATGGCTCTTCGCTTCCAAGGCCCTTCTCCAGATCTTCGTCAACCCCTTCTCCGGTTACATCATCGACCGTGTCGGCTATGAGATTCCGATGATCCTCGGCCTCGTCGTCATGTTCTCCTCCACCGCCATCTTCGCTCTTGGACGCTCCTACACCGTTCTCTTCTTCGCCAGGTCTCTTCAGGTTTGTATTTAATCTTATTTTTGAGCTTTCCCTTCGCTTCTTGCTTATGACGACTAGCGTGTTAGTTCATAGAAAGAATGTCTTTACAAGTTTTTCTATTTTCTTTTCTGAAGCTAGCGACGAATCACTCCGTCAAGCCCCTAGAGTAACTCAAAGCGCGTCCGACTCGAAACGGCTTTAGCTGAGGAGCATCGAAAAGCACTAGAAAAGCGTGCTAAATTTGAAATGTACGGAAGCTTTGAGGCATTCTAATGCAAAAGAAAGTTCCAAATCGAAAAATAGTTATAAAACTGAAAAAATCAAGTCTCCATAATTTTTTTCCACAATCTGAGAATTTTCAGTTTCTGTATTCCAAGAATTCATGCCTTTTTTTCTCTGATAGTATTACTCTAAAATAAAAAAATTATTTTTGGTGGGAAACAGAAAAATTTTTGAAATATTAGTAAATAATTGAGAAGCTATGAATTTTAGAATTTTTTTCCAACTTACTTCACGGTTTTTCTCATGAAAATCGAGTTTCTTACTGGCTTGTTGGTATTTTTTTGAATTTTTATTTAAAAAAATTTAAAAAGAAAAAAAGTTCTTAATATGAGTAAAAAAACTTATTCGAAAAATTGTAACGGATAACTTGTCGTTTCAGAAACAGCAAGTTCTTATATTATTTTTCTTAAAAAAACTGAAAAAAACAATCATTCAAAGAACGGATGACTAACTTTCCAAATGGCGGCTCCAGTTTCAAATACTCCTACTTTCCGCCAAAAACGACTTTTTTTTTCAGGATTTCTTGCACCAAAAGTTCACTTTCCATTGAGAATTCTTTAAATCGAGTCCTATTTTCAAAAAAAAAAACGTCTTGAAAACAAGAAAGGAAATAAAAAAGATGTCAGTCGTAAATCTTGGTGTCAGACGTTTTTTTTTTCTTGTTGCTTTTCCATGTCGATCTGTCTTGCATTGCGGCCATCTCATTTCGAATTCTCAACCAAAACAAATGAGAGCCAATTAGAAAGAAAGCATCCGAGCATCCCTTTTTCTCCCGGTCAAAGCACTGGTTTTTTCTTTCCAGAGAACTCAAGCAACCACGAAACTCTCTCGAAACTTTCAGCCAATCAATATGAGAAAACTTTTGGAAAAACTTGTATGTAATGTGAGAAACGCTGAGTGAGAAGCTCTATCTGATAGAGAAGACCGCGGCGCCTCCGAATCCCCAGGGAGTTGCTTCCGAAGAGCCTCTCGGCACAGAAAACCAGGCCAATTCCAGTCCGGAACAAGCCTTTCTTAGGATGTGATGTCACTTTGGATGAAGCATGCTAAATTTGAAGAAAAACGTGTTTTTTGAGGTCAAGAACTAGGAGCTCTGAAAAGTTGAAAAATCAGAATTTTCGAATTAGATAGCTTTTTTTCACTTATCAGATGTGCTGATACAAATAAATTGTTTTTGATTGAAAAAAAATCCTTGCTGTTGCTGTAGTTTTTTTCGCAGCTTCTCTGCATCTTTTCATTTTTCTCACTAGAAAATTTAAGACTTCTAGTTAAAAAAAAATTGAAAATAACAGGTTTATTTGCAAAATTTAGCTTGCAGACCTTAAAATAGTTGGAAAATATAGTTTGCGCACACTTTTTATAATCATTTAAAAAAAATCCTTTTTCAGGGTTTCGGCTCAGCCTTCGCCGACACGTCTGGCCTGGCCATGATCGCGGATCGATTCACGGAAGAAGGCGAAAGAAGCGCGGCTTTGGGAATCGCCTTGGCGTTCATTTCCTTCGGATGCCTCGTCGCACCTCCGTTCGGCTCTGTCCTGTACTCCCTGGCCGGCAAGCCTGTCCCATTCCTCATCCTTTCCTTCGTCTGTCTGGCTGACGCCATCGCCGTCTTCATGGTCGTCAACCCCCACCGCCGAGGTCCGACCGACGCCCGAGGCGAACGAGTTCAAGGCACTCCCATGTGGCGTCTCTTCATGGATCCATTCATCGCCTGCTGTTCCGGAGCTCTCATCATGGCCAACGTCTCCCTGGCCTTCCTCGAACCGACCATCACCACCTGGATGGCCGAGGCGATCCCAGACACGCCAGGCTGGCTCGTCGGCGTCATTTGGCTTCCGCCCTTCTTCCCCCACGTCCTCGGAGTCTACGTCACCGTGAAGCTCCTCAGAATGTTCCGACAGCACACCTGGGCGATCGCCATGCTTGGCTTGGCCATGGAAGGCCTCTCCTGCTTCATGATTCCCTACACCTCCTCTGTCCTGCAACTCATCATCCCGCTCTCCTTTGTCTGCTTCGGAATCGCCCTCATCGACACCTCGTTGCTGCCAATGTTGGGTCATCTGGTCGACACTCGGCACGTCTCCGTCTATGGCTCAGTCTACGCCATCGCCGACATCTCCTACTCGCTCGCCTACGCTTTCGGACCCATCATCGCCGGCTGGATCGTCGGTAACTTCGGCTTCGGAGCTCTCAACGTCATCATTTGCGTCACCAATGTCCTGTACTGCCCTGTCCTTTTCTTGCTCCGGAAAGTGCACGGGTATCAAGACCTGAGTGAGCGACAGGAGCTCACCCAGCTCCCAGAACCTGCTGGTGGCTACGGACAAGTCGATGGCGCCAATGGAAAGGCTCCGGCGACGACGGCCTTCAATGACTCCTACCAAGGCTGGGACTCGTCCTATCAAGCTCCTCCGGCCGCCAGCTTCCAACAAAGCAAACCACAACCAGAATTCCCCGCTGGATATGATCCCTTGAACCCACAGTGGTAGCCGTTAGTTTTACTGTTCTAATAAAGAAATTGTCAGAGAAAAAATAGTTTTTATAAAGTCTTTATTATGAATCGCCTCCGAAAAGCCAAACACCCCCTTGACCGATGTTTCTTCGTTTTTCTTATATTGTCTAACTGTTCCAGAAAAAAATGAATAAATTTATTAAACTTTACACAAAGTTACCATGAACAAAGCTTGAAGGTGGATGGAAGTCGAAAAAAGTTTCGAAATGAGAAAATTTTTTAGCTGAAAGCAAAGAAGTAAAAAATGGACGAACGACGATGCTGCGGCTGGTATGAGGTGAGGATCGTTTCAGAGGGTCATTTTTTGATGAAAATTCTTGAAAATTACGATAAAAATTTTTACCAATTTGTGGAAAGTCTCTAGATACGATGTTATAAATCGAAGACGTTTCAAAAAAATAAATAATAAGTTCAGAAAAAGTGACAAGTAAACTTTTAAAAGGCAATCTTGAAAAAATCCCAAAAAATAACTCCAAGACTTGTTTATGGGTTGAGAAGAAGAAAAAGCTTAATGTCCAACAAACTTATGAAAAAATGACCAAATCAAACTTTTTGCTAACTTTGTCTTTACAGAAACCGAGTTCGTATAACCTTCGAAAAACCACATTTTAAAGTTCAAATCTATAATAAATAAAGAAATTTGTATAATTCTCCGGCCATTCATCGATTTGTCATCGACAACTTTTTCCGCATGAATAAAAATAATTTATAACTATCGAAATCTTTGAAAAAAATTCATAGTTTCAAGCTTCAAATCATTTCACAGACTGGCAATCGTCGAAAAAAACAACCAAACTTGATTTTTCATTTTTTTCAAAATTAAGGACTCAATCTCAATCTTACAACCCATAAAAACATAAAACACTAAAAGCCAGAAGTCATCCCCCGAAGTAATTCGATTCATTTGACAATTAGCGGCAAAACAGAGGAAAAAGAAGGTTTTTATCAAGGGGAGAAGCTCTCGCGTTTCTTCTTGCGCCAATTCAATTAAACCTTTTCTTGGGGGTTCAGTGGTAGTTCTACGGCCGGCGGGACCATTCCCAGCGGCTTTCTTTCACTATTTTTCCCTTCCTGATTTTTTTTCAAAGGTGTTTTAGTAACTTGGATGCAGCTCGGTTTTTTTTCTCTTTTTCTTAATAAAAAAAATTTCTTTTTTCGGTTACTTCTTATAGTCAATTTTGATTTTCCCGAAGCTTTGAAGTTTTTAAAGGTGCATGGGAAATTTTGGAGAGTTATCAGAACCAGAAGCCTTTTTCAGTCCAAAACTAAGAAAAAGACGGTTTTCGCCCTTTTAAATTGTTTCGCTACATAAAATTATTTCATTACCTTTGAAGTTGTAGTGAAAAAAGTTTATACATCCTTCGCCGCAATTTTGAGAAGTCTGACTCGTCTGCGCTCTCTTTTCTCTCGCCGGCAAGCGCATAGAAACGTGAAAATAGTACGTAAAATCGAGAGAGTTGTCTATAAAAAAGACGTCGCAGAAAAATGAGACAAATCGCGGATGAAGTAAACTTACAGGATTTTTCAAAAATCTCAAAAATACCCCGCTTTTTTCACTTTTTTGTAGAAAAATTATGAAAAGTAGTGAGCTCATGATGGATCACTATCATAAAAAAATGGAAGTTCCTGTCGCCACTCAAATTTCTTGATAGTTCCAGGACCTTTCACCTCGAAAATCCTCTGCTCCTTTAATTTCTGTGACAAGCTGGCGAAGAATGACCTATAGAAGGAAGACTAGTTCTCCAGAACAACCCCAATAGTACATGAAATGTGAAGGAGCTCGGAAGCAATTTTTGAAATTAGCCCGGGGTCAGAGGCGAAGACAACCGCCGACGACGAATAATTGCCTAGTCTCGCCTCCAAAAAGATGCGTCCAATTTCCTAAACACCCGACAAAACAAAAAAAAATGATTTCTGCGATCTGAGCCCCCCTCCAAAAAAATCATGCGTCTTCCGTGGCGCACCTTTGCCGTCGCTTTCCAGCCGAGTCTCCAGCTGCGGCGGCATTTTCGCGACAATTGCGCTCGGTTGCACTCTGTCAAGGTGAAGAGAAAAACTTTCAGATATTTGAAAAAATGAGAAATTTTTTTTAGGGAAGTTTTTCTGTCAAAACCTACCATTTAGAAGGAGAGCAGGTCATCATTTTTTAAGATTGAAACTTTTTTTGAAGTTTTGGCTTTTTTTTTTAAATCATTTTACATCTAAATATCAAAGTTTATTGAGGATTACTTGAAGCCTAAATGCTAGAAATATGTACAAAAAGCGAAAAAACGAATTCTATCTGAAAGAATGATCTTAAAAATTTACTCCCACAGTTGCTTGATCTTAGAAAAAATCCGATTTTTTCGATTATTGACAAAATTGATGATTCTTTTCAATATTTTTCAGTAACCGAATTGAAATTCTACTACTTCAAATATTTCTACTTCTTTAAATATGACCAAACGAAAAGATGACTGTTAAAAAAAATGCCAAGCCTAGTAATATCAAAATTTTCCACGAGTATTTTCATTTCTAACAGTGGAGAAGTTTAATGTGTTGGATTCTCGGGTATAAAATTGAAAAAATGGTGGGTTTTTCTTTTTAAAAGTAGTTCTGTGGTTTCTTGGTGAAAAATTCTCTTCAGAATGTTCTGCCCAAACCACCAGTGGCGGACCTGCAAACAACATTGGACAGGTTTGTCCATATAAATATGCTTATTTGACTTTTTCGGTTTTTAACTTCTCTGAAAAATGAATAGAATTGAAGGATTTTTTTGATAGATTTTTTTAAGGGTCGTGTTTAAAAAAATTCCAACTTCATGGTTTGCTCAAAAAAACAAGGGATTCATGCCACCAAAAAAATAAAAATGGGCAAAATCTTTTTTTAAGAATTTAAATTTGAAATAAAAAAAGAAAAAAACGGTTCTAATAGAACAGAAAAAGTGCATAATTACCGAAATTTTCATTACTTTTTCATCTCAGGAAATTCAATCGTATTTGTTTTTCATCGAGGACCGGTAGAGCCAATAGATTACTCGAAAACCTTTTTTTTATTTCAAATTAAGGATACAGGTGGAATATTGATAAAATTTCCTATCCCAGGTATCTCGAATATGCCGCGGTAGTGGCGGTGGGTCAAAAAGGGAGTTTGGCGACGACGCACGCGGCTGCCGCGCGGTTTCTGGAAGAAGCAGGACCCCTTCAGTTGCAACTCTACGCGGTTGCTGATGAGAGTCCCAACTGGGTAACTTAAATTCTGTCCTCGAGCC
This sequence comes from Caenorhabditis auriculariae, assembly GCA_904845305.1. Taxonomy (NCBI): domain Eukaryota; kingdom Metazoa; phylum Nematoda; class Chromadorea; order Rhabditida; family Rhabditidae; genus Caenorhabditis; species Caenorhabditis auriculariae. Next base: position 63,309 of record CAJGYM010000036.1, read on the forward strand.
GAGAAAAAGATTCTCTTCGATTTTCGATTTTCTTTGAAATAAAAAAATGAAAACGTTTTTTCATTGTGGGAATCGGAACGGCTAGTTCTTTTTCTCGAGCTCTTTTGACGTAGGTTTATTTTTTTTTAATATCCAAAGTCCAGGTGACCAAGTATTGGCTTCCGGAAATGTACATGAGGGTCCGAATTCCAACGCCTGTCAACTCGAATCCGGCTTACATTTTCCCAAAAGTCCGCTTCAAAGACCTCCAAGAGCAAATTAGGTTTGAAACTGCTGAATTTTGATGTACAAAAGGAAAATTCTGAAGATAGTGGTAGTTTTCGCTTCAGGATATATTTAAACGTATTATGTATGCGCCTAAATTCAACCAAAGTTAAAAAAAAACCCAAGCTTTTAAAATTGAAAGTTTCCGTTTTTTTAAAAGCAGAAACGTGTTCAAGTATAATAAATAATTATTTTTATCATTATCAAGTATGTAGGTTCATATAAACCCTTAAATTTTGCTCTTAACGTAAAAAACGTTTGCAAATTTTCTTGACAGCCATGAATCAACTATAGTTCTTTTTGAAAGGATAGATTCCAGATACACGGCGCTGCTCACACGGGGCTTGTTGGAGTACAAAAATAAGATCGATTTGTGAGTTGAATTCTCGATTATAAACTTCAAGATTTTCTCAAAACAGGAAGCAAATAGAAAAAGAAGTGTCGACGGGAAAGCAGAAGATCCATCTCTGCATGGAACAGTACGAGAGGATTCTGAATTGTTATAGGTGGGACCCTTTTTGGAGTTTGTATAGACAGGTTCAATATCTTCAATTTTCACAAATCTGGAAGAGAGCATTTTTAAAAATTTTGACCGATCCTCAGACACTTTTCTAGTTGCTTTATGAATAACAAAGTTTCGAAGCTGAAAAAATCCTGCTTCCTTCAGGCAACCCGGCTTCGAAGAAGATACGCAGTTCAGAAAGCCTAAAACTCATCAAGGAAATGAGCATGTACTGGTCATGTGCCGGAAACAGGTCAGTCCTACAGTCCTTTTTTTTTGTTTCTTACCTGGAAGTTTATTTCACACCTCACTTTGCAATTTTCGGAATATTTACTAGATCTGACGTACTTAATGGAGATTCTGAAGCACATTATCCTAAATTTCAAGAAAAATCAAAAACTTTGACTCCAAGTCGGAGACAACCTTTAAAGTACATTCGGAATGAAACGAGTTTTCATAAAATTCGATGTAAAATCATCTCCCCGTCGGTATCGGAACTGTTTCAGACGTATATCATGCACACACGGATCAACGGCGCCATGTTGCCCCAGGCGGATATCGAGAGTCAACTCACTAAAATCGAATCGATCTCTAGAAACACTGTCGTGGTAACGATTCGCTTTTATAGACACCATCCAAGAGCTTTCAAAACGATAAGGTGCAAAATGATTTTGTTCAAGGAACTTTCACACAAAAATAAGGCTTGTGCGACGTCTGGCCCGTAAGTTTATGCCGCAAAAAATAAGACCCAAAGCCCGTGTCGGGCAGGTCCGGGCCAAACCTCCCAGTCCTACTGTTTTGAATGTCAAGGAGCAAACTCCATCCACTCGGCTACAGTATCTTTTCGTGTCGATTGAACATCCCGTTATCCTTTAATATCGATACAAGAAGTAAAAACATCATATTTGGTGACATTTTTGAATCTCCCAACTCAAAAAAAGACTGAAAAGTAGTTTTTCCTTCCAAAATACATTGAATTTAGAACTCGTTAGGAATCGCTGCCTGTGGCGTTGGAGAGCGGAAAGATGGGGCCGCCTTTTGGGAAGAGATGTTTTTGGGTGAGTTCCTGGACCTTTTCTTGAATGAAATGACTTCATGTTCAGTGGAACAAAATGCGAAATCGTTCGAATGGGTCAAAGATTCGCTTTTCGTCGTGTGTCTCGATGTCGAGGACGACGGCGACTCTGAGAACAGTCTGGACAGCAAGGAAAATATCGAGAGGGACTTTGTCCAGCGAGGCATCCACATTCTGACTGGCCATGGAAGCGGAAAGAACGGACTGAATCGCTGGTACGACGCCACTATCCAGGTAATCTTTCCGTTCTACACATCTCTTGATAATGTGGACAGGACAAATTATAAGGAAGCCAGACTGTTATTTTGTGAATTTTCACATCGACATTTGACATAATTTTCGAAAGAACATGAAACGATTTCAACTGATTGCAAGTTCGAATACAATCTCCAAGACTCAATTATTTACCTGGATTTCAGATCCAAGAGAATCCGTCAGAGTTCACACTGTCAATAATTTTGTCACGTTCACCCCCTTATAATTAAATTTTTTTTCAAGCTTATCGTGGCACGCGACGGCTCGAATGGCCTCTGCATCGAGCACTCGACGGCGGAAGGAATCGTCATCATAAACATGGCCGAATTCGCCATCCGCCACGCTCAGAGTAACTTCCATTCCAAACTGGTACTCTCCGATCATTTTTTTTTAATCATCCCGATTTGAAAGTTCCAGATATCCAGAGAGATCCGAAACGTCCACCCAAAGACTTTGACATGGCACGTGAGTCAGCCCGCCCGGAAGATTCTACAGAAGCAGACGGAGACTTTCGACGAGTTTGAACCCTCATTTTCTGACTTTTAGGATATTGAATCTTGCAGACTTGCCAGGGAGCTCGAGCTGGAAGTCTTGCTGTTCGAGGACTTTGGCAAAGACGCCATCAAGGACTGGGGAGTGAGTCCGGACGGCTTTGCACAGCTGACTCTCCAATTGTCGCACTATAAGTGGGGATGAAGCTGGACTAGGTCTACAAAACTTCTGCAGAACCCACGGCTACCTGGTGTCGACGTACGAGTCGGCGTCGGTCCGGCGCTTCAGATCAGGTCGCGTCGACAACATCCGAGCCAACACCCAGGCTGCCTTGGAATGGGTCACCGCCATGGAGTCGAAGAGTGTTGATGACGTTGGGCTATGAGATGATATCCATAAGATTTGATCATTCAGAAGAAGAAGTTCGAGCTTTTTCGTAAAGCCGCCGAAAAGCAAGCGAAGGTCACAGCGGAGGTAAGAAATTTTAATATTCTTCTATAGTCACATTTTGAGCCTCTGGTTGGTCTTGGAAATCTATAACTTTGTAAAATTTTTTTACATTATTACTCTCTGAGTTCTGAAAGTAGGTAGCCACTTTATCACAATTTTTTCAGTTTCATCATTTTTACGATAAATAAAGAGGCGAAAAATGCTTATTTTCATAACAGTTTCAAATTTTCACAGAACATCACCGGCTATGGGATCGACAACCATCTATGCGCTCTCTACGTGTTGGCCCGCGAAAGGCAAAAAGCGACTGGAGAAGAAATGCCGGCCCTTTTCCGCGATCCCCTGTGGGCCGACGTGATGAGATTTCCTTTGTCAACTAGTCAGGTTTGATCTAACTTTTGGTTTTGAATGCGATCGTCATCCAGGAGACCTGCTGAAGACCTCAGAAAAACGTAGAAATACACAAATTAAGAGGTAGAAGAAAAAAAACAATTTCTCCAAAAACCATCCAGGTGCAAGAAATTGTCTACCTGGCTACCTTTTCTCAACTTTTGAAGCAAGAATAATTTTTCTCTGTAGTCACTTCTTTTTAAAACTTGTTCGGCCTATTAATTTGCATCACATTTGAATATCCCTAAAAAGTGCCTTAACCGAAACAAACTTATGGAAAAGAAGGTCTTTACAGGAATTTTTTAGAAACGCTCTTTAATATTTCTTTCTTGTCCTTGTGTAAATCTCAAGAATCTTAAGAACTCGCTAAAACTTCAAAAGTTATCATATCAACTGTCATAGGACGCAACCTTTGGTTACCCTTTTTGGTCCATGAACAGTTTCACCAAGAAATTTCACAGGTAACCCCAGCGATCGACATCCCCGACAGCTACCTGTGCTACGGAGCCGTCGTTAGAGACGGCTACGGTTGCGCCTACGCAATCCATCCGCAACGTCTTCTGTTCGCCCCGTCGGCTTTCCGGTCCGACCCGAGGACCGACCTGCCAAAGTTTAAACGAATGATCTCCGCTTCACTCAGGCAAATTCGCGACCTTATAAAGGCGAACACTTGAGGCTCATTCACAGCACTTTTCCAGTGCCTTTGTGCCGCTGCCCACCTTTTGATGCACATTTTTTCGACTGTAATCCATTTACCACGACTTGAAACAGTCTGACCTGTCTGCGCTCTCCTTTCCCTCATCGTCGAGGTCATAGAAACATGAAAAATGCAGAGAAAGGGTAAAGAAGTCAGGCTTTTTCAAGTGTTGGCAAATGGATAATAAAATCCTGAACACTTTTACTAATGCTCTATGATCTCCACTCTCCAAGCACAATACTTTTTTCTAGTCAACCCGGTATTTCTTCATTATTTTTCTCTAGAAAATCCCCCATAGATTTCGTGATCCTAGGCTTTCTGTGGTGTACTTTCTTCATTGTAATATTTATACAGAATATTGCGCAGTTGTAAAAATATCACAGAGAAACGTTTTGAGCGGTCAATTTTCGAAAGAATTGGGTGCAAGAGTGGAAAGATATACCCGTAGAGCAATCTTGCACGAAAAAGAAGAAATGAACCCGTAGAAAATTTGGGATGAAGAAGAAGCGAATCGAAATTGAGGTTCTGATAAAGCCAGAGATGAAAAACTATGGAAGCTATTGCACATATACTATTGTGAGCTCTGAGGTGTTTTTTGAGATTTTCGTGAGAAATATAAATTTTTTCTTCGCAGTTTTCAGGAAAATTGGCCAGAAGACTGTTGCTGAACTTCTTATTTTTTGAGTAAGGAAGTATCAAAATTTTTTGCGAAGCCTGAAAATTGTTTTCTACTGATCCGAGAAACTTGTTTCAAGCCAGAGGTGAATGAACTATTCCCTACCAACAAGTATTATGGCCAATTCTCAAAAGAAATCTAGGAAATAAAAAGAAGAAAATCTACAAGTTGGCAAGGTCGGCGGAGAAGAACTTGTGGAGGACGCCTCTGGACACGGTTTGGACCCATTGGAGGTACCTTTCAAGGTACTCCAGATGGACGGACATCTGTCGGCCCCAGTCGGAGATGAGCGAGCGGACCTGCCGCAGCTCGTCGATCGTCTTCACCGAGTGGAGCAGGACTCGTGAGCCCAGTAGGACCTCCGTCTTGTTCGTCGAGAAGAGCAAAGTGCGCTCGAAGGGACTCAAAAGACCGATCTCCGACCACATCGCTTCGCGGAACGCCGGATTGTAGTGCAGGGAAAAGTCGGACTGAAAATATTTATTTATAACTTACGAATTTTCTAGAAAACCCAAAAACTCACTATAGATCAAGTTTTCAAGAATGGGTATGCTTAAGAAAAGTGAAAAATAATGAAATCTTTTTTGAGTTAATTTTCAAATAAAGCGAAGAAAAAAATCCGGTTTTAAAAAAAGTCTGACCTGTCTGCGTCTCTAGTCTCTCGCCAGCAAGGACAAAGAAAAATGAACACAAAAGAGCAGCAAAGAGATAAAGAGGGAATAGACATGCCAGACAGTTTTAAAAAGAATATTCATGATTTTCTGATATTGAAGAGTAATTACTCATTTTTCTGAATGAAAACAAGCAAAAAATTGTTTCAACAAGAAAATAGAAAATAAGCCAAAAACCTTAAGTGATCACTAGATCCTATTTTCTCTTCCAAAAATTCTTCTTTTCCAAGTAACCTGTAAGCAGGAGGCGTAGACAGCTGCATTCTTGGTCCTGACGACCATTTTTGCGGCCATTTTGACGATCCGCTGATCTTTTGAGCAAGCGGCCAGTTGTACAGCCAGTGTCCATTGACTTCCGTCAGCATTCAGGCGATTTTCCAGCAGATCGTTCTGAGAAATCAATTTCCATTCGGTTATCATATTTTCAATTCTACTTTACTCAAAAGGCGATGGAAGCATTTTTAGCCTAGTATTTTCTCGAACGCGATTTTTGGCGGGAAAGGGGACTTTGAAAAATCCCAGAATTTTTCAATTTTTACCGCTCAGTGATAAGATTAGCTTCAAAAGGTTTCAACCATTGAAACCATTTGGGAAACAAGTTTCCATGTGTAAGAAGTTTTTTTTTTAAAGTCGACTTTTAACGTTTGGAGGACGTGCGACATTTTCTGGGGGTCCTGCGCCATGACGTCATTATTAAAAATTGGTCTGGCCCATGTATGATTCAAACGAAGACTGATTTTCTATTTATTTTTTATTTTCTCATGCTCCGGTTTTTTTTGAAACCAATTTCAGCTTTTTTTTTAAATCTTCCTCCAAAAATTCCTAGGAATTCAAATTAATAGCTCATTTTCTGATAATTCCCACAATTTTTTTATTGTCGGGATGCGTGAAAAGATGATGACAGACGGCAGTGACTTGCTTGTGGACGTCTTCAGTCCAGGCGTCAGGATCGCGGCTCCAACGTTGTGTCTGAAAAATCAAACTTTTTTTTGAAGAATTCATTCAGTCTACATGGTATTCTTCCTTGCACGATGGTAGATTGGCAGCACATCGAAGTTGATAAAGCTTGGCAAGTCTAAAAATGTTGAAGTTTTCTTGGTTGTCATAGTCAGACTAACCTTCCAGCTCGGACCAACCAAAGAACCGCCGTTTCGGCGTCAGTCTGGCTATCGGCCAATAACTTGTCCATTTGCCGAATGACCGGTGTGAAGTACAGCAAGATGGCCGAGTTTATTGAGGTTCCTATAAAGAAGGTCTAACTGTAAGAGTTTTTTTTTAATGTGAGGAATTTTTTTCCTCAAAAAAACAGCTCAAGAGTCGAAAAAAATAAATAAAATTTGAAAAAAATCTTGGCTCAAATCAAATCAATCTTCAGCATTTTTTTCAAATAGAAATACGTTACCAATATTTTTGTAGATTATCAGTACTGATATCGGTAAATTGAAACACTAAATCCCAAGAAAAAAATGAATTACTAGTCTTAGGAAACTTGGTTAATTCGAATTATTTATAATTCAACTCAATTTTTAGCCTATCATTTTATCATTTTTCAATTGATTAATTAGTGATTTCTGCTCGATTCCATCCAACAAAAACAAGAAAAAGAGAAATTTTGAGCTTTCCACCCCCCAAATTTTGGATATAAAGGGTTATTTGAAAACCGTTTCAAACTTGAATCTATTTATCACTATTTTTTTCACTACTAATTGATGGAATGAAAAAATTTTTTTATAACAATTTTTCTTCATTTTTCCTTCATTCCAACCCTTTCAAAACCTCAACTCCCAAAGTTCTCCAAGACAAGGAAACTACCTTTGAAAGCGTCGACAACCCGATGAACAGCGTCGATTCCGAAAAAGCATCACGTCGAGCTTTGTTTCTTGGGATAAATAGCTAAAAAGAAACAATAATTTATATTTTATTCAACTTGTCAACTCAAGAATGTAAAGGTAGAGATGCGGGTTATTGGAATTAGCCAGGAAAAACTCGGAATCGACGATGATCTGCATTCGCGACTTCTCCGGAATATCGACATGGTTTTGGTGAAGCTAAAAACCCCTCAAGTAGTTCCTCACGATTGTTTCCCTACGATTCTCGCGAGCAACTTCCAATTATGGAGGTCGTAGTTGACCCTGTAGGGGTATTTCCAGTCAGGATTGAGCAAAATCGACTGAGAGGGGGATATTTCGCCGTCGGCAAAGGAGACGCTTCTGTTCTTCAGCCAAAACTCTCGGACCACCTTGAAAATGTCTTTTTTCATGTTCCCTACGGACAAGGGTACTTGAAATTCATTAAAACTCGCTCAAATTTTTCTTCAAAACAGCTGAATTTACGGTCAAGATCATGGAATTTACGAAAAAAGTCCATTTTCTTCCGTCGCAAACTACTTTAGCCGAAATTTTTTCAAAAAATTAAAATAAAATAATTTTCATTTTAGGACACAAACAGAAGCTCTTCATAAAACTGAAAAAGCTAGCGGAATTATTGACTTTTTTTCAATTTTCAAAAAACTGCAAAAAAAGTTCAGACATTCTAAAATTTTCTCATTCCTCAAGATTTATCTCGAAAAGCTCTCAAATCCCAAAAAAATATTCCCACCTGACCCTCGGTCGTTTTCAAAGAGCCAAACATGTAGGATAGTGGAATATTCCACAAATCGGCCGGCTCTCCAGCCCTTCTCGGCTTCCGAAGTTCTTCCCTTCTCGCCGAAACAGAAATCATCGGCTGAGGCGGAACTCGTGGCGGAGCCCTGGTCGACTGAAACTTACCTTTCAGAAGCTTTTTGTTCGGGATGCGGCATGAGTATTGATACATGTTTTTTTCTATGATAGGAACTGTAAAAAGTAGATTTTTCCCCTTAGTCTATAGACCTGCCTAGAGAAAACTCATCAATTCTTAGATACGCTGGTGGCGACCGTAACCAGGTCACGGTTTTTTTTCTGATAACGCCTTATAAAATTTCAACTGATAATATGCAATTTAAGGAGCCCTATAGGGACCAGTTAAGCTTCGAGGCTTTAGGGTCAGACCCTAAAAATTTACAAGGACCTTCTAAGTTTCAAACTTTAGTAATGAGCAATACTTTTTTCCATAAAAAGGCTGTTTATCTTCTTATCACTCTAGGGACCACTATGGCACTCCTAAGAATAAAACCTTTTTCCTGGTCGGCCTGTGTTTCCTCCTTTTCGGCTTTTGCGTTTCTCGGACGAAGCCATCGAACAAAGAGTCGTCAAAGGCCGTTGTATCGTCGGGTAGAGCTTCACGTGTTCCTCTTCTTTCCGTTGTTTTCATACCGAAGTCGCGCATGAAGACGTCATCCTCCAGTAGGTGGGTGGTACGAAAAGTTTCAGGAAGTTCCCGAGAGCCTCTGTAGAAGGAAAAAGTAAGAGACACGTACCAAAGATTTCTGAACGGCTCAAAAATCTCCTAGAAAACATTGAATTACAATTTGAGTAACGGAAATTGGAGAAAAATGGAGTTCTAAAAATAACATTTTTTCAATATTTTACTCTGAAGCATTGATTTCAGACAAAAAAAAAGGGGAAGAAGTGAAAAAACGAAGAAAAAATGACAAAATGATACAAAAACCAAGTAGTAGAATGGTTGAACTTGACGAACGTATTTTTCAATTTTACGAGACAGCAGCGGAAAAAAAGGGAGATTCCAAAGAAGTAAAACATTTATTTATTTTTTTGACCTCAGTTCAATCGCCATGGCTCTCTGACTCATAGACTTTCTGAAGAAACTTTTTTTAAATCTTTAAGAAAAATTCTGACGAGCTCATTGAAAAAAATCTAGAAAAACTATTTAAAAAAATTCACCAAAATATTCTCAAAAAGCGATAAAATCACCTGAAATCCGACTTTCGGTCCCTCAAAAAAAGCCCTGTACTCGTGTGCGACCGACTTTTTCTGACTTATGGTCATCATATCATTGTCGTAGTTGCGTCTGAAATTTTTGCTTACTCAAAAGATTAAGATATTTTTTTTTACATTGCCGTAACTTCCGGAAGGCCTTCATTGACGAACCAGCCCTCGAGGACATCGCTTAGTTTTTCCTGAAGTTTTTTTCTGTATCTTCTGCTTTTTTCAATCATTCTTCAACTAGAAGATTTTGAAAGAAAGTTCTACTGTTTCTATGGATATGTATGAATATATATGGTAATTACCCTTTTTTGAATGAAAACCCTAAAAAAAATTAGAAAAATCGCCGAAGAAACCTGCTCAGCGCCGTGATCCGCATAGGCCGGTAAACTATTGAAAAGGTCGTCCCTGGCCACGGATCTGTACGCGAATCGGCGAAGGTACCTTCAATTTTCCTGTTCTGTCTACACCTTTAGTTATTATCCTTTTACCTGCGAACTCCGGCTTTGAAATCAAAGTCGCTAACCAAGTCCCGGATCATTCTGATAACGACACAACCTTTCGTGTACAAGTTCGTTGGATGGAAAGATTCATCGACCGCCGATTCTGTGGCCAGTTCCCTCACCAAAGCCAGATTTCCGTCTTCTTTCGACTGAAAATTCAAATTGAAAATTTTTGGCTACAGTATCTTTCGTGTCGATTAACGATGACCGTTTAAAAACGCTACATTTTGAGCTCTTTTAGATCAATATTTATTCATCGTTTTAGTCAAGTGAGTGATCGACTAGGCGGTGGACGATAAAATTCACAGTGACAGCGATTTTCATGGATATGCTAAAAAAAAAGGACACAGAAAAAACTACAAACGGATATTTAACTAAAAAGCTAAGGGCTTTGAAAAAAAATGTTTTCCCACTAATGAGCTTCAAGATTCTAAGGTTTTATAGCTAGACTAAAATTTAAAAGTGTGAAATCTTTCTACAGTGATCCGAAGTCTGGAAAAAAATTTACTTTGTAAACTATAAAAAAACAACCCCCCGCCCCCCACACCCCCCCACCGCTTCAAAAAAAGCAAATCAATAACCCAACCTGCTTATCAAACAATCTCTGCAGGTTGTCGTAGTACTCAAACTCGGCGATTTTCGGATGATCAGTGGACATCAACTCGTGGACGCTGAACGTGGCGAACCCTTCGTTCAGCCACAATTCGGACCAATCTCGCATAGTTACCAGGTTGCCGAACCTTCAAAAACGCATAAACGGTTTTCTCCAAGATAGTATTCTTTTCATCCTCAAAATAACTAATACATCGCTTATAAGGCTTAGAATCAGCTCAAGTGCTTTCTAAGTGGTCGGAACAAAATTTTTTGAGAAATCAAGTCTTTCCAGATGCTTCTTAACTTTCCTCCTAGCTCCTACGTCTTCATTTTTTCCTGGCAAGTCTTCTTACCATTGATGGGCAACTTCATGTCCAACGAGCCTTCCAATCCGGTACTCCGAGTACATCCGATCTACAGTCTCGTTGACATGATCTGAAGATTTTTGTTCAATTTTCGGCCGCCCTGAAGCTCTCACCATTCGACGGCACGTTGTGAGCCACGGAAGCGTGTTCAAAAACGATCAATCCCCAATTTTCCATGCCTCCGGTGTGGACGTTCCTAGCCGCGACTAGGTCCACTTTTGGGAGAGAAAATGGAACCTAAATAAAAATATTGAAACAAAAAAAAAGAACGGAATTTCCGAAAAATCCTAAATTTCTGGAGAAAGTTTCGAAGAGCTTTTAAATCAATAAATATACATTTCTCTAATATTTAAAGCAGATCTCGGCCACAACACTAAACAAACGTAAGGAAACTTTGAGAAAATTCCGCATTTTCTTCGAAATTCGATTTTTTCCGTTTCTTGAAGTTCTAATCAACGTTTTTCCCTGCTCAGTCAATTCGAAAATCTCACTAAAACTTTTTTCTGAGAGCCTAATTTTCGCACCTCTAAAGTATCCTCGAATCGGTCGAAAACCAAAGGGGCATAGTCAAGGGCGAACTGGAGAGACATCAGGTCTTCCGGATAGGTCCAGACAGTCAGAGCGACCCCTCTCTCCGTTCTCGTTTCAAGTTTCACAAATTCTCCTTGAAAAAAGAATCAAAACTTCAAAGTAATTTTGCTCCAACTAACCGACTGCAAAAGCAATCAGATAGGTCGAGATGGGAGGCGTTCTTTGGAAGGTCGTAGTGACGATCCTGTAGGGATCCCTTCGGTGGTGGTTTTGGAAAGAAGGCATGTTCGACAGGACCGTGTACTTCTCGGCGTGCAGCACAGATATGTTGAACGTTGCCTTGAGAGAATGAAAAAAGTTTAGAGCAAAAAAAAGGAATTCTGTGAGGAATTTTTCAAAAAATTTAAAGTCTTTTTTTGAAACCTTATCTCAAAAATTCCTAGACTAGAAATAAAAAACTATTTTCTAGTGAAATTCTCTTGCAAGGAACAAAAGAACCCTTTTTCACAATGAGGACTCAAACCTTAATGCCCGGTTCATCCCAACATGGGAAAAAAGTGCGCGCCAGCGTCGGCTCAAACATTGTCGTGAATGACGTCGCCAGCAGGGAGGAATTGGTCTGAACAAGATTCCTTTTTCAGAACTTCCAGAAAAATACATTCGCTTGTCAGAGCTTAGGGGCACTTGGAGGCTCCCTCTAGGGACCACTTTGACCCCCCTATAGGGTGCACTGAAGCTTTCAAAACGTGCCCCTCTAGGGAGCATGAATAGATCAAGGTTGTCTCTTCAATTTTAAAACTCAAGAAAAAGTTTGAAGACCCTATAGGGACCACTCAAGTTTTGGAGCTCATGGCTCATACCCGAAACCCCTACTGTAGAAACCACCTAAATCTTGTCTCTCTAGGCAGCTCTATTATCTCCCCTATAACTGTTTCTTCTTTCTTAACCCTTCTAAGGACCACTCTGAAGTTCCAAGTTCAATTTTCCTTGACCAACTTCCTAACTTTCAGTCATCTTCTGATACGGAAAAAAGTTTGACCTGAGAGTCCAAGGAGCAACGAACGCCATCATTGACATCGTCGCAAATCGTCATGTTGTACTCTATTTCCAGCACATATCTGAAAGCTTATCATTTCCATTTTTCGAACCTTGTCCATTTTCAGCTTTTCACTTGAATTGAAAAACTCTTTCTCTTGCTAAAAGCTTTCACCTTCTTGGAACAGGAATCTGATTTCTACACATGCTCACCTTCCTTTCGTGAGAGCTTCACGCAGCAATATTCGTGCCAACTTTTTGGATTCCTCACGCTTGAACGTTCTTGGATAAACGCGGCTGCCTGGAAAAATGTTCATGGAATGAAAGAACCGTTTAAAAATATATTTATTCCATGTAAGATCTTCACTCGAAGTGGTCTCTCTCATTCCGAATCTTCAATCTAGGACACGGTCTCTAAGCCCCAACTACAGTATCCGATTTATTTTGAGCTTGTCAAGTCGGAACTGGATGAGCTAACAGCAGAAGAACGAAGCGAAGAATTTTAAGATCATGTTTTCGTCTTGGTCAACTACACGTTTGAACTTCTTGGCTCAACTTGATCATCTACAGGCGTGTATTTCTTGATTGAACTTGATCAATTACACGTTTGGACTTCTTGATATTACTAGATAAACCACACGTTTGAACATCCTAACTCAATTCGATTCACTAAAAGTTTGGATTTCTTGGCTCAACTTGATCAACTACAAGTTTGGACTTCTCGGTTCAACTTGATCATCTACAGGTTTGTATTTCTTGATTGAACTTGATCCACTACACGTTTGGACTTCTAGTTCGTCAAAAGCGCTTGTTCGTTATAGCTTTTATAGTTCTTGTTGACCGCCTAGTCACTTACATATATAACTGAAACAACAAAACAAAGTATTGATTGATTGATTGATCTATAGAAATAAAGCGTCTGGAGCATATAAAAAAAAAATCATAAGTGAAAAAATGTCTGAAAATGTCTCCAGCTCTTCAAAATTCTAAAAAAAGTCAAAAAAAGTGTTGGTCTGTCGAAGAAGTTTCCTGGGTTTCTAGAGATTCGGAATTTCGGTTCCACGGCTTAGAGCAAAACTTCGAGATTTAAGAAGCTCAGTAAAAATATACTCCATACACCACTCACTTGCAATAAAAAAATACTCCAAATGCATCTTTTTTTTTCCCACATCTTTGAAAAATCCTTCTTGAAAATTGACTCAAATCAACAAGGAAAAAATCGAAAACCTAGAAAAAAAATCAAACCATTCTTTCTGAGTCGCATCCTCTCGATCCGAACATTCGACCCGACATGGAACTGAATTTCGTCTTCTGTCGAGTTGCCATAACTTTCAAGCTCAATGGTGATATTGGCCCGAGCTGTGAGGGTTGTGTCGAAGTTGCTCAAGTCAACCTGAATACCCTTATTTTCAAGATTTTCCTGGAACTATCGAACCGTGAGGTCATAATGAACGGGAAGGATGTAAAGCGGCAAGGGGACCAATAGGGCATCTGTGCCTTTTTTCCGCGAATGAGATCCGTGGAGCTTTTCCGAGAGTTCAAAATTCTCAAAGGTCGATGGATGGACGTCGAACAATGTGTAGTTCTTCTCTTTTCGGAGCTGAACGCAAGGATTTAAAAAGAAACTACTTGTAGTTTTAGGCAAAGTGGTGATTTTCGCACAATGTTTTATTTTCGAATCGATTTCGCCCTTCACAAGTCTGCTTTGAGCTCAAACGATTTTTTTTTTGCGATATCGCCCGATTTCTAGAATCTGGCTCGTGTGGCTAGGTTATCACAGAGAAGATTTTTTGTTAGAAACGTCATCGACTTCGGCAAAACATCTTCAGATTCAAAAAGAGGTTAGGTTATTATCAGCATTAATCATTCATTTTTCCTCACTGGGATAAGTCGTTCGATGGTGCGCGGAGAGGACTTGGCGTTCTGGAGAAAAGACGTTGTTAGAAGGGTCGGAGATGGTCGGACAGTGTGGGCCGTGGTGCTGGAGAGACGTGGTGGGTTAGTGTGTCGGGCGTTTGGGGTTAGGTTTTGGTTGGACGTCTGCAAGCGTTAGAGGTTAGAGCGGCCGTTTTAAAGCCTGTTCACACTTGGGCTAGTTCAAAGCTTAACAAGTTCCGGAGGAGAAGCTGACTTGCAAAAATTTTGAGAAAAGCGCATAATGATCAGTTTTGAGCTCTGAGGGCAGTTTTGAGCGAAAAAAAATCGAATTACTCGAAGAAGGCCGTACTGACTTTGGTTTTTGTTAACACTTGGGTCGGGGGTCTAAGCAGTAGGAATCCCTTAAAAATCACTTTTAAATTGTTTGAAGGAGCACAAAGTTTTCGAAGCGAAGAGCCTTTTTCAGTATTTTTCAGAGCCATCTGCGTCTTTAAACTCTGCAGCAAGGATTTTTCAATTTTCTACAACAGAGTTGGAAAATAATCAAGTTAATGGAACATCAATATAACTCATGTCAAGCTTGACAAAACAAAAAGTTAGAGGTCAAGCATTTCAGTGAGCGATCAAGGTTAGATGCTCTCCAGAGAAAACTCGAAGCGAAAACAATAAAAAAAACTTAGAAAGAGCATGAAGAAATTTATATAGCCAATAAATGGAATTTAAACTTAGTATTTCATTCAAAAAAAAATGCTTCATAAAACTACAAAAGTGAGAAAAAATATATATAAGAAAGTAGGACGGATATTGAAAATTTCCCAAAACTATTTCACCTGAGGTGTCTTGTTTTTCTCTTCGGAGATCCATTGGCCAATCAGAAAAGCGATGAGAATGGCAAAGACGAAGATTGCGTGGATCAGGAGAACTATTATACATTTCCGAGCAAAGCCTGCTTTTCTTCTTGAAACCGACGACGACAGTTGCGAGGTCGTCGATCCTGGAAAGTCAAAAAGTTTTCGAGAGTTTCGAAGTTGATAACTAGATAGCGTAAAAATGGATCCTTCACGTTCCAAAGTTTTAACTTGAACTTTTTCTCACTTTTTCATGTGAGATTATAAGAGAATAATCAAGAAAAAACTAACTCCGGACATAAACCTTCGAGAAAGAAGAAAATAAGAGCCTTCCGAATGATCAAACAGAACAGGTTTTTGACAAAAAAATTCTGAAGAGCTGATAAAAAGTTCTAAAATTTTTCATTTTTTCCTTCTAAACGACTGAATTTGAACCGATATGCATAACTTAAAAAATTCGATAACTTTTTCACAAAAAATAAGTTTTCTTGATTATGTTATCCTATCCCATCTCGAATCAATGATATATATCTTTAGTCTGTTCCGAAAGCCTTGTTCTAACTTTCTGAGGCGCAGAGAGCACCTAATTGTCTTTAAGTAACTTTCAATCAAGGAATCAAAAATTAAGAAAATACGCTCGTAAAAAATCCCCAACAAACTTCATTGATCATGAAAGGATATGTACCAATACTCTTACAGTCTTCTAGTTTCCCTCTACATTAATTGTTGTTTTTCCGCAACGGTTCCAGCTTGACTTAATGATCTCAAATAAGACCTTCCATATTGTATATTTACTCGTTGCTGTTGCTAATCTCGGTATCGAATTACCGTCACGGTTATTCTCGCGCATAATCTTCACCTCGGTGCCACGAGGAGAGCGAGTTTTCCTTTTCCTAAGAGTACTGTATCTTAAATTACGATATTTTTACTCTTTCTGAGTTTAACGTTTTGTTTAAAAGTTTTCAACAATGCTTTTTAGTTCCTTTGCTAATCGTTCATCGATATTTGAACTATTGAACCAATACAAAGACAAATTCAGTTTTAGAAAACTTGAAGCTGGAAAAAAATTCAGATAGTACATACACAAAAAGTGCAGACGTCAGAATGCGGACTTTCCCATACAGTAGTTTTTTCAAACGGTATATTTCTAAGCACTCACCTCCGAAGGGAAGGACGGCGAGCGGGGCATGCTGCGAGTGCGGATGCCGCAGACACGGCTCGACCTCGTCGACGACGCGTCCGTCTTTCATCGCATCTTCGACGCCGCCACTCCGCCAGCTCTTCTCCCCACGGCGATCCTTCTCAAAACGTATAAGTTATCGAATTGGAAAAAAAGAGGGGAAAGGTTCATTTATAGCAAAGTCAGTATTCGTTCAGCATTAGCTCGACAAGGGTACTTCAAGAAAAAAATTTTGAAAAATCAAAAAAAAGCCATTATTAGAGGTACCGATTCTAGGACGTCATATAAATGAAATAATGGTAATATAAACCCTAAATAACAGAAAAAGGGTCTTCGGAACACCTCCAACTGAAAAAAAAGGAAAAAGGTGAAGTTTTGAAAAAAGCTCAAAAAATTTCAACTGGTTGAAAAAATTTTCTCTATCAGAGGCCTTTTTTCGATAGTTCACCTTGTGGCTTAAATTTCAGAAAACCCACGAAAAATCTAAATATATAGGTAAACCCATTCGGAAGCTTGCAAAAGACAACAAGTGATTCATTGAGTCTAAGAAAAAATCCAAGGAAGACGAGTAGTAGAAATGGGCTGTAGGGAGGCAATTAAACTGACGAAAATGGCCGTTTAATTGCAGTGGTCGGTGTGGGTCTTTTGCTTCGCGCCGCGCGGCTTTTCCAACTTATTTCCCTCCCAAAAACAGGAGAGCCGTGCTCGCGCAGGTGTTGAATTACCTGTCGCTTTTTGGGTTTTTTCCTTTTGGCTCCAGACTACGCCGAGACGGATTGACAAACGCGGCGCCACCAGAAATGTGACGAGACGTTTTTTTCTCTTTTATTTGAAAGGCTTGTCCTTCAAAAGGTTGTTCATTGAAAAGAGAGTTCAGTCTCGAAGTAGTTTGGAGGAAAAAATGAGAAGAAAAGACCTTCAGTATGTCACGAAACTGCGAATTTCATAGAAAATGCCCTGAAACGAACATACGTCATTTTATGATAAAACTTTTATTGATATAAATTGTAAGAGAGTTTCAGTTTCCTGATTTTTCTCTTCCGCAAATTCGAAAGCTTGTCTTTGCGAAGACACTATTTCAAGAAGAAAGTTCGTAATGAACAAAAAAAATGGAAAAAGAATCTTATCAAATAAAAAAAATGCAAAAGATTGGTTTTAAGTATCCAATCAGGGAAAGGGCAGGAAAAAAAACCCAATATGGCTTTTTAGGGCAAAAACTGAATTGAAAAAGTTTTTCGAAAAATCAAGATCTGAATGCGTTCCAGCGGAGCATCGTAATAGAAAAAAAGTACGAAAAAATTCAAAACCAAAAAAAAAAATGTTTGACTTCATATTTCATATTTCTTTATTGTCAGAACAACGTAAATAATTAAGGTACAGATAGAAAGGAAATAATATAACATTGGACAGACAACAAAGCTAAAAAAAGGTCATATGGTGCCCTAACGAGCAGCATGGCGACCGTTCGCAAAAGAGAAGAACAAAAAAAAAATGATAAACTATAAAAGACGATTGGGGATGTTGATAATAAGTTCGCTAACAGCTATCCTAGATAATTTATCTTTCAAAGTTTTGGGGTGGCACGAAAAATTTAATTTGGTTATTAATATGTTCCAAAGAGTTATATGACGCGAAAAGAAGTTATCTGATAATAAACCCCTAGTTTGTAACCGAAGTGGATGTCTACCTAGCCGAGAGAAGGCAATAAAGTTGAGAAGGCAATAAGACTTGTTATTTGAATTGATTAAATTCTGTTGAATCTCGGAAAATCTCGGAAAATTTCTCATTGTGGCCCATAAAACGGAGCAACTGTAAATGTCGGCGCAAAACGAAGAAGAAAGGGCGCTCGGTTGCTAAATTGCCGTGTAATTGCCCTATCGTGTACCTAATTTGGCGAGGATTGGGAATGTGATTCACTGTCCGTAGAACATTGAAAAATGACCAAAATAAGAAAAATAAGAGCAAAACTGTACCTTATATAGAATTAAGGGATTTTCTTATGGAAATGAGCAAGAAAATGCATTTTTTCGGGTTTATTAATAAAAGTTGTGGTTAAAATCGTTTCCGGCCTATAAAAATTCGTCTATCGATCCCAAAAACCCCAACACAAAATTTCAGAGCAAACAAGCATTTAAAATTTTCAAGAAATGAGTATTTTCAGCTTAATCAGCATTACAGCACGACAAGAGATTGTAAAAATCACTGATAGTAAAAAAATCTTCAGAACTAACGTTTTAATATCGTTTTCCGTGTAGAATTTGTACAAATCACTCGATGATTGATTTGCTGAAACGTAGTAGTTTCTGGCAAGCATAACATGAAATGAAATATGAGTTTGTTAACAGGAAAAAAAAACAAAATGAGATGTTCTAATATAATAATTATTGGGATATCAGTAAAAAGCTGATTTTTATCAACATCTCTCTTAAATATTAAATTGATGGAAATTTTCTGGCAAATTGGTGTTTTACGGCGGAAAAATGATTCTAATTGGGTCCTTAAACTATTTCAAACCAAAAAAAAAAAAGTTTTCCAGCTATGGTTTATCAAAACATCAAAGTAATACTTCATTCGCTGCGACTTGGAAAACTCTAGCCTGTCTGCACTCTCTAGGCTTTTCCTACGTACTATTTTCATTGGTCGGTGAGTGGAAAAGGGAAATAAGACAAGTCAGACTGTTCCAAGTTGTAATTAACAAATATTGGGGAAATTTTTAGTGGCCACTTTAGGGTTTTGACGTTTTAGTGCCCTCTAAAGAAATCCAAATAGTGGCAACTTACAAGGCAAAAATTTAGTGACCTCTTTAGGAGTCTGATATGTACTACTAGTTCCCAAAAAACTACTGAAGTGGCCGCTAAGACGCATAATGACGACTTTTATAAATTTGGTCCAGTGGCCGCTTTAGTGTCCTCTCCAAGTGGTCCTTGAAAAGCCTCTTGACTAAAGTTTTTCCCAGTAAACAAAGAAAAAATACGACTCTAGCCAGTCTGCACTCTCTTAGTCTCTACGTACTAATTTATCATTGAAAGACAGGAAAAGAGGAATTCAGCCAGTCATCGACTATATAAATGAAGAAAAAAGTTCAAAAACCTTCCGCCAACCTAACCAAAGAACATGATATGACATAACGAATGAGGTTTAATTCTCTCTGATGGATCCATATCAGAGAATATGATGGGAAAGCGTAGCGAAAGCAAACGGCGATGAGAAACGACGCCCCGTGGGCCAAAGGAAACACGGAAGGCGTGGGAACGGTCCGAGTTTTGGTCCGGCGGCGACGGTCCGCCTGTCATCAGCCGCCGGTCAGCCGAATGATTGACCGCCCAAAAAAGTCGGATTATCGCCGTTGGTTTATGATAGTGAGGCCAATAGTTTCCGGCGTGATTGTATCGGTTACGAAGAACAAACGTTATATTATTATGCTGGTTCAAGGTGTAC
Organism: Caenorhabditis auriculariae; assembly: GCA_904845305.1. Lineage (NCBI taxonomy): Eukaryota > Metazoa > Nematoda > Chromadorea > Rhabditida > Rhabditidae > Caenorhabditis > Caenorhabditis auriculariae. Next base: position 83,016 of record CAJGYM010000036.1, read on the forward strand.
AGTTCCAAAGAAAGTTGAGATTTTTCAGATTTTCCTTGTCGTGACTGTTTGAACTTCCAAGACTTTTTCTGATAAAATGAGAAAAAAATTATTTTAAAAAAGGAAGCTTACATTCACTTTTTATCGTTTTTTTAAATTTCAAAAAAACCGAGTTTGAAAAAAATTTTTCTTAGTACAACATACACTATAACGCTCAAAAACCCTTCAAGAAAATTGGATAACTTACTCTAAACTCTCTTATTTTCGCATAGTACCTCGTCAACCGTTTTAGAAGTATTTCCTGAGAACTGAGTAAGGTCTTTTTAAATGTTGTGATAGGCTAGCGGTGATCCTTGAGCTCAAAGAAAATTTTTAAAAAAATTATACAATTTTTTTGATGAAAATTTGAGTGTGAACGGTGTTATAAGTTTTTTTAACTTAGTTGACAAAAAAATGAAATAGAATTGAATTTCTCGAAAATAAAGAATAACTTTCAAAAGATATGTGATCGACGATTTCATTTTTTTTTCAAGAATCAAGAGAAAAAGCTTGAGTTCCGCTGAAAAACAGTCAGTCATCTGGAGGACGAAGAAAAATATGTGGGTAGAAAGAACGGATGGGCGGTCCGATGGGGGGGATGGCCGCGGTGGATTAGTTTGGCTTACCACAAAGTCCATGTGGCTCTTCACAAAAGTTTCAAAACGACTCCACTAATGTTCCCAAAAAAGCGTTTTTCGGTTAGATTTATTAGGGCTTGGAGTATCATATTTCTTCTGATGGAGCTCTTGGAGCTTTTGAAAAAGGGAAAAATTCGTTTTTCATTTTTCAGAAAGTTTATAAAAAAAATTTCTCCTGATCTTACTCAAAAAATTTTCAATTTTCAATGAGTTATCAGAACATCAGTAGAATATTTTGCCTATTTTGAGTTTTTTAGCGAAAAAGGTATCAATATTAACCGGTTTTTTTGATATGGTAAGGCTTTTTCTTCACATTAAAATTTATAGTAGATTCGAAATTTCTGAGTCATACTCCAGCTGAAAACATGAGAAGCCCTGACAGAATTGAGGAAAAAAATTTCTACAAGCAGAAAGTCCACTAATCTTTCAACCCTTCGGCCAAAAGGGAACATAAAAAAGTCAAATTTACGAAGGGAAGCGTGCATAAATTTCCCAGTGATTTCGGAATGTCATCTGGTTTGCGACGCCGCCGACAAAACCGATCGGCTCGTTGATTTTTTCTCTCTTTCAATCGGAACTCACTGGGAAAATTTCTAGTGGCCACTAAAGAGGTTCCTTAAGGACTACTTGGAAAGTACACTAAAGTGGCTACTAAAACCTTATCTATATAAGAAACAATAAGTAGTGGCTCCGAAAATGATCTTGTAGTATCACATAGACTTCTGAAGAGGAAACTAAATTTTATTCACTTTAGTGGCCACTAATTCTACTACTATAATGGCCACTAATAGGTCCAAAGCCTAAAGTAGCCACCAAAAACTTTCACAGTTATAGTTTTAGTTTATATAATGTGATATTCTGTTCAGAAATGGTGCATGACAAGAAAAAACAGTAAAAACAACTCTTGGCCTGGAAATATTATACATATTCGCTATTTCAAACGCTAAAAATTGCTCCTTTGAACAAAAAAAAAACTTTGGAAGGCTTATTTTTCAAATCCTTCAAATTTTCAAAATGTAGCGAATTCCACCCAATATGCTAACATCGTCTCCATAATACCCCATCTTCAAAGCCAAAATAAAAGAAGAGCCAACCAATGAAAAACCCATCAAAATTAAGCTCATCTGTCTATTTTTCGTTCCGTGAAGCGCTGAAGAATGAGAAAACAAAGTGAAAAGTCATCACAAAGGCTTTTTTCGCTTGGAAAAGTTCTAGTGATCCTCTTAGGGTTATTTCGATCTCAGAAGGAACTGAAATTTTACAGTTCATGATATCAATATTTTCTTAGTCTTCAATAATAATTCCACACCAAGGAAGTTGCGTGATTTTTAAATTTTCACTACCACTCCAGTGACCACTCTAATGTTTTCTAACACCTGATAAAACAACTCATTATGAATGGCCATCGGCCGGTACAAAATAAAACTTCCCTTTTAATTGAAATTTTAAAATCTAAAACCAAAGAAAAAATAATCAAATCAGAAATTAAAAATTTTCATATCATGCCCACTCCAAATATTTCCAGCCTTCAAGGAAAAATTTTCGGAATCGGCAAAAAAAACAAGGAAACTAGAGAAAAAAGGAAAAAAAAAGGCTGAATGATTTTTTCGATAGACCCACACCTATAGAGACCACCTCAAAGTCTCCCAGTGTGAAAAAAAAACTCAACAGGATAAGGAAATCGAGACGAAATGGTGCTAAACCTCGGACGAACTAAGCCAAAAATGCGTCTTCCGTTTGGTTGTAATCTGCCAAAAGCAGACATAAGCCTTTTCGCTGCTTCATTCCCGACTTTCTATGTGTACTAATCGCAGTTTCGAGCAATAAAACCAAAAGTGAAAGGCGACTTTCAAAACAAAAAAAATCATGTGAAATAGAGGGAGGTAAGAAAAAAATTTTAACACGACGAAACAAGGCGATAAGATAAGCGTCAAAAAGAGGCAGTGATTAATTGGCGTGATTGGCTTCGGAAAAAAAGACGAAAGAAGAACGGCCAAGTGTGGCCGATTTGGCCAATAAAAACACAGTCGGCGGCTCAGTTTGAGCGCTTCTTGGCCAAAAGATGACAAATACCGAAGCACTTGGCGCCCGTTTTTGACCCCCCGTGAGCCCTCAAATTGTTTGATTTCTTCGCTTCTTGAAAGGATTCAAGTGGAAATTCGGATGGCATGATCAAAACATAGATCATATGATTTAGGGCAGTCCAATTCTATGTCAAAAGTTGCAAAATAAAACTTAAAAAAAAAAACAGAAAGAGACTAAAACCCTTCCGTTCTATCTACATTGAAAAAAAAATCATTTTTTTCAAGAGTTTAGAGAAACTACGACTCAACTATTCATATGGAAAGAGATTGAAGCTATAAAAAAGATGAATTTTCGACTCTTCTTCTCAATTTCGATTGTTTCCAACGTTTCAAGAAGTTCGATGAAAAATACATTTTTCGACTTGAAATTTAGGCATAAAAACGGCCTCAGCGCTTACAGGTATCAAAAAAAACTGTCCTCAATTTCAGATTTCAGCTTTTAATGACCGCTACCGACGCTCAACCTTTACCCATTTCTTGAAATTTTGTATTTTTTGACCCTTCTGTAACTATTACTTTATATTGAATCAAAATTAAAGGAGAAAGTCTCCAAATTCCATCAAAAAAAAAAAATCCAACTTCAAACCTTTAACTACTACTCCCAACACTAGACTCATGGTAATTTTCGAATTGTTACGATTCCGAATCTTCTGACCCGTAACTCTTACTTCATAGTGCATTAAAAGTCAAAGAAAAGTGTCGAAAGTTGGGAATCTGCCAGAAAACTAGAAAACCAATTCGGAAATGAGAGGAGAAACGGTGTGGCGATGGACTGGACGAGCCATTCCTAAACGCCTTCTTCTTCGACCGCGCGGCAAATTAAATCAAAAGCGGACACGCACATATTGAATATGTTATGCTTCTAGCTACTCAGGATGGACCCATCCGTTCCGAGAAATTCCTTGGCTAAGGGAGGAATGAAAAAAAGGTTCGTGCCCATCTTGTATTCAGTGGAAAAACTTCTGGACATTTACATAAATTAGGAGACGCCTCGTTGACTGGAAAGAAAGGTGCTAATTTTCCCTTATTTTTTTATTTTACAAGGTTTTTTGGAGAAGCGGATAGTCAGAAAGTCGTTGCGAAATTTGAGGAATTCAAAGGAAATTGAAGAAAATAGGTTCACGAGTGAGTTCGAAACTTATTGGAGCGCGAGGCGACGGAGATTTTGATGGAGATAGGCAGGACAGACGAGGTACAAGAAGAAACAGACCAGAGAATGAATCTGAGTAACATAAAAGTGTTTAGAAAGCCTCAAAACTCAAAAATTTTCATAAAATTGAAGCTTAGAGGGGTGAAGTAAAGGCTGAAAATTGGAAAATACTTCAAAAATCTTGTTTTTTTGGTGAATTTTAACTCCTATCTGATCTGAAAACTCACAAATTTTTTTTTTTTATCAAACTGAAGTCATAATTTCGATGCTTTCTGAGCTAAAGTTTCAAAAAAGGTAGACGCTTTGTAATAGTTTTCTTCAAAAAGGTCATCTAAAAGGTTAATCTGAAGTTTTTCAGGAAAAAGTTAATATAGACGCTTTGAAACTATGTCGAAATCATAAAATATCTACCTAAAAAGGAAAAAAGAGAAAACCTAGACCTGGATATTAAATATATTTCAAAATTCAAGATAATTTCTGCTGCTCTGACTGTCTAACAACCATCAACCCTCTCATACTCAAATTTTCCCACTTCCTTTTTAAACTGAAAATTCTTCTAAAGTGGACACTAGCGATCATCCTAAATGGCCAAGATCCCCAAATAAACCTTCTTCACTTTACAGAAGCATAAGAAAGCTTTATTTGTTCCTTTCGCGACGAGACCTATTCTAACCAGAGCTACAGTCCTTCAAAACAAAAAATCAAACGTGACGAAAACGGATTCGAACATTAGGAAAGGGCATTTTTCTCAAAGTAAACCAAGTGTGAGGAAAAAGTGAGTTGCACCAAGCGATTTCTCGACTGAATGGCTCAAAATGGCTTGGACCTCTAGACGAGGAGCGCCGGAAGCGGACAAAGGCGACGCACGTGCAAAATTATTCGGTGAACGACTTGTTGGCTTTCTTTTTTTGGGTGTCTTTTTTTTGAGAAACACTGTTGAGATCAAGGTCTTTTTGATCCGAAGTGACACAAAATGATGGAATAAAAAAAAGAATTTTTGGACAAAAACAGCTCATTTTCTCGAAAAAAAATAAACAGCACGGAAATTCGGTTTCAAAACTTTAAGAAAAAAATCATTTGATAGCTTAGAATTTCACTAAAAAGGTCCCTCGGCCCTTTCTGAATCAAGAAATTTTCTTTTTCAAAAAGCCGCTTTTCGGACATGCACATAAAACTTTGAGAAGCTTTTTTTTAAAGATAAGAGACTTTAAAACTTCCACACCGACCTTTTTAGCTTATTTTGAAAAAAAAAATTCATATGTTTGAGCAAAGAATGACACTTGAGGTTAATTGGGAGGTCAAATCAATTCTGAAATTTGAAAATTTCGACTCTAGTCTAATAAAGTTTCTTTGGAAAAGTAGTAATAGAGAAAGATCCTACAGCCGAACCGAAAAACAACAAGAAGAAAAAAGGCGTGTCGAGACATGGAATCTGGCCTCCGATCGGATCAGGTGAAAGGACAGCGCAAGATCAAGTGATAACGAACGACGTCGGGACACGGAGGAGGAGGCTCTCAAAGACCCGACAAATGTTCCGCGGCAATAGTAGAAGCTCTGTTTTTTTTCTCGAGACCGGAATCCTCTGGATTATGTCATTTCGAGCATGACGGATCGCTTGTTAGCATGGCTGCTTGGGAACCTCCATGAAATTGCGAAAAAAAAAAACTGACGTTGTTTACAGCGGAGTGTCATAATGGAAGCTTCGAAAGATAAAGTCTCCGGAAGAAAATTTAAGAGGATCATGGACTTTATACAAAAAAAACATTGAAAATCCCTATGTTGGGAAAAATAAAATGATTGATTGATTGAAAAAAGGGCCGTTTTCGGGATCATTTCAGGTCTGCGCCTTCAAACTCCAGTCAGGATAATTATAATGATTTATTTCATTCACAAAAGGATATTTCACCAGACTGTAAAGATCATAGGAGGGAAGCTTGAAAAGCCCTTTCCCTTCAATTTTCAAGCTTGTTATCCGAAAAGTTCCTTTTTGAATTTTTACAGTTCTTTTACCAAAACGTTTCGTTTTTTGAAGTCACCCCGCGAGACGATCAAATAAAAAAAAACTTTTTGAAACGAAATTCGAAAATTTAATATATTGCACTTCCATGATTTTAGCTAAAAAAAACACATGAGGCTTTCTAAGCTTGGTATGAACTCACCGTACAACTTCAGAGAATCTTCTCAAAGGATTTTTACCGAGAGATGAGAGAGCACAGACAAGCCAGAAAAAACTGCTCTTCACCGAGATGAGAGCACAGACCAGTCAGAATTGGCGGCGATTTAAGGATATACCAAAGCCCTGAGAAGTGCGCCTAACTTGGATCGAATTAGGAAGTGGAAAGGGCAGATAAGATGGGATGCGACGGCTGGAGATTATGGACAGACGTACGAAGATGAGCAAATAATTGCAAATTGGGAGTGGCACCTGCTCGGCAGGACTAATGGAGCCCAGAAGGAGGTCTTCCAATCCCTTGTAACAATAATTAGACTCAATTCATGGTATGAGGATACTTTTTTAAAGCCTTGGATGATCCAAATCAGCGCTGAAAATGGTCCTTCCTATCCAAACTTGTCTATTCTCCTTGGAGAAGCTCCACAAGAATTTCTAAACATTAAGTTACCTTAGAAACAAATTTAGACACTTCCTAGGAGGGTCTCTTTTCATTCAAATTCAGCTTTTTATTTTTGAAAAGCCATTTTTCTTCGGAAAAAAAATGAGCCACTGTGTTTTCTCGGTCTTTCTATGCTTTCAAAAAACTCAGCGGAACATTTTTAGAGGGGAAAATCTACAGTTAAAATAGGAAGAGCCTTCTCAAAACGAGAAAACGGAAGTGACTGCAATTTGCCGCCAATATTGCTCGGCCAATGGCTCACATTGAGGAATCGCTCAATTCATCAATTAATCGAGGAGTTGAGTCCAGTCAATTTACACTCGAAGGTGCGACTTTTAGCGACGATTACACTAATGTCGCGCAACATCCATCTCAAGTGCACAACAATGAAAACGAATCTTTCGGGTGTTCTTGCTTATTTTTCTTTTAATGGAAAGTTAAAAATTGCATTAAACATTTTGAGAACTATTTTTTTTTACTTTTTTTTAATGAGGACTAGTCTCAGGTTGATTCGATACTGTGCTCGGAAATTGCAAAAAAAGATCGCGAGAAAAACTTTGAAAATAAATAAAAAAATTTTTGTCGGACCCTTAAGATTGTGAGTAATCTCGGAAAATCCTATCTCCATTTAAATTTATATTCAAAACAAAAATCCGTTTATCATAATCATAGAGGCCAGCTTCATGTAACTTTCAAAAAAATGAGCGAAAATGTTAATTTTTTTAAACTTTAAACCCTCATATTTTTTTCTCTTAAATTTCTTCTGCGATTTTTAGAGCACACATTTCTAAAAAAACAACGTGAGAAGTTTTATCTCTTATCGGAAATCTAACTGCGAATTGAAAAAAATTCTGGTTAAAAAAATGATTTAATATGGAACGAAACAAGATTTTTTTCTAAGTATTTTAACATATTTTTTTAAAACCAGATATGAATGAAGATACCTCCAAGTTTGGAAAAAAGGGAAAAGACCATCTTGAGAAAGACGAGAAGAACGATAAAAAGTGGGCATTTGGCGGCGGCTCTGACGATGAGTTGAAAAAAGCGGCCGCCGACTCACCAAAGAGACGGTGAGAACTCGCGCCTTTCCTGGCAATTCGCCCGGGAAAATTTGCGGGCAACTACTTTGTTCCGAAGCAAATGAGTCATTTACTCACAACTTGTTGAAAAATTTTCGAAAATGAACTCTTCGGGGAAAAGCTTTTTAGGTAGGCACATCGTAAGGAAGGTCGTTTAACCTTGCATTTTTTTAAGTTTTTCTTAAAAAAAAATAAAAATTTTTTATTTTTCCTTTTTAAGGACTTTTTTTAAGAACCCAAAGTTGATACAACTGGGCGCTAGTAAATCGTAATAAATTTCTAGGCAATATTCGAAAATTTCGAAGTACAGATTAAATTCCTTGACAAAAAAATTTTTAGAGTATTTTTTTGTAAGATTAGAAAGCTCTTCATTTATAAATTACCTTGTTCACAGACTCATTTCATTATTTTTAATAAACGCCTGATAAATGAAACGCTACGTGTTTTTTTCTTCTACCCAAGTTGATAATTTAGAACAAACCTGAGACTTTTGCTGCACTTTCTGTCCTACATGGAAGTCCTACATCATTTTTCATGGTAGGCGAACTTAACTGAGCTTTCAACCTGAAATAATTGATGATAAAAAAAGGCTATGACCGCGGTGCGAAGCAAATAAATTTAAAAAAAAAAAAACTATATAAAAAAATTTTTTTCAAATCTAAATTCTGCAATTTGAAGCTTGGATTGTAAATGTCGTGAACTATTGCGCATTTTGTGCAAATGTGTACGCGTATCTTTCCTCTACAGCGATGGGCTGAGAATTAAAATTTTTCAAAATTCTTGCTGCTCATCCGTGACGTCATGATCGATAATTAATTGACCTAACTTCATTAAAAATTTTTGAAATTGAAAAACAAAAATGGACAAAAATACGACAAAATCACGGCTAGGATCCATTTCTCCTTTATTTTTATAGCCTCGGCTATCATGACTTCTCGAGCGGAAACCATATAGCTTTTTTTATAGGCTATAACTTTGGAAGCTAACTTCCGTCCCGGAGAACTTTCTCTTTTTTCTCTCCGAAAGAGTAGAAAAGATGGAGCTGAAATGATATTTTGCAAGAACTTTTAATTATAGTCTTTCAACAGGTCTTACTTGTTTTTTTCCAAAATCTGTGCAATCAGAAAGCCGATTTCATAATTTACTCAATATTGTTATTAAATTTGTCTTTGATGTCCTTCAGTCCAAAAACGATTCCAACGATCAGGTTGCAAGACGAGTTCATCTGAGCCGTCGCCTTAATTAGTGTTCTTCATTCGTTTCTTTATATCTTCTCTTACCTCTTTTCTGCAGCAGATTCAAGGAAAATGTTTTGTCAACTTGGTTTTTTAGTTTTTATCAGCGATAATCCCCGATTGCGATCGTGACCTTATGTTTCGTTATTTAAGGTTCGGTTTCTGCAGTTCTCGACCAGATTGAGAAGCCTAAGCCATAATAAAATTCACGTTTTTGAAATTTTTCCTTTTTTTATAACTTCAAAAAAACTTATATTTCAAGTTTCAGCAGGTGTGCGATTTGATAACTTTATTTGATACAAAATGACGTTGTTAGTCTAAATCTGAAGACAAAACTGTTCTAAACCTTCTAGAAAAATAGTTATACGTCTTTTAATGATTTTCCCATTTTGAAAATTTCGATTTTTATAATTTCAAATCGTTATATTTCCAGTTCTAGGAGGTGTGCAGCTGAGATTTCCAGCTCATTTCAATCCTCAGGATGTCCTTTATCGATTTTGATAGGTCTCGACCAGATTCGTTACCATGACCTAAAAATCAAAACTGAAAAAATCCATTCCGTGTAAAATCTTCACTCGAAGTGGTCGCTCTCATTCTGAGGCTTCCACCTAGAGCACGGTCTCCGGGCTCCAGCTCAACATCCACAACATTCTGAGCTCGTCAAGGCGCAACTGGATGGACTACGCGCAGAAGGACGAGACGAAGGACCGTAAGACCATGCTTTCAACTCTTTCGACTACACGTTTGGACTTCTAGTTCGCCAAAGGCGGTTGTTCGTTATAGCTTTGAAAGTTCTTGTTCACCGCCTAGTCGATTACATCAGACTAAAACAACAAAATAAATGATTTGATTGATTGATTGAAAGGGGTTAGACTGCAAAATTTTCATTTTTTAACCTCATCAGCAAGTTCGATTTGGCTCTATTATTTTTCTACAACAAGACAAAAAAGAATTGAAAAACCGCGGAAAAAAAACTAGAGAGCCCAAAAATTAAAAATTTTAGAGTTCAAAAATTTTTTTGTGTCTCCACTAGCTCTACCTTTTGCGTCATGTGACCCAAACTCGAATGCTGAGCAGGGTAACCCCGCCGTGCTAACACGGGGTCTCAGCGGGTGCCCCCGTATTAAACCCGTAAAAGCCCAGCTGATAGAACTTTTGGCAATTTTTAGCCCAACTGAGACCCCGCTTTAGCACAGCTGGGTTACATATTTTTCTTACACCCGTTGTTCCCCCGTTTTAGCCCAACTGAGACTAAAATAACCTCAGAAACACGGGTTTAATACGGGTACACCCGTTGAGACACCTGATCAGCATGCGAGAAGTTTTATTCAAAAAAAATTGCATTCTTTGAAAAAAAAAAACGTGAGCCCATTTTCTTGACGAAAAAAAATAACCTTCACGATAAACCACGTGGCAACGTGTCATTTCTTATTTTATGACCTGGGATCAATCATCATTTCTCCTTTCCACACGATTCCGTCTCGCTTCTTCAACGTCAAGATAAGTTTTGAGCCTTCATAAAAGTTCTAACTGTCAAAATAGTTTTCTGAGTTATAAGCGCTAGTAGATTAGGCCCGCGGGACTCCCGGAGTGCCGATCCTTTTTGCTTGCAAACTGGATACGCAAAGTCAAGCTGAAGCCCATTCCAGTGGCCGAAGCAGAAACTGTTGGCAGCGCGATGCTGACAAAGCGATGATGGGACCCCCGCGGAAAATGCCGTCACGGCCTTCGGCGTCTAGGATTAGTTATGACAAGGCCGAGCGGAGCTCTAGCGCACCGCCTAGTTAGTTCTTCTGAATGCATAAAGCTTTCCTAACTTACTTAAGAATTTACATAGCTAATCAGTCGAAAAATTGTGATTCTAATGATGAAATCGACTTGCTTTTTTCAATCTTGAACTTATTGCAGATGCTTACAACGAACTTGACCGGATCAGTCCATGAAGGCTCAACGACAACTTCAAATAGTGCAGTTTGATATCTAAACAATTGTTTTTCAATCACTTTTCCTTCAGAAAAGACGTCTGGAGGAAACCACTTCGAGTTGGAAAATGAATCTTTCAACTACTAATGGAACACTTGACGCGAGGTTTGAACATTTTAAAATTTTTATGATGAAAAAAAAGCGCTTAACATTATGAATATTGAATTAAACCCAGAAAAACCTTGATCCGACAGCATAGGCAAAGTCGGAAAGGGGGCTCTACAGAAAATTCCCTTTTAGGGTCACAAAAGATCTTTTTTTGCTTTTTTTGCGCCATTTCATCGGTTCTTATGCACAATTTTTGCTGCCTCTCTCTTTTTACACTATTTCTTGAGCCCTTAAGATTCCAGAAACAATATAAGGCTCGATGAAGGGATCCTTTGTCTGCCGTTTTGCGGCCTTTTTTGATTCTCTCCTTTTTAACGGCCATTATCCACCATTTCGACTTTGCCCGAGATATATAAACATTTAGAAAAAAGTGGTTGTTAGAAACCCTCAGGCCAAACTCGGGGGTTTCAATTTAGTTTTTACACATTTTTTGCGATCGCGATGAATAATAGACTATGATTCAAGACCGCAGACACTCTGGCTGCGGAAAAAATAGTTTAACTTTATAGCTGATTTACGGCTGGCTTGAACCATCTTGAAAAGGGTCCTGCCACGAAAAGAGAACACATCCTGGTTGGTGGAGAGCGCAGACAGGCCACGTCTTTTTGCGTCCCAAGCTAGCCGTGAATCGTCTATACGAGCAGCTCTTTTTTGATTCACTTTTGTATTTACACTAGCGAAAATGAGTAATTTTTTTTGTTTGGTTTTTTCGGTCATAACTTCGTTGAAAATTATTTTCGGCCAGAAATTTTAAAGAAGTTTGTTGTTAAAAGCGATTTTTTGAGCCTGAAATTTTTCAAAAGTGAAACGAAGAAGTTTGAGAAAAGATCCCAATGAGCGTGTTATACAAACTTATCGAGTCAATGTCCCGAAGTTTCTGTTTTCAAATCCAATCTTCTTTTTTTTTCGATTTGATGAGCATTCAAAAAAGAATCTTTTCGGAGTTATTTTTTTGGAATCGGTTCAAAACTCTAATTCAAATCATCAATAACATCATTTTACTTCATTGGTTGGAATTTCAGGTCAAAATTATTGTTTTTGAAAAAGTTACAGACGAAAACCAAAAAAATACTCACCCATTTTCGCCACTATATATCCTCTTTTTCCGCATTTGAAAGCCTTTTATCTTCGAAAATTCAGTCAATAGCGATGATGAAAACTCCGCCTTCCTTACTCAACGTGGCGACGACGGTTTCAAACTCAAGACGGAAGTCGATCAACTGGGAGGACGGCTAAACAAAAACAGGTACCAGCCCAATGCTCTTAAAAGCAGCGGAGGGTTTTTTTTTCCCGTGTTGAATTGCAAAGGATAAAATATATAACAGTGAATTCACAATGGCTCAAAGGCAAATTGTTTGTGACCTGGTTAAAGCAGGCTTGTGCGGGTCCAGATTGTCAACCTATCGGCCTCAATACATTCCACAACTTTTGATAGACTTCAATGAAACAAGCGAAAAGTAACTTTTCCGTAAAAATTTCAAGTTAGGATGAACATTTTTTTGATGAAGTTTGAGAACTTTTTTTGAAGCCTGGCTTAGTCCGAGCCCGCGCAAGCTTTATTGCTTTGGCCTTCAGCTGCTCGGACCTCTGTAACTCAAATCAAACTCGTCCCGGACGTTTCTTAGAAGTCCTGGTTGACGTTGCGGTTTGCTGTACCGAGGTCCGGGCTTGTGCGTCTTGCTCGGATAATTTTCGCCAATTTTTTTTTGAAGCTAGGCCAGGCTTCGAAAAATTTTGAAACTTCTTTTTGAAAAAATTGTATCCAAACTCGAATTTTTCACCAAAAAACGCATATTTCCAAATTCGTAGTTTTATAATAATAATAATAATTTATTCACAGATCAGTGTGAACCCCAACGAGTTCACTTTGATCTACAATTTAAATAAGGAAAAAAAGTTGAAGTAAAAAAACAAAAAAATTGAAATCAGTTAAGTCTTGGTGGAGTAGAGGTAAAAAAATTCGTTGCGAGGTAAAACGACCAATAATTTTTTTCAAAGAATTAGGTGGAAGAGTGAACTGATATTTGGATGTAAGTTTATTCCAAATAGGAATCGTTTTGAAGAAAAAAAGTTGTTAGAAAAACTGACCTTGAGAACGTAGCCGAAGTGGATTTCGCCTTAAATTGGATCTGAGGGCAAAATTTTTCGAATTGAGGAAAGTGATCATGACCAGAAAACAAATTTTTTTGGAGAGTGAGGAGGTCAGAAATAACTCGTCTAATGTACAGTGGGGTTTGTTGAAATTGCTCTAGACGATCTGAATAGGAATCAAAGGATAGGTTCGACCTAATGTAAACTTTGCGGGAAAAAATTCTGAGTGGGGATTCAAGCTTGTAGCAAAGGTCAGAGTTAATAGGTGGGTTAAAAACTTCAGAACAATATTCCAATATAGGTCTGACGTAGGTGTTGAAAATTTGAAACAGAAGAGCCGGAGATTTTGTACGAAAACAATGCAGAATTTGGTTGGATCTAAGCGTTGCAAGAGAAACAATATTATTAATGTGCGGAGCAAGAGTGAGTTTCTCATCGATTAGTACACCAAGATCACGTACAACAGATTTATGAGGGATGGGAACTCCATTAATCAAATAAATAGTTTTAGGATTGTGAGGGCCCAGGTGAATAGCAAATGTTTTGTTAGCGGCAAGGGGCAAGCCCCAGGTAGATGACCATTCAAAAATAGAGTTTATACTATGTTGGAGAGATTCTGGGTTAGAACCGTAAATTTTAATGTCATCCGCAAATAGTGAGATGGAGGTTTCAGGGTCGATCAAGTTAACAATGTCGTTGATAAATATCAAGAAAAGCAAAGGCCCAGATACAGTACCTTGGAGGACACCAGACGTATTAGCATAATTAAAAGTAGATCGAGAACCATCAATGAGCACAGTAGAGCAACGATCAGACAGAAAGTTTTGTTTCTGTTGAACTTTGAGTATAAAAAATAACCAGAAACATTTTTTTGTCGTAAAAAAAGCTGATGTTCGACTTGGAGAAACCTTAAGCTTTTTGGGCTTGTTTTTGCTTGAGGTGATTTAACCATTATGCTGACGAGCCGGCCCTCGCACAACTCTGTCTAAGACCTCGGTAACAAAAATCGAGAGCGCTCTGAACGTTTTTGAGAATTTCTGGGACATGTCTGGGCATTTTTTCTCGTCATATTTTTAAACTGACAAGATTTCAAGCATTGAACGAACACCAAAAAGAATGAAATACGACAAAAGAAGATACCGCCGTGTTTAAAGCAATTTCCACAAACTGTCTGAAGAATTTTTTTGAATTTCGCGGAATCACGGGGAATGAAAAACCCCCAAAAAGAAGAGAAAAATCGGACATTGGTAACGCGAATCGGACGTGTTGGGGTATTTCTTCTAGTGATCACTTTAGTAGCGTCAGTATTCCTAATGACCCTTAGAATTGCTCAGGAACGCCCGCAGCACGTCCGTTTTGCGTTATCAATGGCCTACTCTACTGAAATCGTGCAAAGTGCAGTGCCTATGCTGGCATTCTGCAAAAAAAGTTGCTTGCATTCCGCAGATCAGAGCTTTGTATTTTTCCCAGAAGAATCTCGCATTTCGCATTTCTTTTTGGGCTCACTTTTGTACAGACGAAAAAAAGTGCAAAATGCGAGGTACTTCTGTGCGAAATGCAAAGCACGGATTTGCAAAATGCATGAATCGTTTTTGCAGAATGCCTTTATAAATTCCGAAATTGGTCTTTGGCTGGAAATGTGTTCAAATATTTGCACGAAATCATGGTTTTTTAATGATCTTGCAAGGTTTTATTTTTTCGAAATCAGGTAGGTATTTTTTCTTCATTATTCAGCCGTACTTCAACCTTTGCTTCTGGGATGGAACTCAGACATTCATTTTCACTCTGAGAATGCTAATTTGACGTCTTTTTAAAAGTTTCTATTGAATACCAATTACCCTTTCCGACGTGTGTTGACACTCGTGCCCTCTCTTCCTCATTTTTCTCATTTTACAAGGAATGATTCTGAAAGCTCTCTAGAGGCCTTCTGAAGAAGAACTGAAGCTCTTGAACTTTTTTCCGAACTTTTTACTCTTTCCTTTGAAATTTCAACAGCTCTCTACTTTCTTCCTTTTTCAAAACTTTCCCTCTCTTCTGAAATAAAAGTTTTTTGAAAGCCTCACCCTTGCCAGCTCCTTCAAAGTTTTTCCTTTTCAATCTTTCTTTTTTCTGGAAGAAACAAAATTTTTTGAGAGCGTCTCCAAATTTCGCTCAACTTTTTTTCTTGTAAAAATAATTTTTAAAGGCTTATGGTCAGTAAAAACGGGTTTTGAGATCGAGGAAATGCTTTTTGAGTTTTTTATTAATTGTCGGCGGGAATCATAACTATTTTCTTTTTCCAAAACCAGGAACTCCTGTAAACTCTCGATTAAACGCATTAAAGAGCTCTACAAAATGGGAAATTTATCTCAGAACCCATTTCTTACGGCTCATATTCCTTCAAGCTTGTTATGAATCTTCTCCGAGTCTTTTTCCGCATTTTTTCCATTGATTCTTGTCCAAAAAGCCTTTTGAAATTAGTTATAGATTCTGCGTAATTTTCTTTCTTGTAGCAACAGCTTTGAAGCTTGCTTTGGACTTTCCCGGAGAACTTTCTCTCATTTTTTGAAGATTTCCTGTCCAAAAAACTTTCTGAGGTCGGCTCTAGATACATCGGTACTTATTTTTCTGTGAAAACAACCTTTGAACTTTTTCAATCTTGTAAAGTTAATTATTTTTTTCATGATCTAGGCTATCTCCTTTGATCACATTTTTTTTTTCAATTCTTGTCCAAAGAGGTCATAGAAGTTAGCTAGAGATGCTGCAGTTCTTTTCTCCTTGGAAGGACAGCCTCTTTGAATTTTCTGAGCTTTTCCCGAGCGTTTTTTGCATCTTATTCATCATTTCCTGTTCAAAAATGTTTTCAGAGGTCGACTCCGAATGCTGCTCAACTTCTTCCTCGCCGCCCTGCTCCTGTTCGTTGCCTGCAGCGGTTTGAACATCAACGACCCGTCGAGATTAATGGTTCGTCGCTTCTCAGTGTAAAAATCAAAGAGCACGTATAGAAAGCGAAAACAAAGCCAGTGTTCTTTTAGATTTATCTAGACATTAGAATATTTAAAAGATGCATTGTTTCAGTATAATTTTTTTAATCACATTGAAATATTTTCTCATTAAAAAAGAATTTTGAAGGCCAGGCTGACTAATTTCTGGTCCAATCATATTTTTAGTGGCTAAAAGCCTCTTAACTGAAAAAAAATGAAAATCTTTCCAAGGTATCAAGACGATGAGTCTTATTTCGGAGTGGTCTCTATAGGGCCTCGAAGGCTCCTTTCTAAATAACACAGTACGTCCCCAAAGGGGCCACTAAAGCTTTCTGAAGTGGCCCCTATAGAGGAAATTTTATCGTTTTGAACTATATGAGAAAAATTTTTCATAAACTATATCAATCAGCGTTGTTTGAATAAAACCAGTGGATATATTGGTCGATTTTATTTTTATTTTCAAATCTTAACAAAAAAACCCTATAGGGACCACTTGAGTTTTAGGGGCTAAGAGATAGGATCCTAAACCCCTATAGGGACCACCTTAATTTCACCCCTACAGAGGGGGCTACTTCCTTTAACCCCTAGAGGGGCCACTATGGCGTTCCTAAGTTTAATATCATTTTTTCCCATGAATGACTTCTTCCCAGCAGAAAATTGTGAAAAATGAACTAAAAAAAAGAAGTTCATCCAGCTCATCCTTTTTTGATCGTTTCGTTGGTGGGTCAAGGTAAACAATGGTGACTCAGGTGATGGATGGGCGCGAGGCGGAGCCCGAGGTGCAACTGCTGAAGCGAAACTCCCTGCTCGACAACCTCTACAACATTGGCTATTATCGCTACTGAAACTGAGAGAAACATTCGTTCCGTTCAATAAACATTTCTGTGGAGGACTGTTCTTTGTGTCGCGAAATGAGGATCCTGTCTCTTCTTCTGTTGATTCCGGCTTGTCTGGCCCTTTCTCCGAAGCCTTATCAAGATCTCTACAACTCCACCGCCGTTGTTGATGTTCAGGTACATTTTAGTCATGTGAAAATTGAAAAAAGTAGCCGAAAATTCATATACAAAACGCCGTCGGCTCAAAAAAAACTTTTTAACAAACTGAAGCGATTTGAATTTCGAACAGTCTGCTCTATCAGATGGTAAGATTCAACTATGCATTTTCTTTTTCCGATTATTGGCTTGTGGAAAAATGGTAAGATCATTGAAAATATAGTCGATTCACGGCTAGCTTGAGACGCTAGGGGCGTGGTTTGTCTGTGCTCTTCACCAACCAGACACTATCTCCTTTCTTATCGTGTTAGGACCCTTTTTCACGATGAACCGCTTATACGCAGGGGGTACATTGAAAAAAGTAGTTACCATTTGTTTCGAAGTAAATTTTCTTTGAATCCGCGATGAAGCTGTGAAGAATTTTATCACGGCTCAAAAATTTTTGTTGTTTCGATGACTACAGAAACTGTCGGTTCAAAAAAAGTTCAAATTTGAAATTTCAAGGACCGCAATTATAGATTCAAAAAAGAGGAAGGCCATTATTGAAAGGGCTTCTCAAAAAACCAAAAAAATAAAGAGTAGTCGAAAAAAAACTAGATTTTTTTGAATAAGTTGCAAGTTCAAAATTTAAGCAAAATCGCGTCAGCGGAGGAGGAAACCCGACCGCGATTTGCAGAGATTCCGACCTGGCCAGGTAAATCTGTCATTCGCCATTACTTGAAGAAGTCTGACGCGTCTGCGCCTCTTTTCTCTCTCCGGTAACATGAAAAAAATTTTCAAAGGCGCGGAAAACGCGCTAAACTTTTCCAATCCTACTTGAAAAAAAAAAGAAAAAACTCCTCGACGACTTTCTGAACCTTCAGCTTCATCAACAACTCGCTGGCGCGCTACATCCATGACATGAGCTCCCTGTCGACCGACATTCTCAACCAGGTACCCGAGGAATCGCGAAACATCACGGAGTTTTGTTGCAGATCAAGGTGAAGAAGAGCGGAACGTGGCTGGTGCACGCCGAGGTCATCTCCAACCAGCGTCAGGGCCCTGATTGGCAGTCGGTCAGCAACGGCAACATCTTCAGCGGCAACTACTACTACGGCTGCTTCTACCACGACACTCAGACCTACATCCTCGTTCTGCGTCTTTATTAAATCTAACTTTTTTAGCCTCAGGTTCTACCTTTCTTCAAAATTTTTGACTCTTGATTTTTGATAAAGCTTCATGGAAGAAAAATCTTGGTCTCGTGAATTTTTCGAATTTTTGATCGTACTTCTATAGTTTCAGATATTCTTTGACTTTCTTTTCCGGTGCTTTTTAAAGAGCATAAAGATTAAAATTGATTTTTTTTTAAATTTCAACCCCTTTTCTGCCTTTCAAGGGACTACTTAAAATCGCGTGTTTCTCAAGAAAAAAAAATTTCGTGAAATTTCAAGTGCATCGAATCAACTGCGAGAATATATCTTCATACGATGGTACATTTATTCTAACTTTTTTTCAATTTCAGTTTCTTTGTATCTTTTCAACTTAATTTTTAAACTTTGATAAAGTTTCATTAGCGGGAAAAAAACGACAATCAATCAACAGCTCTAAGCAATACTAAAAGGAAAAAAATATTCACCCGGGGTTCGGAAAATAATCTTTAGTAGGAACAAAATAAATCGATTCATTCTTTAGAACTAAAATGAACCTAAAAAGGGTATTGAGAACATTTACACGATATCTATGAGACAAGAACGGAAAAACCAAGTATATTATTATTATGACTGTAAAAAGTCATTGAGTCTCATCATTTTCACACCGAGACCAGTTATTTGTGCGCCCGTTTGAGCTGCGGAGCTCATATCTGGTAAATGATTAACTCGAGGTTTTTCAAATATTGAATTAGGTTGGATTTAGGATATTGAGCCCTTGGCATAAATTTAGATGCAGCAGAAAATTTTCTTGTAATTCTGTGGAAGAAGCTGATCTTTGTAAGAAAATTCTGTATGAAAATAATTTTTCCAAAAGGTGTTAGAGAGCCAATCAAAGAAAGTGTTCATCAGAGCAAACTTTACATTCTTAGAAAATATTTTCTGAATACTTACTTGATAGATAGATGATGTCGATCGGAGCGTTTCTATTGGTGCGAACCAACACTGACAAGCACATAACCATATTCTGAACAGTAAAATTCAAAAAAATGAAACATTTGAGATAGAAACCGTCGCTCGTTTGTCCCCGAAATCGCAGTCGTGTTTGGGTAAAAGTCGGACGAATTCTTTGTTCTTGGGATTTTCTAGAACTGCGGCGTAGCCACGCCGTACTGCGTCAGCACTGGAAAAATTTCCGATAGACATTTTCCAAATGAATGATATGAATATTTTCAAGGAACGTCCTCCAAAATTTCGAGGAATTTAACTCTTTGAAGGCAAAATATACCCGATTAAAGCTAGCTACGGACTCGAAGGGGCGCGACCTAAGAGGAACTATCTTTTTTTAAATCCTGACAGGACCATCTTTTCTCAAGTTATTTGATGAACGTTTTTCTCTCTTCACACGAACCTTTTCTTCAAACTCTCTTGTAGATTAGCATGGAGCAGGAGAGAAATCTGCCGCCTTGTCCCAGCTTTCAGAGCCTCCATTTTTCGGAACAACGCTTCCAACTTCGAAACATCCCTGGAATTGAGATTTTGATTTGTGAACTGAAGAAAAACGTACATCACAGCTGGATTGAACAAAAGGTTGTCGGCTACGATGTTGATACCGCGCAGTGCAGTCGGCTGTCGCGCAGCAAAAGCTGAAATTTTGAACTTCATCAGAAGATCTAATAAATAGCTTCTAGCCTGCTTCTAGACCGGATTTTTTTTCTCAATCTACTCGAAAAATCTTCAAAGGTTGCTATCAAGCGATTTTTTCAATTAAATCCTCTACATATAGCCATGAAGTGATCACTTTTTGAAAAGGGTCGAGTTAATTTTCAAAAACTCCATTTTAATATTTCGTTCACCCTAAGGGTTCAATCTGATCCCTCCAGTGATCACTAGCCTCTATGAAGACTCCTTTCATTTTCTGGAAAAACCTTTAAAGCGTGAACTTTTGATTTACTGGCTCTCTGTGAATTTTTATTTTTCATCTAACTAACATTCAAGAGAAAAATGTGCGACCAAATTTTCAAGGTTCCAGTCTTTTCTCTACTCAAAGAAAATCTGAAAAATCGTTCGATAGATGACCTTGAGGATTGACCGGCGCATAGGCTCCAAAACCCGTATGAGCCGGAGCTGGATAGCCCGGCACCGGAGGGACTCCGTTCACCGGCCGAGGGGGCGGGGCACTTGCGTAGGGCCGATGAACCGACGAGGGGACCATCGACGAGAACGCACCAAAAGTCCTGGCTGGAGGTGGAGGCAGTTGTGAGCCCATTCGATTCAGCTCCTAATAAATAATAACTTCTTAAAGTAAATGACCAAAATTGTGCCAAGGGAAAGCTACGAAAATATTGTAACCCATCGGCAAATACTTGCTATAATCAAAATTTAAAAGGGGGAAACGGCGTCATTTATCGATAGAGCGCAATTCTGCCGCTAGTTCATTTTTCGCAGCCCTTTTGTCATATCAGCTATTTTATGTGAATTTTTGAATTATTTCAAACTTTTGCTTGAGCAATGACGAGGCCAGGCGGGAGCTGTCTATCGTCCTTGTCCATGAGAGGTCCGACAGCTCCATTTGCCATGGGATTCGGCTCTTCTGATGACGTCGTTGCAGAGACTGGAGCTACTTCTTTGATAATCTGTGGATCTTCGTCGTCGCTGATTATTTCTCCTTCCTCTTCCTCGTCGATGGCGGCGGTTGGGATGATGGTCTGAATTTTCACTATATTTTCTCAATTTTGATATAACAAGTAATTTTGAAAGCAAACACAATTCGTAGCAAAATTTGGCGATGGAGCGCACTTTAACAGGCTTTAATTTCCTTTTTTTCAAGGCTTTTTTCGTCTGTATCTTTTGTGTTCAATTCTAGGTGTTTTTGAAATATTTTTGAAAGGTGTTTCGACCTGACGTTTAACAGTCATGGACACCTTTTTAATAGCCTTTTTGTCTCAGTATTATTTTTTTGTTTTTCAGACGTTTCGAACTTTTTCCGTAAGATTTTCTAACCTGGACTATCGCACTGGTACTGGGCAACTCTACGGAAGGCGGCCGCTTCGAAGTCGGTTCCACTTGAACACGAGCCTCCCAATCCGAAGACTTCAATTGAAAACTAATTAACGAAATCAAGTTTTTCAACCAACCCCTTCTGTCGGGATTCGTTTTTCGACCATAGAAGAGCTCGTTAGAATCAGATCATCTGGCTCTTCAAGTTCGGCTATTTCTTCCACTTCAGGAACCTGTATTAGCAATTTGAATCGTATAATCTAGTTCAATCGATTTTTAACGCCTTGGAATCGCAAACTTGCGTTTTTTTAGGTCAATTCCTGTCTAATTTTTTTCTATAAATAATAAAATTATACATTTTTTCTTTTTCAAATGAGATGAAAAGTCACAAAAAAATTGAGATTCTTTCTACGGCTGTCTCAAAAATGGCCATTTTTTGACTTGCTGCGAGAGATAAATTTGAAACAAAATCGTTATATCTCAATGTTCTGTGATCTTGATTTCAAGAATCAGCCTAACTTTTTAGACGAAAACTTCTTTTCTAATGGAGTTATAGCCCAGTATAGGGTAGCCGAGCGCTGAAAAAATGAAAGCTCTAGAAAATTGTGTGGTTTTTACGTGGCCGCTTCGCGACCGCAACGCTTTGAGGCATGCTTTTCGACACCAAGGTAACTTCAAACACTCAAAAAAATAAATCTATAACGCACAGGCTGCTTCTCAGGAGAAGCTGGAGAGTCTGAAACGATAAAAGAAGTCGAAGCTTGAGACAAGGAAGGCGCGACATTCGGAGGTATACTGAACCCTTTCGCTTTCCAAACAGCTGCAAAATCAACATTTTGAGGGCTGTCTTCGAAAAACTGAGAACTTTGCAGAGTGTTATGAAGCCGTTGGGTTTTGATCTGCCGAACGGGTGGCGGCATCGGAATGTCGGCCTAGAAAATTCGCAAAATTGCAGCTCAAGAAGATTCGAAACGAACCACATCCAGTTTTACTGGTTTTTTATTCTTCCCGTTGTCCTCCTTAGGGACAGGAGCTGTCCTGAAAAAAAAAACATAAAGAAGTTTCAGAAAATCTGAAGATTCGTTGCGACTCACAATGCTGACGAGATTCTCTAGATGCAGTTTTTAAGCTGAATCCGGTTCTACGCTCAATTAGCGGAAAATCAGTGAAAAAAAAAATAGTAGGATCTCAAAATTTTGGGAGAAAAACGTATTCAACTACATAGTACATGCTTTCTCACTGTAACCTTATGACCCTTTTTGAAATAAATCATGCCTCGGCTCGAAGATTCTCTTTCGAAAGAAAATGGAAAATGTGTAAGCTGAAGCTCCGAGATAGTTGGGACATTTGGGACCTTTGGTAAGTTTCATAAAATTGTCTTATTTTTCAAGATGTTCTCTACCTTTCAACGAAGACTAGTGAACTATTGGTCTCCGAGACATTTGGGACATTTTGGACCTTCAGTGAAAGATTTCTTATCGTTTGAAAACTGAAAAAAAAAGCATTTAATTTTCCAACTGAAGCTGTAAAAAAAAGGTCCGAGGACACATCTAGCTAATATTCGAAATCAGTGTAAAAACTGCATCTTATGATTCTGGACTTATTCATAAGCCTCATTGTGAGTTAAGACGATTCCTAGTCCAAATTACTCACCTCTCCCTACGGTAATCTCTGTCCTTCTTAACTCCCGACTTATTCCCAACTTCTTCTTCTTCTTCTTCCTCTTGGTTAAAGATCACACTTCGGACAGGTTCAATTTTTTTCACAGGTGCCATTTTGGCCACCGAGAAGGCTATCGGCATGGGTGGCTGGAAAAGTAGATTTTTTTCTCTCCTTAAAACAGAAGAAAGCAAACCACGACTATAGCAGCTTTGGGCAAAAGCCTGAGATCAACGTCTTTGGAGCCGACTTGTCCTAAAAATTTTTTTATTCTTATAATTTTTTTAAGCCTAACGAGAAAAAGTTCAAAAATGATACATTCTGAGAATTTGCTAGGATGTACTATGCAAAACTCTGAATCTTAATCTCGATTCCGTTTTTCTGCTTTCACTCAAGCTATGAAGTTCCGAAGCTCGTTCATTTAAAAAAAAAAAAGGAAATCAAAGTTTTCGGCGTCTTTTAAGGCTCATAAAGTCCGTCCGACACGATTTAAAGATTTAAATGTTTTGAGTGTCTACGTCTCTCTGTTTTCTCACTGGAGAGGTCAGAATACATGAAAATAACACAACAGCCGGAGAGGGTTGCCGAGAGACAAAGAGGGCTCAGAGAAGACCGATTCTTTCCATCGGGGAAAACTGACTCAAAGACAGAAACCGAAAAAAAAAACATTGAGATCTCGATACAGGACCTTTTGGAGTATATTCCAACGAACTTTAAGCGAATTCTCAGAAACTGTCTTTTTGGACTTCCCTTGTAAAAATAACTCACCAGGAGGAGGGACTACAGCCGGCGGAGCCGTGCCGCCAACATCAAATCGGTTCCTTCGTACCGCCGATATAGACTCGGTCAAACTCTTGATTTGCGATCCCGAAATGTTTTTTCTAAGAACAACATGAAAATTAATGATTTTTTTGGTGGATAGTTACAGTATTTCTGAGACGCCAGGAACAGCTACTAGGTTGGTTGGAAGAGTTGGAACGACAGTTTTTGGCGGGTCTTCCTTGACCAAAGGGAATGAAGCGTTCTGAACATTTTCTATTTGATAAACCATGAACGTTCATCATTCGAACTAGAAGCTAGCTTGGAAGGCTAAAGGGCGTGGCCTATCTGCGCTCTCCACAAACCAGATGCTATCTCATTTCTTATCGTGTCAAGACCATTTTTCGATGGCTCAAGCCAGCCGTGAACCAGCTCTATCCTCACCTTGACCGGATCAACAACCACCGGAGGAGCTGGCCGTGAAGAGGAAAGGCAGAAACTCAGAAGGTCATCTCCGTCCTCCTTAATTTGAGAATGAAGCTTGAACTCGCAATATTTCCTACCTCTTCTATTTTTTCTTCCTCTGCAGCCACCGCGGGGTTTTCTGAAATTAAATCTTGAAATTCTGAAGATTAATTGGCAAAATAACCAGTTGGAATCTCTTGAGGTTGATCTTCTTCCCCAATGACCGGTTTTTTCGCCTGAAATTTTGTTGTATTTTTTTAAATTTTTCAACACTTTTTCCTAAATACTTCAAATCATTATGATTTTTTTATTTGATAACTCGGAATTTAGAGATCTTTTTTTAAAAGGATAAAATAGAGCAAACAAATTCAAAACAATGAAAAATTATAGAAAAAACCCTTTTTGGAGAAGTTAGTAAAGCAAAAATGTTTTTTGGCTATTAAATTGCCCTCTTCTAATTTGTTTGAGTAAAGTAAGTCCGCCGTGACAGTTTTCGAATGTCTGCGTCTCTATGTTCCCTCACCAGCGAGGTCAGAGAAACATGAAAATAGCAAGTCAAAATGAGAGAGACGTCGAGAAAAAGGAGGTCGTAGAGAAATCTACTTTGCAAAACTTACTATACTAGAAAAAAACTAAACTCTACTGGACCACATACTGATCTTCAAAAAATAACAAAACAAGATGATACCTTACCTACAAAAAATATATTCCAAACTTTTTTGTTCCAAAGCAGAAATTTTTTCGTTTACATCTCAAATTAGCTCACTAGTTCATTTTTCTCTCCAGCCAAAACTTCTTCAGAATCTTCCGTGTCGATGTCCATGGCGACGTCCTCTTCTTGATAGAAGATCTGAAAAAAAGCTCCATCCGGTTGACAACTTGATTTTGTGCTTTGTAACTGTTTTTGAGTGGATTTTATTTATGTATTTTCTTTTTTGCCAATCTTCCGTAGGAGTTCCTTGCATCGTCATCGTTTCGTTAACTTGGTGAACTTTCACTTTTTCAAGAGTTTGTGATTAGCGTTTCAATGAACTAGCTTGGGACGCTAATGGGGCGTGGCCTGCCTGCGCTCTCCACCGGCCAGGCACTATCAATTTTATCATCGTCTCAGGACGTCCCACGACCCATTTTTTGATGGCCCAAGTCAGCCTTGAATCAGTTATAGATTTCAAATATCAATTGAATCATGAGCATACAATACGCAAATTTTTTGAATTAGTTTCTCAAAAACTGTTAGGAATACTTGCAAACTTTTCTAACTCGATAAAATATTTCAATTCCTCTTTCGTTTCGTGGTATCTTTGGCCTGAGCCATCAACGAGAAAGATACTAAATCAGAATAGAGTGGAAGATAATTTTTTTCAGTATGTTTTATAGATTTTTTTTTTCGAGCCTTGTAATTCAGAGCCTAGTGAACTTATAAGATCTTTCTAAGGTTTTCTCAAAGTTAAAAATTCAGAAAAGTCTAAGTCAACACGAGGAAAAGTTCTAGTGACTAGCGTCTACTCCATAAAATTTTCAAATTTTTTTCGACTTATGCTCCTTCGAACACACCAAAAGCTGAAAGCTAAAATTGAGATTTTCTTTCTCTATCTCTTTCCCATCATTTTATTTTTCAGAAACACGTTCTCCATTTTTCTTCCAATAATTTTTTCATCAGAAGGGCTTCAGGAATATTCACCCCGGCCAAGATTTCAGCGTGTCGCTGTTCGCGGTTGGCCTGAAAATTGCTTTTTCCGAGTTTATTTTTTCTACGAAACTAACAGTTGGAGGAAGTGGCAATGAAGCGATTTCGCTGAATTTGACGTAAGTCGTCGTGGGGGCCGCATTTTCTCGGCTCACAGCTTCCTGGCCCTGAAATCCTAGGTTCAGATCTCAAAACTTGATGAAATATAAAGTTAGTGTCAACTGAAATTATAAAAAAATATAGTTCATTCAGCATTCGCTTGCAGGAACGTTATTTTCTTGTCATTTCTAGAAGTTCTGTCTATAGGCAAGCAAGTGTTGAATGAACTATAAAACTGTGCATGCGTAAATAAGCTCTAAAAACGGCAATCAACCAATAATAGAAGAATAAGACTATTTCGCAATAGTATTGCTGAAAAAGCTTCCTTTTATTAGTTTGATGGGAAAAAGAGGGTTGAATTCAATTCTTCTAGCGTCTCTAGAAAACAAAGAGGAGAAATCCACAGTGAGTGAATATAAACAACAAAAAAAAAACACAGAAACGCCAGCAAGTCATACATGGGCAGGTCCAAGTGGAAAATAAACTTTTTATAAAATTTCGAAACTATAAATTTTTTGCTGAAAAACTGTCAAAAATTTCAGAATATAAAATTTTTCCGCCCATATATGCTAGCTATCAACATGCTCAGGGGTGATTTGAGATCGCTGGAAGTACAGAAAACACGGTGAAAAAAAAAGTGAAAGAAAGTTGAAAAGTAGTGCGTCAAGACAAAATAACATGAAATATGTACTAACAAGGATAGAGATTTTTAATGTCATCAAATGAAATTACATTGTTTGGGATCGTAGCCAGTGTCGAGGTCACTTTCGGCGGGGCGATTTTGCCGCTTCCTAAAAAGTTGTATTCAGAGAAAAATTCTGGAAGGGAAACAAAAATTTCAGGTCGGCTTATAAGTTTTTTCTCAATTTTTGAGACCTGCTGCTCAAGTCAAAACTTTTTGTAGTGAGAAAAAAACTAAATAAGGAAATCAAAAAGATTTGATTTTTTTAAAAAAACTTCTTAATCACCAAAAAAACTCCCTTTGAAACTCTGAAACTATTTTTTTGCGAATTTTTCTCTCATATTTCTTATTGTAAAATCTTCATGCAGTTTTTTTCAAAAAAATAATTACTGAAAAAAATCTTTGAGTTCTTCCTTCTGGCAACCTTTTTTTCAATTTCTTCTAGACTACCTATCAAAAAAAGTTTGGATCATATTTAAACGATCCCACAGTTTTCCAATAAGAAAATGTAAAAAAGCTTTCTGTTTCTCAATATTCAAACCGTTTCGTCATTATGAGTATCATGGAAAATCGGATTTTCCTTTTTTGTCTGCTTCTTCCATTTTAAAGACCGATCTCTCCATCATGAAGATCATGGAAAATCGCATTTCCATTCCTTTTCAAAAATCAGTCATTCGATTACCACTGGAATGAAAGGCGCTTTTGAAGACGGCGTTGCATTCTTGAGCCTCTTCAGGGGTCACTTCAGCCGCCACCAATTTCTCTTCTCGTTTTCGTTTTTCTCGGTCAACCGACGTTTCACGCTTTTGGTTCTGAAAGTTCTTATAGTGTTTTTTCTCAAGCTCAGCTGAATTCCAATGAGAGAATGAAGAGACTCTAGAGAAGTAGAAAGTCTCACTTTCTCTGGCGTTTCTCAAATACACGCTTTCTTTTCCACTCTTTTCAACTAGAGGTATCAAAACTAACCAAAACTGTTTCAGGATGCCAGTTCACCCGTCGTGTGTGTTTCTGCAAAAAAAATCTCAATTTAACCGAGGATTTTGAAACTTTTCTTGGACTCTTTCAAAACTTACCGGTCGGACAGCGCCTGGCGCTAGTGGAGGCTTCAAGTTTCCTAAAAAAGAATTAGTAAATATTTTTTTCCAACTTTTGAGAACTGAACCTTTGGGAGGAGGCGAGGGGTAACGCTATCGGAGCCAATTTCTTCACTTCTACTGGAGCTGATATTGTTGGTTCTTCGTTTTTAACTTTAAAAGAATACTTTAAATCTCTTTTTGATTTTGATTGGAGTACCACGAGAGTGCTCCTCAACTGCGTCGGCATGTTCTGCCGCGTTTCTCGAATGACACGTGATAAATTCCATGCTCACGCAAATCAGCTCTTCATTTGCCACCAACCGACGACTTTCCATACTGGAAAAGCGTGGAATCGATGAAATTTGAAACTTTTTTGGGTAGGTTTTTTTATTAGACTCACTAGGTGGATGAAAAGAACTAGAATATTCGATGATCGAATTCGAAATCCTCACTAACTGACTTGAGTACTAGAAAATTTTTTAGAAGACGTCATTTTGCTCTTTCGAACTTTTTATATAATATTTAGAGACTTTCGGGAATTATTATCCTGAGGAAAACGAAATGGGACATTCAACTAGAATTTTATATTTCCAATTCATTTGAAAACTCCATAAAATCGACTTGCAGCAAAATATCCATTAAAAAAATGCAAGCATGAATTTTTTTTTTCTTTCCACCAGGAGGTCGCATGAAAATAGCGAAAAAAGAAATTTTCCAGTCTTTTCTGACATAAACTGTGTGACGAACGTTTGGCGGTCCTCGTAGGCGGTGAGATGTTCGAGACTGAAGGAACCGGCGAAATGGCTCATGGAGGAGAGGGAAACAACATGGAGGATCTCCCGAGAAGCCGGAAGACCGAGAGATGAGGAAAGTTGGCCCGATGGGAGCACCAGATGAGTCGTGCTCGTCGGATCGGCCAGCATCAAAAACTGAATAAAAGGAACTTTCGTTTCGTGAATTCCGTAAGGAAGGAACATTTCAGCAAGTTTTATCAATATCTTTACTGGGGTAAAAAATTTCCTTGGTGAGTTAGAAAAATGAGTTCATTCGGGTCATTTTCAGAAAAGGGGCTTTTTAGACGCTTTGAGAAGATTTAAAATCGTACATTTACAAGAATTTAGAAGCCTTGGATTCATAGATATTCAAAAATACATAACTTTATAAAATACTCTGAAATTTCGGGAGCATGCTTATGAAAAAACCTATGGGTCCCAATAAGAAACTTCCCGAAACCTTCGAAAAAAAATACAAACCAACCGCATTATTCGAGTAGAGATCCGCGATAAGCTCAGTGAAGACTGGATTGGAGCTTTTGAAAACTGAATAGGCGGCGAAAACTTGTCTATCTTTTATCTGAAGATCTTTTTTTTCAAACGAACATCTTTGAAACTGACAAAGATTTCCGGCAAGTAGGCCAAATCTCCGAAAGACTTGTTCTGCAACTCGGCGATGCCACGAATCTCTGCGAATTTGCTCGCATCGAAAAAAGGCCCGTCGACGAGGCGAACTGTGTTGGCGCAACTAAATTCCCTCCGTAAATTTGCGCCATGAAAAGCCATGGTCGCATTTGGAATGGCTCAGGGCGTTGCGTTCGTGCGCGCTCCGGTTCGTTTTTGAGTGTTTCATTCTTTTTTTCAGCAAATAGCCTATACTCTAGTCTTCAACTTATGCCGTACATCTCTAAAAGAAGGGGGAAAATATTTTTTCCCAGAACTATTTCGAGGATTTTTCTGAGACCTCTAAAATATTGTCCTAACGAACTTAAGTACTAAATATCCGAAAACTTCGCCTTGAGCCATTCCTCATGCGACCAACGCATTTTGATCCGAATCAAACACTAACAATCCGTTAAGAGGAAATCCGGGTCCGAAAACGGAGCAAAGGTCGGCCTCTTTGATAGAGTAACCAGGGATCATCAAGTCGAACTTGAGCATTGGCTTGAGGGCGAAGTCGTAGTAAATAGAGCTAAAGAATGATTTGAATGCGAGGATGAAGACTGACGGAACCTCAGAGCTGGAGGAGGTCTTCCAACTAGATTCATCAGTTTCCAGTCTTTCACTTCTAACTCGACAAACGCGTATGGCAAAACGCCAGCTGGGACATATTCAATTTCTCCGTCCAAGGTATGTTCGTAGTGATAGACCTGGTAATTTTAGACATGAAGGTTGTTGAAAAATGGTTCAGTAAAGGCAAATTTGTCTTAATTATACTTTTATGAAAGGCGAATTGCAAAAACGTGAGGAAATGTTTGTTTTTGCATCAAGCCAAAGAAGTTTCATGTCTTTTAAGAGTGTGACATCGTGAAAAAAACTTATAAGTCTGAAAATCCGAAACGAGAGATCAGCGTCGGACTGAAGAGACGCCAGAAAAAACGAGTTTTTTTCTCTCTCTGGCGTCTCTTCAAGTCGATGCTGGTCTCTCGCATTCGAGTGACTTCCTCAAATAGACCAGAGACATTCACAGAAACGTTAAATTACTCTCTGAAGCAAATAAAAAAAATACTTTAATAGGATGAATAATAATGAACCGTTCAGGTAAGATAAGAAATCTAGAAACTTGAATGAGAGAAAGTGACAATGAAACTAACAAATTAGGATATATTAATTTTTGGAAGAAACTCTAAAATAGATAAATGTTCTGAAACCAGCCCCAGAATGATAGAACTAACCGCGGAAAGTTGATGAGCCATTCTTCTCGGAGTTTCGCGGGAGTACATCCGTTCTCTTCCTACAGGCATATGTGAAAAGTTTTCCAGTTGCGGCGTCAAATCGTATTTCGACGATTTGGCTACATCGACCAACAAGGATCGGCCTCTTCAAATTTTCGAGTTTGCAAGAGAAAATTGAGGAGTGAATCAAAGTGAACTGGGTGTGTATGGTAGATCATGTATTTTCCCAGTTGAAAAATTTCGTCTCAAGGATTCTTTGAGTTGAAAAAAAATGTCACTTAAAACAGAATCTTAGAAAGAAAAATGTAGTAATTCAAAACTAAGAAATTTGAGGTATAAAAGAAGATGAGAATCAGTGAAAAAAGTTAAGAAATCAAAGAAAAAAAAGTTAAGAATGAAGCTATGCCAGCATTAGAAAGAAAATAAGCCCTAAAAACGCCTATCAACAAAAAATTCGATTCATTCAATGAGCTGCACATTTTTCCGAAAAGAGAAAGGAATAATATTTTTCACAGAAAAAAAGGCTTTCTTGGTTTTGGCTGTTTCTAGCCTCTCTTTCTTGCTCTTTGAAAAGTTTCCATCTTTAAAGTTTTGGCTCAACGTTTAAAAAAAAATTGAAATGAAAATTTTAGAAAAAAAAGGAAAAAATCGCAAATGAAAAAAATGTTTGAAAAAGTTGAGAATTTGAATTTTGCTGATGATGACAAAAAAAGTAAGCTGGAAGAACATTTTCAAGAGAAAAAATAGCAAAAATCATTGAGATTTTCAATATTTCCAAATAAACAGGGAAAATGCAAAAAATAGTGGAAAAAAGAAAAATCAAAAAAGAAATGAGAAGATTAAAGGTGAAATCCAGACTGCCAAAAAAATTCATACTTTTTCATGTTAGGAACGAAATTAGAATAAAAAATCACGAAAGCGTAGAATTTCAAAATTTCAGAGACTTGAGAAAAACGGAACTTGCAAGAGATGAAAATGCTGAGAAGAAATGCAAGAAACAGAGAATCAGAGATGTGAGATTGAAATGAAAAAAAGTCAAACCAACCTGACAGTCTTGAAAATCATCAGAGTGATTGGAAGTGATCGATAATAGGAAGAAGCAGTTGTGAGGTCCGGATTGGTGTACAATAGAACTCCTGAAGCGAAAAATTAGGTTTATTTTAGTTTTTAATGAGAAGGGACCTTTATTGGAATCTCCTAGGGTTCCGGCAAATGTGCTCCCAACAAGAACGCCATTTTGTGCGATGAACGACTCCTAGAAATACTTTTATTTCATTTAATATTACATTTAGTGTGTTCATAACAGCTTCCTGGAGATTTTAAAGGCGCAGGTCGTTTTCAGGTATGGTGAATCTAGGACTGACTTAAGGCAATATATTCTATCAAAGTTTTTTCCTCCCGATTTTCGCATTATTGTAATTTTTTGGATTTGATCTGAAAAATGAAACGCTTTTTTGATATTTTTAAAATCCCTAATATGGTGTGGATCTATAAATTTCGGAAAAAAGACTGAAATACCTTTTCAAGACAAATTTCAGCTGATTTTTCAGAGAATTCTTGCCTTCACTTTATTTATTTTGACATTTCGCCTTCAAGACCTTTCGAATAAAAAAAAAAATAAGGTTTTAAAGAATTTAAAAAAATGCTTCCTATGATTCCAGGAGTCTCTAAAAAAATATGACTGAAAGGTTTTTTTAAATGTATTAGAAGAAGATTTTGAAAGCCTCAACGAGCAGAAATCGATAGTTTCCAAGAAAAACGTGACCACTACAGTATAGAAAAAAACCAAATTTTTTTGGAATAATTTTTTTATCCTTTATCATGAATTTTTTTATTGTAGAAGTTTTTTTATTAAAAAAATGAAAACGAGGTTTTTTTCTCAAAATTGTCTTCTATAAAAGGAAAAAAATAAATAAAGAAGTAATCTTATTTTTTTGCTCCTATTCAAATAAATTGTCGCCTGTACCTTTAAAAGCTCCAGAAAACGTTGAAACACTAAAAAACTCTACGAAAACTTTCCAAGTACCTCTTTATCCGACAAAATCTCACGGAAAGCCCAATGTTCTACGTCGTTTTGTCCAGAACTTCTCACAACTTTTTTGAAATTATCAAACTGAAAACCGCCGAAGTTAAAAGAAATAGGTTTCTCATGGAAACCTTCCACTCGAGATATTTGTTCTTATATCTCTTTATCGACAGAACATTGAGAACTTTGTAGAGTTCTTTGTCGGCGAAACTCTTCTCCAAAACGTCACAAATTTTTCGAAAATCTTCGTCGTCGCGTTTCAAAATGAAACTGTCGAGACCCTTGGCAGGAGCGGAAGATCCTGAATATTATAAAATTCAGAACTTTAAATTTTTTTTTGGTATGGAGAAATTGATTTTTTTTTTTTTTTGCAGACTTTTACCACATTTTTCAGAACTTTTTTTCTTTCTACCTTCTGAGATCCTTCGCTTCCTTTTTGAGTTTCGGAATGACAAACGTCCTGACATCAGCTGTCATCTGAAAGAATATCAATTCATTTCGTTTTTTTCGATTTTTGAACGAAAGTATTAAACTTTGGCTTGAAAAATTTTTTTCGTAAAAAAAGAAACTATATCAAAATTTGTTTGATAAAATGAATTTAGAAAAAAACGAATTTGCAAACTTCGGTGTAATTTTTTTCCTTTTTTTGAACATTTTTTTCGCGACTTTTTCTAATGCAATGATCATTAGAAACTTCCTCCTGCCATGGAAATACAGCTTTTTTTGTAATTTTCTTCGCGAAAAAAGGAAAAAAAAGATTTATATAAAAATTCTTCTTCCATCGCATAATTTGTTTATCGTAATTTCTCGATTCAATTCTTGAGAATTAGTAGCAATTTTTCATTTTTTTAAACATAAATACCAGCTAAGCTTGTGGAATGTAGGAGTCGCGAAAATGAATCCTCAACTTTTTCAAACATGGTCAGTCGTTTTTTATTTTTATTCTCATTATCAACTAGTATGTAAACATTTGTTTGTAAGTTTCACGCAAAATGTGAAAAACAATTTATAAAAAAACTTTGAAACTAAGTTTAAAAGAACAATTTTTGACCTTTGTTGAAAGTGGTCGCGTCTTTGGAACAATTCGCAGATTTAAATCTCAATTAATTGATGAAAACTTTTTCTTCATTCAAAGAAGAAAAGTCAACGGGAATTTTTTTGAATAACCCAGTCGAGCAACTTGAAAAATACAATTAAATTAACTTTTGTGACTTAAGATATTAATCGTTAAAAAATATCAATACATAATTTTTAAAAAAAATTTCTTCGCTATATTTTTAACAACGCCAAAATTTAATTTTTATCTCTTTTGATGTCTTTCATGCCGTGAAAAAAACAAAATACATTATTACCATAATTCACAAGAACATAGCAGCAAACTGTTTTTAAACTTTATTACACGTAAAGAAGTGATAACAAACCTCGTCAGACCTCCAAACAAGAAAAGGAAGCTTCTCCTGCCGCGCTCTGGAAGTGTCTAAAACAATCATTAAAAACAGAAAACTTGAAGTTTCCCACGTATAGTTTCAAAAAATGAATGTTTTAAAAGCACTAGATGTGATGAACCGCGATTATCGGAAACGCTTGTGATTTGGCTGGAATGCGGAAAAAAAATGAGGATACGAGGCGTGCAGAGGAATTTTGCGCGTCAGTCAAAACGCATTCACCAAAGACAACTACCGTAACATTAAAAAAAAATTTATATGATGTCTTTTTTTAAATATTTAAAAAAAGAATAATTTATAAAATAGATCTCGTAGAATGCAACTTTGTGATTTATTGTTATGATGACATTGTCATATGATTCATGCTTTCACTTTTCGCAACTTTTTCGAAATCATCGAAACTTTCAAATACCAAACTAGAGGTCAATGAAATTATGAAACGAATTTTCAGTTATATCACGCATTTTAAAAAAATTCTTTATTAAGCTTTGTACATAATGCAATAAATATATTTCGAAAAGAATATCACAATCAGGGGACAGGAATGGCGAGGAAAACACGCATTTTCTTGAATATACAAACAAGTAAGTAAGTATGAAAATGTAGGGATTAAATATAACTCTGAGAAGATCTTCTGCGTACAGGTTGCGTAGTTTCATCAGGAAGCAGAGCTTCTTCTTCGTCTTCTTCCCTTCTGTGAGAAATTGATCGCCGTTTCGCGCACTGTTCCTTCCACAGCAGAGGCGAGATGCAAAGCGCAGTGCAGAACATCTTGAAAATAAAAAATTCAATTGAAAACCTCCCTTTTCGAACTATTTTTCCGCGTTTATTTTCAAGACTTCTCTATTTTTTTAGTAGATATAGGCCCCATGGAGATCTAAATTTCCCGAGTTTTGAAGTTAAATTTTCAAATAAGCTTCCTCACTGTGATTTCCTTTTGCTAATCAAAGACCACGTATTGGATTAATAAAAAGGATTGAATTTTACTAACCATCAAAATGAATCCATAAAAAACGGCGCCCCAGCCGAACCAGAGCTGAATCGAAGGAATGAACCACTGACCAATGGCCGCTCCACTGCTACCAGTACCTAGACATTATATTATATTTTAAACACTTTTCCTAAAAAATCCAACCATCGATGATTCCTGTGACGGTGGACAGAGCCTCGGCGCTTCCTCGAACTTCTCGGCATTTTCCTTAAAAAATTAGCTGTCATTATTTAAATCTAATGATTGAAAACCAAGATCAGCAGTGACAGAACTGGAAATCATATTCGCCGGGCCTCCGATGAAAAAGCCAGCGACGATGAGAAGAAAAGCGTTCCAGGCATAACTCGACGGGGAATCTTCAAAAAAAAAGTTACATACGAAAAAATGACTGATTTCTTCACTATTAGGTCTCAACCTAAAGTAAAGAAAAAGGTTTCAAAAAAAAGTTTTTGAGAAATAAAATAACTGATTAAATGATCACTTACGCGCATAGATGTACAGGGCAACTGTAGAACACATCAACATTCCAAAAACGATTGGAGTTCGCGAAGACATCCGATCCTTCAAAATCGTTCTTTTAGTTAGAATGAAAATGAAAGAGAGGAACATTTTAAACAACTTTTTGGAGGGTTTTTTCTTTGAAAAAAAAGTCTTTAGAAACCTTGTAATGACAATCTAAACTTCAAAAAAAGACACTGAAAGTGACATCATTTAAAAATTAACAGAAGGTTGTAATAAGATATTTTTCTAGTGAAAACGCCTAAATTTAATAATTTTTCACCCTTTCCCATCATACATCGGCTAGATTAGCTCTTCACCTATCTTTCTCATGAATGGTAAGGTTTTCTATAACAAAAAAAAACTTGAGCTTCTGAAAACCCCAAATTCACCGAAATGGCTCCAGCGACAATCGCGGCGATGATTCCTCCGACATCGTACCAGGTGGAAAGACTATCGGCGTAAGATTCAGGCCAATGGAGGGCTCTAAAGATATTTTCTAAAAATAAGCCTCATAACCTAAAAATAAACGTGTGGAGATAATAGGGAAGCCAGAAGAAAAATCCATAGTTGACGAGTTTGAGGCATGCGTAAGCCAGGGAATACTAAAAAACGTTTATGATGTTTTTTTAGTACGTTTGATTGATTGAGATAGCAAAACACACCGCCAAAACGCCTGGAAGAAGCCAGGCTCTGAAGAAACCAAGTGGCGGGGGACGTTCGGTTTCAATTATTTCTTCAAAGTCATCCTCAATCTCCGGCAATCCTTAATGTTATATTCTGTTGGAGTCCAGGATACAAATACTAGCGTTAACTGAGATCAAACGTTTAAAAAAAAAAAGTTAAAAAATTGTTCAGTCTTGTTCGTGCTTCGCAAAAACTAATTAAAAAACCTGGTTCTCAAGCAGAAAAGGACTAGTTTGTATAACAATGAAAGAGTAGAAAAAATTAACAAACCGCCGTCAGAGAGGTAGCGTAAGCAATAAAAATTGATGAAATTTCAAATATTTTTTCCTCCCCACCTAAAGATCGGGGAGCTGCCGGTAGGAAAATAACCACGACGAACGAATAAATGAACAAAATGGCACAGTTGAGAGCGAAAGCGTACTGAAAAAAATCGGTAAAGACCTAAAAATTCTTGAAACCTGGTAGCCATACTCCACGGAATGACTCGCGACAATAGTCCCGATAATATTTCCAACGCTGGCACAGGAAGACCAGATTCCCATGACTGTACCGCGGGTACTGTGTCCGAACCAGTTGCCCATTATGCTCACCTTGAAGATTTATCATCTTTTAAGAAATTTTGACTGCAAGGGGAATTTTAGAAGAAACTTTTTTTGGGAAAAAAAATCTTTGAGGACTTTTTCAAAAATGTATTTGAATAATGATACCAGAAAAATTTATTAAAAACTTTCATGGTTCATTTAAAAGGGAAACGGAAGTTTCAGTACAGAAAAAAGTTTCTATTAGCGCCCCAAAATTGCACTAAAACAGTATGCATATCATTTTGAAGTATATTGCGTTTCAAATCAATTTTTCTTTTCTTTTTGAATTAACATACTTCTAGATGATTCAGTTTTTTTTGGCTTTGTGATTTTTCAAGAGCGTTCTGCCTATCTAACCTCAGTGGGCCAAGCGGTCGACTGTATCAATCCATTTAAAATCCACAAAAAGGCATAGATCGGAGCAGAATAGACTTTGAAAGTTTCTGTGAGATAGCCGAAGGCGAACACCTGAAAATAATTCGAGTAAATTGGAAAAAAAAAAGCATTGGTCTCTTCATAGCAACTTGATACACTTCTAAAGGGAAAATCTAAATTTGGTCGAAGTTTCGAGGAAAGCTGCCCTTTTACTCTTTTTTCAGGTAGTGCAAGACTTCTGAGTCTTTGAACAACCACAGAAAGGACTTTTTTTCTAGGATTAAAGACGAAATAAAGAAAATCAATAATCAACCTACCGTCAAGGATGACATCATCATTCCAACGGACAAAATAATAGTCGGATTGTACCTGTCACCCAAAACTCCACTCACGAAAAGTCCCTAAAACGTTCAACTACTACCGAGATTTGTCGAAATCTCACCAAAGCATATGCAATCATAAAACCAGTGTCTAAAGCACCCAGAAATTCTGTCGCTGCTTGTTCGGTGGGGAAAATCGCCGCACTTGTGGTACTATTATGCGTCCACAAATAGACGAGGGAAGGCTTCACAGTAGAAAGAGTTTTTCGAGTCGCATGCAGGAATGCGTAACTTAAAAATGTTTTCATCACAAAGGGTTGTTTGAAAATCACATTACCTTAAGAAGGTATGAACAAAAACGTGAGCGTGGTATTTTGTGCAAGATTCTTCGCCTAAAAATCGGTGAAATACCCCCGAAAATCCGCTTCCAACGTCGTTTCGAAGCCTCACGCGCGGCATATTCTGAAAAAACAAGATTATAATTTATCCAAAATGAAGAGATAACGGCTCGAAACAAAAAAACTAGTTCGATCTCAAGTTAAAAAGCCGAAATTGTCGAAGAAAACTTTTGAAAGAAATGAGGGGCTTCAAAGATCCTTGTTTACAAAAAACTTTCAAAACGTCACGATTTGTGTCCTACAAATAAACATGGCACCTTATTGATTTAAAAAAACCGATATGAATCATTCTTTTTCTGAAAAAAAATTTTCCCAGTGACGTAACATGCAGATAATTTTTTTGTGAGAATTATTTTTTTAAACGAAAAAGAAATCCCAAATGTGTAGTGCCGAAGTTGACAAGAATAAAGAGAAAGATTAGAACTTTCAACTTCTTAGAAAAAAAAGGTCATACAACTTAAGATAATTACCTTACACTGCTCAAAACTAAAACAAACGAGGTCACGATACATATTACGTTTCATTTTTTTTACTAACACACACGGCGGGTATGGAGTTTTCTCAACTGGGTGATGAATCTGTTCACTTTTTCTGTTTTTATCAATGCAGACTTCAGAAATATGAAAAGTTCAAGTGGGAATTGAAAAAAGAAGCGCAGATAGTCTGGAAAAACGAGAATTTCTTTTCATTGAGGAAGATGTGCTCCATTGCTAGCTCTTTGGAGCGCACTTGCAAAAAAAGGAAAAACGGACTCGAAATTTGGGAACTCAGAAAATTTGATTTTCAAATTCTTTTCAGATCTTTTCAAACTAATTTTCTGTTGGATCTTTATAAACTAGGATGTAAAGGTTTAAAAAGGCCAACTGTACGCAGCTCGTTGTTCTTCTTCGAGATTTTCACTACTGATTGCTGGTTTGAAGCGTACTTTCGTTTCTATTTTTTTTTGAAAACCAACAATATGGCCTTTGAACATATCATAAGTTTGTTTGGGAGTTCTGATCGTGTTGAATTGTTTAAGATATTTAAACACCAAAGATTTTGCAACCCATGTTTCGCAATATTGCATCAAAAAAGACGCTCTTATTGTTCAAAAATGGTTCCAAAAATGTATTTTCGATGTCACCGGGGTTAATCGCTTTGCCCCATCGCTCTTTGCTACGGATAGGTGGCCGTGATGCCAAGGCTTTCCTTCAAGGACTCATCACGAATGATATTAAGTAAGAGTTTATCATAATCGATCTTTTGATTCTGCTAGTTTTAGCAAGCTAGAAAGGCAACCAGGATTAGCAGCGTTTATTCTCAACACAAAAGGCCGGATCGTAGAAGACATCTTGCTGTGGAGACGTGGCGACGACGACCTTTTCGTTGAAAGCTCAAAAGTGCATCGTGACGAACTTATAGTGCTTTTCAACAAGTATAAACTACGGAAGCAGGTGAGCTTTGGTTTAAAAAGTCATTTTAAAATAAAATATGGATGATTGATATGAATATTTTCAGGTGGACATAAAAGCAAGTGATGAAGCGGTTGCCTTTGTTCCCGGCCCAATCAACGATTCTTCAAACAGTTGCGTCTTTTTTTTCAAATAGTATGAGTTGCCTTCAAAAAATTAGAGAAGGATTTTAGAAAAAAATCTTCAAGAGAAAAAGTCGAAACTTAAGGTTTGATCGATCCTCGAATCTCTTCATTCGGAGCTCGAGTTTTCGGAAAAAAGACAGAATCCAAAAATGCCGATTCCTATCACGCCTTGAGAAGGTCTGCTGGCATTGCGGAAGGTGTCGACGAACTTGATGGACTTTTACCTTTCCAGGTAATTTCTTTCTTATTTTGGTGTTCTCATATTTCCAATATCAGGCGAACGGAGATTTGCTCAATATGGTCTCTCTGGATAAAGGATGTTATATTGGACAGGAATTGACGGCTCGAACTGCACATACTGGTTTGTTTTATCATTTTTGAAGTTTTTCTTTCCATTTCCTTAAATTTCAACATTAAAGATTTCAGTTTAGGTGTGATCCGAAGGCGAATCCTGCCTTTTAAGGTTGATAAAGCCGTGAAGAAAGACGCCGATATCATCGACGAGAAGGGAAACAAAGTTGGAAAGGTTTCAGTTGTTTTCAACTTTTAAAGAGTTAGGTCAAGAAGGATATTTATTCAATCGTTTATGTTCTCTTTGCATACGATGATTCATTTTTCTTCAAACCTACATTCGTTTATTGAATATTTAAACAGTCATTTGTAAGATTTTTAAGGTATTAAAAAAACTTCAAAACTGTTATTCAAAAAAATTATAATTTTTTTAAAAATCCAGGCTGCAGCTCTAATAAAGTGGCCAAAATGGAACTTCTGCACGCGTTTTAGGAATTCCCTAATAATTGGAACAAGTTTCATTTTTTTTTTCTTAGGTGAAAATGCAACAAAATGGTATCAATTTTTGAGAACCTGGCGAATAAGAAGCCAAAAAAAGAGGTGGGACGGTTTTTTCAAGCCAAGTTATTTTTGGAGCTTTCCAAAGTTCCCTTTGTCACCATTTCTCGGGCCTTTAAAATCCCAAAAAATGAAAGACTCAATAAAGGGACTCTCTTTGCTGCCTTCCTGTGGCCTTTTTTTGAGCCTCTCTTTTTAGCGGCCATTATATAAATTTGCAATGATCACCTCGCAAATCATAGATAAATTTAAAAAAAATTCAGTTCATAAAAATTAAAAAAATTGAGGTGGTATCGAGCGACGACGCTTTCGCCCTGGCCCTGTTCTCCTTGGCGGCGTTCAAATCGACACGTCTTCAGGTCGGCGACGTCGTTGTCCGACCCGTCCAGCCAGTCTGGATGCCCGACAAAATCGTCGCACATCCACAACATCGAACTAGCCTCACTGATTCCTGAAAAAAATTCTCTTTATATTTAGAAGAAAAGTTTTTTTCTAGTCCTCATTCGTGTAATTGTTGAGAAATGTCTTTCTATTTGCTGAATAGGGTAATCGAGATTTGAAAAGTAGCCAAATCGAGCGGTGTAGCTCAAAAGTCCTAACAAGATCTGATTCGTCTTCTGTACATTGTTTTTTTCCTGGATTTTTTATAGCTAGGATATTGAGAACTAGGTTTAAACTTCTGAGAGTGCCGAAAAAGTCATATTTTTTATTTTCGGGGCCTTGTCTTGATGTTAATTTTTCTTATTTTATCGCTTTTTCTTCTTTTTTATTGCTCTTTATAAAGTTTTAACTATTTGCATGGTTATTGCAAGTTGTTAAAATAGTTTATTCGCGTCTATGAAGTTACTTGAAAAAAATTCATCTTTTTAGTTTAAGTTTCATGATAATCTTAATGGTGTTTTTTTGAAATCTTCTTTTTATTCAAACTTGATCTATCTCACTAGAAAAACTCCAGCCAGGATTTTTGAGGGAGAAGTTTGGAGCTCGAATTTATTTTTAATTATGTTTTTAAAATTTCACTCGTTTTCCACTTTTCTCTGTCTCGTTCTTCGTTAAAATTTCGCATCGTTTCTTTATTAACATTTCCTCTTTCAATTTCTAATATTTACAGACTTCTAGTAATTCTCAACGTCTATGTCTTCTACGTTGTCGGAAGCACAACGCAAAACTCTTCAGGACGAAATCAAGGCCCTTGGTGATGAGATTCGAGCGCTGAAAACTGACAAAGCTGACCCCCAACTCGTTAGTTTTTCGCCCTATTTTCTGAATAAGGTGAAAAAAGTTTAGTGAATAAAAAATGCTTCGTTCGATTGTTTGCAAATGCGTTAATATGGCGATTGAGAAGCCGCCGAGACGAGTTTACGCGCAAAGAGGTGGAAGGAGGGTGCGCCTTTTTTTGCTTATTTTTGAGAAAATTATTTTTCGATTGACCTTATTCGAAACAAAAATGTTAATAATCACTTTTCTGAGGAAATGATGATTTTTCAGATCAAAGAGCGTGTGGCGGCCATGCTCCAGAAGAAAGCCGCCCTCGGAGACGAGCAGCCCTCTGGGAAATTTGTCCTGAAGACCCCAAAAGGTGAGAAACGATAATAAAGTCTATTTCCCGGCAGCTTGTCGCAATATTCTGCCGAAAAATCATATGCGATTTGATCAAAATGACCCCGCTTTGAGACCTTTTTTGCTGTCTTTCTGCATTTTTTCAGAATTTTAAGAGCTTTTTTTCTGGCTGTTCTTTCAAAGCGTAGTTGTCTCACCGCAGTGAAAAAATAAGATGTATTGAGGTGTTTTTCATGAAAACTTTCATTAAATTGAAAAATATTAAGTTCCGGATTATATTCCTAGTAAAATTCAGTGATTTTTCGTTAGATTGTGTGATCAATTTTAATAATAAGAGAGTCAAATATCCCAATACAAGCTTTATAATTGATATTTACTCTGTTGAGACACTTTTAAAACCACTTGATGTTCTCATCAGAATTTTTCAGGCACCCGAGATTATGGCCCAGCATCGATGGCTGTCCGAGAATCCGTTCTCAAAACAGTCACGGCTTCCTTCAAAAAACACGGAGCCGAAACCATCGACACTCCAGTTTTTGAACTTCGCGAGGTTAAATTTTAGCTCTCATGATGTTTCGAAATTCATGTTTGAAGGCTTTTATTCCAGTTTTTTCCAGCTAGGCATAAACATTCGAATTAATTTTGGTACAGGCTAATTTTTGATCCAAATACAGCGGTATAAAGGTTAATTAGCTAATTAACAACAAATATTTTCAATTTATGGTCAAACTAAACTGCGTCGAAGTTCGTTTTTGAACCTTGAATCAATGATTTTCATAACGAAAGAAGTAAACTCACAAGGGAAGTCATTTTACTTCGCGGTTTGGAATTTTCTACAAATTTGCTCAAAAACTCTTTGAAGGTCCAGATAAAGATCCCTCATTATCGCTACCTGCGCAAACCTGATTTTGAGATATTATTTTTCAAAGTTGCGAAAAATTGGTTTTAGGTCTTTTTTTTCAACCTTCAAAATCAAATATTTCGAAAACTAGATTCTGGCGTGGGTTGCAACGTTGTTGGATCGTCATATGAACCTTCAGAGATTGTTTGAGCAAATTTGTTGGAAATTCCAAACCGACAAGTAAAATAACTTTCCGTATCAGTTATCAGCTATTCTTATTGTTCATTTTTCAGGTCTTGATGGGTAAATATGGAGAAGAAGGCGGAAAACTCGTCTACGACCTTCAAGATCAAGGCGGTGAATTGCTCTCCATGCGCTATGATCTAACGGTAGTTATTATATTTGATAATAATATGTTTATTTCCTTCAATCGAAATGAAGAGGTTACGAAGCAAATGAAGTTGCTGCCGACCAGAAACTGCTTCCGCGCGACAGCTTAAGATCAGAGAAACTTGAAAAGCAATGCTAAATAAGGAACACTGCAAACTTAGCCTGTCTGCGCACTCCACCAATTAAGCACTGTCTTTTTTCAAATCGTGAAAAGACCTTTTTTCAACCACTCAAGCCATCGAGATAAGCTATAACTTGACACGCAACGCGACCGCAATGCGTTGAGCCATTCTTCAATTTTTTTCATACGCGGTCTAGGCAAAAGTTCCTTCCGTAGATTTGCACAGGCTTTCACTGAATTC
Organism: Caenorhabditis auriculariae; assembly: GCA_904845305.1. NCBI lineage: Eukaryota > Metazoa > Nematoda > Chromadorea > Rhabditida > Rhabditidae > Caenorhabditis > Caenorhabditis auriculariae. The sequence continues at coordinate 126,090 of CAJGYM010000036.1, forward strand.
AATGGGTGTTCCTAACCTTGTTTGATGATTTTTCAAAGAAAAAAAAGTTGTTAAAATCCTCATTTTCCAAGAAACGAGTTCAGGTTCCCTTTGCTCGGTACCTGGCGATGAACAAGATCACCAACATAAAAAGGTATCACATCGCCAAAGTCTACCGACGAGATCAGCCGGTGATGACCCGCGGCCGTTACAGAGAGTTTTATCAATGTGTTAGTACATATTCTCATAATCATCATATTTTTCCCGCTTTTTTAGGATTTTGATATTGCTGGCCAGTATGATCTGATGCTCCCCGAGGCGGAATGCTTGAAAATCGTCGACGAAGTTCTTTCTGGCTTGGAAATTGGCGATTTCTATGTGAACGTGAGTTATGAAGAAATTTTAGAAGTATTTTTCATGTTTTTTTTGTATTTCTTAAATCAGATTCGTTTTATGTATTCTTTATGAGAACCAGAAAATCTTGCTTTTTTACTGAAAGTTTGCTCAGGGATATCAGTGGTTTTTTTGGAATTTCAAGATCTCCAAAAAGAAAATAAACTTATTCTTTTCAGATTTTTTTAAATATTTTATAAGTGAGATAGTGTGTGATTTGAAAATTAGGGAAGCTACGAAAATTATAAAAAAATTTACAGCTATAAATTCTGTCAATGATAAGCGAGGATGCTATCAAAAAAATTTTTCTGATTCTCATTTTTTTTTTCTCAAAAGATAAAAAAGAGATTTCGTGATAATCTTTTTTTTCTTACCATGGTCAGAAGAATTCCGTTTGCACAATGGGAACCCGGTCACTGATTGCCACATAAAAATTCATTGATAACCATATTTTTCATAGTTTCATGCTGATTCTCCTTCAGCTGAACCACCGCCTGATCTTGGAAGGAATGTTCGCAGTCGCCGGAATCCCCGCAGACAAATTCAAGACGATATGTTCCTCCGTCGATAAACTCGACAAGACTCCTTGGGCCGAAGTCGAAGAAGAAATGATCAAGGAGAAGGGATTGAACAGTGAACAAACGACGAAACTTGGCGCCTTCGTTCGGTTCCGAGGTTTAAAAAAGACCTTTTCTACTTAACAAAAGTGTTGTTCTCCAGAAATCAACCCAACCTTGAGCAATAGTGAACTTTTGTCGAAAATCGCCGAGCTCGAAGGGTTGAGTAATAATGACAAGTTCAAAAAAGGCGTCTCCGAGCTTCAGGTTTGTCATTTTTTGTTGTATCGCCGGTTTTACCGCGGCTCGAAAGGCTGTAATTTCTCTGTAACCTCCTCGTTTCTCTATGACTCTCTCATATTTACATGATCTTTTCATAGTTCTCTGACTTGAAAAACAGAGAGACACAGACACAAAACAAACTGTAAAGTTGCGCATTGTATGTAGATCATTCATAAAAACTGACTGGGTTATTCAAAATCGAGAGTGAAGCTCTTCGCGTCGAGACCTGGACGAATTCATCGCCCATGCTCCTTCAAATTTATCTTAACTCATGAAATTTTACTTCAAGGTCCTCATCGAATATTGTGACATTTACGGCATCAAGTCGGTGAAATTTGAGCCCGCCCTGGCTAGAGGATTGGACTATTACACTGGAGCCATCTATGAAGCCGTTGCGCCGAGTAAATTGATCTATTTTAAGAGTTAGGGATGTTAAAATATCATTTTAGAAGCTTTGGAAGGCACTGCTGTGGAAAAAGCTGAAGATGCCGAAGGTCAACCGGCTGGCGTCGGATCCGTAGCTGCGGGAGGACGGTAAATTTCTGAGCAGACTTTTTTTTTTCAAATGTTCTGAAAGGCCAAGTGAACCTTTATTCTAAAAAAAAAAATTGTGAAAAGGTCTTTATAAAAAAAATTTTAGGATAATATTATGTTCTTTTTACAAAGTAATGAGCTGACAAGGTCAAAAAATCTCGTTTTTGCTAGATAATTCTTGAAAAAACAGATCCATCTTGCAAAATAATTGAAAGAAAAATCTAAGAATTTCTTTCTCCATGATATCTGAAATTATTTTTAGTTACGATGGCCTTGTCGGAATGTTCTCTCCCAAAGCTAACGTCCCATGTGTCGGTGTCTCCTTCGGAATCGAACGACTTTTCGCGATCAAAGAAGCGCGTCAGGTTTTTCAACAACTTCCTCTCCCTCATCATGATTCATTAACTTTAAGGCAGCCCAAAGTGTCTTACGCACATCGGAAACTGAAGTCTTCGTTGCGTCAGCGCAAAAAAATCTACTTAAGGAAAGAATGAAGATTTGTAAAGAGCTTTGGGACGACGGGATTAAGGTATCTCCCTTCTTTTTTCTGGGAAATCGAGTAATACTCTATTCTAGGCGGAATTCGCCTACAAAGCCAATCCCAAACTTCTCACGCAGTTGCAATATTGTGAAGAGCGGAAAATCCCGCTCGTCATCATTATTGGCGAACGAGAAATCCAGGAGAAAATAGTCAAGTTGAGAAATGTCGCCTCAAGAGAGGAAGAGGTAAAATGCTACTTTTCTTTGAAAATCATCTTCATTCATCTTTTGTTTTCAGGATGTTCCACTCTCCTCACTGGCCAACGCGATCCGTGAGAAGATTTCAAAATTGCTTTAGCATTTGTTTTTGAATATTTTGCCCTTTTTTGTTGCGTTTGGTTAATTTAATGAATGGTTTATGAAGCATATTAATATACAGAAAGTTTCTTTTTACATGGTTTTGATCTCGCAATCCACTTCGTCAGGGTAACTTTTCACAGGAATTTCGCTCAATTCAAGGATCTCATCTAGTCCATAGTAGTTTGGCCTCACTTTTTCCAGTTCCGAGTCGGTCTGGAAAATATTATTGAGCTTCACATAAATTTGGCTCGAAAAAGCTGAAAGATTCAACAGAAATTTTTGATAAGGCTTTTTTTGGTCTTTAAAAAAAGGTTTTAAAATTTATGAAATTCCTTTCAGTTAGAAAATCTTGAAAATTGATATTTCTATCACTTTTCCCATGATATTCACTCTTCGTTCTCAGTTATGGATTGAGTTTTACCTTTAAAATAAAAGAGAAAACTCTATTAAACATAAAAAGTGTTGTGACAGAGCAACAGCGTTTTGAGGAGAGGCCAGAGAAAGAGAGGATCTTTAATCTCTGGCGTCTCTTCGTGCTGCCGCTACTCTCTCGCTTTTTGCTTAGAGAAGTCTCCTCCCTTTTTTACAATAAAAGTATGTACTCTAGAAAATTTTTGAAGGGGTTTCAAATAAGTGACAAGAAAAAAAAAATGAATTTACTTTCTCAAGCGCTTTGGGAAAAGTTATGACTACCAAAAGTAACCTCGTCTGCCGAAATTTCGTGAATTATCAAAGGCCGCAAAATACGACATTTGCTTTCACTTCCCTGTATAAATTGCTCGAATCGAACAACCTAAAATTCCTAACAACTCGATATTTTCTATGGAATATACCAATCCAGGCTTGCTCCTCGGACTTCTGTTGTTGAAAACTTGCACGAAAACTTTGATGTTGCTCTTGATTTTTGGAGTCAGGGAGAATCGCACGAGGTAGGAAACTTTTCTTTTCAATAAATACTCCTTTTCCAAGAACATGAAGAACCGCTTGCCTCGGAACCTTCTGAGTTCCTGCAAATGAAGCATTTTTCGATTTGAACTATTTTTTCAGGGCGTCAAATTATATAGATACCACGAAAAACGGATTCAAGTTCTTCTCATTATCTTTTTTAACATTGAGTAAGCTAATTTTACACAAACTCTACCCGTTTTTTGACGTGCTGAACGGCAAAAATGGAGCCATGTCCGACCCTGTAGTCATCGCCAAAATAATGTTGCAAGAACCTGAAATTTAAATAAAAATATATACGAAAACTTTCAAAATTACATATAACAATCGTACACCGACAGAAATGTCTGACGAGATTGAATGCAGTAAAAAAATAATTGTTGTGGATTTCGCATGGATAGGGCTTCAACATGTACTGAAGCCATCATTAATGGAGATCTTACGTTTGAAAAATGAAACCTCTAAAATTTCTTGAAGGTCCATCAAGTTCAGTTTTCCAGTAAAATACTTCAGAAAATGTGGGCGGGACTTTATTTTTCGAAGAGTTTTTATCAAGAAATAGAGTTGATGATCTGCAATAAATAAATTAAAGCAACTTTTTTTCAAAAATCCTTTTTAGCGGGTTTTTAAAGCGCAGACATCTCGGTAAAGACACAACATGGGTCTTTACCTTGATATCACTATAAAATTTGCCTTTGTTCTCTTAAAAACCTCTGTGAGAATTTTGTCTAAATCTCTTCAAAACCTTCAGTAAAGTGAGCTGGCCGACTCAAAACCAAAGATGAGTGGGGAGTATCGAAATGATCGCGAAATTTTCTCTACAAATAGTAAATTTCGATTTTTTTTTAAAATTATTCTCATACCGGCTTGATTTCATTTCGTTTTTTCCTCCTAATTCTAACCGGCTTGGAAAAAGAATCATTCATGTTGTCTGAAACCTCGATTTTCCTTTAAACCTACGCGAACATGAAATACTATGTATCATGCATTCGTGAGATTCTTCTGATACGTATCCGAAATCGGGTGAGCAAACAGTTTGACAATATTGAATAACCTGAAATTGATGAAATTAGTAATAAATGCATTAGGATGATTACGTGATTCGTTTTGTTAGGTGTCGTGAGTGATGATTCTTCAAAATGGGTCTGCGAAAATTGAGCTTGTGAGCCCATCTGAAACTCTTCAATTTAATTAAAACAAAGGCGAAAAGGTTTAATTTTGTGCGATGAGAATAACGTGCCAGAGAGTAAAGAAAAATTGGAAAAAAAACACTCTCTCTTGCACTTTTTTTCACTTTGCAAAGCTATTCAATATAAGTTCATTGAAGAAAAAACGAAAAAAATAAAAGTTTTCTTTTCCAAATATTAGTATGCAATCTTACTGAGTTCGGCTATGATTTCGAAAAAAATAGATGTGAGACACAATCAAGGCTTGCTGAAAGACTGAAAAAGCGGTAAACTAGTGATTTAAACAGATGAATTAGAAAAATTCAAAAAAAGAAGGAAAAATAAAACTAGCGTAATTTTTCAACGTTTGCTGTTCCTTCCGGTGCGCGCAGAAACGATTCCCACAGTACAATACAGAAAGATTAATGCCGTGTTCAAAGTGATTCCGCGAAATTCAAAATAGCCGTCAGAGAAAGAGAAAGATAACTAAATTTTGGAGGGTCAGAGACAATTTCGCATTTCGCGGAAATTACTTTGAACATGGCATAAAAAATGTTTTAATAAAAAGTTTCAATTCACTTTTCTTCTAGGGTATCATGCAGCTAGCGAGAAGAATCACCCTCGTTTGGACTATTTTTCAAGGTGAGTTTTTTTTTCTTACTTTTATATTCCCTTTTCTGAATGGCAGACTCTTTCAGAGAAAATCGAAGCCTACAGTAGGCTTTGTTAGGTTTTCCTAGAATTCCTCGAATTTAAACACGAATCTCCAAGTTTTGAATACAAAAAACAAGTTTTTCTGGTAGGGCAATAGAACTTTTCGTTCTTTCTATGAAGGATAGTAACTTGGAGCTAATGCACTCAACCATCTAGCAGGCGGGTGAAATTTTCGCATACAATTTTTCAAAATTTTGTGGTTTTGTGTGGATTCTCCGTTTTCTAGCATTACTTTGAAGGAATTGTGCCCTAAAGGCTCATGATGTGTGTCTGGAAGGATGAGTGGGACGGAATCCGGGGCGGTGACATGCCTGACGTCTGGCCTCATTGTCCGGAGCTCCGCCTTCCGGTATTAAATACCTTTACCTGTTTCCAGTCGGGGTGTTTTTCCAGACTCTTTTTCTTCAAAGGCTCGACAATGGACAACGAGCAAATCGCCGGCGCAATCGTCTTTCCGGTTAGTTCCTTTTTTTGTTTGAATTTTCAGTTATTAAAAAAACAATAATATGAATGAAGAAGATTTTTGGGTTGTTTCACTTTCGATCTGAATTCCTCAAAACGCACTAAAACGATTAAAAAAGTTTCTTTTTGGAAAACTCAAATTTTCCCTTACGGTTGATGTAATATAGAGCGGATGAAAAACAACCAAAAAATTAATTTTTCGGCAAATGAGGTACAGGAAGTCTCCAGGTGGCTCTGGTAGGAGTTCTGGCGAATTGGACGGTGGCGCTTCTTCTGCGACGCCTTCCGTCGCTGAACAACGCCTTCGGAAGGTTGACGGCGAGTCAGGCGACCGGAGACGCCGTCCATTCGACTCTTTTCGGATTCTTCTATGCTCCGATGCTCATGTTGTTCGTTTTTCGTCTTGTCATGTGCTAAAAAAGCGTGCGAAACGGGGAATTTCCTCAGAAGGCTCTTTCAGTGCTTATAAGAGTCAAAAAAAAACAGATCTTTTTTGTTTCACTATTGCATCTTTTTCAATAAGAATCCTTGGAGGCTATGAAAAAGGAGCTCAAAAGATTTTCACGTCATTTTAGGAGCTTTTAGACTTCTTGGCGCTTTTTGCACAGTCTTTTAAACTTATTCTTAGTGTCCTCGGTGGAGCTCGCTTCAAACCTCACGAAAAGAGAAAATTTCAGTGATATAACTTTTCTGCGGAGCCACTCGAAGCACATCGGACATGCCCTTCTTGTCTGCTACGACATCAGCGTCTACTCTCATCTTTTCATTTCCCTGAACCGTTTCTGCGCCATCTACTTCCCACTCAATTACGATCGTCTCTTCAAGTATGATGGGCTCCTGAAAAACAGAAGAAACTTGGGATTTCAGTCACAAAAATACGACGAAGATCATTATTTTCACCTGGGCCGTCGCCATCCTCTCTTCCTTCTACTTTTATCAGTACGGTCAGTGATTGGGATGTATTTTTTCAAATTAAAATATTTTCATTTCTAGACAACAATAATATGTATTTTGCCGTTCTAGCGCACCTTTTCGCCCATCCTCAATTTTCTCATTTTTAAGCCATTTTAAGGCTTATTTTCATTCATTTTGTGTCTTAATACTCTGAAAAATATGTCATTTTTCAACAATTTTTCAAAAAAATGGGGAAATGGTCGTAATGCGCTACCTTAAAAAAATGTGGTCGAAATCCAGTGGTCGAAATGGTCGAAATATTGCGCTAGAACGGTGAATGAAAAAATGCTAAATAAATGATCTTTTCAGAAAATCTTAAACCTCTGACAAATCTAGATCTCTTAGAATTAGTGAACACATTAGAAATCAAAAATTTCCGTGGCATCTTTATGAGAGATACTCTCCCTTTTCAAATTCTTCCAAGAGAAGTAGGTATTATAAATTTAGACTCGATTAGCTGATTCCGATCAGAGTTTAAAATTGTCACAAAATGATAATAAAAATATAGAAAAAAAGGAGAATAGTCATACTATTATTAAAAGACCAAATAAAATAAATTAACCAAAGAGAACCAAGAACTTTTAAAAGGAATAATTACTGGAATTTAAAACTATTTCAAAACAATAAAAAGTTTTATTCTATCGATAAAATACAAAAATTTACAGGAATCACTAATCAAATAGATGGCTTTTCAATATATATTCCGACTACTTACTCATTTTAATTACATTAGTCTTTATATCACGAACATATCGGCAAATATCTCCACTTGTTTCCAACCTTTCTCCGCTTTTTAAGAGAAATTCTTCTACGGCGGATTTAGCTTCTTCGATTTTCCTTATTAGCAACCATTTTTCCATTGCTTCATGTATAATTTTTCTTCTTTGCTCATTTGGCACTCTCGTCAATACTTCGGTGATAAGTCTGGAGTTACTGCCATGCTGATTTTCCCAAAAATCCTCAATCTGATTATCGGAAAGTGTATAGTCTTCTTTAGGTGTAACCCTAAAATAGAACATTTAGAATTTTTAACAAAACAAAAATTACCAAAAATCGATGATTACGGGTTCTCCTTCATCGTTTTGACCGTAGTTCCCGCTATTCGTCCCAATGTCTTCCAGACGCAAAATAAATTGAAGAAAGTGCACTAATATCAAAGCACGAGGATTCGCTTCTTGAAAAGTCAACTGTTTCGCTGTTGTAAATGTGATCTCCTGAGTTCCAATGTACAATGTCTTCTTTGTGGCGGAAGTTTGTGGAAATAGAAAATGAACTTCACCGCAGATTTGGATCAACGATAGCAACTAAAAATGTGATAAAATGTTATTTTTGTTCGAGTAATTCAATGGAATACCTTATAGACGTATAACTCTTGGATGTACGGTCGACTAATACTATTATATCGACTCGATATGGACGAAGAGGTTGGTCGTGGACCACGTTGATGGCATTTTATAAAATAGCGATGATCCAGACCAGAGTATTTTACGTCACATACGAGTCCAATCGACATGCCTTCGGTTTTTATCTAAAAAAACCATTTCATTAAAAATTTTATAGCTTAAAAAAATGATAAATTTAAACATGTTGAATTTGTAAAAAAAATTTAAAAAAACAAATAGTATTTATATCAACATTATATTACCTGAGAATTTAATTGAGAAATTCCAAGCTCCTCCAGAATGCAACGCCAGGAAATATTCTCGTACAGTTCCTGTAAAAAAATTATTTTTTTAAAAAAATAAAAAAAGTAAAAAAATTAACTTAGAGTCTATAGGTAAATGCATACTTTCTATCATTTCTTTGTCTCCTTCTAAATTGTCGCAGACTTTGCCAAAGTATTCTGACCATAAATCAAATCTTTCTCCACAGTTGTACCCATGTTCTATTAATTTCTCCGACAGTTTCAAGGCAGTTTTGCAAAATCCAATTTTATAGCTATGGGTTGCTCCTTTTTTAGTTCCATTCTTTGCAGCCTTTAGAAATTGCTCCCAAATCAGAGGTAGATCGTCATTAGCCATTTCTGAAACAATAAATCGTTAAATAATATTCGTCAATATAAAAATCAGAATCTTGTAGCAAGTGTGATCCGTAACAAAAAAATTGTTAAAAAAATATGAAACATAACGCCAAGAATTAAACGCTGTTTCAAAATATAAAATAATTGGGGAAAAACGCGAACTACAGAAGAAAAAGAATTCTTTCTTCTATTCACAGAAGTTAATGGAAGAATGCGATGCTTCCTCTGCGTCTCTGGTCACGCGTCTCTGCCTTCCACTCTAGCCCAACGCGTTTGCGTGTTGCGTCGCGTGTGTCTAGTTCAACTGCGGCAAATGTGTGATTGCGCTCGGTCACAGTGAGGAAGAGAAAAGAAGGTCACTGCTGACCTTTATACGTCACACCAAAGGATCTGACATTCAGCGAAAGCAAGCTTTCTTGAAGTGCCTAGTGAAAGAAAGAACTAATTGTAAATGAGAAAGAGAGAACTCGACGATTTTGTCACGCTATCTCATATTGCTTTTCTAAAAAGCTTGGTGTGAATTCAAATTCGAATGTTTTTTCACTTGAATCAATTGTAAGAAAAAATGATGTCATTTATATACATTCAAATTTTTTTGATGTCATTTAAATAATAATTTTTTTAAAATGAAAATCAAGAACTATTCTTCTGACAATGAGAGAAATAATGGTGATTTTTGCAAACTATTCAGTTAAAAAAATTTTTTTATCCTGAAAGAAATAATAATCCTTTGCTTCCAAATAGTATCAGAGCTTGCATTATTGGAAAAATCAGGTTGTGGAAAAAAACTAATTTATTGATGAATTTACTTCTAGATCAATTCAATGGCTCTGAGTATTTAGATTACAATAATTTATACATTTTCAGTACAACTTTATTTCAACCTTGTTATCAAGCACTTATTAATGGATTCCAAAATGGGTTGAGTAAAAAAAGAAATCAGAGAATGTTTTTCATAATCAGAATTTCATAGTAGAATCTCATGATGAAAAATCCTAGGATTAATGTGAAATCTTCAGAATGTTTAGAAGATATTCCAGATCCTTCTAGTATAGATCCTGATAAGAAAACTCTTATTATCTTTGATGATCTTTTATTAGAAAAACAAAATAAAATAGAACAATATTATACTCGAGGAAGACACAATAATATTGATTGTTTTTTTACATTTCCCAGAATTATATAAAAACTTCCCAAGAATACTATCAGGGAAAAATGCTAACTTTTTTTCATAATCTTCCCACAAGATAAATTAAATTTAGATTACATCTGCAGAGATCATTGTTCAGAAATCAAGAAAGAAGAATTTCATGAAATGGTTTCATTGATTTGGAAAGAGAAGTATTCTTTTTTTAACAATTGATAAAACAAGTAATCCAGGAGATGGAAAAATTTAGAAAGCAATTGAAATATTTTTACATCTTCTAACACTTCTAGGAAGCTTTTCACTTCTAGGAAGCTATGCTTACACCTTCTTGATTACAATTGTATCTTCTTTTGTGTTTTGAATGTTGATACTTTTAACTCCTTTGAACATGGGACCTTTCTTGGGATTGCTTTTCATACTCATTAATTCCTCTTTTGTATATTCATTCGAACCTTCTTCTTCAAAAATAGGTTTAAAGTCCTCAATGAATTTGATATCCTTGATCTTCTTATTAGTATATGCAGATATTTTCTTATTTTTCTCAGGTTTTATTACCAAAGTACTAAACATTCTATCCATCTCTTCAATTCCTGAATGGTCACTATGTTTTTCAGCTTGCTTAGCAATAATTGATTTATACTGTTTCTCTCTTTCCAGTAGAAGTTCTATAGTATCCTGATTCTTGAAGTTCGAATATTTATAGGTTTCTTTTGCTACATGAGTTTTCTCTAGAGCAATGAAAAGTTGTTTCAAACCTTTTTTATAAACATTATCTATTCTTAATGTATCTATACCTTTAATAATCAAGTCTAAGGAATCAGCATTTTCTTCAATCAAATTTTGCAAATCAGGAATTTTTGAAATTAAATTATCTAATCCTTCTAATTCTTCATTTGTAGGTGTGTATCTATTTATTTGTTTCTCCATTCGTAAAATTCAAAGTGATTTCCGTAGGAAGATTCTTATTTATTATGAAAATTATTTTTCCACATTTCCGATACTCCACATTTCCATTGATCCACAATTCCATTCCACAATTCCGTTCCATTATTCCTTAAGAAAAATACATTACCTAAATAAGAATGGAAAAATCAGAAATACTTGACTTAATGCATTCCTATGATTTCATTCATAATTCAATGATTTCATTTGCTAGAAAATATAATATTTCTTCAAAAAAACAGTATCTAATTATATGAAAGAATTGAATATTGCTCACAAAGAAAAAGGTGTAAAAAACCCTAGAATTAGAGATGTTCATGGAAAATTCACTTTTTCGAAGGAAATTCCCAAGAATCCTGAGGTACCTGACAAAGAAGAACAATTAGAATCAGAGATTCCGAGATCCAAAGGACTAGTAAAAGTAGAAAGTAAAAAGGTTGATCTTCTTGATAAACCGAAGGTTCTAGGATTCTTGAAATCTGACAAATCAAAGGTTCTACCGAAGGACAAACAACGTATTAGAATTTTTAAAGATTTCAATAAAAAATACGATGTATACTTTTTCCAATTCAGATCTTTGATTTTTACACTCCTTAAAGTCCTATAACCTTTGGTAAGGGATTTACAATCCTATATTCATATAAATGCAAGGTAGATCTCTCTTTTTTATCTTTTTCTGACGTAATAATTCATCTAATATTGAGTGAATTTCGTTGTATTCTCCATTATTTCCAGCTTGATAAGAACCTATTGATAATCTTAAAGAATCCATAAGAGCATTGATATCTTGAGGTAAAAAGTCAATAGCACTTCCTGAAGCTGAAGTTGTAGCACTATTTTCAGTAGCTTGAGTTTTTGTTTGACTTTGAGACCTTGGTGAGAAGTAATTGTCTTTGATGAACTTCCATTTATCACTAGCATCAGCATTATATCTTTTGCTACTCTTATCAAATCCTTGATAAAGAGCATCAGAACACAATAGTATATCTCTGTAATCCAAAATATCATTCTTTTCAATTTCATTTAAATCAGGAGACTTTTTGGTTAATAATTCCATCAATCCTTTTGTTGCATTATAATCAACTCCATCTACACTTATAATATTTTTCTTGAATTCAACTAATTTATTACCTATTGAATATTTTTGACTATTCTTATCAAATCGTAAAGAATATCCTGCATTACTCTTATCACTATTATCTTGAAGATAGGAAACAATTAAATTACTAACTTCTTTTGTAGCTGAAGTTCCTTGAATCTGTGGTTTACTTGGACTACTTTTAGCATTAGCAATGGGTAAGGAACCAATGGGTAAGGAATTAGTAGAGTTATTACTTCTAAAACTATTCAAAGTTTCCACAATTTTATTTTTTTCTCTTCAATTATTTCTTCCTGTAACTTTTTTTACTTGATTCTAATATTGGTTTGAAAAATTTCAACACGATTTTTCTTCTACACTTTCTAAATTACTGCGCTCTTCTGAATTTTTTAACTTGTGTTCTTTTCTATTCTTTAGATAGGGACCGCAGACGAATTTTCAAAAATTTTTTTTCAGCATTGAGCTTTGTATGGTTTGATAGCTGATTCGATTCAGAACTCAGAACCGTTTAGTTTTTTTCAAAAAAAGATTGAGGATGAAAAAAAGTTATGACGAAAAAAATGTGGCACGCCGCGCACCATTTTTTTAGTACTGAAATTTTTGGTATTATCCATTTTTTTGACATTTTTTTCTCGATTTTTTTCTTCTAGAAAAAAAGTTTTTGATACTGGTCTATTATGATGTAACAAATTATAATAGAGTGCTAAAATGATGCTAATCAGCTAGTTTGCCGAAAAAGTCGGTATTTTGCAGAAAACAAAAAACTGACGCATCGAACTCGCGACCTCAAAATGAAAAATCGCAGCGCACGCACTGCGCCAAGCTGTCAGGTCTAGCGCGGGGAGCTTCCATCCGCCTTACCCTTGAGCCGTTTGGATAGCACAGATTGCCTATTTCAAAAAGAAAAACTTGAAGTAATTAAGCTATTTTTATCAGAATATGTTCGCAAATCTTTACTCGAACGTTTCGTGGAAATTCACTTCGAAAAAAACTGTTTTTTTAGTGCTTTTTTTGCCTCTTTTTAACGATCGCTGCATTAAAACGGCCCCGTATATTTTTCGGCAAAGACGAATTTTTTTATTTTATTTTTTTAATTGAAAGATTTTTTTACTAATAAATGTATATAATCGTTTGAAAAAAACCTGCGTTCGACCGCTTTTCTGTGTGATAAACGCCGCTAATTTTTATTCTCTATTTTTCAAGAGCATTTTTTTGCGTATCAAACAACTTTTTTCAAGCACATATGCTGTGGAGAAAAATTTAAGTAAGCCCATGGTCTAAATTCTGAAAAAACAAAAACTCGATTATATTCGCTTATTAACGATATTTCGAATTATGACTTTCGGCACTCCCTAAAATTTTTGGCAAAGACGAGTTTTTTATTTTATTGTTTTAAAATTACCTTTACTTGAATCAAAATCATTATAGAAAAAAAGAAAGAGTGCGTTCGACCTGAAAACACATGAAAAAGCAAAAAATGACAAAAATTTTTAGTTCCATTCACGTTTTTGTACGACATTCCGCGAGAACGCATCAAAAAAGCGTGAAATATTTTTTAAACGAAAGAGGAAGCTTTTCTGTACATGTGTGTCAAATTTTATTAGCCAGTTCCACATATTTTGCAACTACAACTAAATTAAATTTGAAAACCAAAAAAAAGCCACTTTTTCTATCGCGAAAAGGGGCGTGGCTTTGCGGTCCCTATCTTTAGAAAAAGATTCAATTATTTTTATTCCTTTTATGGGGATCATAAATTTCAACTATCTTTGGTGCAAAAAGACATTATTTTTCAAAAATTAAAAAAATTGAAAAAAATTAATGTATTTATAAATGGAAGAAATTATTCAATATTCTTTCACTTCCGCAGAAGACTTAAGTGAAAAAAGATCTTCAGAAAATGAGAAGAGATGAAGTTCGTAGGAAAGTAGCAATGATTGGAAATGAATTGAGAAAACACATTCTCAAATCTAAAGAAATCCAAATGATGAGAAAACAAGAGATGATTGACTTTATCTTGAAGTTTAAAGACCTTTTTTCAGAGACAATTTCGCATTTCGCGGAAATTACTTTGAACATGGCATAAAAAATGTTTTAATAAAAAGTTTCAATTCACTTTTCTTCTAGGGTATCATGCAGCTAGCGAGAAGAATCACCCTCGTTTGGACTATTTTTCAAGGTGAGTTTTTTTTTCTTACTTTTATATTCCCTTTTCTGAATGGCAGACTCTTTCAGAGAAATCGAAGCCTACAGTAGGCTTTTGTTAGGTTTTTCCTAGAATTCCTCGAATTTAAACACGAATCTCCAAGTTTTTGAATACAAAAAAAACAAGTTTTTTTCTGGTAGGGCAATAGAACTTTTCGTTCTTTCTATGAAGGATAGTAACTTGGAGCTAATGCACTCAACCATCTAGCAGGCGGGTGAAATTTTTCGCATACAATTTTTTTCAAAATTTTTGTGGTTTTTGTGTGGATTCTCCGTTTTTCTAGCATTACTTTGAAGGAATTGTGCCCTAAAGGCTCATGATGTGTGTCTGGAAGGATGAGTGGGACGGAATCCGGGGCGGTGACATGCCTGACGTCTGGCCTCATTGTCCGGAGCTCCGCCTTCCGGTATTAAATACCTTTACCTGTTTCCAGTCGGGGTGTTTTCCAGACTCTCTTTTCTTCAAAGGCTCGACAATGGACAACGAGCAAATCGCCGGCGCAATCGTCTTTCCGGTTAGTTCCTTTTTTGTTTGAATTTTCAGTTATTAAAAACAATAATATGAATGAAGAAGATTTTGGGTTGTTTCACTTTCGATCTGAATTCCTCAAAACGCACTAAAACGATTAAAAAAGTTTCTTTTTGGAAAACTCAAATTTTCCCTTACGGTTGATGTAATATAGAGCGGATGAAAAACAACCAAAAAATTAATTTTTCGGCAAATGAGGTACAGGAAGTCTCCAGGTGGCTCTGGTAGGAGTTCTGGCGAATTGGACGGTGGCGCTTCTTCTGCGACGCCTTCCGTCGCTGAACAACGCCTTCGGAAGGTTGACGGCGAGTCAGGCGACCGGAGACGCCGTCCATTCGACTCTTTTCGGATTCTTCTATGCTCCGATGCTCATGTTGTTCGTTTTTCGTCTTGTCATGTGCTAAAAAAGCGTGCGAAACGGGGAATTTCCTCAGAAGGCTCTTTCAGTGCTTATAAGAGTCAAAAAAACAGATCTTTTTTGTTTCACTATTGCATCTTTTTCAATTCAAAACGATGCTGGAACCAACTAAAAAGATACTATGGGCTTCAATAAGAATCCTTGGAGGCTATGAAAAAGGAGCTCAAAAGATTTTCACGTCATTTTAGGAGCTTTTAGACTTCTTGGCGCTTTTTGCACAGTCTTTTAAACTTATTCTTAGTGTCCTCGATGGAGCTCGCTTCAAACCTCACGAAAAGAGAAAATTTCAGTGATATAACTTTCCTGCGGAGCCACTCGAAGCACATCGGACATGCCCTTCTTGTCTGCTACGACATCAGCGTCTACTCTCATCTTTTCATTTCCCTGAACCGTTTCTGCGCCATCTACTTCCCACTCAATTACGATCGTCTCTTCAAGTATGATGGGCTCCTGAAAAAAACAGAAGAAACTTGGGATTTCAGTCACAAAAATACGACGAAGATCATTATTTTCACCTGGGCCGTCGCCATCCTCTCTTCCTTCTACTTTTATCAGTACGGTCAGTGATTGGGATGTATTTTTTCAAATTAAAATATTTTCATTTCTAGACCACTTTTCCGCATTGATCTTTTATTTTAAGAGCTCTAAAAGCTCCTGTTTTATTCTGAAAAATAGTTAAGAGGCTTTCCTGAAATGCTGTTTTTAAATAATTTCGCTTTTTGGCGGCTCGATTATCCCAATTTTGAGTTCTGAAACGAGCTTTTCAAGTCACTATGAGTTCTCTTCGTAATCTATTAGCCCACTGGCTCAAAACTCCAAAAAACCGTACCACTCTGCTCGGTAACGCCAATTGGACGCGCCCCGACCGTTTCTGAGCATCTCTAGTGATCACTTAAGCAGCGTGAAGACCCTTAAGTGATCACCAGAAATGCTCATAAAAGTCCCAAGCGATTTGAGATCCTTCGGTAGAGCGATTCGTCAAGGATTCTCAACCTCCTATACATCTATTTTTCATGACTTCAAATCGTCTGATTTCTCTGTGCCCTCTTCATATCTCGTGCTCATTCCTCGTCTCGCGGTTAGAGAAAAGAGAGAACAGAGAACCCAGACTTTCAGCAACGGGGCGAATAAAGTTCACATCTTTTTCAGAAGACTGCTCATTTTACTACGATCCGTCGCTGCTCCAATTCGTGTTCGCGACGACGCCGGTCTGCATGTTCATCACCTGGTACACGGACTTTTGCAAGTACGTCTCCCTGATCATCATCATCGTCATCATCGACCTGGTCACCATCTTCAAGGTTCATCTCACCAACAAACAGGTTTTCGAATCTTTAAATTTAAAAATATTCCGGAATTATATTCAGGTGAACTCAAACCAGCAGTTCAGCAGATCTCGCCGTGCCAAAGAGATCAACTTCTTGAAGCAGGTACGGATTAAAATTTCGAATTTTTCTTTGTAGTATTTGAAGGTTATTTTTCTCAGCTTGTGAAGATTTTTTTATTTTTTTGAAAAAAAGATCGAAAACGAAAAAAATTCACAGTGAAAATCTTCAGTGACCCTTTTTATATGAAAAAAATGTTCAGAATGGGAGTTTTTTTAAAATTTGGACCACAGTAACCACCAGAAAAAAATATTGTTCGAAGTATTGAAAGTTCGCTCTACCGAACTTTTCATCTGATTTTTCCTGAATTTTTGAGGCGAAAATAGACAAGTAGAGGCTGTTCGTTAGAGCTTACTATAAAATTTTGGCAATTAAGAAAAAAAAATCGAATCCCAAAATTTGCTAACCGCAAAAATATTCCCAACTTCATGATTTTTCTTCTTTTTCTTCAAATTTTCATTTTCTTTCATAAGAAAATAGAATCCTTGAACCGCACAAAAAAAATTTCATGAAAAATAGAGCTTAATCAGAATAATATTCCTCACGTGTGACTCAAAGAAAACGTTAACGTCCTAAGTGTTCCTCAAAAGAGCTTATGTGTTTTTTATTCGGTATTGACGATAATCTCGGGATTATTCATATAAAGTTTATCAGATTAACTTTACTTTTTACCTAAACACTTAATCACTTCACGTGAGCGAATCTTTGAAGATTAGGGTAGAGATAAAATGTTTGAGAATAGATAAAGGTATAGTCTATTCAGGGAATGATTACTTGTACTTCTTTTCATTATACATACCAGATTTAATGTCTTCAAAGAAGAGTCTAGACATTTGAGCTGTCAAAAAATAGCTAATGATCAAGGCTGGGTAGAAAAACTGTATAAGGATGTTAAAAAATCACTCTCGGGCTCTTGTACGGTACGAAAAAGTTTTTTTCTTTTCTTAAGTCCTTGAAAAAAGAGAGCTGGAGCATCTACTAACTAGAGACACTGGAAAAAAAAACTCTAGTGGCAACTTAAGGGGTTCCTCAAAAACGGCTTGGAGAGGTCACTAAAATGGCCACAAAAACCACCTCCATTGAAGCCAATACTTTACGTCTTAGTGGTCACTCTAGTAATTTTTAGTGAAAGGGCACCACTGAGACTCCTAAACTGGCCAAAAAATTTTTAGTCACTTAAGTGGCCACTGATTCGATTACTATAGTGGTCACTAAAACGTCAAAATCCTAGAGAGGGCACTTAAAATTTTCCGAGTAAAACGGCGAAAATTATTATGAGAGAGAAAAATGACGAGAAGAGAGATGAAGCTCAAACTTTCCATTTCGTGACAAAAGAGATTATTTTGAAAATTTTCAAGGCCTGTCTCCAAGCGTTCGTGTTCGTCTGCGAGCTCATAACCTACTTCATCACCCCGGCCTACGTCCAAGGCGTCTGGAAGAACTTCTTCCTCACCACCGTAGCCTGGGTTACTGTACACTCTCTCGATGGGTACAAAAATCCTATTGAAGCTCCTCAAAATATCGTAACGATTTCAGTCTGATCACTCTGAGCTTCAACAAGGAGTTCAAGAAAGCCATTTTTGGGCGTATTGGCAAAAAAGGTCCGTTTTTTAGGTTTTTCAAATCTAAAATTTAAAATTCACATTTCAGGCATCAGCGTCAGCACGACAGCACAGTATCAGGACTCGAATAGAAGCATGACTTCTCAGTAACTCTTCTGAAAAAGTCAAAGAACGAGAAAATATTGAATTTTTTTCCTGTGATTGTGTTGTGATTATCCAAAGAATACGTTTTTGAGAAAACTGATCATAATTTTTTTTGTACGTACTTTCGGAAATTGAAATAAAACCGAGTTTTGACTTTGAATAAATATTCGTGATACTTTCTCAACACTTTGTTCCAGAACAGGGTTTTCAACCATATTGTCATTAATATTTATTATTATTGAAAACTTGTTATGTCTTTGAGCCTGATATCATTCAGAAAAGGCCGGTAATTTCAATAAAACACGGTTTGAATTCTTTTGACCGCCTGCGGAATGGCTCAAAGGTCGCGTTGCGGTCGAAAACAAAAATTTTTAAAGTAAAAAAAGGAAGTTATTTTTTTGGATAGTTGTTTTTTTAGAATGGACTTTACTGCACATTGTCTGAGAAATATTTATTTTTTTCAAATCCAAAAAAATATCAGATTTTTCGAAAAAGCCTTGAAAGAAAAAAATCAAATTGGAGATTTTCAAAGAAACCCAAAAGACTCAAAAAGTTTCATCTTTCCATAAATCGGAACTTTTTTCGATGAGACCCTTTTTCTTAAATTTTTTTTTTCTTCTCTGAAACACTTTTCCTTTCGAAAATGATGATCTTATCATTGAAAATTCATAAAACTACGCTAGGAAACTATTTCAGAGGCCTTAGTGAGTCGTTTAGGAAACTGCCTAAGATCCTATCTTTTTTTAAAGTGTGAATTGAATCGATCAAGACATTTATTTCCGGAAAGAAACGAGTAGGTCGGTCAGTTACCCGCCGAAGCCATCAAGCAACAGCAGAGACAGGCGATCAGCCCTCCCAGACAGCAAATTTCTTCCCTCCGCTGTCTGAATTCCTTTTTTGGACTGGAAATTTCGGAAAGAAACTGACTGTTCAGCTCGGGCCTGGGCCTGTTGTTGAAGTACGAATTGTTGTTCGGGAGTCATGGCTGGCTGTTGACGACTGAACAGAGAAGTGTGATTCATTTTTGGAAATTTGTGTCTTTTGAATTTGATGCAGCTACGACATTTTTTGAAATTTTGATGTATTTCGATATTTGGTATTTTTTTGTCTATTTTATTACTTTAAGAAAAGTTCGAATCCTTGTTTTTAGCGTCAATTGGCCAAAGCTCATAAAGGGAAAAGCTTCGCTCAAAAAAGAAAATAAAGAAAGACAGTTTTGTTGATAAATAGGAGGCTTTTCTTCATCTTTTTGTTTTTCTTCTTTTCTTTTCCGAATTTTTTTTAAACCATAATTCATCAATTTTTAACTTAATGAAAAGGTTTAACTTGAAATCGTTCGATAGTCGATTCACGGCTAGCTTGGACCGTTGGGGGCGTGGCCTATCCACCAACCAAAAGTACTGTCTATTTTTTTTTTATCGTGTCAAGACCTATTTCTCAAATGCTCAAGCTAGCCGTGAATAAGCCATATAAAGTCTGTTCAGATTTCGAATGTCAAGTAATTCCTCGAGCTCCGCCCCTGATAGGGAACCAATCAGAGGACGAGAGCTCCAGAAAGGATTTTTTGGATGACGCCATTGCGCTTGACATTCAAAACTGAACAGGCCATAAAGGGCTCTGAGACCTTGTTTTTTTACTTCCGAAATTCTACATCATAGGTGAAAACTGACACGACGATGTACTGAACTTGCGGTTCAGCGACGTAAACCCTTCGAGTCATCATGTTAGTAGAGGTGAGTCAGTCGGAAATGCCAAATCTACACGTTTTTCATTTATTTCTTATCACTTTGTAATCGTCTATTTGAGCATGGTTTGTTTGAACGTTTATTTTTTTTTCTACATTTTTCCATGATTGCGTTTGAACTCACTGGTCAGATTCCCGCCAAAAGCCGCGGCGCGTACGCAACGCTTCACTATTGTCAATCTATCCAACTCGCCTTTCTAGTCTGGAAAAATTGACTAAATCTGAACTTAGAGCAATATTCTTTCTGTGAATATTTTTTTGGTTCCTTGATCTGACCAAAAATAAATAAAATCGGGCTGCGTTTATTAAAAAATGTCAAATGAAATGTCTTAACAATACTTGTTCAAAATGATCCCTACTTTTTCATAAAATGTACAGGTTCAGAAGAAAGGATATCGATCACAACCAAGAAAGGGAGGGGGGGTTAGCCATGAGAATTATAGTTTTTACTGAGCCTTCAAAGAACTTTACTCATAATTTTTAAAGATCAAGCCGAAAAATTGGTACCAGCTGTTTTGAAGACTTTGAAGACCGAAAAAGGTACTGGAAAATGGACTGTGATTAGGTTGAAACAGATAAGTGAAGAACGGGGTAGCTGAAGAAGTGCGACTGGACGTAGGTGGAGCGTGAGGGATGACTTGACATTCAAAATCTGAACAAACTAGAAACAAAATCGAAGCCAAAGAAGATAAAAAAGAACAAGGAATCAGGGACACTTTTCAGCTCAAAACATCCACGTCCGGACGACTTGATCAGCAACAACAGCAGCAGTCGCCGTCACAGCAATCGGCGAGGCAGCACCCGGCGCAGCAGGCCATCAGAGCCACCCAACAGCAGTTGCTGTTAGAATTGTCGCGGTGATGGTGGTGTCGCTGCTCAACCACACTGAAAATACCAATCTTTCATACTTTTCAGAATTACTGGTGACTCTAGAAATTTTCAGTTCCTTTCAAGCTACTGCAAGTTTTAATCTAGCCATTATCCCAAGTCTTCAAAAAATTCAATCTAGGTGAATCCAAAATCTGTTTTTTATGACTTTATTGGGACTATGAGCTCCACGCATATGAAAAATGAAATTTCATATTTTTCAAAAAAAAAGTTAACGGTACAAAAAAATTAATTAGTTAGTTATTTTTTTCAGTTTTTTTCTTTTTTTCTAAGGCTTTAAGTTTTAAAGTTATTTGATGTAATTTCTCGAATTTTTATACCCAAGTGAACTCTCTAGGGTTCATATTTATGTTACTCTTATGAAATATGAGAAGTTAGGTCAATTTTGCATGTTGAAAATTTTTCTTTCCAAACTTTTGAATGAACGATTTTTAATAGCTTCTATAGTTTACTTGTAGAATTTGAGGAACATTTTTGAAAGGTGTAGTCAGATTAACGCGTTTTTTTGTCTATTTATTTTTCAAAAAAATAAAAAAAATTTTTTTGCAAGAGGAGAGATTTTTGAATTCATAAGTTCATGTGAATATCTTCTATTGAACTCTCCAAACTGTAATCAATTCTCAGTTAGCTTGAGCTACCAAAAAAAGGTCCTGACACGATAATAAAAGAAATAATTCCCCTTTGGAGGAGAGAGCAGACAGACCACGCCCCTTAACGTCCCAAGCTTTTTGTTTCTTTTCAACTGATCGACGAAAAAAATTATTAATTTCGATTAATCGTGAAAAAAATTCGTCAGCCAATCCTATACCAAAGAAAAAATCTCGACAATGAGAAATCGCCAAAAAATGAGTCTACCTCAAATTTTTTGGCGCCAGTAATCGTGCAAATATTTGCCCTACGAGAAAAAAGACCGCCAAACCAAAAATCTTTTCATTACTTACCATTATTTTCTTATAATTTTTTTTTCACTGTGAGTATATTCATTACAAAGTTTTCCGGCTTAATTTTTGAGGTTTTTTTTGAATTCTACTCTTAAAAAGTGAAGTGTCCCGAAGATAATTCAAAGGCAGGGCTCCATGAAAAAAAGCTCGTGTTCACTAAATATCAGGAATATCTAAGTTTTGATTATTCATACAGAAAAAATGATACGGAATCCAATTCAGTTTCTCAGTGCAAAAGAAAATGCAGAAAAAAATATTCACTTTCCTACCTTTTAATGTCGTTATTTTTATTAAAAAATCGAAACTCACACGACTTGTGGCTGTTGTGGGTATCCATAACCTGGCTGTTGGTTCGCGTATCCCTGAAAAAATAATATGATTAATAAAATAATTTTAGAAAGTCATTAATAATAAAAATCATCTTGTTCAGATCAACTGACCGGTGGGCCATTGTAATTCGGACCAGGGTAGCCGTAGCCTGGCTGCTGTGTGTAGGTTGGTCCCTTCAAACCAATATTATCATGAAATCAGGATTTAATTGCAGAATGTACCTGGTTATACTGCGGATAGGACATCTTCAGCTATCGATGAAGACTTTGAAATGGAACAAAAATACTGAAATTTATTGTTTGTTTTCAAATCTCCCGTAGCAACAGTGGACGCGAGGCGGTCACGAGGAATTTCGAGAGTGAGCCTTTTTTTATTTATCAACATAAAAAAAAATTAAAGGAAAAAGAATTATAGAAAAGGAATGTGTCAGAAAAAAAGTTTCAAAAGAAGTGAAACAGGAATTTTATTCATGAATTTAGAATAAGAGGAAATAACTCTTAAAAATGGTTTTCTTGAAAATTTTATAAAATTGACATTTTGAAGCTCGTTTTGGATATTGTTTCATTGGAAAGAGAGGAAAAGCGGGATATCAATGCTCAAAAAAACTCTTTTTTTAAACTTTGCCTCACGAAATTTTTAATTTTCTGAAAAGTCTTTAGTTTTTCCGCGAGCTTATCCCACTATCCAATAATTACAGTTAAATTCCTTTTTTTAGCACAATTTTAGAAAAATCAACACGAAAAATTTGTTTTTTTAGTCTCCAGTTTTTTTATTCAGTAAATAAAAGGACAAAAAAAATCTGAAATTTTTAAAGATTCAGTTTTGAAATAAAAAAGGATTGAGCCGTTAAAGTGACCTCGACTTTATTTCAAAACGAAAGAAATACGCCTTTTTCACCTAGAAAAGGTATGAAAATAGAGAGGTTGTCAAGTGGGTCTGTTGTTTGGCGCGGAAAAATAGAAAAAAAAACGCCGGCAAACGAAAATGAGTCATTCTTTCCCCAATAGTTAGAGGAATAACGTGACGCCAGGACCAAGAATCAAGGGTGACGAATTTTTGACATTCACCTGAATTGTTGGATTTCAAAATCGAGATGAGAAATTTCGAAAAAAAAAATGAAAACCAACGCGGAAGTACCCAAAAACAAGTAACTTTCGGCAAAACATGCTATCCTTATCAATCAACTTTTTATTTGGAATCCAGTATTTTTTTTCGAGTTTTTGTCAGTGTAAAGATCATCTTGCCGCATTTGGAATGGTTCACCGTGTCGCGAAAACGCTGCGCTTTGAGTTGGAAGCTAGCGCAAGTCGCTTTTGGTCTGCTGCATTTTGAAAAATTTTCCGAACGTCTCAATTAGAATAATTATCTTATTAAAAGCCTTAGACATTCTACGTGCGACCAGAGGTTCCAATTGGAAGGTAATTTATCCTAAATGAATAGCTGAACAAGTTTTGTATAACTCGTAAGGTTTCAAAAAAAAAATTTCGAAGTGGAAATTTTTTTTTTCTAGCTTGTTTCAATGAAAGCAGTTGGCCCCATTTTTCTTAAAAAATAACTTTATAACTTTCTTAATATAAAAAAGTACAGTTCAGACGAAAGACTATTCCACATTTTTTAGCTTTGATAAGGCAAAAAACAACAACGATACCAGCCCATAAAAGGCGCTGCAAAACAAAAAATTATTTGTATTTGTATAAAGCTGAGCAAATAGAAAAGCGCTAAGATTTATAGATCCGAAATAGAAAAAATGACGGAAAAGAGGAAGAAAAGAACGTTATGGCGAAACTGAGAAATCAATTGTTATAGATGTTTCGAAGACCAGAAAACAATTTTCTTTCGTAAACAACGGACAAATAAACAAACACCAGGAAACCTTGTCCCAGCCATCTGAGAGAAAACGCCTTGTAATTGGTCTCAAGCTGCTTTTTTTTTCTTGGAAAATGGGAAGAATTTTTTTTTCCTTTTTTTTTCTTTTAGTATACTTTTTTTTATAAATAATGAATGAGAGACTTTGGGACATGCTATATATTTAAATTTTTTTTTCAAGGGTTTCAAGGGTTCAAGCCTTTTTTGAAACATATCCTACCGTTATTTTAGTATAGTTTGCTCTGAATTTTTTCTCTAACTTTGTTATTAAAGGAGCATGAACTCAATTCATAAAGGTCTTGAAGCGAAGATCAGATTTTCAGTGTTGTTAAGGGCAATACGAAGATCTCATTATATTTTTTTTCATTTTTCGCTAAATTGAGTATGAAGTTACAATGAAGGAAGCTTTTTTACAATTCTAAAATTTTTCGAAAATTTAACGTTGAGAGATCTCAGAAGTTCGATTATATTTTTCTATCTCAAATCTTCCAAAGGTGAAAAATGTTCAGGCGAGAATAAAGTTGATCAAAAAGACCAAACTTTGAGCCGATTTGATTCGGCCGAACGCGGCAACGGAGAGAAAGGAAAAATAGGGAAAAGGAGGCGGAGTGAAGGTGGGAGAAAAGGTTGAAACAGGTAGACCACTGTGTCAACAATAAGCCCCTCGCGCCCATCGATTTTTATTTATATTCCACACTTTTCATTCAAAACCAACTCGCACGGAGACGATTACGAAAAAAGAAAGATAGATTCATGACTCATGTCGATGAATTTGGGGTCAGAATGTTTTCTGGTGTGATAGAATAAGTTAGGGGGGAGAATGAGACTTTTCCGGATATTGTTTTTCACGCTGATTCCAAGTATGGCTTCAAAAATCGCCGAGGAGATCTGTGAATAAAGTCAGAGTAAAAAAAACTGAATCAAAAAAACCTGGACTCACTCAAAATACCCACTACGACCGAATACAATTCCCGGGTCATTATGGCATTTGGAACGGTTCAACAAGTACAGGTAGTGAAGAAGAGGCTTTGAGAAACGGCTGAAAAAGTTCACGTGTAGGTTTAATAAGAAATCAGTCACAGACCTTGATTTAACCGCGACGCGACCACCAAGCGAGAAGCCATTCCCAGTGCGACCACGAAGTTTCAGTATGGAAATGATGAAGAATGGAAAATTCAGCTGATGATCAAGAAATCCATCTTTTAAAGCCATGAACTTCGAGTTTCGGACAGGTCAGGATTTTTAATTTATCTCACTTCTTTTTTTTAAACTCAACGTAAAATTGAACGTGATCTCCTTGAGTTGGAAAGAATTTCCGTGGACATCACTGGCCATTTCACAGAATGTCTACCGCCCGCGCGACAATGGGCTTGGACGTTACTTCAATACTTCAGATATTCATCGGATTGTTCGTGGCCTGCACCTTCGCTTTGTGTCAAGGAAAGAAAAAGGTGAAAAATGATGAAAATCAAGAAAAATAACATACTTCTCGAAACTTTCTCGGATATGTACCAAACATTTGATAAGGGCTCTTTTTTGCTTTGCGTTATTTTTTTGCACAGTACTTCCAATGTTCCATGACCGTGCTGGTGAGAGAAAAGAGTGAGCAGACAGGTCAGACTGTTTCAAGGCGTGACGAATGAAGTGTTGAACTTCTCTCTAAGGATTAGTATTTCGCGTCTCTTTCCAGCTTTCCAACCTTTTGACTTTTCATCAAATCGTCTCATACTTGCTCATCTTATAGATTTTTTCCAAGCTCAATCTTGCGATTTCTGCCATATAGTCTGTGTGCCACGACTTGAAATTTCACGGAACGACATTTCGCTGTGCCGCTGCGCGTCTTTGCGAACCATGGTCGCGCTTTTAATTCTTTTTTTTTCTCTTATTAAATGTCATTACTTGCAATATTAATCAATTGAAAGCGTGATCTAGATTCGAAAGACGCGTCGCGAACGCACGCAGCGGAACAGCGGAATTTCGTTCCGTGAAATTTCAAGTCGTGGCACACAGACTATATAACTTTTTCCCAACACAGGAAAGTTCGGCGACATCGCGAGGCCGAGGAACCGCGTTATCGCTTTCGACGCCGGCGCCTCCCCCGTCGACAACTCCAGCCACTCCAGCCGGCACCGAAAAACCATCCATCCTCTCGACCTCTCCTTCTAACCCTAAAAATGAGAGCAAGGCTTCAGCCATAACACCTTCATCCAAGCTCTCGCAGGCTTCCAAGGAAACCCAGAAGGAGAAACCGAAAAGCGAGCCCAAGTCTTCCGATAAAACGGATAACCGAGCGCTCTGGGTTTCGAAAATCACTAAGAGGGTTACTTATTCATTTATTGAATTCCTGAGAATCTGAACTTTTTAGAAGTGCAAAGAAATATCTCTGGAACATAAGGAAAAGCTCAAGGGTTATGCTGCGCCTGGCAAGACCTACAAGGTCCACGACGCGAACCCTCTCAAGAACAGGTCCATTGAGAAGAAATATTTTTCCGTTCTATCAGTCAATATTCGTTTTACTGCTTCATAAGATGTTATTTTGAGATATACCGACGTCTTGTGCATCGATTCGACACGCGTGATTTTGAAAAATCGAAAAGAAGACTACATCCACGCCTCGTGGATCACGATGCCCGACAAGTCTTGCAGCTACATTTGTACACAGGTATCTATATTTTCGTTTTTTGTTCGATCCTATAGTTTTTTAAGAATTTGTCGAACAGGTAAAGCAAACTTTTTTGCTTCGATGATTTTTATCGCGCCCGACGATGATCCTTTAATAGGCGTTGGTTTAACTGCCCAAGCTTGAAGTTAAAATTAGATCTGACCCATGAAAAAAGAGTCAAGATAAATTTTGAAACTGCTTCTCTTCAGAGGAGCAAAACAATAAAATTTCACGACAAAATATCCCCGTTATCAATATTTGTAAAAGTATCATTGAACAGGACTAAAAAGTTTGAAATAATCATGTTCCAGGGCCCTCTGCCAGAAACGATTGCCGACTTCTGGGCGATGATCCATCAGGAGAAACCGAAATTTGTGATTATGCTCTGTAATCTGGTCGAAGGTAGCTGTTAGACTGTCGTAAAAGCTTGTTGTGATATTTAAAGGCGCATAGAGTGTTTTCATGAGGGTTTCAAAGTGAAGAGTTGATTTTTGCAGGTTACTTAAGACCTTTATAAACTTTGAACGCCTCGAAAGCTTTTTACAAGATGTGAAAAAACTCGAAATTCACCAGGCGGTGGCCAAAAGTGTGCTCTGTACTACCCGGAAAAAGTTGGCACCAAGGAGAACTACGACGGTTTCGAAGTGCATTTCGTCGAGGAAAAGCCTGAGCCGGTGGAAGGCGTCGTCTGCAACGTTCTGCACGTCACCCACAAGTTGGTCTAGGAAACATATGAATAGGCTCATCTCCGTGAAACTTTGCTAAGATTTTTCTCCAGGGCTTCCTGATAAAGCTCTCTTTTTATGAACATGAAATTTTTTTGAAAAATAATTGGATTATGATTATTGACGGTCTGCTCTATCGAATAGTATGAAAAACATAATTTCGAACAGTTTTGAAAAAAATGGCCTGTGGTCCTACATTTTACAAGTATATCGTCAGTCTTCAGGAGAGATTCACTTTGTGAGATCAAATCCAAATAAAAAGCTCTCGACTTTTGTCAAGTTATGGTGCCTATAACTATACATTCCACAGAAGTAATTCTTTTTTCTTGGCCTAAAATAGCCTGCATTTGCAGTTCATATGCAAACCGTTTGCGATACGTTTCTGGCGCCGGTTTAAAATCTTTCGCTTTTTAATATTTTGGTCGAGTTTCGCGTTGCCCACATTAATTTTTCATAAATTTATTTTCAAAAAAGGTTATTAATATTGTACAGAGATCACTTCTATAGAAGAACTTCACTAATTCGATATTTTTTGAATTTTTTTGAATTGGCTCAAGTAAAAAAATCGAAATTTTTTTCTTTGACTTTGACGTTTGGAAAAATATTTCAAGTTGGGTTCATTTTCATCTCCCTTGTGAGACCTAACGAGTCAAACTCTCTTGCAGAGGAGAGCAGCACGAGTTGCTCCATTTGATCGTGCCGTGGTGGCCGGACCAGCTTGCTCCAGCTGACGCCAAGCCCATGGTTAAACTCTACTTGTGGGTCAAAAGCAAGTTGATTTTTTTGATTTTTTTCGAGTATCTTTTTATTAAGGTAAAATGAAAATGAGATAAAAAATAATGAGTTGGGTGTTCATGAGGATAGTGTAGAAGTGGAACGGGTGCCTGGTTTTCGAAATCTTTCTTCATTTCGCCCAAGATTCCAATTAGTTTTTGAAGCTGGTTTTGCTGGAATTATCATGCAAGTTGATTATATGTACATAAAATTTCGCATACCTTAAAAATTCTTCTTCATAAGAAAATTCAGAAGACCAATCCGAAAAATGCGCCGATCGTGGTCCACTGCTCCGCTGGAGTCGGACGAACCGCCACTTTTGTCGGTAAACTCAGCCTTTTCCGAAAAGTTTTAGTGGCCTTTTTAGGGTTTGGTGTCATAATAAAGCTTGAGTTGAAGCTCAAGTGGCTCCTATCACAACTGAAAATTCGCATCATTTTATTAAAAATGATTAAAATCCAACTCGAGCAAAGAATGTATGAACAAAATAATAAAAAGGCAAAAGTTTGTTGAAAAACTTGATGTTCTGTTCAAACTCAGTAACCACTGTTTTTAGGAATCGACTATGCCAACGTAAGACTGCAAGAAGAGCCGAACCTCGACCTGATTGACATTGTCAAAGAGATGCGAGCTATGCGTTACCAGGTTAAACTTCACAAGTTTCGAAAAATATAAAACAAACTTTTTAGGCGATCCAGTCCCACGTACAGTACTTGTTCTTGCATGTCTGCCTCCTCGAATATTTCATTCAGGTGAGATTTTTCAAATAGGTTGAGTTGTATGATGTATTTTATTAGGTTTTAGATCCAAGTGTCTTCTTTAGGGTTCACACTGAACTGTCAATATATTAATTAAGATGAAATCCGCTTTTCTCCGACCTTGATTAGAATTTTAAAGCACTCTTTCTCTTTTAATATTATATATTTTGTAGTTTTTTTCTCAAAGCTTTCTTGGAGCTACTAGTTTGAAAAAAAAAAATTAAAAATCAGAAGATTTTCCGCCCTCATGGATTGAGCTGATTTTTCCAAAAAACTTTTAGGAGAGTTTCGTGAGACGCGACGCGCCCATCGAGCAATTCATCGAGCAATACAAGATGCACGCTCTGAAAAAGCTGGAGAAGCGCCGCGGGGAGGACGATGAAAACCACGACCGACAGAAGGCCGACGACGAAAAGGAGAGGGAAAAGTGAGGCATTTATGATGTGAATTTAATTTTTGAGATATTTCTATAACCTTATAAAAAAAGTTTCAAGAACAATGACGTCATTTAAAAATGATCTCTGATTGGTTGGTTGCGACACATAGGGGTTGGAGCTCAAGCAGTGAATGCTCTTCAAAATCTCTCGAAAAAATTGAAAGGAAAATCTTAGCCCTTCACCAACAAAGTCAACTTTTCAGGAAACGTCATTCGACAAAATGATTACCTTTTGCATGGAAGATGCGTCGTTTGAAAGCGCTTCTCGTTATTCGAATACGATAAATTTCAAATTATAGTCAATATACGCTTTTTTTGAGGTTATTCTATTCACAGGAAGCTTTATGAAATCCAAATAATGAAATCGAACACAAATAAGTGAGGAAAATGAATCACAAGAAGGCGAGTAAGAAGTAAAGAGAAAAAGGAGTGAAAGAGATAGAAAGAGGAGGAAATCACAAAAAGCTCATAGTGAGGACGAGGGACCAGAAAAATGCGTGTATTTCACAAGCGAATAGATTAGGGTAATTGGCACAGTCTTGACACGAAATCCCAGTATGTACGAGTAAGAATGACGAGAAAAAATACAGTACAAATAAATGCAAAAAAAAGAACATAAAATTCGAAGCGAAATGACTATTGAGAACCGTTTAGCATCTAAGGATGCATCCTTTTCAACAAGCGAAATGTTGATATCCGTAGTATGTACATGAAAGATGACAAAAATGCAATAAACTGTGATAAAGATTTCGAAATTAAAAGTCGCAAGGGGCTGAAAGATCGTTTTCAAAGTCGTCACCCGAAATGTAGCTGTAACGGAAATTTTGAAGCTTGAGAATCGCTTTATAAAAATAATAGGTTTGTTAACTGCATACAGTAGAAAGATGAGTAGTTATAATAAATACAAGACGAAAATGCAGTAGAATAACCAGTAACGAGAATGATTTCTTCTTAACGAGTAGTGGACCCTGACCTGGAGTTGAAAATGTCCTTTTTTTGAAATTCTCGAACCTTTTTCTTTTGCTTTTTTCTTTTCAGACAAAAAATGACTCTCTTTTCTCGGCTTTTGAATGCTTTAGCGTTTGATATAGCCGTTAAAAAACTTTTCAAAAAAAATTTAACTGGCTGTCAACCTTGTAGACTTAGATCGCTATTGATAATTTGCAAAATTCAAAAAAATATTTTTTTAATCTATTTCTTTAACGAGTTTGCCGAAAAACCAAAAAAAGGAAAGTCAATGTTCAAAATTCGGATCATAAACCATAAAAAAATCTATTTTTTTGGAAACTTTTTTTCAAAAAGTTTGTTTGAAGAAAGGCAAATAGTAAAACGGCAAAAATTCGAATCTCCGGATTTATTTTTTTAACATATTCAGAGACATCGTTTCAGTTATGGGTATTTTAGAATATGAAATGAATTCGGCAAAAACTCGAAAAATCGTACCGAATCTTCTCATCGATCCGCTCTTTGCGCTTCCTTTCCTTCTCCTCTTTCTCCTCCTTGGCTCTCCTCAGAGCCATTCTCACGCGGACAGTATCAAGCTCCCTGGAGTCGGTCCTTCTTCCGTCGAGCTTCACCTCGCTGCTCCGCTCGCCGAAAGCTTCCAAAACTCGGGTCCGATATTCGACGACCTTTCGAATCGGATTCTCCCTCAGAATCAGAATCTCTAGACAGGGGAGCTTGCCAACCGGCTGCACGGATTCTAAAAATTCAAGTTCCTTGTAGCTAAAATTCCACAATTTTGGAAAGTTCAAAAATTTTATCGGAAACCCGGAAGAACTCTGGAAGAATGAAGCCCCTTCGCCGCAATTTGAACGTTTTTGAGTGTCTGAGTCTCTCTGTTCCCTCACTGGCAAGGACAGAGAAAAGTGAAAATAGCAAGTCAACATGAGAAGGTCGCTGAGAGAAAAAGAGAGCGCAGAGAAAAAATGCTCTCATGAAAATTTTGGTAAGTTCTTCAAAAGCTTCTCTTCAAAATTCCGTGTGTTTTCTTCACTCAAAGTGGTAGCTCTCTCAACTCTCTCAAAAAAGCTCTCCCGAGGCTACCCTAGAGTGTACACGACGTCCGTGCCCGAGCCCCACCATCCCCGCCGCGCCCGTACCCGCAAAACTGAGGGATCTACTTGTTGAAGGACGAGGTGAAGGACCGTAAGATCATGTTTTCGATTCGATCGACTAAACGTTTGACTTCTTTTTCGCCAAAGGCGGTGTTAGTGCCGCTCCAAAGAGCAACTTTTTCACCGCCTAGTCGATTCCATCTGACTAAAACAACCAATAAAAAAATATTGATATTGATAAAATCCTCATACCCTTAAAAGACTAATGAAACTTCTTTGAACTTGAAGAAAAGGAAACCAACCAATCGTTGAAACCTTGTTGCCCTTCACGTCCAAATACTCCAAAGAGTACATCTTCGACAAGCCTTCAAATGAAGATTTTTCCCTTTTGGAACAGGAAATAAATACAAACCGGTCAAATCTTCAATGGAATTACCGCCGAGCTTCAGCTTCTTGACGTTTCCAAGCTTTTCGTTCCAACTCGAAGCAAATAAATTTGAATTTAATAATTCTGATAGAGACACTGACTTGTCGACTTTTGTGATACTGTTATTGGACAAATCGAGTTCGGTCAGATTATGGAGATGCTGAAGATGAACACCAATGTCGAGGATGTTATTGTAACTGCAGTTGAGCAATCGGACAGTGCCGAGCAATCTCTGAATATAGTTTGTTCGGGGCGAGTCGGTCGGTAGAAAAAAGTTATCGTAAGAACAGGGGGCAAGTTTAATATTAAAAAACAAAAAGAGCTGGTACGGAATGGGCTATGCTTTTTCTCAGTCTAACCACAAACCGAATTCATCAATTATTTTCACCTCTTTATTTCTAAAGAATGGACGGAAAACTACCAAGCAATGACCAAATGTCAGACGAACCACACTCTCATCGAAGCCCTTCAGCTCGTTGAAAGAGAAGTCGACGTCTTCGAGGCCGCTCCACTTGACCATCTCCTCTACAGGCCGAACTCCATCGTCTTCAGCATCGACCAGGAAGTCCTGGGAGTTCAACAATTGTGGAAAAGAGCAGACAAGATGAATCCGAACCCGAACGTTCTTCATCGAGTAGTGGACGACAAGACGTCGCAGCGTCTCCCTAACATTCCCAAGTCCAGATATCCGAGCGACGTCAGAATCGGCAATCTGAAGGGCGGAATTGAATATACTTCTTCTGTTAAAATTCCAATTTCTCAGCGTACTAGATAGTCTACCACAAAAAAAACAGCATGCCTTTCATATGAGAAATAAAAATAACAAAACCAACCCAAAGAGCGAGGAGATTTTTACAAAAGTTGAGGCTGAGGTCCAACGAGTTCCAAACGATGTTCGAGGTGCCGACGTAGCCTTTCTGTCCTCGGATTTTCAAGGCGCGGACCCGGTGCAAGAAATCAACGGTATTACCGATGTCAGCCACCATGTGGGAGTCTGAAAAGACGCTTTTCCACTGATTTTCCATAAATTTCAACCAGAAGCCGTGGGTTCCGGAAGTCGAAGACGTTCAGTGACGGCGTGGAGTTCGATGGGAGTGAATTCGAAGTACTTGGGGGACGTCTGACTGTTGTCGAGCCAATGGTCGCCGAGCTCGCCGAGCCTCACAGATAGATCATCGACAATGGAGTGGACTTCCTGAAAGAGTACCTTTTTGATAAAAATTTCTCTTTTTCGCAAAGGAATGAGCTTGACTAGAGAAAAAGCCTTGTTTTTCGGAACGATACTTTCAAAGACATGAAAAAAACTACGTATAACTTTTTTTTTCTTGACCGAAAACTTGGATTACTTTTTTTGCATTTGGAATGGCTCGACGCGTCACGGCCGCGTCTGTTCTTATTACCCTTATGAAATACAAGTTGGGACGAATTAGTTCAATCCATCCATTTTAAGGCAATATTTATATTTTTTTTTTCAAAAATCGTGGCGTTTCTATGTGATCAGATCAACACGAAAAGCCAAAACTACTGTCTCAGCTCAAAAATGGAGATTTTCAAGACTTGGCCCATAAGCTGGAGGTCATCACCCAGCACTTTAGAAATCGCCCTCCTCCTTCCAAATGAGAAGAGACGATTGTTTGCGCCGCTTGTCCTCCCATTCATGGGCAGGGCTCTTGTGAGCACGCGCGCGCGAATATTGAGCCACTCAGTTCCGGCAGAGATAAGTGAATTACGTCGAATACATTTTTGCAACAGGAAAAAAGTTGCAAAAATCATTGCTCGGTCAATTTCTGTATTTTTTTTTTTTGAATCGTCTTTTTGGAGCTCAATACATTTTTTTTACCATGTCTAACAAAAGCACTATTCAAATGCAAAAGTGATTTTTTTTTTAATCATAAATGGTTGCTGAAAACTTTGAAGGCCACTAGCGCAGGTACTGCGAAACTTGCTTTGAGGCCCTTCTTTGACAGATTTTTCAAAAGTTTGTCACAGTCCATGTTACAGTCCATGATCCTCTAAACAAAACAGAGAAAGTTTCCGAAAAAAAAACTACATACTCAAATCACGACTAACTTCTTGAAATAGCAATGTGTCACAATAATATTTTTTTTTTTTGCCCATTCGTTCATTTATCGCTCCAGGACCCATTCTTAAAAACCCATCGATCTTCAAAATCATGAGACAAGAATTCAATAGCAACAATCAAGCTTGACCTGAGCCCTTTTGAGTGTTAAAAAAATTGAAAATCAAAGATTTCGAATGCTTGTCTCTCCGCTATTTTTTTTTCCTCTTATTCAGAAACTATTCTTTTTTTTCTTTTCACTTTTTTCCCTCAAAGTTCAATTATGCAAAGACGTTCGCGTTCTTGTCGTTTGTAGTGCATCCATCATTCATCAAAGCTTCTCTTCTCCCATTTTCACAACCATTGCCCTTTTCTTGCGTTCAACTGAATATCAAGGCGAATTCCTTAAATTAGAAGAAACTTGAGCCAAAAAACAGCTTAAAAGTGGAGAAAAAGCCTCTATGACGGAACTCCCAAGAAAATCAACTAGCCATGCCAAACTGAATTTACTACGGTGACAGATTGCGCTAGCGAAGAGAGAGAGAAGGATAGAAGCCACTTTTTTGCCGTGAGACGAAAACTCATTGGTAATTCGTCCGTGTAACGGGGAAGAAGCTTCTTCCAGCGATACCCTGAGGGATTCTAATCTTCCACGATGTCTCGAGGCTCTCAATTAGGAGAGAAACATGCGTACGCACGTCGAAGAACGATTGCTTGCCGCAAAAAGAAGAGCCGACTGGAAGAAAGACAACTTTACGCTCACAGAAAAAAAAACCCTTGATAATTTCTTGTTTTGAAACGGTAGGTAGAGGGCAGTTGAAACGGTAGGTAGAGAAACGGTAGGTAGAGGGCAGTGATGAGTTTTTTCGCGAGCCATAATTCCTTTTTCTGCCCAGGTTTTAATAAAATTGAATACTTTGGATCAAATATCTTTTTTTCTGAGCATTGAAACACAGCTCAAGGAAAATGATCCGCCCACATTTTATCACTTTCTACTTTAAAAACTTTTTTTTCTATTGAAGTAAATGGTTTTATAGCGGTACGTGGGCGGCACACTTTTTACACTGTCGCAACCTTAAAACGCGCTACGTCATATGACGTCATAGCGGTCAAGACTGTAACTACCTAAGTTTGAGAACACCACCCTAGACACGAGAAAGGACTCAAATTAACTTTTCGAAATGAACTTTGGCGTCTCCATTAAATAAATTACTATTTTTTGAATCTGTGAATTATTTTGAACTGTCATCGCTGCACCCCGCCATTTCAAGCCGAGAAATAATGATTATACAGCCGAATTGAAAGTAGTGGAAACTTATAAATATTTGAAATGCCCTTTTTCGAAATCGCAAAGCCATCCAAAACGCTCCTCCAAAGCTTCATGGTGCGCGAAAAGAGGAGGAAAACCGTTATTTATGCAACCAGAAGGCATTGGCGATTCAGTGGAGCCAATTGTTGACCTGCCGGACCTCAGCTAGGCATACAGTGGTGCTCCATTCATCCTGAAGGAACTCGTTCACCTGCCCACTTCATTTCACCACTTTTGTATCACATTTCCAACCTTATTGTTCTATTCCGAGTTGCGAAAACCTGTTTTTGAAAAAAGTCAGAGGAGCATTTTTTTTTGGTGTTAATATTTACGAAAGTCAAGAAGTCGGAATATTCGATTTAATAACTCCTAAAGTTTTTTGGAAAGAAATTTCCCTCAATAGAGAGAGAGAGAGAGCAAACATTTATCATGTATTGTTTGAAAACCGACTAAATGGCGATTTTCTGGTTTTTGACGGGGTTAAATATATTTACTAGCTCCAGATGTTTTCAAATCTCTCCCCCTCTGGAGTTAGAGATTCTAGAAACTTCAGTAGAAAGCTTTCGAATACTCCAACTCGCGGATTTCCGATGAAGAAATTTTTCAGATAGTTAGAATAGCAATTTTCCTTGTACTCCGACTGGAAAAAAAATAGTTCCACCAGCTCCAGACGTTTCTTGAACCTCCGAGAACGCCGACAAAGTGAAAAAAGTTTGCAAGTTACTTTGTCATTAGCGATCCTAATGAAAAGGATACTCCATCAAGTAATTTAATCATTCCACGCAGAATGACTTATCAGCAAATCTAACAAATTGCCGTTTTCCAAGTAATTTGACTGGATCAATTAATTCCAGACGTTTCTCGGACCTCCGGAGCCGGCAGAAAACAAGGAAAAAGTGGGCGTGGCGACTGACCCAAAGCCCGAGATCCAAGCGTCTCTGCTCATCCCCACTGCGCGCAGTTGCCTTGTTCCTCACGGTCTGGCAGGCTGCCAAATTAGCGCGATACTTCCTCCGCCAGCGTCTGCCTTCGACTGAGGTCAAAGCAGCGCCAACGCATCCGGCCCTATCGAAGAGCACGAGAGCCATCCTCCTTCTTCTTTTCTTCCATTCATTCCGACTCAGCTGAACCCGAAACCCATTCCAATTCACGCTAGTTTTCTTCACTGAGAGCGAAGAAACTGGACCAATTCTCTTCTGAGTCGTCATCCGTCTTATGGACCAAGGAGGTAGCTTTTTTTCTCGTACAACTTTCTTTTCATACTGAGCCGTTAATGCTTTATCCTTTTTTTTCAAATTTCTGAGCCTTCATGGCTAAATGGGTAGTAATCGCAACCACATTGCGGTGGGATGAGGGTTCGATTCCCATGTGCGATTCCCATGTGCGCCCAAAAAGTTTTTGTCATTTTTTTTTGTTAGGCATATATATCTATTGTTTCTTTGTTAGATTTTTTTCTTAACTTATTTTTATTTTCCAAAAAATTCCAACGCTCTTTCCAAAGCTTTTCTCTATTATTATCTACAAAAATCTTCAACCCGACTTCAAACTTCTTCTTTAACTTTTTTCACGATCTCATTATCATGTCAACTAAGAACAACAATATATTTTTAGAAAGCTCTTTCATTAGTAATCAAATTGCAAATTTGCTAAGTACGTGGGGAATTCAGAGAGCCGTCGCGTAATTCGTTTATTTCCGGCACGACTCTTCGAACACTCATGTACATAAATAGGGGAATCGCCATGCTCGTCCAGGACGACCTCCAGTGCACCTCACACTAGGATATTGCTTTTCTGCTTCTTCACCTTATATAGATATTTTTATGGCGCTTTAAAAATTGTACTCAAAACTGTTTTGTAGAGGATAATTTCAAAAATCAAATATCTGAGGTCACTTTTTGAAAAGTTCGTTCGTGTAATTTTTGGCCAAGCGAATCCTTGCCAAAAAGGAAAAATTGAGAAACGTTTCAGATTGATGCAGGATTTATAGTAGAATTCCAAAACACAATAAAAAGCTGATAAAGGTGTTATCTGCATGATCCTTTTTTTTAATTCTTGTTTTCTAACCACTTTTTGGCTTTTTTGGCTTATTTTTTAATCATCATTCTTTTTGTGCAAGCCGGTATCTTCAAACTTTCTTTATACCTTTCATTAGAGACTCAATTCTTCAAACCAGTCATTCACCCTCCAATCGATCTTTTCCAAACTCCTTGGATCAGTAACCGAAGTGGTCCGTCAAGCAATTAAGATGGTTTTATCAAACTTTCTTCATTAACTTCCAAATTTCAATCCATTTTTCTCGTCTTCATCTGTTCTTGCCCAAATGCTTTGGTCCAGAAACCGACGGAATCCGTCAGGCAAACAGAATAACGAGGACGAAACAGAACGCAATGTGGTTAGAATGATACTCTTTCTTGGAACGCAGTAGCTGTGGTGCATTTGAGCGTGAGTCTGTGTGACCGTCTGTTCATCTGTTTACATATAGAGCAGCAGCCAACGTTCCACAATCCGCCACCTAATCTGTCGGTGGCGGAAATTAGAGAACACATAAGACCTATTTTCAGCCGTTTCTCCGTCCCATCAAATTACTCGACTTCTTGTTCCGAGTTAACATCTTTTTTGCTTGAACTCCGAAAGTTGAACCATAAAAAGGAAAAGAAAAGTAGCTCCTCAAAATGCTTCTGAGAAGATGAAGAGAGCCTTTTTGCACTTTTTCACTGATGGATTTTTTCTACTTGCCTTTCAGCCGATGACTTTTTCTTGTCAAATCTTTCCTTTTACTACTTTTTTCTTGAGAAAGGTCCGCTAGAAAGGTCTATATTCCCATCCGATTCTTTTTGGCTCTCCTCCCCATTTTTATAGCACAAAATATTTTTATAGGTACTCTGCCCTTGCAGACTATAAGAGATACAAGACATTATTACAGCTTGAAATGTTTTTTCGAACTTTAATATAGCGTTCTCAAGCATCCCGTATTTCTCAAAGCTTTTTATGATCAAACTATACACAAAACGATTTTTTAAGTCTTATCTAGAAAATTTCTCCCTTCCTTCTTCAACCTCCCCCAGAACACATTTTTCTCATGGTGTGTGATGGAGTATCTAGTGCGGCACCCAAAAAAAGGAGCTCTAGAACATTAGTTCGGTCAGCCGGAAAACAACCATATATCAGTGTGGGTTGTTGGTCGGAAAAGCCGTTTGGCCGGTTGCCAAAAAGAGGGGGAAAGGATGACTGCTTTCGATGATGCTTCAGTGCCCATTTGGAGATGAGGTCCAGCGAGAATCGCTATGGAATCAAACCATCTGTCCAGAAATAGAGGAAATGTTTTTTTTTCTCCGAAAGACTGATTTTTCTTCTTTTTTTCTAATCAGGCCAGGAATGCTGAAAGTGTAATTCTAATTGCTAAGCCCTCATTTTGAGTTCGAAATTGATTGAAGCTTTTCAAATTGAGTTGGCAACATCAATCTGATAACGGACGTTAATCATCCGATTCTATCAGGTATTAGAGTGACTTTTGCCCTTCACCCTCAAAGATGAATACTGAAAGGGAACGTGCCAACCCCCGGTCGCACTTATTAATTATCCATCTCGTGACGATGAAAATTGTCGGGTGTTTCAATCTTCCTATAGAGATATATGATCAATGTCTACCTCATTTTCCAAGGTATGAAAGCGACTTTGTTGGAGAGTCCTTTCCATCGAAGATTGTTTGAGACAAACTACAGAAAATCCAGAAAACTAGGTGAAAGGACTTCCCGCGTCAAAGATACATCCTGGGATGAAACGTGCCAGCCGCCAGCCTCATTTATGAATTATCCATCTGGTGACACCGCCACACCTGTCCGCGGAGAGGATAGGTGAGGTTAGGCGCGGATAATGAACGGTAGCTGAAATGGGCTCATTAGCACATCGGCAGATAATTACGACGCACAGGTCACACACACCGGATGATGATAATGATGTATTGGTGACACTCGTCTGCCGTCTACCTGCGCTTTTGCAATTTCCGCGCTATGAGACCCATAAACAACCAGACGCCATCTGCGTCTTTAATGACGTTATTGTGGCCAATATATATGTTAGAGGGGGCTGACGGAGCAAATCCGCCAACTGACCACCTTTTTAGGACATTGGAACGCGGAATCGCGAGAGGAAATCAGCAGAGCTTGTGAGAGAACGGGGTTCTTTCAATTTCCACCAGGAAACGCTGAAAAAGTCTTGGAATGGCATTTTCTTGGTAGAGTTAGGTGTTCCTTTTTTCATCTTTACTCTCACTTTTTTTTTAAACAGCTTCAAGTCTGGGCTGAGTTTCAAACAAAAAGAATGAAATATTGATGCGGTAACAAATTCTCTAAAACTTTCCGAATAGCTTCGTTGATTGAGTTTCTTTTTTGTCTCTTTGTTGAATAATTGATTTAGCTCGAACAAAAATTTTATAAATGAGATTCTCAACTTTTTAAAATTATTATTTGAATATATAGAAGAATATGAAAAATTTTTGTTTAGGCTATTCCCTCTATTAAACTCCTAGAATATAGTTTTTTGTACTATTTAACTGTTTCCTCTTTTTTTCCTTAATGTTTTCTTTCCCAAATTCTCACTTCAAAATGAGCCCCTGGACAAAAAAAAAATCACTTGAAATTTCGAGCGTGTGCTTTCAGCTCAAATTTAAGTCCCGCAAAGTGAGATCTTTTTTTTTTGAACAGATAACTATCCTTTTTCATTATCAATTCGATTATCCCTGATAGAAAGTTCAAAGCCCCATACGAAAAGGTTGCGAAAGATCCAAAGAGAAGCTATTTTTTTTTCAAACACTTGCGTGTACATAGTTTAAGTTATTGTGTTTGTGCTTGCACCGTTGGTCGAGAAAGAAACTCGAAGCCTGACGAACTGTTAGTTGTTTGTTCGGGCATTCAGCCGCACACTGGCCGAGGAGAAGCCTTTGCCACTGGGAAACTCTATTGTCTGTATATGTTCTCAATAACACAAGAACTTCGCATCCCTACAAACTTTGCTTTTTTTCTTGTCCTTCAGACGATTTTATGAGTAGAGCTGGAGGAATTTGAATAAGAATCCACTTTAATGCCCTTAAAAGTGCTAACCCTGAGACCTAGTGTCTTTTCAAAAAGTTTTTTTTTCTTCAATTGGCATTTGTAAGCTGCTCTTGTTAAGTAGAAAATTGGAATTTGAAAAAGCGATTGTGATTTTTACTTTTTTTAATACAGTTTTTTAATGTTTCGATCTCATGACAGTTTTTCACACTTTCTCGATTTTTTTCCCTCACTTCTCCAAAAAAGACCCACAAAATAAAATAGTTCATTTGATGCTGGCTTTAGACAACTCAGGATCTCCATATTATTAGTAGAAAAGTGTTTTAATAAAGAAGTGTAGAAGACTGACGTTTGCCCCAATCGAGCAACGAAAAGATTATAAGAAAATGTTGTCTCCTTGAACGCAAGCTCAAAAAATTCACTCATTTTCCGTGCGTAAAAGAAAAGGAACTCCGAGAAGACCATAAAAAACGGTTACTTCGACATACAAACTGCAAACAGCATTGTAATCCTATTACGCGCCAAAAGTCTTCTTCGTCTTCTTCTTGAACAAACTTTCGGAGGGGCCACAATACCGGGAAACGCTTTTTTGTTCAAATCATCGTCCCAATGAGCGACGTCGAGCCTTCAGCTCTTTCTTCTGTCCGACCTGACTGCCAACCTCCTTCAGTCCCTTATAATCTGACCACCGTCGTTGAGGACGAAGAATCCGAACACGTTCAAGTCGTTCACACTCTTGAAATCACCCATGGTAACTACTTTTCTCAAATCGTTTCCACCTGTACCCTCTCGTTTCTCTTACCTGATTTGAGTGAACTTTTCAAATCGATTTGAAGACTTATTCTATCTTAATAGCCCTTCTAGATCCATTTCTAACATTATTTATTTTCTAAGCACTCTTTCAAGCTCATAAACTAATAGAAAAACCTCAATCGCTAGCCCAAAATGAATAAATCACCGAACCTTTAGACACCTCGATTTCATATCATGATAGAGATGATAAATTTGATCGTCTTCATCAGCTTTATTATTTTTTGCAGCTGCCGCGTACACCGACGCGTCAGGCCGAGATCCGAAACACATAATCGAAGACGCCATCGAGGAGAACGGCGACGAGTTTGTCCCGCACTACGAGTACTACGAAGGAGCCGACGAGTTCCCCGTCAAACAGCCGCAGGAGCAGACAGTCGCCCTCATAGTTGCACAACCGGCAAAGCTTCACACCATGGCTGTGATACCAGGTATATCCATTCTCGATTTTTATTTGCTGAACATAATAATGAAAAAATTGATTCTACTTGAAACTGAAGAGCTTTCTGGGAATTTTCCGAACCATCTCATGTGAACTATAGAAATCTCAGTTTACAAAATTCAATTCCTTTTGGAAGCAAAAGCTTTGAATGTCAATTTTATCGCTCAATGCACAGAAATCGACTTTTGAAACAGCGCTTCTTTAATAAAAAGTGAATTCCGCCGATTCAACCCAGATTATCCAGCGATTTAATGATGGCTGACAAAAATTTAGGAATCTGCGTGAGGTCGTTCATCGACGTCGTGGCCTGCACGTTCAGCGTGTTGCTGATCATCTTCCAAGACGTCGTGCTCGACCTTTACTTCTACAAGATGGCCGAAGAATACGTCTGGGCTTTGTTCATAGCGGCAGACTCCCTCGTCGTCTGCGGCCTTATTATTTCGGCTGTCGCCGCCATCAAGTACAATCAGAAGCAGATGGAAGAAGTTTGTTCAGTTGGTGAGCCCGAATTATCTTTTAACCGACACTGATTAACTTTTTTTTAGATGGCCGAATCAAGTACGCCTTCATTGCGTGGCTTGCGTACGCCTTGCTGCTCAGCGCCAAGCTGATCGCCTGTTTTTTCATTTTTTACAAAGAGGTGAGAAATTTTTTTTAAATCCTCATTAAGATTTCTATATGAGCATATGTTCACTAGATGTAGTTTTTCACGGTGATTCCCATTTTGGTCATTTTTCGAATCCGTATTATTCTTTTAGCCAAAAAAACCATTACTTTTTTTGAAAAACTATTTTTGAGCATACTTACTGAAAAATGACTTCAGCTGCCTCCCGTGCCCACCGACAACAACGACAAGCTTTTCGACGACCAGACTTTCAAGCTCGCTTTGTCGTTGTCCGTCCTCATCTTCGTGTTCATCTTCGAAACTCATCACTACACGCCGCTCATGTCCAACCGTCAGGTCTTCATCTCCTACTTCCTCGTCAGCATTTGCCTTGACCTCGTCGACAACATCTACTTCTTAGACCTTCTGTGGCAGGCTGTGGTGAGTTTTTATCTTTTTTTCAATCATAAGTAGGACCCATTTGATTCAGAAAGAGAGCTGGACCCTGAACTACTGGATCGAAGTGGCCATTCTGGCGGTCGGATGCGTCAACTTCGTGATGCCGGCGTTCTCTCTACTCAAACTGCGATTTGCCCGTTTCCCGCGCTATTTCCTAGTCAGCGACAAAGTCTGGGCTCTCATCTACGTTCTGATCGTGAGTTTTTCATAAATCTCTTTATTGTTACTCTATTGAATTGTGGACGGAGTCTACGAAGAGTCCGTAAACTTTAAAAATTCTTTTCCTTTTTTTTTTCGATTTTTACGTTTGCATCAAAGCTACCTTTTCCACTGTACACGTTCCACTTCAAAACCATCAAAAAAAAAATACGATATTGCCTTGAAAACTTCTGAAACCTAGAAAAATCAATGCAAGCCAATGATGTTTACATTCAAGACATATCAAAAAAAAAACTCAGGATTTCAAAGCTTCATACTGAAACTACTTTTTTTTTCATCAAAATTATAAACTCCAAGCTCATTTGAATCAATTTTTTGATGAAATTGTGCTCGAAGTTGAAAACCTGAACAGTCTACAGCCACGTTCATTGGCCACCCTCTTTATCAAACTACTTCAAAATTCTAGGTGAACGGACCGATGCTTGGACTGAGGATATACCTATACTACCACCTGGAGGTCGAACAACACGGCCATCGCTACGACCCTTCCCTGTTCGCCGTCAAGAACATCGCCGTGATCTACCTGGCGATTCGCGAGCTCTGGACCCGACTACAGTACTGGCGACTCAAAAGACGAGCCGTCGGGTCTCGAGGCGAGTTGACCGCCTTGCCGCAGATCGACGAGGACAACTGAACCGCACGAAAACCGTCCTGATTCCCCGATTTACTAATAAATTGGACTTTAGAATACGTTGCTGTAGAAATTAAAATATGCTATGTTAGTAGTAATTGTTTTTTTCAAATAATCACAAAATGTGATCGATTTTTTTGAATGGAAATTTGAGCTTAAATATTCCTCTTTTTTTATTTTTTTCAACTAGAATACTTGAAATCCACCACCGTAGTAAATTTTTGAAAAAGCTCAGAACCCACAAAAAAATTCCGTTGGAATCGTAATTTTAAAAAAACTATAGTTTTTAAATTTAGAAACTTTACGACTTCCTTTTTTTCTAACTCGTTTACCAACAGAGAACCTTCACATATTCGGCCTAAAGTCCACTTTTTTTCTGAGAATTTTTTGAATAATTTCAATCTCCTAAAATAAAGTTTT
The DNA here is from genome assembly GCA_904845305.1 of Caenorhabditis auriculariae. Lineage (NCBI taxonomy): Eukaryota > Metazoa > Nematoda > Chromadorea > Rhabditida > Rhabditidae > Caenorhabditis > Caenorhabditis auriculariae. The sequence continues at coordinate 169,973 of CAJGYM010000036.1, forward strand.
TTTGATTTTTTTATTATTCTCCCTGGTTTTAATACCATTCTACTGCCATAATTTGTCATTGATATTTAAAAAAAAAGCTAGTATAACCTAGAAATTTTCTTGTCATTGTTCAGCCTCCCGTTTAAATTTTTTTTTTCTCAACTATATTTAACAACTTTTCTATATCAACTATCTTTCGCCACCGCTTCTTCGTTATTATTTTCGCAATTTTCGCGTTTTTCAATTTTGATAAAAACTTGAAATGAAATGAACTGACATATTGGTGGAAATCGAAGAATTTGGCTGAAATGAGGGGCAAGGAGTTGAGTTTTTCTTTGTTTCTGGTACCAAACCTGAAAAAAAGTTATTGCAATAAACTTTTAAAAAAATTGAGAATTGAAGAAATTCTGGAAAAACCGACTTCAAGTTCTAGAAGGGCCCGAGCATACTTTTCCAGCTCCAAACGGCGTTCTTCAAGAAATTCGTTGTCCTGAAAAATCAGCTAGAATAATTTGAATGAATAAAATAGTTGGATAATGCCCCAAACCCCAAGTCTCGACTTAATAACTCTTCAGCGCGCTGAAAAAATATTACAAAAAATCTATGAAACGGCAATATCACATTGCCTTTATATATATATCTAAGTAGGGGATGTAAGCACGGAATATCTAAGTATGGAATGGTCTCCATTTACAGTGGGACTTCTGAATGAAACTAGTTTCACTAGATGTAGTTTTTCACGCTGATTCCAAGCCTAATCTCAAAACCGGCCCTCGAGGTCTTTGAAAAAAGTTAGGCGCTCTCGAAAGTCGAAGATTTCAGTTTTTCCAATTCAGTTAATTTTTGGAGGGTATGTAGTCCTTGAGTCACAAAAAACTTTCAATTTTTCTCAAAAATTTCTTGAAGCTCAGATGTGATTCTTCAAAGCTCGGCGCGTGATAAGGGAATAAAAAAAACTGAAACTTTAGACTTTTGAGAGCCTCTGGCTTTTTTCACAGGCAGTTTTTGAGACCAGGTGTGGAATCAGCGTGAAAAACGACATCTAGTAAACTTGGTCTCTTTCAGAAGTCCGCCTGCAAATAAAGACTCTTTCCTAGTAAATGATTATCGGGATCGACTCATTAACCAATTTATTTTTGAGCTGAGTTCTTTACGAAAACGCTGTTTGCTCGTTGAATTCACGATTTCGAATGAGAAAATTCATGAAACTTATCGATAAATGTGGTGTTTTTCGAATAGAATCGATATTAAATTCCAGAATAATACAAAAATATATCCACTTGATCGAATGTTTATCCATTTCTGTGAAAAAAAACTTTGAGAGCTCAACCAAATTTAGGAAAAGTACTCATAATCGAAAGTGAAGAAAAAAGACAACTGAAAAAAAAAACTGTATGAGAAAAAGAAGGCCGTTTACAGAACGATCAAGATGATTTTAAAAAAAAAACCGTGAGTGACAACTTGATGGAAATCAAAGATTGCAAAGGAAGGAAATAAAAAGAATAAAAGCCCTAATAACTTAAAATCTTTGAGGCTAAATATATAGATATATTTTGCTGTTTTCGTGCTTTTTTCACTTTATGGCTATTTTGACCAAGAAAATATTCAAAATTAGGCTAATTTGTCGGTAAAAGAACAGTATTACATGAAATAAAAAACGACAAACCAGGTTTCCAAGCCGTTTTTTGGGAGGCAGGAAGGATTTTTTCCGGTCGGAGAACCGGACAGAATCAAAAGCGTCGAAATCGCTATAACGCCTCTCAACGGTCCAGGTGTACGTGTCGACGGTGATCTGGATCCGGTACAGCTGGAAACTTCTTTATTTCGATCTTAAACTGAAAATTAGCCTTAAACGTCGCTCAAGCCTCGAAAATACTCATTTTTCTGGACGCCAACTCCTTAATTTCTTTTCTAAATTTTGATAAAAACCGAAAGTAATCTCGAATATTTACCAATCAAGACCTTCAAATTCAATCGATATTTTTGAGAAATATAAAACTCACATCAAGTTTTAAAAAATAGAAAAACTAAAAGTTAACCCGACTTGAAAGATCAAAAAAAAAATCCGCCAACAGTTTCCAGAAAAAAATCACCGCATATTTTCCATCGTCAACAATCTTATAATTGAGAACTTTGGCGTTAAAGTTGGCATCCATTTGAGGCGATATCGCCTCAATATTCAGCATCGCCATGGCGCCACAATTCTGAAAAAAAACTTTCTTTTTGGGAACTCGCATTTTTTTTTAAAGCGAAGAAATGCATTTGAAAAAGGAAATTCCTGTGAAGTTTAGTCAAGGTTGATTAGTTTTTTGCGAAAATAAACGAGTTCTGTTCAATATTTCTGAGAAATATGAAACTCGCATGAAGCATAAAAAGAAAACTAAAAAAAATCAACTTTTTTTGAGATTCGGATTATTTAAATAAATATTTGAAAAACATTCGAAACGCCGTTTTGTATACTTTATTATCAGGTTCAACAAATGACAAAAAAATTGTAAAATTGACAAAAAAAGTTTTGAATTCCTATGAAAAAAAGTGTCAAAATAAAAAAATTCCTCGAAAAAAAGTCCACCCACATTAATTTAAACGCAAAATTCAAGGCGCAGAAGATAGGTTTATTTCAAAATAAAAAAGCTCTTCGCCTCGAGACCTTTATTCATTTCTAGTATGCTCCTCTGATAACAACAAACATGAAAAAGTTCAAAAAAATGGCCTTGAAAAGCCAGAAAAAGGGTGAAATTCCTTCGCTTTCTCATTCTAAAAGATCCTTACGAACCAAAACAGTCCAAATCTGACACTTTCCCGCAAGTCACGTTTTCCCGAACCGTTGAATCGGCGGGCGGGGACGCATTTGCAAGCTTGCGGCGCAAAAAAAAAGAAAAAAAAAGAGAAGCTTTCACAGTGGTGTATAAATACTCAAAGAGCGTAGCGAAAAACGCCTCAAAACATGTTTATTCAAACGAGTGCAACGTGTTTATTTCGATTCAGTCATAAATAAAACTCGGGAGAGAGGAAAGAGAAACAGTTTCAACAGATATTACAAAGGATTGAAAAAAAATGGGAAAGAACGTAAGAAAGAAGGAAAGATGGAATAGTTTCAATCGATGACGTCGCCTTTGGCGCCAAGTCGCGTGGGATCTTGACTCGGATAATAAACGCCGGATTTGCTGGATCCTGGCTCTCCTGAAACATTCAGAAAATTGAAGACGATGAGGAAAATAAAATGAAAACCTGCGAGAGTTGGAGGCCGAACGTTAGGAACGACAAGTTTCCGAGGTCCTCCAAAGATTGGCGGCATCGGCGGAAGTGGGACTCCACCGATGTCACGTCCACGAGAAGTCGAGGCCATTCCGTCGGGTAGGGGTACTGAAACATCCATAAATCTTTTAAATAGCGTGAAAAAAAAAAGAGAAGACTGTTGAAAAATATCTATTCTCAACACTTTCCTAAAAAAATCGCCTAAGCTTCAATTTCTCTCTTCTTGGATTTAACTAGATTTTTCTAGCTTATCACATGAAAGGCCTCGAAAAGATCATGTTCTTTGCTGAATTAAATAAGCGATACCGACGAAAAAAAGAGAATTTTCTGCTTCTTTGAAAATTTATGGTGAAAATGTATGGTCTAAAATTTTATCTGAGAATCGCTACTTCCAGCACTCCAGAAAGTATCTTTGACAATACTAAAGAAACGAAATTTGCGAAAAAGTTGATCTTTTTGAAAGTTTTCATACGGAGTCGACTTTTTTCAATGCTTAATTTTTGCTTTTCAGCTGATCCTTCGAACTTTTTTTCACGTTTTACTAATTTCATCCTAAAACAATGAGAAGTCGTGAAAAAAGCAGAGTTTAAAACTGAGAAAAAGGGTATAAAGTAAAAAAATAACAGCCGATAACATTGAAAGTTCTTTTTCAAAGAAAGTGAAAGAAAAGAGGAACTTTTAAAGATTCCTCCAATGAGAAAAACTCACAACTTCTCTGTTTTTCTGTTCTCTATAAAAATTTAACCTTCTTTATAAATCTCAATCCAGCATCGATTGGCGAAAGATTAGAAATATCATAATTAGGTGGAAAAAAAACGCGTTAACTATGTATTGTTCTTAACTCTAACTTTTTTCAAGGTTTTGACTATCCCTTTTTCGATTCTCTACCAAAACTCACACGTAGGGACCGATGGAACTGGGTTGATCATAGCACGTTCAGCATTTTCAGCAGATTTCTGTGCTTGAGGCTGTCCCCAACGAATAGTCAAACGCCGGCCCTGAAAATAACTGTATGAACCGGCAAAAATCAAAATAATCTTTACATTGATAAAAGCCTTGTTGAAAGATCTCTCGGCAGCTCTTTCGGCGGCTTCTCTCGTCGTGTATTCAATAAAGGCGCATCCTTTCTGCTCCAAAACGCGAAGACTTCGGACGTCGCCAAACTGATAGAAGTAGTCACTGAGAAACAGATCATGAGATTTGAAGTTTAATCATTTCTCATACTTCAACTCCTTCTGAGTGACTTGGGAAGGACCGGCCAAACCAAGGTTACCAACGTACAACGTGGTGATTGTGTTGTCAGCTGGGGGATCCAACGTCGGTTGAGCCTTCAAATAATTGTTTAAGCTCGGATATTCTAGAACTTCAAGGATAGAATCTATGAAAACTTTCAAAGTGAAAAGACTCGTTTCAAACAGCTCATTCGACCGTTTCGAAACGTTGTGGAATGGTTGAAAAAGTGATGGGAAAGTAATGAAAACTACAAATTTTTGACGTGAAAATTAAATTTATTGAACTAAGCAAATAAATTTTGATTCAGTTAATTATTTTAATTAATTAAAAAAAGCCGATACTTGCCATCACTAGCCTTTAATAACTATAACCCCTCTTTAAAAACCTCCATTTCTACGTAAAATGCTTCATCAATCTTATAGTTCGAAGCTGAAAAATTTAGACGAAAAAATTCTCCCTATCAAGAACCTTTATCAAGCTTAACAAAATGAAAATTTCAATAAAATTTCGAGACGCACATTTTCAGTAACACTCCAAGTAACGTAGAATTTTGCGCATTTTAAAACATGTGCCAGCTTTTTCATAGACAATACTTTTTCAACAGATGGTTCAAGTTTTCCATCATAAATCGAATAAGTAATCTGATTACTTGCTTCTCAAATGAGCTTAAATTCCTAAAATACTAAATTCGATCGAAACCTTCAGAAAACTTCAAAATCTGAAGAGTCGGAAGAAAAAATAACATACCGCCGCGCGGTTGATAATCTTCTCAGCCACTGGATCATTCGTACCATAATATCTGTCCTTGATATTCTGCCGAGACAATGGATCATCAGGATCCGTTGGCTTTTCGTGTCTAAATGAGGAAATAATTCAATTTCAGTTCAAACAAAGTACCTGTAAGGACATTCTTCTCCTCGCTTACATTCTCCCTTGACGAAAAATGAGCAAATGTGTGGAGCGTTTCTTTTGTAGTAGGGAGCCGACCGGGCTAATCTGGAAGGAAAATGGTCAGGACTACAAAAAATTAAGTTAGTTTTAAGAAAACTAAATCGTGAGTCATTTACTTCACTTGAAAGTATCAATTTTCTTCTTTTTAAATTTTTAAAACTTTCGGGAGCTAGAAGTAGACATAGATGTGGTTTTTCACAATAAGAGACAAGTTTTCATGGCTTTTAAAGCAATAAATGATCGGTATCTTTCACAAAAATGCCAATTAAAACTAAAGACAGACATATAGAAGAAGCCAAAAACCGTACTTTTCTTTCAAATTGAGTCTATTGGAAAAAATTTGCTCCGCTTTCGGAAAGAAAAAAAAACTTTTGAAAAAATCACGATACCTTTTCAAACGGTCATGAGCCGCCTGATCGACGTTTTCGGCAATGGCCGCGATTGGCTGCGTGCCATCTCCTTGTGCAAGAGTTCTGAGATTTAAACATTTATGAAATACGTTTCTGAGTATAAAACCTTTCAACATTCTGAAGGAAAAAATCTCTGTTCGCCCCTTGTTTCGGAATATTGTCTGCTATTTGCAGTTCATGATCTCTGACTTGTACGGGAAGCCCTGAAAAAGCGACATCAATGTACTGCAAGACCTTTTTTATAAACTCACCGTACTCCAAATCGAACATACAAGTTTGGCACACGTTCTTGACTTTCGCGCACGTTTGACAAAGCTCGGTGTTCTTGTATCTGAATTTTCAAAAAAATATTTCAAATCTATAAGAAAAAATAACCTGGCGCCCTTTCCTGGTTGCCATCTGAAGGTTGTGAAGGGACGCTCGCAAATTTTGCACTCTCTGCCGTGTTTGTCTTTCATCTGAATGAGAAAATCATTGAAACGAAAAAAAAATGTTTTGTAGCCATAGAGATGGTAAAAAACTAACCATGCGAAGGTATGGATTATTACCGAGACACGTCTCACACAATATAGGAAAATCTGAGTCCTCCCAGTTCTTCCTGTTATATTGTGTATATGATGACTTGGAGAGCGACATTTTGCGCTGCAAAACAGACTTTGAAGATGCGGATAATGTACAAAAGTTACAAAGAAATATCATAGTTTTGTTTTAAACAGAAAAAAAAAGAAATTTTGAAACACCAAAAATATTCTTCGAAATAGGGGAAATAAACTTTTTCAGAGCAACCCAATAAACCTGTACTGCAAATACGAAGTATTCCCGGTTTCTCTATTCAATATTTCCTGATCAAAGAATAAATACAAATGGGAAAATTGAAAAAAAAAACACCACAAATTCGAAAGGAGTTTTTTCCAAGCGGCCCCTCTAGGGGCCTGTCGATAGCGCGCACTTGACGAGTTATGAAAAGGTGTCAAATTTTCCGGTTTTCTCTCATCCGTTTATTTCTCGTCTCTCTATTTGTCTTGCCGAACTTTCTCTGACGTTTTTTTGATTGATATAGTTTCTGCGCAAAAGGATTAGCTTTTTTTTTCAGTTTCTAATAGTTTTCTTGCGAAGTGGGCCAACTTCAAGGAACCTTTTTGTGAAGTTTTGTGAAGTTACGCAGATAAAAAAAATTTATAGCGTCTGGTTTTTTGTTTTTTATTTAATATCAAAAGTGCCATCAGTTTCGCAATTTTGCACAAAGTTACGCTGCTCTCGAAATCCACTTCATTCGAGTACTGCATTTTATCTTCACGAAACTAAAATCTTATTTCTTGCCTCTTCTTCTCTTCAACTCATTATAAAAAATAAATTTCATTGTGAGAAATAAAAGGGCGTTGTGGAACGATTTGCTAATTCGCTTGGGAACATCTGCACAGTGCAAACATATCATTTCACATCGTTTTTGCATTTTTGCAAAACTGAATTTGTTATTTTTCTTTTGAGACGTGTTCCTTTGTCAGAAAAGAAAATTTTTCGATTCTCACGCTATCAATGCAGAAAAGTTAGGACAGGTTATGAAAAAAAAGGTTCCGCTTTTTTTCTTCATAAAACGTCAACTTGAGAGACATGTGATACTGCCATTTGTAGCGGTGATAAATCGTTCTTTTTGTATTTCTTCTCATTCTCTTCTTTTGTTTTGATGGACTTTTAGTTTTCTGGTTGTTATTTCGAAAATATTCAAATTTTCAGGGGGTTAACACCGAATCGGTGGTGTTTAGGGCATGAGAGAGCAAGGTGGCGCCTGTCGCCACCACATGAATCTCGAATCGGGAGAACAGTCACTCGACATTTACGCCTATCGGTCAAGCACTTTACGAAAAGTTGGTTTTTTTTTCTTTTGTAGAAAATTGAGATTTTTAACTGGGTTTTTCATTGATTCATTCGGTTTTTTCCTGTTTTTTCTTGATGATTTTGGTGAAATAGAAGTGAGTTGTGGCTCTTCAAAGTTCAGTTTTTCTTTTTCCACTATCTGGTGGTCATTTCTATTTCAATGATTTTACTTTGAACGCCGTTTTTTTCAATCTTTGATTGTTCTTTTGAGCATTTTCGAGTTTAATTTTTTTCCTCTATATTTAAAAATTCTCAAGTTTAATGCCGTTTTTGAAACAAAAATTTCGATTTCTTGGTCACAAAAAAATATGAAATTTCTATGTTTTTGAAACATTTTTCACGCCTCAAATATGTTCTTTTTTTCTCTTCTGCTGTTTTACAACATGATTTCATTCAAAAAAAAGAAATCTGGTTTTTGGCCACTCAATTTTTTTCTCGTCAAATCTTGTGACATTTACATTTTATTGCTCTGAAAAAAAGGGCCATAAAATGATTTTTATAGGGCTTTAAATTCAAAACTTTTTTTCTTGTGAATAATCCAAGAATAATCGCGAAAAAAATGAAGTATGAAAATTTTTTTATTTTTTTAGGTTTTTTTACAAAACAGCTCTTGTAATTTTTCTGAAATTTCATAACTCTTCAAATGTAATACAAGTATTTTTTTCATTTCAGAGAATCTTGATTTCAAGCTCTTACTCATTTTTTTAAATCAAATCTTTTTGACAAAATCATTGTAAATGTTTATATTAATCATAAATTCTATTTTATTATAGCAAGAGAATTTCTTTCAATGTGACTCTTCTTTGATACTGCTTTAAAGTTGTTCAGAGGCTTGGATGAAGTTTGAAGATAATGATAGGCTTGAAGATAATGATAGGCTTGAAGATATGCATTTCTGAGTTTACTGATCCTCTGAGCTAGTAACTTGTTATTAGTGAGAAAGTTAGCAGCTTCAAATCTCGAAAAAAAGAAAGTTTATCGAGGCTGAGCTCATGAAAAACCATGAAAAGAAAAATAATTCTCTGGTTTTCAAGAAAAAGAAATACACATACAGGCATTCCAATAGTCTTGAAGAGACTTATTTTCAAAAAAAATCTTCTGTTCCTTTATTACTCGAAAATAAAATTTTGATTCAAGAGAGAATAATTGAGGAAGCATTTTTAACTGCTACAAAAGTTAAAACTTGAAAAAAGGTCATCAAGAAAAGAAAAAGTTAATTAAATAAGTGAGTTTGTTTCAGTTATTCTAAAAAAATTATATTGCCGTGTTCGTCGGAGAAACGGAACATGTTTTAAAACGCAAAAAAGTTTTCATCGGCGCCATAAATTTGCTCGGAATCATTTTCGACCCTAAACGAGAACCGGACGTTTCTGATCAGTTCTAGGGATCACTGAAGAGTGCTGACGCTACTAAAGTGGTCACTAGAAATCCTCCGACACGTCCGGTTTGCGTTAACAAGGTCCGAGTTTCAAATTTTTGTTTCGGAGCATGTTTAATTCTGTTCGATGAAAACGTCGTATAGTTTCGAATCAATCGTTTTAAGCACAAAAACCAAACTTTAGGTGCTTCTCTATGCGTTGTCGGTCTTAACGCTTGGAACTTTTCGATTGATCCTTCACTGGAAACAGAAATGGCGCGTGCGATTTTGCATGGTCCCATGCACGTTCCACTACGCCGAATACGTTCATATCATGTGAGTTTATCTAGAAAATGGATTCTGAAGATAATTCGGAAATTCCGGCACCTTTTTGAACGGATTCAAGCTAAAAAAAATCACCTTTTTTCCCACACAAATTTTTAGAAATCTCATTTTTGGATAATTTCAGAGACTCTCACGGCGTCGCCGAACTCCAGAGGATTTATACGAAGAGACGAAGTTCCAATGAAGATTCCATTGTTAGTTGAGATTTTCTTTCTCATTCATGGTGAAGAATTTTTAAAAAAAGGGATAACGTTTGAGAAAGAAAAAAAACGACCACTTTAAGAAAATTTGAGGGCTTCCGAGATTTTTTCAAGAATTATCTATCTTTTGAAATCAATTTAAGGCGTGACTCAAAAGAAAGAACTTAATTTTGACGTGAAATGCTCCTATATAATGCCAAAAGATCATGACGATTTTAAAGATAAGCTATTTTTAAAGGGAGTGGGCTCAAAAAGTTCAAAAATACAAATAAAATTGAAAAGTTCAGTTCTTTAACTTAAAAATTCGGTTTTGAATCCAAAATCAGTGGCAGTTTTGCAGTGAATACATTTTTTCAAAAAGTTTTACTATTTCTTGACTAATTTGAGGAATTATAACTCAAAAAAATTACTTTATCGGAACATGAAATGGTCCTAGATGATGCCGAAAGGCGATGGAACCATGCAAAACGTGCCCGAAATGCGTTGGTTCGTGTTCCGAAAACTGAGCTACGTCTGGGTTGAACTGGAGGAAAATGAAGACGAGGAATGCGGCCGATGGATCGCCGCCAGTGACATTGATAGCAAGGTAAAAAAAACCTTTTTGTGAATTTTCATTCAAATTTAAACTTTTCAGATACCTCTATCGTGGTTCCTGAGCGTTTCCGAACAATCCAAGGGCTTTTCGATGGACGAGGTTTGTGAATTTATGAAAAAAAATTGCTCAAAAAATGAGTTATACCTCTCGTGGACGGTAATAAAAATATATAACAATTTTTTTGTGCTTTTTCAATAAAGTTTTTTTGAAGGTAAGAAATCATTCACAAAAAAATAAAAAAAGGATAAAAATAAATTTTTAAGAGTTTTTTTCCTTTTTCAAGAGGTACTTCGAACTTTAACCCTCTATCATACGTTTCAAAGAGTAGTTTTAATGAAATCTAGGTAAGTTTTTCAATGATTTTAGTAGAGAATTCTGGTTTAATAATAATTTATTGAAAAATAAGAGCAAACCCTAACAGAATTCGCTTGGATTCGAAAATTTAAAAAAAAAGAGTGAAAATAGGAAAAATAACGTCTTTCTAAAAGGTCCTTAACGGCTTTGAAGTGAGAGAAATTTTTTTTTTCCTTGTGAGAAGTCTTCAATCTCCAGGTTGCCCGCCGAATGGAATTTTTCGGTCGAAATGAAATCGAAGTAAAATTGCGACCTCTATGGTACTTGCTCGTCATGGAAGTCATCACTCCTTTTTACGTTTTCCAAATTTTCAGGTGCTTTTTTAGCTGATTTTTAATTTTTCATTCGGAAAACTCTGATTCCTCTGCGCTCTCTTCTCCCTCGGCGATCCTCTCAATTTTTTTTTCTCTGAAAAAACCATTCAAAAAGTGAAAAGTTTGACTTCGAATGAAGAAACTTTTTTTTTCGAAAAAACTACGATTTTCTGCTAGACATTCACTCAAAAAAGATATTTACAGCTTTTTTTTTTTCATTTTCTAACTATACCGGTGAGGTAGAAGAGAGCGCAGACAAGTCAGATTCTCCCAAAATTGTGAGAACTTCCAATATTTTCGACATTTAGTGTCACTGTCTGGTACAATGACGAATACTGCCTCTATGCCTCGCTAATTGTCGCAATTTCCTTGATTTCTATCGTCACCGAAGTTTACCAGATCCGGAAACAGGAAAAAGCGTTTGTCGAGTCCTAATACGAAAATATTGATTTACCGGGTTTAGTCTACGGGATATGGTCCATTCAAGCGAAGAGGTCGAGGTTCTCCGGAATAATGGAGACGTCGTTCGGATCGGAAGCGAACAGGTTTCCAATACACGATTTTTCTGTTTCAAAAACATTTTGCCTTTTATTTGAAAGTTGTTTTGTTAATCGAACAGAGATACATTTTTTAAAAGTCAAAAATAACTTTCTTGTCAAAAAATAAATCTTCAAAAAGAAGACATTTTGAATTAATTCTGTTCCGAAACGGAAAATGAAACTGGTTTCTTCTGTAAGATTAGTAATTTTTTTCAAAATCCATGATTCTCACCGAGTTTTTCTAACTTTCCAAAAAACCAATTTTTTGACTTTTTGGTTCCCATCCAACAATAAAACGTGGGAAGCGGGTGAATTTTTTTGATATGGGAAACAAATTTTTTTGCATAATTTTTCACATTTTTTTCTGGATGAAAAAAAGTTAAGAAGAAATGGAAATTGACGGATACGAAGGTAAAAAAATGAAGTGGGTATGAGGAGTTTATACAGTTACAACCATTAAAAAAATAAATAAATAAAATACAACAAAAAAAGTTTAGTTTCATTTTTTTGTGCGACCTATCATACAGCGAAAAAAATGAAGAGATAAAAATTATCGACTTTTTTTGAGTTTATATTCTTTTAATTAGCCTTTTTGCGGATAATTTTTTTATGAGTTTTTTTAAAGATTGTTTTTCATATTTTTTTGACTTTTTTTCAAGTAACTTCTCAAACAAGCTACAGCCATAAATCTTGTAGTAGGCGAAAGCCTGAAGCTGAAATAGGGCTTTTTGTTGTTGAAGAAATACACATTTTGGTCTTTAAAACCCACAGAAAGCTGAAAAATTAGCGTTGTAGTACTTTGAATTTTACGCTTCTTTTTAGCTGGTTCCCGGCGACATTCTTCTGATTCCCCCGCATGGAGGCGTTATGCAGTGCGACTGCGTACTGATGAACGGAACGGTCATCGTCAACGAAAGTGTTCTCACCGGAGAATCCGTCCCAATCACTAAAGTGATCACTTTTTCACTCCTTCTTTTCGAAAACTATCAATCGATAATTTATATTCATTCACCAATTTTCCGGATTATCCTCCAGAATTTTTATCAACGGAACACTGGAAAGATTGTTTTTTGTTTTTTAGGAGTTTTTCCAGGAAAAAAATCTTCAGTAGTTTCAAAAGGGTCTTTGTGTGTTTGCATGTTTGAATCGAATTCGTGAAATAGAAAAATTCATATTAGCTGTTCAGCCATTTATTTGGCTTATAGTCAATTTGAAACGGTTTTCTAGAGTTTTAAAGCCGAAAGTTTCGATCTTGCGTCGAATGAATACTGAGAAGAGCTTTAAGCCTTGAAAATTCCAAAAAATCAAAATATAATTTTATTTATTTATTAGGGTGGCATGAAAGAAATGCGGCTCGTTTTTGTCGGCTTCTAATTCATCCAAGAAGCAATATTATTTAGAACGGTATTTTTTGTCGAAAAGGGCTTGTCCTTGTGCGCCATTGGATATATAGTTTGCTGACTTTCATTCCGCCTTTCTATAAGAAAAAAATAGCTCTGAAAAACTTTCTTTCAAAAAAACTATATTCGCGGACCTAGTTTTCGCGTTATTTCAAAAAGTACAAATCAAATTCAGAAGCTTGGCACCTTTCAATATTATGATCACCATTGATGCTTTTTTCTGATAGTTAATATTTTGAATTGCTTTAGCGCTCTTCACTAGGCGAAAAGACCTTTGAAATCAAAAAACACGGAAAAATCGACGATAAAGGCGATTTTAAAAGGCCATTAGACTGGATACACAACAGACGCCTGTGAAACTGGCTCATCAGTTAATACACACCCATAGCTGCAAGAGAAAACAGTTTTATTACGTAGTGGAGTGCAAAAAGGAGAAATGAAAAATGGGTTCACAATATCGCTTTTTCGCTTTTTTGCGAAAATGAGTTAGCCCAAAATCAGAAAAATTGTTCTGCAAATTTCTGCTTTTCCCGCTACAATGCTCAGACATGGCTCTTCGCATTTATCATCTGTCCGAATCATTGGATCGCTAAACAGCCAAAAAAAAATTGAAAAACTCCGATGAAGTCCAAATTTGGGGGTGCAACTTCTTTGACTCGTAGGCGGCCTAGTCTGTCAGAGAGAGTATCCATTCTCTGCGTGAGCATTGTTGACAAGGTGCTAATACAGATGGGAATTACAGTTCGAATTGATTTGTGATAACCTTGTTTTTATGATAAAATTAAATTACATCAAAAACACGCATTTCTTTCCTGCCACCCTAATATCTAGTTCTAGTAAATAAAGTGTTTTTATTTTCTAAGGTCGCCCTGACGGACGACGGCCACGAAACGGCTTTTTCCATCGAAAAACACTCGAAACACGTTCTTTTCTGCGGAACCCATGTGCTCCAGACGCGTTTCTATCAAGGCCGCAAAGTCAAGGTTTGTTTTTTTTTTGGAGTTTATAGTCAAATCACCTTTGAAATGTGTGTTTTTTGACTTTGAAAAATCTGCCTCCATTTCTCAAGCTTTTCTGCAATTTTTCAACAAAAGCTGATGTTTAGACATCTAGAAGCCAATTTTACAGATAGAAAGCTCAAAAAAGGCGCAGCAAAAAGTGAAAAAAAAACGGTGCAAAATAGCTTCTTTTAAGATTTTTTAGCGCCTTTTCGAGAAAATTTTATAGTATTTTTCCACTGTGAACCGGAAAAATTCGCCTCCCTTGATTAATATGTGATGCGTTTCCCAAAAAAACAAATTTTTACTGATTAAAATAATCAGTGAGTTCTTCGAAGTATTAGGTAAATGAAAAATAGAAAAAATAGTGTAACTTTATTTTCCCAGTTTATTTCTTTCAATTTGAATTTAGATAAAAGTGTTGACATTGCTGAGTTTCTACAGTTCGAGTTGACGCAGCTCTGAATTTTTTTTTTTGGTCATTTTCAGCTTTTCATCCGAAAGATGTGACTTCTGCGAACATTTTGGAGCCAAAATTTAGAAAAAAATCAAGTTGACTATCTCGAAAAAAATCAAAAAAAGAGAAGCACCTAAAATGTTTAGGCGATAGTCCTCCGCACCGCCTATTCCACGTTGAAGGGCCAACTCGTCCGCTCGATCATGTACCCGAAACCCGTCGATTTCCGCTTCACCAAGGACCTCTTCAAAGTTTCCGAACTCTTAGTTCAAAAAATCAACAGTTTCCCTTGAGTTTGTCCTCTTCTTGGGATGCATTTCGGGCTGCGGGTTCCTTTACACGATTGTCATTATGATCGAGCGCGGAAACCCGATCCGAAAAGTCATCGTCCGTGCCCTGGACATCATCACCATCACAGTTCCTCCAGCTCTTCCTGGTATGTTGATGAGAAAACTATGAGAAAATAACAAGCTTAGAAAACACATATATTTATGAGATAATTTTCAAATTTAGACTAAAAATCTTGTGGAAAAAAAACTCATTCTATGGCCGAGTATTTTTGGCAAGATCGCTAAGAAAAAAAATCAAGATTTTAAGCTTTTTAAGGTATCCTAGAAGCCTATCAGAAATGTCCCAGCAGTCTTTTTTCCGTCGGAATTTTTTTCATATCGTCAGGAAAATTTTGCCACACTTTGAGTACCTTTTAAGAAGCTTTCAGGAGAATTTTGATTCTAAAAGTTTCACTTTGTAAATTACTGAATGGCCGCTAGAGAATATTTGAAAGCACTTTAGGGATCCCTTGGTTCTAATCAGCCGTTTTCTACGAAATTTAAACGCGGCCTGAAATTTTTTTTTGCAACCCTTTTGAAGTAGATCTTTTTCAAATACTATCGAAAAACAGTGGTTTTTGAAATTACAAGTTTTGAGACCACTTTTTAAGCTGCCATGTCCGTGGGTATTCTGAACGCGAGATTCCGGCTTGAAAAGAAGAAAATCTATTGCATTTCTCCCTCGACCATCAACACTTGCGGAGCAATCAATGTGGTTCGTTGACTAAAATAGAGAAAGATAGTGAAAAAGAAAAAATCGCGCAGTATGGAGTAGATAATCGAAAGATAGGATAAAATCCACCAGTAAAAAAACTGAAAAAAAAACAATAATTTCTATCATGATCCTATTGATTGATTGATCTAGCTTACCATGGTTAGAAGTCCAATAACGCATGTTCAAAATGCATTATTTGGTTAAGACGCGCCCGACCTGATACTACTTGCGCGCTTTTATACTAGAAACATCCCTCCTCCCGAGTTTTTTTTTGCCACCACGGCCTTCCTGATCTTGAAAATAAATTTTATACCTAGTTTTTCAAGTTTTTGTAAGTCAACTTCTCCTCCTGCACCAATTGAGTTTTTTACTTGCTGAAAAATGTGAAATGGTCAGAAAATATCCCTCGATACTATTTTAACGAGAAAAATCCCAATTTTTGAGCAAATTTTAATGCCGCATTACCAAATTTGAAGTTAGGTAACCCCTCGAAAATGAAATTATCAGGTCTGTTTCGACAAAACGGGAACTTTGACCGAAGACGGTCTGGATTTTCATCTGATGCGTTGCGTGGATTCTGATCAGAAAACTCTTCGTTTCCGCGAGGAAACTAAAGAAATGAACCGAGCAAAGTTGCCCAAAGACGGAGAAATGATCAGGGCCATCGCGACTTGCCAGTCTTTGACCAGGTTTTCCTTTGAAAAGCGAGAAAATTCAACAGAGGGAGTTATTCAGAATCAATGGACAGCTGAACGGGGATCCGCTGGATTTGATCCTGTTCCTGAAAACTGGCTGGTCTCTGGAAGAAGGCGAAGTTGCTGAGGAAACGATGCTCTTCGATAATGTTCAGGTAGGAATTGGACAAGGAAAAAAGGAAATATACATGCATCTTACAGGGAAGTTTTACAGTAATAATCTTTTTCTGTTGTTTTTATCTTTCTCAGTTTTTTGGGAAGCTGAAAGTGTACCGACAGAAAAGTTACGAAAAATTTCTTTTGCTCACAGCTTTCTCGTGTGGACCTAAATCTTTTTGAAACTCTATAAAGCTGCGTTTTTTTTTTCTGCAATCTAAAGTTTCGCCGGAGTGTTACAAAAAACGCTCATAAAAACTCCAGAAAGTTCCAGAACGATTGAACTCCATACATAGAAGTTGTGATCAAAAAACCGTTTTTTCATGCTTTTTTTTGGACGGAGCTGTAGGAAAAAAAACTCTAAATTAGTCCAGAAAGATTTTTTTTTTCAATAAAAAAAAATATAAACATTACATTATCACATTTCCATTTTACAGCCATCTATCGTAAAAGCCTCCGCCTGAAGAAACGGGAAACTCACGTGAAGAATATTCCGTCATTCGCCAATTCACTTTCAGGTGATTCGCAGTGTTTTGAAGCAAGTTAGCGCTTCTCTAAAAATCTCCAAAATTTAAAATTTTTGTTGTTAATCTTGAATTCGGTTTTACCCTTTTTCGGTGTAAAAGTTTTATGCGTAGGGAAAAAGAAGAGAGGTGAGAAATTAGAATGTCGAAAATTTCAATGGGCTGAACTATTGCCGTGTTCGAATCCATTTCCTCGAAAATCAAATTTATCTCAGACTCTCCAAAATTTATTTTTTTCACTCTTTGACGACTATTTTGCGGAATCATTATGAACCCTGGCATAAAGTCTGCTCATGTTTTGAATTTTCAAACTTGTCCTCCCTCAAGCTCCGCCCCTAATGCCGGGATAATAGAATCAGAAAGAATTTTTTTAAAGAACGTTATTACCCATAAAATTCAAAATCTCAACAGACTAAATCCAAATTTTCGCTAGTTTTTGAAAAGAAATCGGTTTTTTGTTTGTATTCTTCTGCCACTTATCTCAAATTATTTTCTTTTTTGAAGTTCCTCTCTGCAACGGATGTCGGTGATCGTCTTCGACCCGAACGCCGCCTCCGAACACAACATGACGCTCTACTCGAAGGGCTCGCCGGAGATGATCCTCTCGTTGTGCAGACCAGAAACTGTTCCGTCCGATTACCTGGTCTTTTTTATTTCCATTTGACTAGAACTTTGTTCTATTCTTTGAAAATGTTTAGTAGGATCACTGTATAATTTTGAGGTTTAAACTATAGTAGTCGAAGGGGCCCCTTAAGAGGCAAAATTGTAGTGGCCTCTCTAGGAGTCTAGGTGGTACTACGAGACCCTATAATTTTTAGTGGCCACTAAGAAGCCAAAGCGGACTCTATAGAGGCGGTTTTAGTGGCCACCTTAGTGTCCTCTTCTAGTAGCCCTTGAGGAACCTCTAAAGGGGCCACTGGAGTTCTTCTCACATCTATTTTACTCATCAATTTTTTTCCAGTCCATCGTAAATCAGTACGCCCAACACGGTTTTCGTCTCATTGCCGTCGCTCGAAAATCACTCGACATGAATTTCAACAAGGCTGCTAAGATTTCCCGTAGTGCGGTCGGTTGATTTCTTTTCTACTTAATCAACTCGGTTTTTTTCTCAGATTGAATGCGATTTGGAACTTCTCGGACTTGTTGCCATGGAGAACCGTGTCAAGCCGGTCACTTTGGACGTGATAAATCAACTCAATAGGTTTTTTTATCAGAAAAAAATTTGACAAAGGAATTTTTGAAGTTTTTTAAAAGTGGATTCTAAAAAAATTACTCTTCAGGCTTCAAATGATATGATGTTCTCATTTCAAATTATTTTTGACCAACAATTATAACGAAATTTGAGCCTCATTGATAGGGGGGCAGGGTGGTTAAATTACGTTTTTGCGCAAAGAGCTGAGATCTCAAAAAAAAAAGCGTATGCACGAAATGGGTCAAAACTTCTCCAAGGCAAAAAGTTCCAAAATTCAAAGACAAGAAGTGTTTCAAAGTTATGTGTTTGAAGAGCGAACATCCGAACGGTGATGGTGACCGGGGACAATCTGCTGACGGCCCTGAGCGTCTCCCGGGAATGTGGTATCATTCGACCCACCAAACGGGCCTTCATCGTCGAACATCGGCCTGGCCAGACCGACTCCCGCGGTCGGACCCTCCTCGTCGTCCAGCAGGCTTGTCCAGCTCCAGAAGACCTTTGAAGACGTTGAAAGTTCTTCAGTCGGTCTCTTCGTCGGGTGACGTCGTCGAGGACTTGCCCAACGGCCACAGCTTCGCGCCGGCCAATATTTTCGACTTGGAGGGACAGTTTGGGTCTTCCACCAACAGCAGCTATCACCTATCCGTCGCTGGTCAATAAATTTCGATTATCATGTTTTCTCCTTAGAGAAAGATTTTAACTTTGGATTTTTTTTTTTGCCTTTCCAATTTTTCTTCAATTTTTTCGTTGTTTTCATTAAACTGAAAAAAAAGGTAAAGGCTATTAAAAAGTTTGAAGTGCACTCAAACTACTGAATTTACTTTTGAATTTTCCAAGCTTCAGAAAAAAAAAGAAGGATCTGAACAGACTGCAGAGAAAGAGAGGTCAAAAATCTCTCTGGCGTCTCTTCAGCACGTGGCTGCTCTCTTTTAACTCGACTTTTTTCGCTTCATTTTTACATTTTCTGCGCATTCTTTGATCAAATTTTGAAAGTTCAAAATTTTATTTTGTGGAGTTATCAATCAGTACATCAGATAGTGCCAAGTTTCGATTGGATTTTTCTCACTTCTGAGATAACCTCCTCTCTTTTCCAGGACCAACGTTTGCCGTGGTGGTGCACGAGTACCCGGAACTCGTTGAGAAGTTTGTCTGCGTCTGCGACGTTTTCGCGAGGATGGCGCCCGACCAGAAACAGTTCCTCGTCGAGCAGCTCCAAGGCGTCGACTACACGGTCGCCATGTGTGGCGATGGCGCCAACGACTGCGCCGCTCTCAAGGTCAGGAGACTGAACGACCTCGTCCAGCTTTTCATTTTCCAGGCTGCTCACGCTGGAATTTCTCTCTCTGATGCCGAGGCTTCCATCGCTGCTCCCTTCACCTCAAAGGTATTTCTCATTTTTTTGATGTGACAGTGCAGTTCTAGTATATGTTGATTATAGTTTATAGAGTATATATTTTTGTTCAAATGACCCCTCGAGGTAAAGATAGAGAATTCTAAACTTCACACTAAACTCTCCTCGGGTAAAAAGAAAACTCTAGGTGGCCGACATCCGGTGTGTTCCCACTGTGATCAGCGAAGGCCGAGCCGCTCTCGTCACGTCTTTCGGAGTCTTCAAATACATGGCCGGCTATTCACTGACACAGTTCCTCACTGTCATGCAGCTCTACTGGATCTCGACCATTCTGACCGATGGACAGGTAAATACAAGGAAAAATTAGGTAGCTGTTTTTTGAGCGAAGCTGAAAGACATTCAATACAATTAGAAAACCTTTAGATTGAAATTTTCTTGTCGTAAAACTCTTTTTTGTTTGGTAATTTCACAATTTCACGTGAACCATTCTTGACTCAAAATTGATATTCAAGGGATCAAAATTAGTTTTTTTTTTCTTTTGTCTAAAGCCATAGATGTTTTTCTATCACGCAAGGCTCTGTTTCTAAATTTACGGTTGAGATTTTCGGTTATTTACATTTTTTGGTAGACTATTTACCATATACTTGCGCCATCGTTTCCCTCCCTCGAGAACTTCAAAACTTGCTTTATTTCAGTTCATGTACATCGACCTGTTCCTGATCACGACCTTCGCCGTGTTGTTCGGAAACACCCCGGCCTCGAACAGACTTGCTCCGACGCCACCGCCAAACCGACTTCTTTCCTTCGCCAGCATCGCCTCGGTCATCGGCCAACTCTTCATCATGGCTTTTGCTCAGGTTTGTCTTGCGAGAAAAATGGTCGAATGTCCTGAAAACGGGCGCAAAAAAAGCCGCTGAAAGGGTTCCTATTTAAAGCCTGTCAATTTTGCCCAGAATTTAAAGGCTTAATAAAAGGTGGAAAAGGCAGCGAAAAGGGTCAATGTAGGCTGATAAAAGGGTGCAAAAGGAATCATTTTGGTACAAACTTGGTCAAGTCTTCTCTCGATGTGACCTCAGTTTTCACGAAATCTTTCTTCCGCCTTTCTAGGAACAGTTATAGAATACCTTAGAAGGTCCATCCCATTCTGCCAGTGAAAGTTGACAATTTTCTGCTCTAAGATCTTGGTCTTCAACGCGACAGCTCAACAGCCCTGGTTCGTTCCCTACGCGCCGCCGACGGCTGATGGACCCGAGGACAAGAGAAGCATGCAGGTATGGATAATGTGTAGAATTACCAGTTGAACTTTCGAGGTTTTCGGTTTGACGATAAGTCAAAGCACATTTTGGAGTAAACTAGCTTTTGCAAATCAATTTTTAGGACTTCTTTCTAGTTTTGGTTTCTAGGGTTAATGTCTGTGAGCGAAAATTAACATTGATTGAATAATTTTCTTAACAAGGAAGGTCGGTTGGGATTATCCTGAAATATGACCAGAACACTCCTTGAATTACCAAAAGAGAATCCTGAAAGTCTTAAGATTCACAAATTCCTAGTTTTGTAGGAATATGGACTCGAAAAAAGCCTTCTTCAACGGATTTTTATCCTTTCTGTATATATCTTACACTCTCAAACTCCAGGGAACCGCCGTATTCTGCGTCTCGATGTTCCAGTACATCATCCTGGCGGCCGTCTACTCGAAAGGACCTCCATATCGAGGCTCAATCATCACCAACCCGCCTCTTTGCGTTCTTTTCTGCATCACAACTGCTGTAAGTTCTGAGGCGATGTACGTGAACGTTAGCGTAGCGTAAATGAATTTTAAGGAAGTTGAAATAATTTACGCTATCGCATTTACGTTGCGTGAAGTCTCATGCATTTTTGCTCTAAATATAATTAGACAATTTTCAACAAATGAAAAACAGGTGTCGATTTTCGTTGCGGCCTTCCCGCCGGACTTCGTTCGCAACATCATTGGAAACTTGCCGTTGGCCTCCTGGCAATTCCGAGTTTTCATCCTTCTCATCGCCGCCATCAACGCTTTCGTCTCCTTTTGCTTCGAGAAGTACTTCGTCGAAGGCTTTTTGTTGGGATATTTTGAAAGGTTCGTTTTTTCAAATCATTTGGCGGCTGAGCGAAAATACTAGACATGCAATCATTTTTATGTTGGGACGCGTGCGGTTGCGAAGTGGTTGAATGATTGAGCTCAAAATAAGAAGTTTAAGAGAGTTAGAAAATCTAGGTTCGAATCTTCGAGATTAGAGAGCATTGGTAAACATGAGGGCATTCAGAGAAGAAAAAAAATCCTGCCCTCTCAGTTTTGAACGCTCTCTAATTTCCGAAAATTAGAATTTTCCACTTCAAATTCGATAAACAGAAATTGCGAAAAGTTTCAATGAAACAATTCAAACAACAATTTCGGATTTTCAGAACTTTTCTGATTTCTGATTGAAAGGTTACGCTCTTTTAGAAGCTTTCTTAACGGATCAATCTCGAAAAATGGTCATTTTCAGATACAAGAAGCAGAAGAACCTGGGCAACAGTTTGACCCCAGTAGCCTCTTTGGGAAAGTCACTGGGAAAGATGAACGGCTCTTCGAACCTGATCAAGAGGAACAGCGTCGGCAACAACAATAACCAGACTGGCACAGGCTGTTCCGAAGGAAACGTCGCTCTATTTGAAAGACTCATCGCGGCGATTGGCACCGAGCCTTTCTGGATCATGAACTCGGATCGCTTCGAGACCCAGGAGACGGCTCGCACCGAAGTCCTCTTCCAGACCTTCTGATTCCCTGTTATACCCTGTTTTCACTCATATTTATCCCTTGGTTGTTTTAGATGTTTGCAAACTTCTAATATATATATATATATGTTTATCATTTTGGGTTTTTTTCCGGTTTCGTAATTCTTCGATAGTGTTAGAAAATGTTTCTATTGGATGGATCATAACATTTTCGTTAACATGTATTTAAACTCATTCAGTAATCCTTAGTGTTAATTTTTTTTTTTCTGCATGTTTGGACTTTTTAATAGGCGCATATTGATTGTTATCCAACGAACTCTCCTTCCAGTGATTGATTTCTCCTGGCATAATCCTATTTTCTCGCTGTTTGTTGTGAATTCCTCATCTTTCCATGGCATAAAATCAAAAATCCGTGTGCCTTCTTCTCAATAAGTTGAGTAACAGGTTCAATTGCCATTCTTTTCGACTATGTGCCACATCTTTCTCCTCTTCATATCCATCACTGAACTGTACTTGGGTTGTAATTTGCAATCTTGTAAAGATTTTGTGCCAATCACAACCGCCAGACATGACATTCGCTGTACAATGTTGGAAAAGCTTTCAAACTTTGGGAATTTATCGTTGAACTTCTTTTTTGTCTAGATCTTGTTTTTGATTTGCTGAATGAACTTTTCGGGGTTTTTTCTCAGGATTTTCTCCTAAAAAGTCGATGAAAATGTATAAGATTTCGTGAATTATTATTGTGACTATTTTCTAGAATCTTAAAAAAGGCGATTAGTAGGAAAAACCTAAATTGAGGCTGAAAAGGATACAATCTGACCCAAAGACTTTTCCTGGGGTATTGTAAGAAGCTGGTTTATCGACTGAAGAAAAAGGCCATTTTTAGTTATTATTGGTGAAGCAAAAAAAGGATAAATGAAAAAAACCTAATTTTTTTATTCGTACTGAATACTGAAATTTCGAAGATAGAAGAAATTTTTTTGTGCTAACTAATTTTTTCCAATAGATTTATTACAAAAATTCAAATAAAATGCACTTAAAAAAACTTGATTCTCTGAAAAAAATAATATATCATTATCTAAAGAACAAAATAAATCTGGAATCAATAAGATTTCTTGACAAGCGTGTATCTGTTCTTGGACCTGATGGCGAAGCCGAGGGGCACGAAAGTCAGAGGAGCGACAATAAGGGCGAACTTGAGGAAATGCTCAGCCTTCGACCCGAAGACGTAGTTGTACTCTTTCTGGCGATAGACGCTCACTGAAAGTTCGAGAAGTTGATTTCATTGCTGGAAAGATTGGTGAAAACCTTTTCCCATGCTGGTGGAGTAGACCACTTCTGGCACTCCGGTCTTCGGATCCGTAAAAGTCAATCGCGCCGGTTTGTCTTCGAAAGATCCCATTTTGTTTGGTTTCACCTTAAAAGAAAAATGTGGAATTTTCAAAACTTGGTTTCGGGGATTTGAACGGTTTTTCTGATGGAATATCTTGCTGGAAACTTTAAACAAGCACTGAAAAAATCGAGCTGAAAAATCTATCTGTTGTTTTTTTTTTATCAGGCAAGTTATCTTGTTTCATTCATTATTCATTAAAAAGTATGAGTACATATATAAGTTTCATAAATATTTGAATTCGCTCAATTATTCGGGATACTGAGCACGAGTCGCAATAACGAACTTCGATACACTTATCCTTATTAGGGATAGAAAAAAATAATAAAAAACTTGTATTTTCATCTCAAAGCATTTTCTACAGTATATTCTTTCGAGAAATTTGATCGGACAAAAAAAACCAACCACAACGACATGAGTGAGGTTGGATTTGGCCGCAATTTTTGGGAACTGAACGTAGAGAAAGCCTTTCTCGATGGTGAATTCCTGAGTCGGGAAGGATGAGCGATCGTCGAGGAAAATCTGAAAAAGAGTTATAGAGGTTTTGAAACTTCATATCTTTACGTGAGTGGCTTCAGCATCGCCGACGTTGTACACCTTGTACTCGACGGCGGTGGGTTTCCCTTGAACGGAAATCGTCGATAGATGAGTTTTTTCGACCAGAAGACGAGGTTTGGTTGCCTGAAAAAGATTGTTCAAAGAGATACGATCAAAAACCGAGAAAAAGACTGTATTAACTATTTTTAAAAGTTCTATATAGTTATTTTTTCGATTAGAACCATGGATAAAAAAATGACAAAAGATACCGCTACAGCCATGAAGAAGAAGCAAGATAAGACAAGAAACTGGAACAAGTGGTGTCCCAAAAAGTTATTCGCCATTCTGAAAAAATTATTCTCGACAAGGTCCATTTTTTATTCGAAATGGTTTCGAGCATAATTAGTTATCTTTCAGAAACCAGTCGGAATCTACACCGTTATAGTGTTTTCAAAAATTCTTCACGATCAACAAAAAGTAAATAGAACTGACTATCTTCAAATTAAGTCTATTGAAGGAAATACTCTCAGGGGCAAATAACGATCGTAGGGGAATGAAATAAAGCTACTCGAACTTGCAAGTGTTTATACTTAATCATTTTTTTAATTTTACTTTACAATAAAAGTTTTTTTGGAAAGTTCAAAGAGATCAGTTTTTAGTCTCCGACAAGCGAAATTAATTTTTAAATATTACTCCCCTATCCTTTGGTATTCGGATCTACCTGATTGCGTTTTCGACAAAAAGACTGTTTAAAAGAGAAACTGCAATGCCGTGTTCAAAGTGATTCCGCGAAATTCAAAATAGCCGTCAGAGAAAGAGAAAGATAACTAAATTTTGGAGGGTCAGAGACCATTTTGCATTTCGCGGAAATTACTTTGAACACGGCACAAAGTAACAATGAAAAGAGAAAAAAATCCGGAACACGTGGTCACGTCGTGAAATACGATGCTTTGTACGCCAGTTCACGTAATGCGGTCTGGCGAAATACGGTAACAACGTCTGAAAAAAAAATATTTTGGTGTTTTTTCATTAAAAATAGGTCAAATTTTTTTTCTAGTCTTCTATCAAAGTTAAAACGTAATCTATCATAAGTTATATAACGAAAGAGTTTTTAGGACCATTAAAAGCTTTTTTAAAGATTTGCTTGCATTTATTACATACGTTTCATTTTTTTTCTCCGTTATTTAACGAAAGTACTTTTCAGAGATGAAAAAAGCGATTTTTCCCGAAATGGCTGTCCGCTGTCGTCACAGGAACTGTCGGATTACCATATTAACATAGGCGGCGACGTGCATTGACGACAATCGTCGAGCTCTTCTCTCGTTTCACGCCGTAGTTGGTGTCCTTTTTGATACAGTTCGTTTTTCAGACATTTTATAGTTTTTTGAGAGTATTATTGTAATTTTCAGCTTTCGAAGAGGTACATGACAATGAGATAGAGCCGAAAATGGGTATGAAGAAGGATTTGCTGCTGGTTTTGACCATCGAATCCGTGGTGATCGGCGTCGTTCTTGGTTTCGTCATCCGTCCTTTCAATCCGACGTGAGAATTTTTCAAATCAACTAGAACCTGTATCGGTTTCCTAAAAATAGAAAAAAATTGGGATAACTTTTTTTTTTGCAGCAATGACACGATTAGTCTCATCGGTTTTCCCGGTGAGATTTTCATGCAGATCGTCGAGATGATGATCCTGCCACTCATAATTTCTTCAGTTATTTCTGGTAAGGGTTTTCCAAGTCCAATTTTGAGCTTTTTTGAAAAGCTTTGGCCCAAGTTCGAGCTCGGGACGCCAGAAGAATCGGAATTGTTACCATCATCTACTACATGACGACCACCTTCCTGTCCACGTTTGTCAGTTTTTTCAATCTTGTCTGAAGATTTTTTAAGCTTTTTGAAATGTGCCTGGGTTTTTTTGAAAATCATTTTTGGTGTTTCTCTTCTTCAACATTTTTTTCAGAAAGTATTTTAAAGCCGACATTTTTGATGAACTAAAATGAAACGAAAAGGGATATTTTTGTGAAGTTTTTCTTAAAATTATGAAAAACGTTGTGTGATGTGGTAGATCAAGGTCTTTAAATTGCAGAATGAAAAAAAATTTGAACGTATTTTTCCAAAAAAAAAAGTTTTGAAACTTCTTTTTCTCGTACAGCATCTTGTAAGTCTGTAGTTGAAAACCTTCTAAAAAAAATGAAAACCTGAGAATTTGTACAGTTTGAGATTTTCCGAGGTCCTCGTCTATGACATCAAACAGTTTTTGTGCAGTATTTCGATAAAGGAAATTTTTAGAGCTATTTTTGAATAATAGTGAAAATCTATTTTCAAGCAATTTATCCCCCTTTCACCCTTCTTCGACTTCTCTAAACAAAGTCCAAGTTTCAAATATTTTAGACAGGAATCATTTTGGTTTCTTCCATCCATCCGGGGGATCCAGAATTGATTGACGCTCTCGGCGAGGGAACTCTTGAAAACACGGCTCTTTCCACTCTCGACACCTTCCTAGACCAGATCAGGTATTTTCTGAAGAGATTTTAGAAAAAGGGGGATTTATTCAGAAACATGTTCCCGGAGAACATCATCCAGGCCTCCTTCCAGCAGGTCCAGACAGAGTATATGCCTATGAAGCCGGTCCGAGTCCGGATCAACGGAACTTATAACATCACTGAAGTGGTTCACAAGCAAACTCTCACCTATACCAACGAGATGAATGTCCTGGGTTTGTTTTTTCGAACAATTTTTGGCTCAACTTGCTGGGTTTGAAAGATTTTTTCATATTGAAGAAGGGATAGCTTCTGCGCATCCTCAAGTACGTGGATCCTAGAGAGGCAACCTTAAGGCTCTGAAAAATCAAATCAATGAATAAGCTTTTTCTGAAAAGAGGAGGAGTTGACTAAATTTGTCGTTTTATTTTTGTAATCTGAACAACAAAAAAAGGGACCTCTTTAGGGACCACTTAAGCTTTAGGGGCCACTCAAATTCTACCCCTAGAGTGAGCACTATTTCATCTATAAAATGCTCTGTTTTCCCCCTTATTCCCTTTAGGGGCCACTCGGACGTTCCTAACTTCAAAATTGTAGTATATTTGGCAGTAGTAGAAATGAATTTTGAGATTTTTTTTTGAGGAGCTTGAGATTGACAGATGAAAAAAACACTTAAAGAAAAAAACTCAAATCAAATTCAAATTGAATATGCCTATACTTTATGTACGAAGTCGGTCGATATTGCAATATCAAATCCCACAAATGAGGAAAAAAAGAACAGAATTTGAAAGTAACCATGCCATTTTCTATGCTTTTCGAATTTTTTCGAACTTTTTCCATTCGGATTTCGGAATCACTTTCTTCAAAAAAAAAAATCATTGTCGACCTAATCCAAATATAACAATCAGAAATTTTTAAGAAAAAAAGTATAATTTTTCTTCTAAAAACGCCAAATTTTTTTCAAAAAAACAATTATTTCTGAACTCTTTCGAATTATGGCTGAATCACGGCTGGCTTGAGCCTTCAAAAAGGGTCCTGACACGATCAAAAAAAGAGACAGTGCCTAGTTAGTGGAGAGCGCAGACAGCCCCATGCTAGCCGTGAAGCGCCTATAACTTCATGATAGGAAACTGAAATTTATAGAATTGTCTACCTTGAATCTCAGTTTTACAGCTCTTACAAAACTTTAAAAGGTATCCAAAAGAGATGTTATAAACTTTCTTGAGACATTTTTGAATTTATGTTTTAGGTCTGATCGTATTTTGCAGTGGTTTCGGCGTTATTCTGAGCATCTTGGGAGATCAGGTTCGATAATTTTCGAATCTATATTCTGTTTTCGTCGATTTTCAGGCGCGGTTGATGATCAACTTTTTCATCGTCCTCGACGCCATCATCATGAGGTGGATCAGCGCGCTCATGTGGTACAAGAAATCATTAAGTTTTCTATAAATCCCATTTTATTTTAGGTGCTATCCAATTGGAATTCTGTCGCTCGTCTGTAAGAATATCGTAGACATTGACAATTTGACGGAAACTGCGCAAGGTTTCCTTCATTTTATTCATTAGGAATTATTTTTGGTGCACTTGGAAAAGCTCTAGTGACCACTTAAGTTGCTACTCACTAAAGTGGCCACTGAAACTACCTCTATAGTAGCCATTTTTTTGCGCGAAGTGGTCATTTTAGTAGCTTTAGTGGTTTAGTAGTATAACACAGACTTCTAAAGAGGCCACTAAATCTTAGCCACTTGAGCGGTCATTAATTCGACTACTATAGTAGCCACTAAAACGTGAATACCCTAAAGTGGCCACTTAAATTTTTCTCTGTACTCATTGAAGACTCTGAAAGTTTCAATTTGCTCGATTTCTTAGTGACTGATTTGTCAAATTTTTTCATTGTTTGGTTAAATTTTCGCTGAAATTTTGGACCTTTCTTTCTCAAAATTCAGGAATTTTTCAAATTTTAAATTCTATAACAAGAACAATTGAAAAAAAATTGATTTTTGAACAATATAAAAAAATCAAAATTTGTAATATTTTAGCGCTAGCGATGTACGTGGTGACGGTAATTTGCGGACTTATGATCCATTCTCTGCTCACTCTTCCCCTTCTATACTTTCTCGTCACCAAGAAAAGCCCATTTGCCTTCATGACGGGCCTGCTTCAGGCTTTGGCCACGGCTTTCGGGACCGCTTCGAGGTCTTGTCAACGATTTTGAACATTTTCAGTAGTTTCATAGACTGAGAAAAAAAAGTCAGGCCTTTTCTAACTTTGGATTTCTCTGAGCCATCAAATGATCACTGAAAAGCTTTTAGTGTTCACTTGGAAAAACACAGAGTGTTTCAGTGGTGCCACACTTCCGGTAACTTTCCGCGCCTTGGAAGAAAACCTGAAAATCGACAGGCGAGTCACCCGATTCGTCCTACCCCTCGGAGCCACAATCACTATGGTTTTCTTCGATTTCTCCTAACTTAACCCGAAATTTCAATAAATAAGGATGGGACGGCGCTCTACGAAGCTGTAGCTGTCATTTTCATCGCTCAGCTACACAATATCAACCTGAGTATTTATGATTTGTTCACGATTAGGTTGGTTTTAAATACGAGGGCCTTGACGGAGTCTTTTTTGAGAGTTGAGTTGAAAAGTCAGTGATTCATGGACCTACTGAGAAAGTTTTAAAAGGCCACTTTAGGGTTTTGGCATTTCAGTGGCCACTGTAGTAGTCAATCCAGTGGTCTTCCATCTTTTGAAGTCTGAGTGATACTACTAGACCACGAAAAACTACTATAGTGGTCCCTAAAACGCAGAGTAGTAACTTGTAAAGAGGTGATTCAGTGGCCACTTTAGTGTCCTCTCCAAGTAGTTCTTGAGGAACCTCTTAAGTTGCCACTAGAGTTTTTCCCAGTAATATAATAAGGACATAGATTGAAAAAAAAATTTCTCTAGTTTGAGTTCAAAAATCACTGAAATTCCAATTCGATGCTCAAAAAAGGGTCCTCATAACTCGTTTATGAGGCAAAAAAATTTAAAAGTTTTTTGTTATCAGTATAACGACGACCGTAGCGTCGATCGGATCCGGATCAGTACCGGCGGGTCTCGACACGATAGTTATCGTCTTGACGACTGTCGGCCTGCCCGCAAAAGATTTGAGCCTCTTGCTTACTGTGGATTGGTTACTGTAAGTTTCCTCTCTTTTCTCGCTATCGCTGAAAGAGTCCAGAGAGGCCAGACAGTTTCAAGCCAATGTGATATGCTCGAATCAGTATTTTTTTGATCTCCTCATGATCTCTGGAGTTTTTCTTTAACGTCCTAGTTTTTTCCTCATTCTTATAGTCTGTTCAGATTCTGAATATTAAGTAGAATGACGTCATTCGAAAACGATCTGTGAATGACTAACTCTCCGATTGGTTTTTGACCATTAGGGGCGTGGCTTGAGCCATGAAACGAGGTTCAAAATCTGAACAGACTGGAATCTTTGAAATTCAGTCGAAAGATGAATTTTTCTTCAAAAAGTTCTTCCTTCAACCAGGGATCGGATCCGAACCTCCGTCAACGTTTTGGGCGACGGTTTCGGCGCCGGCATCATTCATCACCTGACCAAAAGCAGTTTATTAGAAGCCGACGCGAATGATCTTATTCGACAGATTCGAGAAGACATCAGTAAGGCAAATAAGCGAATGTTGAACTGGACCCCAATTCTAGACATTCTTAACAATCCTCATTTGGCGATTTCTGCAAGTGCTCCGGTCAGCCATCACAGCGTTGATAACACTGTCCGCGGCCAGCCGCCAGCCATTCCCTTGCAGGTTTAATTTAGATAAAATTATTTAAATATTACGAGAAAACTATTCACAAACTTGGAACGCCAGAGTGATCTCTGTAGGGGCAACCTAAGGGCCCTTTGAAGGTTCTTCTCTAGGGGCATATGAGTAGAAGCACTCAATAAATTAGCTTTTTGACCCAAATAGGTGCTTTTTTCATCTCACTCCTATAGGGACCCCTCTGTCGTTCCTAAGAAAGCATTGATTGAGTTTCGAATGATAGATAAATATTTTCCCCTCGGGACTAAAACAAGAGACCGTGAGTCTTTTTCTAGAGTTTTCAGATCCCTCAAGGGACAACTTATCTGAAACACCTTCCATTACAGGACATGAAACGGACGATATCGACGGCCTCTGCAGACAGGCCAGTTCACTTTTCCAAGTCGGCCCGCGCCTCATTCGCCCCGATTCTCGACGACGAACGCGAATCGCTTCTGGCCAAACCAACCGCAAAATCAGACATTCACATCGTTTGACACTTTCAACTTGAACCCCAATTTTCTGTTATCGGCACTTCAGGCGATTCCAATCTCCTTCCCACAAACCTTCACTTCTAATTACTCTGAATGTAATTATAAATGTTTGACTTTCCGATCAAGAAAAAAAAAATTAACTGCTGGTTCGTCATTCAAAAAATCAATTCACGCTTCATTTTTGAAAAAATATGCGCTGGATTGTCTTGGTTTCATCGGTTCTTGTTTTTGGCTCTGCGGATTTTTACGACGGCAGCTACTTCGACGTGAAGAATCGAACTTGTTGGTATCCGTTTTCGCACTTATGAAAAATGGAGAAACCCTTTTTTTCAACTTTCTGGAGTCTAGTCTTGACTCAAATAAAGCGATGAGAAAATATTTTCCCTCCGAGACCTTTTTCGACTTTCCATCGCTTCTTTAAAAGTCTCAGAAAGCTTTTGTGAATTCACAATTTAGACGCCGAATGTGTTACAAAAGGCGAATTGAAGAATTACCAGTACCTGGGAAACAAAGAAACGGACGCCGACGGGATCGAGTGCGAGGCCTGGGATCAAGTCTTGAAATGGTGGCTTCCGGCCAAAAAGTCGCCAAAAGACTACTTGTATTCCAAGAAACAATTTTCTTCTTAATTAGGGGAAGTTGACAGAACAACTATAACGGAGCAGATGGTACACAACAAGTGTCGTCGAGTCAGAGTCAGCAACAGGAATCCGTTCACAAAGGTTTTTATATATTTCCTCAATAATTTGAAATGTTTTGAAATTCGCCCCAACGGACAAATATTCTTATTGGCAGGACACGCCCAGTACTCTTAAGTGACCCCTAGAACTGCTCAGTCCGGTATTGGCTACCGAAGTCCGAGCAAAAAGTCCTTTAAAGAAACGGTTTGTTAGAGCGAGCTTTAAAAATTTGAGAAGCTAACATTGAATAAATTTATTCTCATTTTATGTCCATGGTCGCATTTAGAATGGCTAGTCTTTTTTTCAGAATTGAAACGACTGAAAATCTCGTTTTAAAGACGCTTTATGACTTTTTTTTTTCAACCGCAACTTTTAAAGCCATTCTATGTGCGACCACGAAATATTTCCAGGTTATAAAAAAAGACCCAAGCATGCCGGTCAAAGGCTTTATTCATTATGGTGACGCTGGACCATGGTGTTTTGCCAAGGTTTTTTCTCTTCATTTTAAAAAGAGCCGCACTTGGAATAGCTCGACGTGTTACGGTTGAGTTCCTTAAAAATGAATCGACTTCCGCGTTATGGGACCGAAAATCGCGACGTTTTGAGCCATTCAACGTGCGACCATAAATTCCCAAGTCAAGTGAATTCGATTATAAAAAATTAATGAAAAGCGTGCTGCGACTGGTACGATTTTTGGCAAAGGAACTCCAGAATTTGTTCCTTCCGAGTGTTTTCGGATTTGCGATGAGAAGAACATCACCTACGACGTTCAACAACCTGTTCCAGGTTTCTCTGAAGCTTTAGAAAACTTTCCAAACTTCAAGAAATTTAGATTTTGGTTATTCCCCACCAAAAATCAACTACAATCGTCCCTTGATGGACAATATTGAAAAATATTTTGAAAGGTACTCAATGGGAAGCAATTCTTACTATTCCTGGGTAAGCCTAAAAAGTTTTTTTTTAAATTTGATCCTTCAGAAAGCTTCCGATGAGACGTACTCGAAAGGGTACTACGCGCTTCGTTTCAAAGTAATTCGGTTTTTTTTTCCCCGGAAAGTCAGTTATTTTTTCTTTAGGTTTTCCTCGGTTGTTTGGGGGCGTTCATCTTTGCCCTTTTTTGGATCGGAACTTGTTATTATTTGAAAAAAATCGCTGTTCAAAGCCGTCAGCGGAGACAACGCGCCTTGCAGGTCACTTTTTGGACAGCTCAAATAAGAAGAAAAAAATAGTTACGATTACAATACTGGTTACTTCTTCTTACTGTTGTTCTAAAACTTGAGATTGGCATTTGTTTATATGGAAAAATCACTTTAATTTATTTTTACTTTTTTTAATGAAAAATCCGGCAATAGCAAGGTTTGTGAAAAATAAAAAGTATAGTCATTTAGAAGCGCAAAAATTATATTTACTTCTGCGGGGATCGAACTTTTGACCCTTTGAGTTAGAGTCGAGCTCTCTGGGACTGAGCTACACCATACAACAAACCCCTGGCTTCAAATAAGTCACCCAATATTTTCTTACCCCCTGAAACCGTTTTCAAAATTAAATATAAGCTTCTGCAACGGCCCTCCAAGCAATAATTCATATTCCTTCAAAATCACTCGGTTTTTTTTTTCAAGTTTGAAGCACAAGCCTTGTAGTTTATGAATTTCAGAAGATGTTCGGGAATCGAAGAGCCCCAAAAATAGCTGACGCCAAGGCAGAACTGGAGATGAACAGAGAGGAAGAGCAGTCGGCTTCATAACAAGATTCAGTTGAAATTTCAAGTTTTTTTTCATAACATAATAACAATAAACAAATGAGATCTACTGGGCCTGAAGGGCATATTTGTTACATTGCCGAAGGGTAGTGTCGTCGAGTCGATGGGTGAAGGCGGGCCACGTCCTCCGACGAGTCCACGTCTTCTTCTTCCGCGGGCGGCTGATGTCCTCAACAACCGTCGTCGCTCTGGAAATGCCTTCTTCAGAAACTCAACAAATCCTTCTAAACTTTGTGGCGATGTCTCCTTGTTCGGAAGTCAGACAGAAGTTGTACGGCATGGAGCTGAAGTCGACGTCGGTGTGGCTGGAAATCGTCGTCAAGGCCGAAAATTGGGAGGCGACCCTGCGGATCGGAACCGCGTGATGGGACAAGGTCGCCGTCACGGCTAGGGTCGTCGAAATGCTGAAAATCTAGTTTTCTATCACAATTTTGTAGACTGGAAAGGTGCAGATACACTATAGTGACTAGTTGCGGTCGCGACGCGGGTTTTGACGGGAGCTACAAGTTCAAACGCAAGCGTAAATGAGGCAAAAAATTTTTTTTGTAATATTTTAGTTAATCAGACAAGTTCGTGTACAACGAGGAACAAAAAATGACCAAAAAGCTTCCACAGACAGAAAAAAAATATATAAACGCGAGTTTGAAAAAATATGGTGAAAATCAACTTTCACAGTTTGTTGAATCCAACTAAAAAAGCCGCTTTCAATCTCAGAAAAATGATCTAAACATTTTTGGAAACAAGCAAAAAGAGCTTTAAAAAAGCCGACTTGCATTTAAATTTCGATTTCCCGTCAAAAACCGCGATAAGTTACTACGGTACTACTGCTCAAAAGTCAGGAAAGTTTGATAATTTAATATTCAGCGTTTATAGGGTCTTGAGAAAAAGATGGTATCAGAGCCATTCTTTGTGAAAAAGAACCGACAAAAGTCTCTTCAAATATTCGATAGTACAGCAGTTTTGACTATAATAGTTTCAATAACTAACTTCGCGTAGATGGCAGCAGCAGAGTCCCTGTTCCAGAGCGAGACTTCAGCGGCGCCGAGAATTCGGAAAAAAGCCGCGCCGCGAGATTCGACGTCCACTGTAAGTCCGGAGAGAAGTGGGAGAGCGATTTGGGTGTCTCTCAGAGGCAAATGACCCTTAAGTGAACACTTAATGATGGAAGAGAATTATTCTGCTATTTTTTTATAGTCAATGTTTCCAGACTTGAAAGGCGAGGGAGGCGGGGCAAGGGGCGGGACGCGTAGCGTGTGCGTACGCGGTTCTTGGCGCCAGTTCAATTCAATCGCCGCCGACTATTCAAAAAAAGCTCGGCAACCGCTCTTTTTTTGTATTTTTCTTCTATTTTTTTGATGCACACATGAACATAATCAATAAATAATTTTTTTAAAAAAAGTGAAAAAGAGCGATAAATAAGCTCTCTGAATGCTCGCTAGCGGTTGAATTGAACACGTGCCAAGAACCGCGTACGCACACGCTACGCGTCCCGCCCCTTGCCACGCCTCCCTCGCCTTTCAAGTCGGGAAACATTGACTATATAAGTGTGCGCTCATGAAGAGCAGATTCGGAGTAACTTCCGTGAAGTTCATAATTTTTTCTGACCCTTCAGAGTTTGATTATTTTCTTCTTTCTGACGGCTATTTTGAATTTCGTTGAATAATTTTGAACAAGAAAGAATCTTTTGAGCTGGAAAATTTACATATCTCTTGGTAGCTTTTTTCAGAGCTTTGGGAAAAAGAGGTTTCGGACTCATATATTCATTTTTCGCGACTCAAGGAGGCTTCTCTGGGCCCTCCTAGTCTTTCGGCGATTTTCTCATCTCGGCGAGCGATTTTCATGTTCCTCTGACCTCGCCGGTGAGGGAACAGAGAGACGCAGACACTTGCATGTCGCAAAGAAACGGACAATGTCGCAACAATTACCTCAAAAGCCTTGAGGGTCTGCCCATCGGCGTTCCAAACAGCAGACAGCATATCGCTGTTGCCCTAGAAGGAGTGAAAAGATCTCTGAACGGAAAATAGATTTTTAAACATACCTTGAACAAGGTGACCGCCGGTAGGGCATGACCAAGAAGGGCCAATCGGCAACTCGCCTCCGGATCGACATTTTTCTGATGAGCTCCCTCGGAAACGAACTGCTCCAGGCCGTTTGATACTACCGACAGCTGAGAAAATATTCAAAATATCAGGCGAATTCATAGAATCTAGCGAAAAAGCTCCAGAATAACACATCAGAAGAAAAGGGTCCTAAAAAGTTAGGGACAGGAATAACCAAAAATTCAAAAGTTTATTCTTGATCATTATTGATACTGAACTTTCTTCTTCAAGCTTTTATGATCTGTAGTGAAGTAGAAAATGAAGAATTCGAATTCAAGGGGAAAATCGAAAAAATTAAAAATTAAATTTTTCAATCGCCTGAACATTATCAGAACGTTGAAGATGATTCTGACAACTAATTGAAAAAAATTTTTTTATATTGAACGATATTTTCTGTTTTAGACATCTCTTCTATTACATACCGAGAACAAATTCTCCTCGAGTTTGTTCTTTTTGACGCTGAACTCGAAATCGGATCTTTTGAATGAAGGTCCAGCAAATTCAGCAGCCGATGAGGAGAATATTTTGAAGCCGGAAGCTTCTGGAAACTTTCCGTTACTCAGTCAAAGAAAGATGATTTTCTAGAACCAAAAATTTGTTGCCAATGAGCATAAGAATCGGCCGAAAGCGATCTGTGGAGATAATTTGGCCTGAAGACTTTGAATTGGCGCATCCGTTTCCAAAGCTCTTCTTTCTGAATATCTTGCTGGGGACTTGGGACAAAATTACTGCGGAGTCTACCTTTTTAAATATTTCTGAAACTTTAAAAGATCATTATTCAATTTTTCTCTCAATTCAGTTGTGTTGCTTCAGAAAATGGGTGGCAAATTTGATTTTTTTAAATTCCTCCGGTCTAAAAATAATAGATAAAAACGATACCTAGTGTTATGAAAGCCTTGAAAGTAAGAAAAAAATAAAAAAATAGGTAGTCAAAAAAAAATTTAGTGATTTATGACCAAACTTCAGTTCAAAAACTCCCAATTTGAGCTCAAATCGATTGAAAAAAAGTCACGAAAACAATTTCTAACAAAATTCAAAGAGATATTTTTTCCTGTGGAAAACTTGAGGAAAAATGAATGAAAATATACATCGACTGGCCAGATTTTAAGTTCAAAACTTGAAAACTGGGCACATTCTTTTTTTTCAGAAGCATTATGTATTCACAAAATGTTGAAATGTCTAAACTATCGGGAAAAAAAAAATTCCACACACCAGTGAATCAAAAGTAGTCATCATAAAGCGGCTGAATTTTTGTGAATGTTGAAAAACAAATTAAAATTAGGACGCTGTGATCACACCATTTAAAGACGCCTTGAAACGTTAAAAAAATACCAGTTCATCTTTTTGCCCAGAAGCATGAATCGCCTTGTACAGGTACTGCCACTTCTCCTGGTCATCAGGAATGAGATTTTCCGACCTCAAAATCCAGGTAGCCACGTTTTGGTGTTCAGGAAGACATCTTTAAGTTATACTTATCTTGATAGCTTTCGAAATAAGAAAACCTGAGTAAAATGTCGATGGCGATTTGAGATTCAGAAGTCGTCGATTCCCGAGAACAAGTGTTTCGGAACACTTTGATGAGTTTTTGAATGAGCTAAACTTTATTTAGGTATTAGTTTTTATAAAAATTAAAATCCATGACCGCATTTGGAATGGCTCTATACGGAGAGGCTACTTTTAAGCGCGACCGACCCAAACCGACTTGCGAAGGAACATATCAATTTTAAAAAATGTGTAAGGTTGCATATTCACAGTTGCGTTATTTGTCGGAACTTCTCAGAAAAATGGAAAAAATTGTTATAGGAACAAGTTTTTGGTATTCTGAAACTTATCAATGAAAAAGCGTTCTATTGGCTATCAATAAATTTTTTATAAAACACTTTTAAAAAACGCTAGCGGAGCCGCAACGCGACCGCGACGCTTTTAGCCATTCCACCGCCCAATAAAGCTCACCTGAGACTCATAGAAATGAGGATCAGATCGACGAATCAACTTCAACGCCGAAGTTTGAACGGCGGAGCTGGACGAGCCACAGACATGGTTTTTTGCGAACTCGAAGCTTCTTGAAAAATAAATTCAAATTTACGGAGAATAGAAAAAGAAAGGGCGAGAGAAGAGGCAGCAGACAAAACAAGACTTTTTTCTAATGATTTTTTCTTTAAAACAATTCCTACTCGGAACAAACTCACTTCCAAATTTCAATTCAGCCACCACCCCAAGTCTTTAAAAAATTTACTGGTCAATCTACCATTGCACGAGATCTTCTTGTCTATTCCTCCACGACTCAAATGATGTATAACTGTATAATGTATTCTCTCAAATTCTAGATCCAAGTGAACTCGTTAGGGTTCACGCTGATCTGTCAATAAATTATTATTAAGACATCTCTTT
Organism: Caenorhabditis auriculariae; assembly: GCA_904845305.1. NCBI lineage: Eukaryota > Metazoa > Nematoda > Chromadorea > Rhabditida > Rhabditidae > Caenorhabditis > Caenorhabditis auriculariae. The sequence continues at coordinate 207,560 of CAJGYM010000036.1, forward strand.
CTCTGACGTCTCTTCAGGCCGCCTAGTTCTCTTGTTTCTGATTTTTGACGGCCCTACCATATTGGTTATAATCTAATAGTCTGATAGGAAATTTTTAAATGGATTTTCGGTTTTTTCCATTTACCTGAAAGTCTCATTCGAAAAGAAGGGACAAAAATTTCTTATTGATTATCTAGAAAAAAAAAATTGACACGGTAAGAGAGAAACAGAAAACTGGAGAGACACCAGAAAATCCTAATTTTTTTCTCTAACGTCTCTTCAGGCTATGTTGCTCTCGCTTCAGCCAAACTTATGTCTGTTCAGCTAATTCTGCAAGTGGAAGAGACACCAGACAATCGGTTCTTCTCTCTTTCTCTGGCATCTCTCTCGCTTCTTTTTTTTTACCAGTAATAGGACTCACGAGGTCGTCGGCAAGTTGAAAAGAACTTCAAGGACTTTCAGCGTTTTTTCATCAGTTTTGGCGACGGAAGTCAAATCTGTCACGAACTTTTTAACGACCTGAAAAATTATTCAAATTACTGGCTAATTACATTGTCTTAAAATCTTCGCTAGTTTCAATTTCTAGTTTTTTCCACTATTCTGTCAACTATAGGGGCTGTTCTCCCTATAACCTCTCTAGTGACCACTCTGACGTTTCTAGGCAAAGCAAAGCTTTGAGCGAACTATGGGAAAACGAACCAAATCTTTCTCTTTAGTACAAGCGTTGTTACTGCTAACTGAAGCCTCACAGCGTCTTCTTAGAACTGTCGCCAGAGTATTGGCCACTTTCCAATACTCTTCCCCATTTTCTTCGAGCGCCGCGAGCCAGTACTGAAATTCCCTTTTATTTTTCGATTTACTCATTTTCCAGACCATTAGCTGTTTGTGCCACTTCTCATTGATGGAAGATGAATGAGCGACGCCAAAAAGGAAGTCGTCCAGGGCGTCTGGAGCCTCGACGAGGAGAACTTCACGAGCAATTTGGACAGAAATGACGTCACCGACGCCTCCGAGAGCGTTCGAAATCAGAGGTCTGAAATGGATGAGGTTATTTTTCTTCTCAAATTTAACGCAAAGTTATTTTGAAATATCTAAAAAAAATTAATTCAATTTCGCTTATCGGCTTCAAGCGATATTTATAAAGAATAAGGATAATAATGGCTAATCTGGTTGTTTCAGAAACGGGTTTCAAAAGCAAATAAAAAAATTTTTTTCAAACATTTGAATTTGAGTGGAAAAACTAAAAAAATCAAAAACTAACGACAAAAAAAAATTTTTCCTACTATGCCTTTACTACTTCCAAAATCATCTTTTTTTGATACGTGGGCATTTTTTTCCAAAAAGGCAATCAAAAAAACAAGAAAAAAATCCTAAACTATTCAAATAAAAAATCGCTTCAAATTTCCGAACGACACTCTGCTGGGACAGAGTCAGAGCGGTCAGAAAAAAACATGAAAGAGGAATTTTTCCTAAAAAAAAAACTCAAACTAGATGAATTAAAAAAATCAGCTATAGCTCTCTTTTTTTTCGAAGAGAAGACTATTGAAAAACGCAGAAGCTATCTTGAATGAGCGAAAATTCGGAAAATCATATTTTCAGGAGTTTTTGAAGACGCATGCGTGACCAAAATCAACACCAAAAACGAGTTTCTGAGTACTTTCCCCGAACTCTATCAAAGAACTTTTAAAAGACATTATCAAAAATTAGGATTATTCACAAGATAGGCTCATTCTCTGGCTTCCTGATGACGTGCTCCCACTCTTCCCGTGGAGCTGTCCGAGCTGCCTGAACGATGTCGGCGAAAAGAGAAGAATGATCTTCGCACATGTGAGCGTCGCCCATGTCGTGCAGATGCTCGCGGTACTTTTCCAGAAGATTGGTCAACTTCAAGGAGATTACGTTGAGCGGGAATATTTCAATGAAATTACTTTTCCCTTTGAGGGATCTTGGGCGAACTTGACGTGTTCGTAGAGCTTCATTCCGACGGTCGTGGCTCCGAATTTAGACCTGGCGCATTCGGCGGCGGTGGTTTCCGTGGGACAGTGCTTGTCGACGAAAAGTCTCGTTCGGTTGGTGATTTCAACGTGGGTTCTGAAAATATTCATAAATCCGTCAGAAGACTTCTGTAATTGGCTTCTTCAATTATAAAGCTTGAACAATCCCCCCCTCTCATTCGAAGCTTGAACCAAGAAGGTCTAAGAGCTCCAGCTACAGTATTCGCTACATTGTGAGCTCTTCAAGGCTTAACTGGATTAACTATGCGCAGAAGGACCGTGAAACCGTTTTCAACTAGATCGGCTGCATGTTTGAAATTCTCGAATTTTTTCAAGAAACACAAGGATTTTTGAGATGAACTCGCAGAATTATATTTTCATAAATTCCAAGATGAATAAACACCCCGATAGAAAACTTTTACAAGAAACAAGGATCTTCTCCTTCAAACCTGCTTTCAACTTGGAAGCCATGGTTTCCTTCAAAAGGAGTCCGGAAGGACAAAGATTCGATGGCGTCAATCATGACTATATCAGCGTCGACTTTCGTGTTTTGTCTGAAAATCTTTCACTGAGAAATTCTAAGTTTCATAATTGATAAGAGTTCAGGGGCGCGCCGTAGCGCAACAGGTTGTGTGCCTGTCTACGGTCCACAGGGTCACAAGTTCGATCCCCGCCCCGACCCAACCAAGGGGTTTAAGAAATGTTGGTAGTGGGAAACCACGACTTCAAAATCCCCAGCCGTCACACACAAGGACGGATATGTCACTGGAGCCAGTCCACTGATTATCATCAGGATAGGACCTCGGCTAATCGACTTGGGGCGCCGACGCCGCTCAAGCGGTACAAAGGCGTAGGAAGAAGAAGAAGAAGAAGAAGATAATTGATAAGAGTTCCATCGCAAAATCAATTTTCACTAGGAAAATTGTTAGTGGCCACTATAAGGTTTCGACGTTTTAGTGGCCACTATAATAGTCAAATTAGTGGCTACCTAGGGGGTTAAAATTTAGTGGCCGCTATAGAGGTCTAAGTGCTACTACTAGACCACTAAAAACAGTAGTGGTCACTTTAGGGGTCAGTAGGTCAACATAACTAGTCCAATCTTTGTTTTGAAATCATCAGAGTTACTGGAAGGAATACTGGATAAAAAACTACTGAAATGGCCGCTAAACAGAAAGCCTTTATAGTGGCCACTTTAGTGCCTTCTCCAAGTAGTCCTTGAGAAGCCTCTATAGGGGCCACTAAAAGTTTTCCCAGCTAATTAAAACTTTCCCCTTGAACATTTATTCTCATAGAGTTCATGCCAATAAACGACTCACATGCTCGTCTAGAGTGGCCCCTTTAGTGGTCACTTTTACGATTCTAACGCCCCTTTTAGGGAGAGGTAAGATCGTTTCTTGGGGAGAAACTACAAAGTAACCACTTCAGGGACCACTTTGGCGATCCAAGAGAGAAAACAAAAAAAATCAAAACCCACGTGTACCATACATCCTGGTCGTAATCAACTACTTCTAGACCTTGGAAACGAGTGAAATTTCTGAAAAATGCCCACTGGTTGAATTTTTCCAAGAGCTCTCAACTGATTATAGCCCAACTGGCAAGTGTTGATTTTGCGACGGAACCTTTTGTCCTCAGGACGGCCGAACTGTGTCCGACATCTGCCATAAACAGTGTTCTGAACATTTCAGACATGGAAAGGGTCGAGAATTCGGATTGACTCACGACGACTTGTTCATCTCCTTCGCCGTACTCTGCAGGGGTGTAAATCGTGTTGATGATTCCGTAAATAAAGTTCCACGTCGGTTTGTAGTCTTTGTAGTCTCTGAGCGTAAACAACAGGTAATATTAATCATCAATAGGTCATGAGACGAATCTATTTCTCCTTCAAAAAAAAACGCGCTTTTTCTGTTTAATTTTTTTTAATTTTTGAATCAACACATTCCGGGTTGAAAGTAATTCCGCAAAATTCAAAATAGCCACCAGAGAGTGAGAAAATATAATTGAATTTCAGAAATTCAGATATGATTTTTAATTTCGCGAAAATTACTTTGAGCGTTGCATGTGCGAGAGCGCCGCGATGCATGCACACGACACACTACATTATACGAAACAAAATGTAAAAATATGAGCGGGGCGTCATCAAAAAAACGCTGTGGTATACTCTGATGCGGAATTGTTCGATTGATGAGTGAAAAAGTATGTCGAAAAAACTCAAACTAAAATTTTTCACTTTTTTTTTCTCTCAAGTCGTCTTAAGAAGAACTAACACGGATTTGAATCAGCGGCATATCTATCGATTGAACCAATCAACCAACCTCAGGTCGACCAAAACTTCTTCAACGTTGTTGCCTCCTTGCCGAAAGGATACAAAAACAGGTGGAACCGTTCCGCAATTCCCAGTGTTGCATTGAGTAAGCTCAAAAAATTTAGTTATCTACTGAAAAAATCAAAAAATCAACCGATATCCTCGCCAACATACTGCCCTCCATGTCATGGTGCAGCGTTTCAAATGAGAAATTCCCAGAAATGACCTTAGAAGGACTGTCTTCTTTGTGATCCAGAACGTCGTAGATCACAGATTCGGCTCGGAACGAGTAGTCCACGATTAAAAGTCTGAATTTATCCTTTTAAAATAGGATCTTCCCACTCAAATAATCTCTTTTCTGTACAGTATATTTGTGCATAAGTGGGACAAAGTAAATAAATAAATAAAATGACACCTTGTTTTGTTCTCATCGATAGGCACAGTCTTTCTCATATTTTCCGGAGACACATCTACCGGCTTCGAAAACGGCTCGTGTGCTGCTGCGTGACATTTTTCTGAACGGATCTGTTTTGAAGCTATCCATTTTCTAACGTTTTTTTTTTAATTTTTTCATCATTTGTCAACTACTTCATAGCAAATTAATAACAAAGGAACAATACTTATTTTCATTTTGATGATATGCTTTGAAAAAAAATCAAAAGAAAAAGGTATTTTGAATCGAAAGTTTCAATCCGAGGTTAAAATACACTAAGTTGCAGAACGACGCAATCCTGCACCCACCCGCGCAAAAAATTACAACCTTGAAAATCTGTCAAATTTCCAAAATTTATTCAAATAAAATCTTGAACCACGCTTCAAATTTTCATAAAATATAAAAAAGTTCATGAAAAGCTTTGATAAGCTGTCAGATTCCAAGTCTTAAATTAATAAAAAAAATTTCATTCAAAAATCTTAATTCATTGGTGAAAAAAAAAAAACGAAATTCAGAGACAAATTTGAGGGATACGTGAGAAGGCGAAAGTAATAAGCGATGAAAACCTCACAAGTTTGTTTTTAATAACAAATAGGGGAGCTTGCACAATACCTTAAGGTGTATAAGCTTCAAAATTTAAGATAAATCACCTGTCACGACTAAACTGACGATAAACACCAGAAATAAGTTCATGGGTTCTGCGTTAAGGAGTCGTTGTCCGAACGCGGCAGCTCCGTAGAAGAGGACAACTGATAAAAACAGTGATAACGGTTTCTACACGTAACACTTGCGGTAGACGCAGAACCAATGTCCGGATTTGATTTTCTTTTTTTCATTATGAAACAAAGTTCTGTACAATTATTAATTTAAAAAATAACAAAGGAAACAAGGACGAAGAATGAGATCTGTGAGTAAATTCTACGAAGAAAAAAACTGATTAATGGGAAGAAATAAAGATGAAAATGGCAAAAAGAGCTAACAACTCAGCAGAACCAGGAGAAACAATGGAATAACGATTCTGTCGTTGTGCGAGGCCGTATTTCTTGCGGAATCGTTGGAAAGAATTCTTGACGGCGGTCCTGACACGAAATCCGATTGAATCGTCGTAGGAAACTGGCCGGTCGGACAGCATTTTGCTGTGTTTCTCAGCGTTCCTTGTGTAGCTAAAAACGGAAACTTTTTGATAATATTGAAAATTTTTTTGAGTTGTATTTGAACTGTGAGTCTAGGAAATATCAAGAATTGTTGATCCAAACCCATTTCAGACTTTTAAATGACGGGTGGAACAAAAAACGGTAAGACATTTCCTCAACTTGGCTGTAGTTAAAATAAATTATCCTATCTCCAAAATTTTTCAAATTTTTCAACGGGTAAGTCGGTTATAATTTTTCTCATTATCAAGTTTTTTGGTGGTATGAAAAAAACACCAGCGAAAATTCAAACGGCGACTTTTTCCGATTTTTTTCATATCGCTAGGGAACTTTCCGACGGCCACCTTTCCGACGAAAATTTTTTTCCGACTTTTTTTCCCTTATATTTTTTTCGGTTTATAAGACATCTATTTACATATTTTTATTACCCTATTTTTTTGTGTTTTTAATCATGAACCAACTACCTACTTTATATAGGAAATTTAAAACGAATATTTTATCCAGAAAAAGTCGAAAAGGGATTCGTCGGAAAGGTGGTCGTCGGAAAGTTCCCTAGCGATATGAAAAAATCGGAAAAGTCGCCATTTGAATTTTCGCTGGTGTTTTTTTCATACCACCAAGTTTTTTTGTAAATCGATCCTGCTGGGAATCAAATCATGGAAACTTGGCAGCTCAGAAGAAAATTGAAAAATCCGCGATAGATCCTTGACTAACCTCTCTTCGAATAGAATCCGATGAAGAGCCTCTATGATGGTCTTCTGATTAAGCCTCATTTTGTCCAGAACCACAGCCACACCTTTCGATTCAGCAACTCTGGCGTTCTTGGCGTGATCTGAGCCAAACAATGATATTCATTTTTTTTTTTTTTGAAGATCGATTCTGATAAAAACGCAACAGTCTAAAAAAACAATTGAAAAAACTCCACTCCAACCTGCGAACAACGGCATCAGAATCATGGGCCGTCCATGCATCACCGTCTCCAAAATGCTGCTCCAGCCTCCGTGCGTGAAGATTGCTCGGTAGTTCTCATGCTCTGCGGAGAGTTCTACTTGGAAATCTTGCTTCATTAATTATTACGCATGAGTTGGAGTTGCGGGATCCATGCGGCCGTCACCACGTTGTCGTGCAACGCAAAAGTTGTGTTGGAGCTTTCAAATTTGACGATGAACGTGACTTGCGCGAATCGGGCGAAGGAGGAGAACAATATTTTCTAAAGACAGGTTTCAATAGGAAAAATCTATAGAATCCGGTATTTTTTTCAAGCTAACTTGCCTTGAGAGCTTTATTTTTCTTTAGAACGTGAAATGGATAAAATGATGTTCCTCGGCATCATTCCATTCTTCCTTTGGGAGCAAGCCCGACTCGGCATATAAGTCTTTATTCCGTAGCGCACGCTAGCAGTGCGCTACGCCAGAGTGATGTTGTCAAGAAAGTTGGGGCGAACGCCCACAGGCATTCGTCACTCAAGAGCACATGTTCACTTAACACAATGAGATATAAACAACCATTACATCCCCTCCGATTACGGAAGATGCTTCGTCCCCGAAGCAAAGGAAAAAAATGTAAGATATTAAGAGCGAATTGAAAAAAGTTATGGAGAGACATAGGAAAAGAAGGATAAAAGGGAGATACCTAACATTTCAATACTATTGGGAAATATAGAAGAGGACTATCACATCCCCCCGTTCGCCGAAAGTCTCGTCCCGAGACTTCGTTGAAATGGGAGAATGGTTGTCCAAGTGAACATGTGAAATAAAGACAAGATGGAATAAATGCCGGACTCTGAATGCCTGAGTTCGGTGCTCAACAATTGACTCGCTACTTCGATTTGAAAAGGATAGAAATTATAATTTTGAGTGGAAAAATCTCTGATGGAGGTCTTACAAAATACAACATCTTAGTGATACGAATTCATACTTTAACAGACCACACTAACTGTCAAAATGCAAATTAATCAACAACATCCGAAATTCTTATTTGAACAGCCACGCTTACCGAACAATTAATAAACCATTACATCACACCACAAATGTAATAAGTTTGAGAATCATGTATTGTTGTTTGTGTATCCCTAGAAAACGAATTTAAATAAAGCACATCAGAGATATATAATTCAAGCAGAAAAAGTTTTACTTGCGTAACCCAGCGAACCGCAAGACAGTTGTTCTTCATCTGCTCGAGTGCTACTTCGTAGAGGTCTCGCAATAAGCCACAGAAGAACGAGCGACAGTTAATATCATCGAAGTAGTTGTTGAATGGACTGGTAGCGAATCAAGGAGTAGAGGTAGCTTTCTTAGATGGAATATGAGGAAGACTGGAGTAGATCTTCCGCCGGATGGTACATGGCGGAAGTTCCCGGGACCTCCATGAAATGGATAAAATGATGTTCCTCGGCATCATTCCATTCTTCCTTTGGGAGCAAGCCCGACTCGGCATATAAGTCTTTATTCCGTAGCGCACGCTAGCAGTGCGCTACGCCAGAGTGATGTTGTCAAGAAAGTTGGGGCGAACGCCCACAGGCATTCGTCACTCAAGAGCACATGTTCACTTAACACAATGAGATATAAACAACCATTACAAACGGTTAAAAGTTGCCTTGAAAGAAGATGGTTTTTTCTGATTTGAACCAACCTGACCTTTCTGCGCCCTCTTCTCTCTCATCATCATAATTATGTAAAAAACAGTACTGAAACGTAAGAGAGAGAAAGGCGCAGAGAAGCCAAGATTTTCAGGTCATTTTAGATGTGCTAACCAGGCGAGATCCAACTTAGATGCAGTTTCCCATGTTTATTCCGAATTCGAGATTTAAAATTGTCAGGGTAGCCAAGGAGGTCTTTGAGAAAAACTTAGGGCTCCGTAAAGTTGAAAAAATTATTATTTTCCGATGAAACTCGTTTTTGAAAGGTAGAAATAGTCCACCTCGAAAAAATTGAGCATCACTTTCAATAGCTACATTTTTTTCATAGTGGGAAGGCTAGATTGGATTTTTTTTTTCTAAAGTTATAATTTGAAGCTAATCTGAAACCGCTTTCAAAGCTTATGATTTGCAGACACAGAGTAACAAAGAAAGCTGAAGAAGAACCTGCATAATTGAAGGCATATCGACAGTTCGGGCGATTCCTCCGAAGCTGACGATAACGAAGCCGTGACGACTCGAATCGGCCACTTGTTGCCAGAACTGAGAAAAATTTGTAGTCAAAAGTACCGCTAGACTTGTAAAAACACGACAGAATCGTCTGAACTTCTACTTTTCACGAACTATGCAACTTAATTCACCCCAAAAATATGCATTTCTGTTCAGCCGCCCTCAGCTAAAGTCGTCTAGAAAAACTTTCTCACGTAGGAAAGAGGCTCTGAACTCCGATCCACTGTCACCGCTCCAATATGCTCGATTTCCGTCGACAAAGGTGCGCTGTAGTCGAAGGAGGGGGCCGAGTTGACAAAAACTGAAGAGGATCGTCTCGACTCGGCTAGTAGGTCTGAAGAAGATGGCATGTTCTTCAAAACGAGCATAGTTCGATAACAAAGCGATTCCTTTGAAAAAACTTTTTTTTTTTGAAGAACCAAGCTCCTGGAGGAGAGTAGAAGTTGTAAAATCTAGAAACTCTTTGCTTCAGACCCAATGTTTTCAAACATTAAAATATCTTTTTTGTTATGTAATTAGCTTCAAACTTTCATAGTTGATAAAGAATATTTGAAAAAAATTACCAGTTCCAAACAGAGCCGACTGTCGCGCTCTGGAGAAGAACGAAAAAGCAAAGTTGGTCACCGTCCCGATGAGCAAATTTTGCGTCTTAAAAAAAAATTTCATAAGTAAAGCAAAACTTTATTATTCAACCCTTTGAAGAAGACTCATTTCGTCGCTGAATGAAGCGAATAGTTCTGAAATTTGAAGTTCTTCTACCGAAAAAAAAACACAAAAAGTACCAGGAACGTAGCTGAAGGGTAAATCGACACCCATGGCGGTGGTCTGGGGCCGGAAAATGGCCGTTGCACTCAGCCACACTGTCGCTGGGACTTTCAGCTTTTTGAACAAGCCGAACCTTCAAAAAATGCATGTACTTTTCTATTTTCAATGCGACTACGGTTTTCAATAACTTTTTGTTCGAAGCAACTCCTGTTTGAAACAAACTTACTACCCAATTTCAATCCAGCCATCACCCAAGTGCATAGAATGGTCACTGGTCACTTTACTTTCAAATCAAACTGACTTGATTTTCCAATTTTTTTTTTCTGTTTTTTTTCCCGAAATTTATGATCAAAGTGAAATCTTTAAGGTTCACACTGATCTACTCGGATCTTGTTAACGCAAACCGGACTCGTCCCGGAGGTTTCTGAGAAATTGATTTTTTAAACTTGAAAAACGAAAAAGAAAAGACAACACAAACCCGCACGAGTCATACTGTTCGACCAAGCCGACGTCAAACTCATAAGAAGCCAAAGTCCTCAAGAACTCGACATCCTCGACGAGTTCTGGAAAAACCGACATTTTTTGAAAAAAAATTACTTGAAATAGTCTGACCTGTCTGCGTCTCTTTTCCCTCAGCAGCGAGGGCATACAAGGATTAAAAAACATCTGCTAGGGAAAACAGAACGCAGAGAAGTCAGAATTCAGGATATAGTATAGTCTGAGTGCCACGACTTGAAATTTCACGAAACGGCATTCCGCTGTTCCACTGCGTGCGTTCGCGAAGCGTCTTTCGAATCTAGGTCACTCTTTTAATGGATTGTTATTGCTGTGAGATCACATGTAGTAGAGTACCTTATTAAAAAAAAAATTAAAAGCGCGACCAAGGTTCGCAAAGGCGCGCAGCGGAACCGCGGAGTGTCGTTCGGTGAAATTTCAAGTCGTGGCACACAGATTGTATAAGCCGAACCTCTACAAGCAACAACGAAAACCGAAGAAACTCTCAGGAATTTTCGGAAAATGATCGGATTGAGGGGAGAACTGTCTTCATAGGGACCAGGATTGCTCCAAAGAGTGTCGCGGAGAGTTCCACTCGCCACGCCGACGTTTTTCCGCAGCATCTTGAAAAATTATAGATAGTCCGGATTAGAGATTATGGTGAGAAAATCTTTAGGAAATTATATAACCTCGACGTTTGATGAATTGCCGACATGAACGCTGTCATCCACGAGAGCTTGTAGCAAAGTCTGAATTTTTCTGTTCTATGAGAAACTTCCTGAGAACCAACCACTTGATGTCCTTTCCTGGCCAAAGACTCTCCAAGTCTCACATTGAAAGAGACATGACTGTGGGACAAGGTCGGGACAAAAAGAAGCACTTTGAGTCCCGAGGTCAAGATCGGGAACAGGACCAGTAGCAGCCCTGCTGGCAGAGCCGTTCTCATACAAATCTGAAAATCACAAATGCACAAGAAAAAGCGAAAATGAAGGAAAAGCCCAAGGAAGGGAGGAAAGTGAAACAAGGAGTTCCCGAAGACGCGTCCAATTATGAACGGCCGCCTGTCTCGAGAGCCAAATCGCCTTTTTCTGACCTTTCACCGGCAAAATGTCCGGTTTTTCGAGTAACTGGATTGCCCGGAGCTGGTTTTCCAGCTTTCCTGCTTGAGATTTAAACTCTGAACGTAGGAATTATAGTTTTTTTGGAAGTGGATAAATTTACTACTTTTTTTAATTTTTAGTTTCAAATTTTTCAGGTCAAATAAAAAAAACTTTTTATCCGTAAATCTGGAGGAATTTTTTTGCACACGGTTTTTTTCCATGAAAAAAATGGTAGCGATTTTTCAGCGTCTATAAAAAAACTTATATTGTAAAAACTTATATAAATAATTGAGAAAAATAATTGACTTTTTAACCACTTTCTTTCATGTCAAAAAGGAGCGTGGGAGGCAAAAAAATTGAAATTCATTTAATACAAGATCTTTTTTTAAAATTTTTTTCAGCCACAGAATACTTTTTAGTTTCCAAAAGCCCTTGTGAATTTACTAAAACAAAAAAATAGAAATTTATAAAAAAAGATATTAAAAAAACGTTTTGACTTCTTCGTTTTTTTATTTTTACATCGCATTTTTTGAGCTCGAAACGGAAGATATCTTATTCTTAAAGCTCAAAATTAACTATTCAAATCGAGTCATAATTTCTCGCGTGTCACGGATGCCCTTGATAGGCAGAATCGCCACAAATCAACGGAAAAATCGACCTGGAGAACGGTTGGACTGACCGATCAGCATGCCCTCGATTCCGATTCCAGCGTCCTCTTTAGTTTCATTTCGTTTCTGAAACTTTTCTTTCTTCATGGTTTCTCAAAATTTATGTGATATACTTCATTCACCGCAAATCCTTTTAAAGTATTTAAAACTTTTAAAAGCGATTAACTCTTGAATATCCATAGCTAACGTAGAAAATGGCTGTTCTTCTTCAAAATGCTTCATTTTTGAAATTATCGCTTCAACTTCACATATTTTTGAAGCGGTCGGTATTTCAGAAAAGTTTTTTCGTCTATAATCAAATTGTTTGTTTTTGTTTTTTTTTTCTATTATCATCATTTTAAAGATCGAAAATGAACGCGCTCCACGCCATTCTAGCAGCGAGTTTGATGGCCGTGGCCGTTTTTGCTTGCGACATCGAGATGCGACTGACGACGCAGACCTGGTACGACACCTACGTCCAGGTCACCTGGTTCAACGAAACTAAAAGCGACGTGTTAGTTTCGCTTTTTTGTATTGTTCTTTTTCCTTTTCGAAATTCTCAATTTCCGCATATACTTTCGTCTCATCAAACTTTTTATCTGCAACTTTTTTTGACATATTTTGGACTCAATTTGTGATTCTAGGCTACCCTCTCTCAGCGGTTTTTCAAACTAGAATAGATTTTTGTTGATCTTATCAGAAAGGTAATAATTGGGGAAAAAAAATTTTTTAAAAAAAGTTAAAAAAATATTACGTTGAAACCAGGCGTGTGCCGGAGCGCCGCAGTGTATGAACACGACACACTATACTTTACGGAAAAATATGAGCGGGCCGTCGCCAAAAAAACTCCGTGAAAGATAAAAAACGAAAAATTCTTACTTTGGCCTTAATCTTCAAACTATGATTTGTCGGAAAAACTCGGAAAAACTTCGAATTTTCAAGAAAAGAGTCATTGAACGTTAGTGTGCAAAAACATAAGTTTACAGAAACACGAGCATTAAAAATTATTTTCAATTCACAAAGCTTGGTTGTTTTTTTGAACATGATTCTCTCAAGTTAACCAGTTCAACTCTCTTGAAACGATGTCGCAAAAGTTTGAAAAATGAACAAAAATTTTTGTAAACTCAGAGTTTCTTTATATGTTCCAGTAAACATTGCAAAATTTCAGATACGAGTTCCACGAAGATGGAAAAACGTTGAAATTGCGCATGAAAGGACTGATCTGCAATATGAAGCCGACGATTGTTGAGGTTCGTGAAAAAAACTCAAATAACTGAGAGATTGAAGATATCTGAAACTAACCTCCATATTTCGTGTTAAATTGAGCATTTATCGAGTCAGCGGAGATTGAAAATGTCCCAAAATGTTTTCTTAGGGACGCCAGAGTGGTCCCTAGAGCGGTTAGGGAAAAAAGCCCGGGTAGGGGACGAAATAGTGCTCCATAGTCTATGAGGGCTAAAGGTGGCCTTATAGAGGTATAGGGTCTGACTTCTAAAGTGGTCCCTATATTAATTTTTTCTATGATTTAAAAGATAAAAAGACGAATTAAAAATTTACATATGGGCCAACAGCTTGTTTTAAGGAGATCCCTGGAGGGGAACCTTCATGTGCACCTAAGGTTCCACTCTAGGGATCACTCTGACGCTCCCAAGTTTTAAAGGTTCCGTATCTTATAACTTCAGGACATTTCTTAAATTTTCACAATTATCAAAACTTTTCTTAGAGAGCGATTAGTTTAAATAACTTTTCTTAGTTCTCAATAATACATCCCTCTCAAAAATTATTGGTTTAGGTCTTCAAAGAGTGCCCGACAACCGGAGTCAAACCGTACGCCAGATCATCGACGTTCCTCGAAGGCCTTGGATTTATGGAATATGTGGTCAGTAAAGCCAATGCAAAGCTAGACTTGGTTACAGGAAAACCACGAAAGCACAAAAAATGACAGAAAAAAAGTTGCGAAGTACTTATAAAGTTCGTAAAGCTGAGAACATCGCTTACGGACTATATGAAAACTTCTGGATATATTCTTTACTTTGAAATAGGTTGAATTTTGGAGATGTATAACTGTGAATCTTTTTGATTTCAAAGTTTAAAAAATTCACGTTCATTAAATTAAAATTTTGCGCAGGTACTCAGGAACCTTTCTTTGTTGATTCAAATAATCTTTGGCAAAATTGAAAGCTTTAAAATAGTGTTCATTGTTAAAACTAAAATTTTGCGCAGAAACACGATATCCGGAATCTTTCTTTAGACTTTCCGTCAGTTATCGAAAAAATAGAAAGTTTGGAAATTCCCACAAAGAAACCTTAGTTGGCTGTGTCTAAACCTCTACGGTTCACACTCTATTTTACCTACCTTGTCGAGATCTTTTGCTTTGAAATTTACCTAAATTTCGAATTTTGACTCGAGCAAGCTCTGAATGGAGTATAGTGTCTTCCTGATCATTTTTCACTGGTATTCGTTCAGATTCTGAGCGACGGACTCTCCATCGGAACCCGAACCGGCGTCCTGTGCAGTTGGGGCGATTGTGGAGCGGCGCGTGGATGAAACTTCGAAAATAACGTGTATTTATATAATTTATTCCATTTTTTTATTCAATAAATACTGTTTTTGCTCTTCACAAACTTGAATAATGATCCGAAAAAAATCTCAAGAGGATGATTTTTTTGGTTCCTTTTTAAAATAGATGTTTACCTCCTTCAATATTTTTTTGAATATATTATTGAGTTTATGAACGTTTCAATAGTATTTTTTTAAAATCTTTCATAATTTTTAAAAAGTGATTTTTAAAAAAAAAGAAAAGGGTTTTTCCTGTATAATTTCAGGTCATTCAAATTTCTAAAAAAATTAAACAGCCCCAAAAAGATTTTTATTGAAGACTATTAATTTTTCGAGTTCTGAAACCACTCGAACATTTGCCAGCTGTTAGACGCGAGCAAAACACGATAGAATATTTTTCAATCTTATCAATTAAGCAGTAAATAGGGTCGAAGTCGATTTTTTTATCACTCTTTTCGAGATGACATCTGATTTCCTTGTCTTAAGGAAATAAACTTTCGATTCCTAGGAATCCATAAAGATTGGCGACGAAGCTGAATATTAAAATAAAAATTGATGGATTTTCATTAGCTGATTTTTAAAGAGACTTTAAAAAAAAGCTCAATAATGGGGGGGGCAAAAAAATTTTTGTTGAACAAGACCTAGAAGGTTTTTTAAACTAAAGCTTCAGTTGAAGGCTCAGGCAAAGCACGTTTTTCAAAAAAAGGAATTATAAAAAAAGGACTTAAAAGAGACGAAATTCTCCTTTTTTTGGTCTATTTTGAATAAATTTCTATAAGCTTTTTCTTCCAAATATGGTTTTTCGAATAAACTATTCTCAAAATAACTGCTTATAACTAGAAGAACAGCTCTATTCGAAAAAAGTGGAAAAAGGCCCAAGTTTCTCCAAAAAAATTCCACAAAAATCACTACAACTTCAATGAAAACTTCAAGCTACAAAAAGATAAAGGCGATTTTGTGAAATATTAATCTTCAAAATGTCTCCAGATTCTGTTTCCCTCAAACAAAGCCTCTCTTATTTCTCTCTCGTCTGCCGTAATTTTGCCTCGATCAGACCATTCAAAAGAGAAAAAATCGCGCCATTTCTTCCGCAGGCACCTTTGGACTTGCCCTTCGGCCAGCTGTTTGCAAATTTATTTTTTGTTTATTTTTCCACTGTTTTTGCAGAATATCTGCCCTTTGTTGTAGTTTGGAGTAGATGGGAGGACAAAATCCGACTTCTGGAGAACTCACCATCGATGAGAGAGTGTACAGAATCGGTAGGGGGGAGGCGAGGAGAGGAAAGAACGCTCAGCTCAGAGAGAACTCCACCCGGAGAGACCTCGACGACCTCGACAGAAAGCGAAGAGCGACCTTTTTCCTTCTGCTCCGTTTTCCATTTCGAAGCGTTTCTCCTTCAAAAAGTTCATCCTTTGATCTCATTTCATCAATCCAGCAGTTCATCTTTCTATCATGAGACTTTCATTTTCCTCATTGAGTCGGACGATTTTTTGATTTTGAACCACCTGAGTTTTGAGAAAAGACGTTCAGATGCTCCAATCTTTTTTTTGCATGAGGAATGGTTTCATTAAAAATGAAAGACTTAAAAATGAAATGAACAATTTTTTTCTGGAATCTCACAAATTAGGTGCCTCTTTTTGTCTTGTTCAACTAATAACTTGAAGATTTTTTTGGAAAAAAATAGATGATTTTTTTGAACTTCAAATGCAACATTTTTCGAAGCCCCAACTCTCTTCTCAAAGAATTTTTTTCTAATTTCGTGGACCACTCTTTTGAAACCCTGTAAGAAGGTTCCCAAAATTCTTTTTGTAGGAATTTGATGATTTATAAACGAAATAATGTTTTTTTTTATATTAAAATGCGAAAAATGTCTCCTTTATCATGTAATTTAGTCTGCTTACGGCGTAAGTGTTGGATTTGTGAGAAAAAGAGTTTTTTTAAATTAATTAATCTTTTTATCAATTTTTTTGACGTCGTTTTTTTGATAATCTTCGACTTTAAAGTCAATTTCCTCCAGGTTGGTTTGATTCTTCGAGGTTCTCTAAAAATTCAAAATCTTCAAAAAATGAAGAGAGAAGTGGAAAGATCTACAGAATACACTAGGGAGTTATGGCTCAGCCATTTTTCGCCCAGATTTTTTGCTTCTTTCCCATCATTTCTCTCCAAATTTTGCTTCTTTCATACCTTGTCTTTTCGAAATATGATTTGAAGGTAATTGAGAAAAAATTAATCAAGAGGGCAAGTCATAGGAAAACACTTAGGAGAGTTTGGCCAGACAAAGCAAATAGTCATCCCACTCGGCTAAGCCATTCTGGTCAACCTTTCGATTGTCTATTGAGTTTAGGGCTTCAAATACTTTTATTTGATTAGAAATAATTCTGGTATGCTTTTGAACTTATGAAAGATACCTTAGTTGATTATTTTGAGTTAGCATTATCAAGAAACTGCGAAAAAGTACTCTGAAAAGCGTTCTAAAAAGATTTTTGAAATTCGTTATCTCAAAAACCTAATTTTCAATGTCCTCTCGCCTTTTTTCATCGTTTCAGGACCCATTTTCGGTTTTTTTTTGTTCTTTTAAGTATCAAGGTAGCGGTGAATCAAGTTTTTTTTTGAGGTTTGACTTATTTTTTCCTCGATCCATCCAGTTTTAAACCGAGCTTTTTCTGATCTAATATAATAAACTAATGATTTAGTGACATTATTAGCATGAACTTTCTCTCTTTCCTCAAAAATTTGCTCATTCTCTGAACTTCTAGCCGTAATTTGCAACGGAAAAAATGGTTGTTTAGGAACTACCCCCGTGAAAAAAGGGCGAAAAATGATGGTTGAGAGATAAGAAACCGTCTCGACGCACATGTTCTACTATCACCATAGCCGAGAAAATGGCGTGATGGGGCTTCTTAGGCTTGGAATTTCCATATAAAACCATCGGAGGAAAACAGTTTTAGCTTTGCTGCCGATGGTGCTTTTTTGAAGTTTGACTGGAAGTTTCTGGGTTTTGGTTAGGAATAGCCTTCAGGGGTTCCTTATCCTTCTTTAGTTTATTCTTGAGTTCTATTTAAGGTGATTTTACGATTATTCAGTCACAAATGGCTTCACAAATGGAAGTCTCTTATTTTCAACTTTTTAATTTAACCTAACCGCTTCGAATCTTCTAAAAACCAGATTTTTTGAGCTCTAAGTCGTTTTCTACCTCTCAAAAGTCAGGTAAAGGTCTCCTTTTGTAAATAAATCCAAGTTTGGACGTTCAAGAAGATTTCTTCAAACTTTCTATTCAGAACTCATAAATTAATAAATCATCTGAACTCATCAAATTTCGTCTTTGTTTCAATTCAATATTTCGTGGCTAACTTGTCAAGATTAAAAACTAGACTCTTGTTTCATCGCTTCAAGACCCTTTTATTCATCAGCCAGAGAACTTTTGAATCTCACAAAAAGTGAAGCTAAAAAGAATAAAATTTAGTCCCCATTTTAAAATCCAAACTCTAAACCCCCTATTTTCCAACAATATCTCGCCTTTGTCCCTCACCAGCACTGATCAAACTACATACGAATTTCGACCAAATTAAGGTAACAAACATGGCGACGACGGCCAACACACAGGCTTCCTTCACCGACGTCTTCCTCGGCAAATGGGACCTCGCCAAGACCGACTCCTTCATGTCCGAATGGGTGCCCCTCTCCTACAAGGTTAGGACTTTTTTATGGGACCTGGAAGACCTTGGATGTGTCAGATCGCGGTCGCCTACCTGGTGCTGATCTTCCTCGGCCAGAAGTTCATGAGTCGAGTCAAGCCGTTGGAGCTGAACGGCACGTTGGCCGTCTGGAACTTTGCCTTCTCGCTTTTCTCGGGTATCGCCGCCTACAAGCTCATCCCTGAGCTCGTCTCCGTTTTCCGGAAGGATGGCTTCGTTGGTTAGTTATTTATTTCAGACTTTAACTTGGATTACAAGGGCACTGGATTTATTTTATCTCGTTGGAAATCCTCCCAGACTCTTGTTGGTAGATCGAGTTAAAGTTTTTCCTGAAAACCAATTCAAGAAGTCTTAACTTTCTCAAAAAGCTAAAATTGAGGTCAGACCAGTTTTTTTCAAGTTCCTGAGCATAATTAAGCTCTTATTAACATTATTTCCAATCTCAAAATGCTCCTGGACCCCAAAAATTCATAACTACCCCTAAAATGTTCCGATGCACGATGAAGCAACTTTTCCAAGCTTCTGAGCATGAGCTGTTGCCTACCAATCCAAATTTCCAACTCAAAATCCTCAATAAGTCTGTAAAAGCTTGAAAATTATCAGATTATTGCTTTTTACTCATTTTTTCTGTAGCAACTCTTTGCAAAACCATCGACAAACACTTTTTTTTCGAAAAAAAAAATTTCAAGTCTTATTTGACCATCTGCAACCTGCTTCTTCCTGTTATCTTGTTATATTAAGATAATGAAGTTATCTTTTTCCAAGGACCTTTCATAACTTCTATAAAGAATTTCAACTCACTAGTCAGCCCAAGACTAGCCTGCACAATTACCCAATAAATAATATCTAAATCTCAAATTTCCAAAGATTCAGATCAAATGAAGAGTCCGGATAGCTACCTTATCAATCATAACTAAACCTCCGATTTGCAGCCTCCTACTGCAACAACGAGACCTACTACACGAACCCGTCCACGGGCTTCTGGGGCTGGATGTTCGTCATGTCCAAGGCTCCGGAACTCGGCGACACCATGTTCCTGGTTCTGAGGAAACGGCCGGTCATCTTCATGCACTGGTACCACCACGTGCTCACCTTCGTCTACGCTCAACTCACCTATTCTGAGCACCAGGCCTGGGCTCGCTGGTCCCTCGCTCTCAACCTTTTCGTCCACACCATCATGTACTTGTGAGTCTTTTTTCCTTATTTTCCACTTCTAGGCAGTTTTTTTTTGAATGTAAAAAAGTTCAATTTTTTCTCAAATTTGCTCTTTTGAGAAGCTCTTTCTTCATAGAAATCGTTAAAAAAAAAGCAGGGTAAGTCCAATTTTGCCACATTTTAAAAACTGAAGTCTTATCAGTTTTCTGGCAGTGTTGATAGGATCATTAACACGTGAAAAAAATTCCCAAACAGCTCACTTTCTCAAAAATCAAAACTGATTCTGAGTAACTCTATTCGCTGCTCAAACTGCTTGAAAGCTTGAAAAATGGTTGATTTTCGAGAAATGCATATTTTTCAACTGTTCTGGAGTCTTATGAAATCTCAGAGCCGTGTCAGAAGTTGAATAATCACATTTTCTTGCCGTATTTCCTATTTTGACCAAAAAAAAAGCTGGAATCCCTATGAAAAACCATCCAAAGTCCGAAATTTTTCCTGAGAAGTTGCAAAGAAAAGAAGCTTTCTCTATGACGTTTCCTAAAGTTATGTCCCAAATACATCTCTGAAACACGAAACTTCAAAAATCCATGAACCTCCTGCTTCCAGCTACTTCGGAGTCCGAGCCCTCAACATCCAAACCCCGAAGCCGGTGGCCAAGTTCATCACCACCATCCAGCTCGTCCAGTTCGTCATCTCGTGCTACATTTTCGGACATCTCGTCTACATCAAGTCTTACAACACCATTCCCGACTGCGCTGTCAGGTGAGCCTTGGAAAGAGTTCATATTGAAAGAGGTGCAAAAAAGGAGCATGAAAAATGAATATTTTCTTCAACAACTATCTTTTCAATGGATTCAAGCTCAAACAAAGAGACCAAATAGAATAATCCGGCAATCCTCGCGCTTTAGTGACTAAATAAAGAGCAATAATGACACTAAAAGTTTGCAGCCCTTTTGAGCCGTTTCGTGCTTAAGCGGTACTGATAAAGGTTCAAATCAGCTGATAAAATGACGCAAAAATGAGAAAAACTGACCCGAAGTAGACTTTTTGCAACATTTTACACTTCTTTTTACGGGCCTTCTTTCAGGCTCCATAATTATACTCAAGAAGGATCACAAAGGTCAAAAATAACTGAATTAATGGCGAAAGAAAGAAAAAGGCTTCAAAATAAAAATTACATAAAAAAAATAGGTGAGAAGAATCAAGAGACTGGCCTAAAAGCTAGAGAGCATTCTCAAAAGATTTCTTTCAAACCGTTCAATGAAATTTGTCGAAAAAAACACAAACTATCCAAAATTTCAGCTGGAATGTGCTCTCGATCGGCGGTTTGATGTACCTAAGCTACCTGTACCTGTTCGCCGAGTTCTTCTACAACGCCTACATCAAGAAGCGAAGCCCGACCAAGGCCAAGGCTCAGTAATCCACAATTCCACCGTTTCTTTTCCCTTTCTCCACTGTTTTACGGGCGACTTGCTTTCTACAGTCATTGAAACAAACTCTTTTTTGTCTAGCTGTAGAAATAAAAACTTCAATTTTTGGAAATTTTCATTTTCAACGCGCACACAGCCATCACAACAAAAAACGGATTCAAAGAAAGTGTACAAAATATGATAATCTCACGAAGAATACTTCAGATTCTCGGGGGAACAAGGTATGAAAATTTCGGGGGAATGTGGAGAACGATTATCATGATGAACAGGTCGTGATTCACTGAAAAGTGTGAAACTAAAAAAACGAAAAAATAGGATTTTTTGGATGAAAACTTTTCTCGATTCCAACTTGCTTTTTTTCGTCGTGTTCCTAGTGTGATCAGGCGTTATTTTCTAACTTTTTTTCTGGGGGTTTCGTTCAAATCGAATATAATTTCCCTTTATATTCTCTTCAGTACAACCGAAAAAATTTATCATTTTCTTAACACCGATTTTTTCAAACCTCCTTCTTTCTCTTTCAATACATCTTACACACACGATTCTAAAAAAAAAAATTTTAACGGATTTTTTTTTGAATTTTGCAATTTTATGCACTTTTTGCCTGTTGAGCAGAGTTACGCAATAGCTCTACTACTGAAATTACCTTTTTTTTGAGCTAAAAAATTCGGTGTTTCAAACCAACAGAGTGGTGATAATTAGGTTTAGAAAATAAGGTCCTAAACGACGATCGGGACATTTGCCCGGGAAACTCGAAATTTGGACTTAAAAAAGAATCAAATGACCCAAAATTCTAAATTCGCGCGTAAATCACCGTTACCTTTTAAAACCTACTCTTCTTCATTGCTAGATTCGCGTATTTTTCTTTTTAAACAAAAAAAATCGTTTTTAAAATTGAAAAGACTGAAGCTCAAAAGGAGTCAATCCACAACTTTGAAGGTATGTTAAAATCTACTCAAATTCTCGTTTCAAACTTCTTGAATAATTTTCAAGGCCTTTTCTGATTGAGTGGAATGAAAGTTCGAAAATTCAACAACCTCATTATCCTCGACGAGGAGGTTGGGAATCGAGTCGTGGATGGGGAAACGGCGGCCGGTGTCCGGGCACTCGAGTTCACCCTCGATCACCTCGATGCAGAACAAGACACGGTGAAGCTGAAGCCTCATTTCAATAATCTTATTATAATCATTATCATTATCTATTAAATTATCGCCCATTTCAAATATATGAAAAAAGAACCTCGCGCAGGATATCGTCATGTTCAGACAGGTCATCGGGAAGGTTTGCCGGCAGTTTGGAAGCTTCGTTGATCGACTCGCAAGCTGTTCTCAGGGCTCCGTAGTCGCACTGAAAGTTTCTTATTGATCAAAAATTCATTTAAGAGATTTTGAAAGTTTTTTATTAAATGAGCAAGCGAAACAGGATTTTTTGAACGCCCAACTGCCTTAAATTGATAGAAGATTGAGAATGTTTAAAAAAATGTAGGAACTCTTAAGTGATCCCTTAAGAAATCTCCGATTTACCTTCGACATGATATTCTTGACGAACTCCGCATTGAACTCAACGTCGCGATTTTCCATTTTCGTTACGTGAAGACGCAGTGGATAGCCTTCATTAACCCCTTTCAGGAAGCGAGAAGACATGAAATTGTGGGTGAGGAGCTTCATCTGGAAAAATTTGGATAGAATAGAAATATAACACTTTCAGTATATCAGCAATAAAAAAAAGAGAAATAATTTTTAAAAGAACAAAAAAAGGTTGTATTTCGAAACATACTTCGTTTCTTCTTGAACGCGAAATCAAAAAAAAAAGATATGAAACCGCAATAACGGAAAAGAAAAACGAAAATTCAGAAGTTCAGACGGAACATTCAAACGAGTTTATCAACACAAAACGGCAAAAATCTCGAAAAATACAAAAGAAACGAGTTGAAATGAGTATTGAAAAGCAGCAGGAAGCCGTTATTTCTAGTTGAAAGACTGGAGGAACCCTGATATCGTATAAAATCTCCCTTTTTTCAAGCCGGAAAACCAAACTTCTTTCGATTTTTTTTTTCGAAATGGGAAGGAAAATAGTGAGCTAGTCTCATTGGAAGCGAGTTGATCAAAAAGCTAATTGAGCAGTTTGGCCAAAAATGTCTCGTATTTAGATTGAGCTGACAGAAAATTATTTACAAAACAGATAATGGGCGGCAATTAACAAGTTTTGCATAATACAGAAGCTTCGATGAGTGAAAATGGTAAGGTTAGCGATGAAAAGTTTAGTGCCACAACTCCTGGCATCAATATAACATTATAAAGAACCTGATGAGTATTTGAGAGCAGAAATAGAAGAAAAATGCTACAACCTTAGGTCATTAAACAATTAAACGTGCAATACTGGAAAAAAAAAATGAGTAAAGGAAAAAGATCGCAATTATCACATAGAAAATCGATGTAGCCGTAGTACAATAGGTCGAATATAAAGACTTTGAATCATAATGAATCGAGAAGAGTCAATTGGAAACAAACTAGTTGAGAAAAACTTGATTCGATTATACTCAATTTTAGTTTTAAAAGATGTAGGTCGCATGGAGAATGGCTCAACGCGAAACGACGACAAATGGGTAACTTGGAAAGTGCGCCCGACCAAAAACGGCTTGTTTTTACGCTATTTTTTTTTTCCAAAATCCCGCGAAATTAAAAAAAAATAGTTAGTTATTTTTTCATTCTCTAACAGCTATTTTGATTTTCGCGGAGGTACTTCGAACACGGCATTAGAATCAGTCAACTGAAAAGCAAGACGTTAAAAATCGAGATCAAACCGCATTATGACCGCGGCGCGTTGAGCCATTCCAAATGCGACCAAAAATTTTAACTGGGAAAAGTGAAGGTCTTGAACCTTGTTTCACAAGGGAACTGAAAAAATCGAGTTTTCCGGCTCAATCGTACTCCTCGATAACCCTCTCAACGTTGAAATCTATCGGCGACAGTTCCAGAAGGAAGCGTCGCAAATCGCCGGATCTTGCGGCATCGCGTCGCGGCGTAAAGTCGAGGTCTTCTCGACGGAGCACAGATCCCGGCTGAAATTCGGCCTCGTCGAATTCTTGCGTCGGCGTGCCCGGCTGCCGGTGTAAACTTCTGTCGTTGGCTTCATTGAGAGCCTGAAGAAGTTCAAAAAGTTGATTAAAATTGTTCAAAAAATTCAATACAAACTTTTAATAATAATTTTTCGATCTTTGAAAAAAAAAACTCACATTCTTCGCTGGAACCTCAACTGAAACTTCATCGTTCGTCGTTATTTGCGCAATAATTGAAGAAATCGAGTTGCTGACTTCGGAAAATTCAACAGGAGATATTCCTTCTTCCTTTAACGGAGCTCATTTTGAATAGAGAATAGAAAAATTGAATTTTGTGATTTTTTCGACAGAAAATGACGTGATTCAAAATAAATCAAGCTAAAAACTTTTTTTCGAAACATTAAAAAATTTTCCTGAATATTTGTACTTAAAACTTTCAAAAAGGTTCCCCGAGAATAATTATAATCTTTCCCATTTCAAAATTTTTCAATCAAGGTTTTGCCTTCTTTATACGTTTAAAAAGTTCTAAAATGGGCAAAAAAATTTGTGAGAGCACGTGAAAAAAACGATCGATCTCCTTCAAAAAAATCGAAAAATTTGTTAAAATCGAATTATTCGGTAATTTCAATTATTTATAAAATTCCGTAGTAGCTGAGGTTCAAAAAAACTGAATAAAAAACCCTAAGAATTTCGATATGAGAAAATTGACAAGAATAAACGTTAACCTCATTTTTTTCCATGTTATTTTTTTACAATCAAAGCCATAAATTTTGAAAAAAGTCTCAAAAAACGAACAAAGTTTTGAGAAGAGCTGGTCGACTCATTCGGGTCAACAGACATGAAGGAGTTTTCCTCCTCATTGCTACTTCCGTCCAAAACTCCGGGAAACAACCGTCTTCTCGTTGAATAATTCGAGCACATGGAAACGTCAAAATCTTCTTCCTCTTCGTCGTTTTGTCTGTACACAAATGCTTCGCCTGAATATCCATCAATCAAACTTTTCAGAGTAGTTTATCCAAGTTACCCAGGATCTTTTTCAGATCAATTTCGGAGCTCGGAGGTATCGTGATATCCGTCTGGATGTTCACATTTCGCGCCCGCTTGATTGACCTGAGCATGCAAATAAATATGGGATAGAAGACATCAACGAAAAATTTTTTAAAGCGATTCAAATAACTCTTCTTTCAGGGAACTTTGGCTTGGTAGAAGGAATTTGTAGAGCATTCGAAGAATCCATCAAACTTTTTTTTAAAATCCCACCTTCTAGGCCTTTGTTTAGGCGACGAGGTGCAATAAGCGGCCTTGATGGCTTGCGAAGTGCGGACAGCGTTGCAGAAACCCGATTCGTTGTGGCTTTTGTGGGAAGAACTCGCTTTGAGAACTCCGTTCGAAACTTCTTGCTGTAATTTTCAAAAGAAATCAGTAAACCGCGTTCAAGGCTTCCGATTCCGTGGAAAGTTTTCGTGGTCTTTCATATTTTGAAGCTTTCATCTGGAAGGCGGTATCTAGGCTCTAGCTATATTCTGAGCTTTTAAAGCGCAACTGAACGGACTACGCGCAGAACGAGGCGAAGGAGCGCAAGACCACGCTTCCAACTCGATCAACTACGCTTTGAGCTTCTAATTCGCCAGAGGCGATTTTTTTTAAAATATGAGTTTGAAAGTTCCTGCTAACCGCCTACTGGATTACATCTACAACAAAATGAATAATTGATTGATTGAAAGCTAATTTGACGCGCGCGCAGCGAATATGTTAAATTCCTTCAATCAATTTCCCTGAACGTGGCTTTGAACGAGGAACAACAAAAAAAAACTGACAGATCTTTGAACGTCTGGCGAGAGCATACGAGTCGGTTTACTTTTCCAGTACTTATCGACAAGCTTCTGCAGTTTCCTCTCAACTTCCGGGTTCCTGAAAAATCAGGAAAGATTATAAGAAAAGAAGAATTGAACTGACGGCGAATTATAACTCGCGGCGATTTCTTCGTCCGTTATATTCGCTGGCTTGAGCATCGCCATCTGTTCGACGGTCCATTTGAAGCTGGTCCCAGCCGCTTCGTCGTGTTCTTCCTTCAAAAAAATGCTTCATTGCAAGTATATGTAGATCTTCTTGTTAAAAATTAAAAGGTACTGAAAAAATTAAATGATGAAATAAGAAAGTGAAAAAGTGAATAAAATTTCGACTGAAGTAGGCTCTCGAGGCTTTAAAAAAAATTAATTGAATAATCCAAGAAAAGGTAGTTTTTCTGATTGGAAGCTCTTCAAACTCCAGGTGGATAGATGAATTCCCGGTTCACTTTAGGAATATACAAATTCAACAGGACAAATAATGCTTCTCTGAGCGAAAAATATGATCAAACTCAAAATTTTCCAGGAAAATAAGTTGATTCGAAATATCTAACACATGTTTATTGACTAAAATCTCAACGGATCTCAAAATTCTCTTAAAACGCTTTAAAACCAAGAATAGGCACTATTTTTTTGTCGAGTATTTAGAAAAAAATAAAAAAATTAAAGGCACACACAACACTTATGCCTCTGTTTTTGAATTTTCAAAACGTTTGATGTAATCCTACTATGAAATCATGAGGTTCTCCATGAGAAAAAAATATTGAAAAAAAACCCTTTTTTAACTATTCAACACCAAAAAATTTTAGGAACCAAGAAAGTGTACATGATGGACGCTGTTGAAAACGACACTCGGACTGAAGTTGGTGCTCTTGTGGATGGAAGTGAGGAGAAACGAATCAAATGGATTTAGACTTTTGTTGGAAATTTCCAGCGGCGAAATCGTCGAGATGTTGATTTTTGAGATGGACGAGCAATTTTTTCTGAAAATAAAAAATAATGAAGCCACAAAACACAAATTCTGTTCAAAAAACTTTCCATTACCTAAAAAACACTTGAAACGGCAAATATTTTCATAGGCAAAGTCGGAAGGACCCTCCGAGGGTCCATAAAGGACCATAGAAATGTTCCTTTTAGGGTGAAGAAGGCTATCTTTTTGCTGCCTTTTTGCACCTTGTTCTCAGCCCTTATGCACCATTTTTGCTGCCTCTCCGTTTCTCCACCATTTCTCGAGCCTTTAAAATCCCAGAAAAATGGAAGGCTCGATAAAGGGAGTCTCTTTGCTGCCTTTCGCTGCCTTTTTGCTGCCTTTTTGCTGCCTTTTTGCTGCCGTTCGCTGCCTTTTTGCTGCCTGTCTGCGGCCTTTTTTGAGCCTCTCCCTTTTAGCAGCCATTATACACCATTCCGACTTTGCCCGAGTTTGAACAAGTTGGATTTAAACAAATATACTCACGAATCACTTTTCGGTGTCGAAAAATGGCCAACCATTGAGTTCTTCAAATCTACAGCTGAATTTTCCTTACTTTCCACAGATTTATCATAACTCGATCCATACTCTTTCTAAAAAAACGTTTTCCGGAAAGAATTTCCATCAACAATACCTGATTAGAATCTTTAAATGGAGATCTGAAAGTTAAACGAGACGGTGTTACTGGGGCAATAGTTAGTGGAGACGGATTTCGCATTTGGAAACGCTTCATACTCCGAGAGAAAATTGGCTTTTGAAAGAGCCCATCTTCTTCTTCTTTCTCACCCTCCTTTTCGGCCATTATTGGTGACAGCTTCCATTCTAAAAAAAATCAAACTCCGATAAAAAATTTACGCGAAAACCTTTGGGCTGATCTGCATTACAACCGCTTAAATCAGTGTCCACTACTGTACTATTCAGCGGGTTTTGAAATCGGTTTTCTTCGTCCCCATCTATGAGCAAAGACTGATTTTCGTCCATCTGAAGTCAAATGCAATGAATTTCGCGAAGAGTCATATGGAAAAGAGACATGCAATAAACGAAGAAGTAGAGAAAGTGAAAACTAAAAGAAATTCTTTTAGTTCATGAGTATGATAAGATTTGTAGCACATTCTCAGAAAACCCAATACTCAATAGCTCCCCGCGCCAAGAAAGTGATCAAAATGAGACATCAAACTCCACTCACTGCTAGCTTGAGAATAAAGTAAAAAAAAAAATTTGGGGTATTTTGCGCAAACTTTTTCTTTTTTTTAGCGCTAAGACCCTCAACTCCAATAGTCTCATGCCAGATGTGAATGAAGTTTTTTTGAGCTTAATCTGCTCGAAGAACTCGTGAAAAAAAATGAAAAAAGAAAATTATGCCTTTCGCGCGCTACGGTCACTTTCCATATAGCCGTGGAGCACAATTACCTCGTTTTTTGGTGATCAATTTTTTTTATTGACAAATTTTTATTTCAATTAACTTTATATTTCACTTTGCAATTTTTGTTTTTTTCAACGAGTTTCATGTAGATTCGAGTTTTCATATTGTTCACTTTTTTTGGTTCACGACTTTTCCCTAAAAACGGTCTTTTTTTTTACAGAATGTCCTCGAATCTTCCAAGTTCGCGGGAACCGAAAGAATCCCGAGATCCAAAGCCGTCGCGCCGAAGTACTTCGAATTTGTCCAACTTTTCGGTCACTTCTACGGCAGGCTTCAGCTCCATTGACAACATCAAATCGCCGGTTGTGATAGAGCTGGGAGCTAGAACGACAAAGTAAGAGTTACTGTGATGAATCAATGTGATTAGTGTTTTTCAGGATCGGTTTGGCAGGCGATTCCTCGCCGAGGTCGATTTTCCGAACGGAATTCGTTGACGAAAATTCCGTGAAGTTTACGAGCGTACAGCTTTTGTCACCAAGAAGCAGTAGACTAGACCCAAATGGGTATAATGCTTTGGTCAAGTTCATAAAGAACATTTTCGAGTGAGTTTTTTCCAACTTTTCTTGAAAATAAATTTCTTCCAGTGTTTTGGGGACGATGCCAAAAGATCGACGAGTCATCGTGTTGGAAAACGTTCTGACGGAAACCAGCTTCCGTGTCAAACTCAGCCAGGTATTCTACCAGAACGTTTTTGGTGATTTAAAAATTCTCGAGAAAAAAAAAATTCTCTTCCATTTCATTCTATGCTTGAGAAACAGCCGATTTTAACGAGGTGTCTTTTTTTCCGAATATTTTATGAAACTTATTGAATATAACTGGTATTTTTTTGGATTTTTTTGCTGACTTTCTCAATTTAAAAAAATTTTTTTCAGCAGTATAGATTTTTCTTTTGATGTCATAGAAAATATCCTGAAAAATCAAGAGTTATAAGCTATAAAAAAATAAGATATGGTTAATGAATAAGGTTGCATTAAAACGAAACCGGAGCATATTCGAGTTGTGGAAAAATTCGCTCATCTTCTGTCGGTGTTGAAAAATCCTGGCGAACAAAAATTGTAATTCTAGGCGTATGACGTTAATAAGGCTCAAAACCTGAAATTGTTTGTTCATTTTTTAAATTCGAGTTTTTAAAAAAAGACATGAAGATCATTACTCAGGAAAAAATCCTTCTTAAACTTGAGCGTTTTTTTTTACTTTGAGTCTACCAAATTTTAATAAAAGCCCAGGACTTTCTCACGGATTCCGGTGGTATAAAATAAAAACCAGCGGCTTTTCCGATTTTTTCAAAGGGTTAGGGAACTTTCCGCCTCTTTTTCTTGATAAACTCTTCGTTTTGAGTCTTCCTATATCAAATAGGTATAGTCAATGTTTCCCGACTTGAAAGGCGGGGCAAGGGGCGGGACGCGTAGCGTGTGCGTTCACGGTTCTTGGCGCGAGTTCAATTCAATTGTCGTCGACTATTTAAAAAGCTCGGCAGCCGCTCTTTTTCAATGTTTTCTACTATTTTTGATGCACACATAAACATAATCAATAAATAATTGAAAAAAGAAGTGAAAAGAGCGATAAATGAGCTCTCCAAATAGTCGCTGGTGGTTGAATTGTGCATAGGTAAAACTGAAAAGTTCCTTTGAGGATCCTCAAAGGATCCTGAGAGGGAGATAAAAAGCTTCCTCTAAAAGCTCCTAAAATGATGTAAAAAAGCTTTTGAGCACCTTTTTCATAGCCTCAGAGGATCCTTTTTGAATCCTCTCGGATCTTTTTTGTTGCTTTCCAGCATCTTTTCTGTCAGAGGATGTGAAAAAGACGCAAAAAAGAACTGAAATGATGTAAAAAAGATCTGCTGGGGACCCTTTCAAGGTCTTTTTTTGAGAAAAGCTTTTGGGGAACTTTTCAGTTTTGCCTGAGTGCCAAGAACCGCGTACGCACACGCTACGCGTCCCGCCCCTTGCCCCGCCTCCCTCGCCTTTCAAGTCGGGAAACATTGACTATAGTTTAGCACAGAAAAAGAGAAAAATGTTAAAAGACCTTTTATAAACCGAAAAATACAAGGGAAAAAATGTCGGGAAGTTCCTAGCGATATGAAAAAAATCGGAAAAGTCGCCTTTCGAAAATTTGCTGGTTTTTTTCATACCACCCCTATTTCATCAGCTTTCCGGTAACCTTGAAACATAAAAGAACCCTAGCACTTCATAGTTTTTTTCGACTTCAAAATTACCTAACTTCGAAAACCTCCAGAGCTTCCACATGAGGCTTATTTAATTCCACAAACTTTCAGATAATCTTGGAAGTTCTCCAATGTCCTTCCATTTGGTTCGTGACTTCTCATCTTTGCGCCACCTTTCCTTTCAACACTGCAAACGCTCTCGTCGTTGACATCGGCTCCGCTGAGACCATCATTCTACCTGTACGTTCCATTTATTGTTGCACACCTGTATGGACAATTTTTGTCGACTTGAAATGGGAAATGGGTGAATTAGCAAGGGTGACTACGCGTCGTGATATTTTGGCTGGAGTATCTTTTTTTTTGAAGGAAGACTCAGTTAGACGAATGAAATTATAAAATTAATGAAAATTAGACTTAGAGTTCCTCGCCAAAACCGCGTCGCACACGCAACGCTTCACCCTTGTCAATATAACTGAAGTAGCGAATTCGCCACAGAGCACATTTTGCGGCATCCTTTGATTAGAATTTGCCCTTTTTTGAAAGCCCATTAAAGCTTCAGGTCAAAAAAATCGTTTTTTAACAAAGTTATGAACGATAAACCTCAAAAAAAACTCACCTGTTTTCGCTATTGTATCTCGCCTTTCATTTCGTGAGCAACTGATTATATTTTTCTAACTGTATCATAAAATCCTAGCGTTTTTGAAGAATACATGCAGCCTTCAAGATTTGAGTTTTTTGAGCCCTCGACTGTCAAATCCAAAGAAGTTGACTACACATTTTCACTGTTTCAGGTGTCCGAAGGCGTGACCCTGCTGAGCTGCGTGCACGTCTCCAGTTCTGTCAGCTCACTTTATCTGGAAGTGAGATGCGATCAACTCATGCGGGCGCACGGTCAGCGAGAGAGTCCGGAAGGCGTAAGATCGGCTCTGAGAGATGAGGATTGGAGAATCATCAGGGTATTTTTTTAACTTTTTTTATTTTGTAGTTTTTTTAAGTTTTTTTAGCCGTTTGTAACGTTCACCAGAAGCGACCTTAGTGATCATTTTTCTTAGTTGAGTTATCACTTAAGCGTCCTAATCAGCCAAAATTGAGTTTTGTAGCGTTTTTTCATCGCTCCTTAAACTCCTTTTTCAAAGTCTCGGTTTTTTTTTCTCAAAACGACACGATTCTCATCAGATTGATCCCTTAAATAAATTTATCATTTTCAAAAAATAGTTTGAATAATAGTTCTTGCCTCCTTTCGAGCCCTTTTTTTGTTGCTATTCTGGAGGTTTGAATTCTAGTTTTTTTTTTTGGTGTATCTTTAAATTTTTCTAGATCTCTTCGTTAGGAGCTGAATTTATAAGTTTTTTTTGAAAAATTTCCGAATCATATTTTTGTAATAGTTCATCAACAATACAGATAAAAAAAAGCAAAGAAAGTATTATTTGACTTTTTTTAAAAACTTTTTAACTTTTTTTTTCCTCAAAAATCAAGAAGGTTTGAAGGTTGAGACTTTTATAATTTTTAAAAAGGGTTTAGCCTTTTTTTATGTCAAAAATTTTCCAACCGCGGTGTGAACACAATTTTCTATTGAAAAACGTTCTAAATTGCGAAACGAACCGTATTTCAAGGAATCGAACGTTTTGGAAACGATCGTCGTGAGCCACTGTTTCTGCACGACCCGTGAAAGAGCTCTCGCCCACAAAAAACCCGGCGCGAAAAAACCGGAACCCGAGGCCGAAGAAGTCGTCCTCAAGTTCGACGGGCTCACCCTTATCGTCCCACCTTACGTCAGGTTCCTCATCAATCTGCGGAATTTCGAAATATCCGGCTTGAAATGCAGAGAAATGACGTGCGAAATTCTGTTCGACCAGGAATTGACAATGGAAATGGGCGACGATTGCGCTCTCCCGAACCTCCTTCACGACTTGTCGAGAAAGGTAAAAATTGGAACGAAGACGGTTTCTGTCGACTTCGGTTTTGAAAGAATTCCATACGCGACCGACTTGAAACGGTTTACGCCGCACGCCACTCGAAAATTTAAGAAAACGCTTAAAATTACAAAAATTGAGCTTTTTTGCACCCGCCATGGACGCACTTCCAGTTAAAGATTGCGCTCTTTTACGATTTTTGAAGATTTTGAAGTTTGACAGATTTTTTTTAAGAAAAAAGAACAATTTTCTGAAAAAAAAAAACTAGACCTGGAATGATTTTTCGAAAAATTGATTCGAATTACTCTGAAATATGAAGTTTGAAGTTCAAATTTGATCAAAATCGATAAATTAGTTCTTATTTTTTTAATTTATATGGACTCTAATCTTAGGGAATATGAAATAAAGAGTATTTTAAAAAACAAATTCTGTCGTTTCTCACGTTTTCTCTAAGTCTTTAGTTTTTTTACCTGCAATAACTTTGATTTTTTGGAAAATATGAACTATTTTCCAGGTTTCGTGCAAGTTTACTATAAACAGTTTTCCGTACAGCGATCCAAAACATTTTTCGAAATTAAAAGGCGGGAAAATAAAATCACGTTTTTCGTCAAAAGTAGTCATAGCTGTGTCGTTTCGCACTGAAAAAATCTACAAGATATTCACCTCAAACCCCGTTTTTCACTGTCCCTATGTCTTTAAGTTAAAGGTTGTTTTTTTTTTTTAAAGTTTCAGTTGAAAAGTTTCTTTTTTCATTCTCGATTTAAGCTTTCATAGCGGTCATGGAAAGCTTAAAATCGGTTAAATATGGGCCTAATTCAAATTCATTGTGCCATTCCCAATGCGGTCTTAGAATTTTTAAGCCGCACCGCTTGACATATATAAAATTAAATTTAAAATAATATGTTTTTTTCTTATAGAAAAAAATGTCATTTTAAGCTCCCCATCGATCTGAAAAGGCAAATGTTCTCCAATATCTTGGTCACCGGCGGCTCAGCCATGTTTCCCGGTTTCAACTCGAGACTCAAGGTTGATTTTCTATGACCGTTGACCTTATTATTATCGAAACCGGGCTTCAGGAAGAACTTCAAGCGATGGCGGATCAACAGAAGTTGAAAACAGCGGACGACGTGAAATTCTACCAGTTTGACGACATCAACTCTCAGTTGTACTTGTCTTGGCTCGGAGGTTCTTGTTCGGCTCAAGATTCCTTGACGATACAGTATACCTTCAGCCAGCATGATCGGATCGCTTCAAGACGTCGTCCAGAACCGATCGCTCACCAGAGAAAGCTTCCTGAACGGCGGAAGACCCCAGGATTGGCTTGATAATTTTTCAACGCGGCCTTATCAGGTTTCGTAGTTTTCCGTTTCAAAATTTGACGAATTTGAAAGTTGATAAAAATTTGAAACCCTTTTCTCATTCCAAAATTCGACGAAAAGTCACCTGCTCTATGCTTTAAAAAAAAACTTGCGTTATTCAGTTTTAACTCCTCTTTTAACACATTCCCATTTAAAAGTTCAAATAATAGCTTCTCTTTTTAAACTCATCATTGTACATCTTTGTCAAATATTCAATGTCAAGTCGTATCTTAAGCTCCGCCTCTAGTGCCGCGGTAAACCAATCAGAGAGCGAGCCTTTTCGAATGACGCTATTGAAATTGGCATCAAAATTATGAATAGACTATATAACGAATTTATGAAATCCTCATTGAAAAACTCACAGGAATCTTTAAAACCTATAAATTCTTTTCAGGCCGAGCTATTCGGAGAAAAGTCGCGATGATCTCAACGGCGTGCAAGACTCGCATAATAATTCCGAAATAAACGTGGCTTTAAAAATGTAACGAATTTTCAGTAGTCGGAAAGTTCGCTCGGTTGTGCAAACGTAATTATTTATACAAGAAGTGTTGTCCGGTGATAAATATATTCCAAACACGGTGGTTTGTCGAGAAATTGCGTGGACTTTTTTTAAAATGGGTTAGCCCCTTGAAACAATTGTACAAATGAGATGCACACATTCTACCGTAGTCTATAAAATCGATGAAACGTGAGAATAATGGGAATGAAAAAAAAAATGGTGGAATCAGTGGTGGAAGAGTCGGAGACCGGTGTGGATCAGCGTCATGTCGTGCTCGTCGCAGGCGTCGATGATCTCCTGGTCTCGCACCGAACCTCCGGGGTGCGCCACGAACTTGACGCCGAACTGAAAAATAGCACGGTCTTCGGCCTCCAGCTACAGTGTTCCCTGCATTCTAAGCTCGTCAAGAATGGCTATGAAACAGCTAGAAGCTTTGCGGTAGCTTCCTGCTCTTCTATAGTTTATTCGCCATGACTAAAAATGTTTTGAGTGTCTGCGTCTCTCTGTTCCCTCACCGGCGAGGTCAGAGAAACAAAAATAGCACTTCAAAGCGAGAGGGTCGCAGAGAAGTTCCGCCTTTTCCTGTCGCGAGACCAGATTGTACAGAGCTCAATCAGTCCAGGGATTGGCTTCCAAAAAGATTGTAGAATTTTTTGCCGACTTCATAACTAAACTTTCTGATCTGTCTGCGCTCTCATCTTATCTCAACGCCTAGGTCTTAGAAACATGAAATAGCGGATAGAAAGGAGAGAGCTCAGAGATGACCGACTTTTCAGTTCATGGCGAATGTTGCCTAGGAAACGAAATTCAGAAAAAGCTGATCTGGGAGAAAAATAGGTTCAAAACCTTGAAAATTTTCAAAGTTATATTATTCTTGGAAGATATCCGGACTCATGTCTCTATTATAAATTTCAAACTTGACTCAATGATTCAAAAAAGTGATCAAATTATGATTTCTATGGATTATAATCTGAAAATTCTCGGGTTAAGGAGTTTGGTTGGCTTCACAGAATTTTCCAATCGAGTTGATAACATTTTTTAACGCAGAAGAAGCTTGTGCCTGATTGGCTCCTTCCTATTCAGTACTTGATTCTCACCTGTTTGGCACAGTCGATGTTGTCGCGGAACGGCAAAAACGCGTCAGAACTCATGACGACACCCGTTTGTTTTTGAAGCCAACTTTTGCGCTCTTCCTGAACTTTTTCGGTTAGGAAATTAATGAATGGTTGTTTTGTTGATTTTCCTTTGTTTCTAAAATTTTTCAAAACGAGAATTTGCTGCGTTTCATTTCAGGGAAAACCTCAAAATTTTATTTACTAGAGTTCGATTGCATATTCAGAACATGACCCATATAATTTCAATGCGGAAGTTTTTTACTTACTCTTATCTGGACAAACGTTCATTTATCTTATCATTCTAGTTTCCAGATCATAAAAATCAAAAAAATTTTTAAATCAAGTGGCCTTTTTAGCTAACCAGAATGGTAAGAAAAAAATTTCCCTTCGAATACATTCTACTCCTGAATTCTATTTTTCAGCATTCTTCAGAATCTCTATTTTCGGAGCAATTTTTTCCAACTTCTCACGTTGAAAAGCATGGAACAAAGGCCTTTCTTGGGCCATTTTGGGGGAATTTTAGAGTTTCTTCAAGTATGACGTTCGTGACTCGTGTCTATTCTGGTTCCCCGTCATTCTTTTCAAACCCGAAAAAATAGAGGTCCAGCGGCGAAAAAAAAGTCTTTCCCGCCGCATAATCCCGAGCTCAGAAATGATGGATCGTTCTGACGTCATTGGGTTCAGATTCCTTCCGGGGGATTTTCAGTACAAAAAAATATGGCGGAACCACTTGTCAGGATGTTGAGAAATGATTTTTATTTTTAGAAAAAAAAAAACTGGCGAAATCCATCTTTGCTCTCTTGAAAAACGTGAGCGCTTCAAAATAGATGAGTAATAAATTTGGAGAATTTTGCCGCAGGCGGTCGGTTGATGCAAATAGCTTCTTCGAGATGATTTTCTCTTATTTGAAAGCAGAAAAACGAGAAATTACCTGGGAGAACGGAGGCACAGGAATCGTGAAGTACTCTTGCCACTGTTCGAGTGGAATCTGAAAAAATTCACAAGTTAGAGAGTAGAAAAAATCGTAGAAGAACGGTAACTTGTGTAGTGGAAATTGAGCCGCTGAAAAAAGGCTCAAAAACTCAAGTACGCTCCATGGATAACTGAGTTTTTGATTATCAGTGGAGCGCGTTCCAAGACAACTTTATGACTGCTTTCTCTCGAAGCTATCGTTTTGGACTGGAACATCTACGCCTTCTTTATCCGCGGACCTTTTCCGCTCATTTTCTTCATTTTTTTTTTAAATGTTTTAAACTGTGTTTTCGCATATATTTACTCGTACTCGTAGCGCAGAAACTGTATTTTGAAAATCATTTTTTGCTGTTATTTCGCGGTTTTTTTTCTCTCAAACCTCATTTCCTAGAACTCCAGAACACAAGACGTCGATGGCGTTGGATCTTTCCGAACGTTTGATCGTCGGCTTCCAAGGGAGCGTCAGTACTGTCGGATGCTGTCGGAGCCACCTACAATTTCGCATCTTATAGTTCAACATTTATTTTTCCTGATAACCAAAATTGTAATTTTTTAGGCTGACAAATTTAAAATATTAGATAAAGTTTTTCAAAAAAATTCTTTCTATTGCTTTTTTAGAAGTTTTTTTAACTTCGATTGAGTTCTTATTTTAAATATATCAAGACCTATCATTTCAATTCACGAGGAAAATTTCAATTTTCTTTTCCTTTCTAAAACTTCGAAATACAGTTCAGAAGCTCAAAGAGCACTGAAAATCACGTAAAAGGGGGCATGGTAATGATGTCTTTTGCGGCAGAAGACGCTTATCAATTGGTGATAATCGTCGAAATGTTTCTCAACAAATTATTTGCACTGACGACCACCGCCTCCGAGGTACGTTTCGCATTTTTCTTCTCTTGTTCGTAGTTTGGACTCCGTTGAACTTTTTTTTATCTTGCATTCTTCTTCCATATCATTTCTATTTTTTCGATTTTTTTGAAACTACTGTTTCCCAGGGTCTCTCAAAGTGACAAATTCTTGCGAGGCCTAAATTTCCACTGAAAAAAGCTTTCCGTCGCAAGACCTCATTTGACATCTGTCCATGCTCCTTTAAAACCTTAAAAGTTATGCGAATGAAAATTTTTTTATACTCTCTTCACCTCCAGCTTGAAGTCGAACAAGTATTCACTCCATATTCCGTTATTTTGATCGTTTTCCAAGCCAGCCATGAATGAACTATCATTTTTTTTAAAAAGATTAATCACCGGAAACAAACTGAAGAAGCGATAATGAACTACGAGACTATTTTAAGAGAGAAAGAGTAGGCGTGCCCCTCTTTCTCATCTGAACAACTACCGCCAAACTCTGTCGGCGGTTTCAATAAGCCCCGCGGCGTCTCCATCACAGACGTCTCCGGCCGCCGAGAAGGAGGCACCAAATCTGTGCAGTACCTCGAAGATAAGCCCCGCCCACTACTACACACGACGCCTCAACGCTTTGGTCAGTTTTTGATCTGTCAACAGCAACGGTCAGCGGGACAGCCGTTATTTAATATGTTCTTGTAGATTCGACTTTAATGTACCTTTCTAATGCATTTTTTTAGTACTATTTTTGAGCCTTGAAAAAAACTTTTAAAAAAATGCTCTAAAATCCAGCTGAATTTTAAAAATTTGAATTCACATGTATAATGGCTCAAGTTCAAGCTGAAGTTTCAAAAATTTGTAAAAAAATTTTTTTATCGGTACCTTAAATATTTCTGTTTTTAAATTTTCAATTTAGCGCAAGTCGTTTAAAGTCGGTTGCGTTTGTAAGCTGCCTTGAGCTTTTTCCTTGCAAGCTTCTTATTTTCAGCGATATTTTGGCTTTTTAAAACTTTTTTTACTAGAGAAAAAAATTAACTTCAAAGACAAAATAATTTTTTTCCAGTGAAATCGGACTCATTAATTTTTCATTAACAAAATTTTTTACAAGCCTAAAGAAAATTTTTAAAAAAGTCAAAAACGCCGCGAAA
The DNA here is from genome assembly GCA_904845305.1 of Caenorhabditis auriculariae. NCBI lineage: Eukaryota > Metazoa > Nematoda > Chromadorea > Rhabditida > Rhabditidae > Caenorhabditis > Caenorhabditis auriculariae. The sequence continues at coordinate 245,712 of CAJGYM010000036.1, forward strand.
TTTATTAGTTTTTCGGAGGGGGCGTGTCTTAGTTTGAATAAAGATTTTTGAAAATGAAAAAAGCTCACCTTCATTCTAAATATCAGTTTCTGCTCATTAATTTCTTCCCATGCTTTCTTTTAAATGAAGCCGTCGCAAAATCCAACCATCGAGACACTGTCAATCATTCTTTCCAAACTATAGTCCACTCAACAGTTTTCTAGAGTATTTGAAGGCTTTTGTAGCCAAAATTATCACTAAAAAGCTTTCCGCCTCGAAAACTATTTTGAAACGTGTTCATGCTCCTTTAAAAAAACCATCCAGCCTATTTCGAATTATAGTGTATTACTGAACAATATTTTCAGCAACAGATGCGTCCTCCATGAGCAAAGAAAGTGGGACGTTTCGCCGAGTTGTTGTTGTTTCGAAATAGCTATACGGTGAGAAAATGAGGTCGTCGGTCAGCTGTTGGCTCGTTTTGGCACTGGCGCATTGGTCCGCCGCCCTGCTGATGTTTGATAGAGGTTTATCGTTTTCCTTTGATTGATGATAAGGAATCGCCTTGCCTTTTTCGGCGCTGAATAGTTTAAAAGCGGAAATGAGATACAAACAACGTTGACCATATTCATGAGAGACTAGTTTTCAAATTTAATGTAGAAGGAAGTTTGGAAAGTCTTCAATAAAACAAAAAAATGAGGTGAAGCTCACAAAAAGGTCTTGGAAAACTGCAGAAGCTTTTTTTTCAGCTGTTCAGCCTTTTCTTGTAAAAGGTCTTTATATTTGAACTTCTAAAATTCACGAAAGTTCGCAATTTTCGTCGTAGTTGGATTTCTGAACGGTTCTGGAAAGGTTCCTAAAAAGGTCGAAAAAACTTCATTTCAGCTGCTCTACCTCTTTCTGTTCTTTCTAATAAATGTTCTGTTTTTAAAAAACTCATCTCAGATAGAAGGCTTTGAGAATAAACAAAAACAAAAAAAAAATGCATTTTTGACATACTTCATTAAGGAAAAGGTAACAACTAGTTAATTCTGAACAGGCTATTTTTTTCAAACAAAAAAATTGACTTTTTTTAGGCGTGTCGGGTTGCAGAAAAATTTTTGAGGAAAGTAGCGAAAATCGAAACTTTTTCTCCATTGATTTCTTTAAAATTTTTCAAACTTGAGAACAAATGAGCCATGAAAATAATAAAAACTATAAAAGACTTTTTTTTTCAGTACAAACGGAAAGCGCCTGCTTGATGGCAATGTGCGAAGCCGACTCAGGATGTGTACCGATTGGCTGTTCAATCGACCACTTTGACCGTATAGGCTGCGGCTATTTCCGCCTCAACATTTACCAGTTCAGGGTGAGTTAAAACATTTTTTTCTCAGGTCAAAAAAATAAAATTATTTATCTTAATTGAAACACCAAAAAAATCAAATAATATTGAAAAAAATCTTTTTTTCCGAGTTTTCCGTTCTATTTTTGTGATTTTTCCAATACTTTCCAAGTTATAGTCGGTCCAGAATCATCTTTGGCGGTGAATTTCTACGCAGAGTGAAGAAATTTTCCAAAAAGGCTACAAAATGAAAACACAATGGGAGGTTCAAACCACAGTTCCTCTATTAATAACTTCTAGAATACAGGCTTCACTCGTGTTTGAGCATCTAAATTCCTGCCCTGTTGTTAAGAAGCAATTGATTCGTAAAATAATTTCCAGCAATGCTACCAGCCGGGAATGAAAGACGTCGACGACGAGGAATCGGCCTGGATTCGTTGCGCCGAAGACTACGAGTGCTCTTCCCAGTGTATTAAGGTATATTTCCGGTTTCGAAAAAATTTTTTTCTCACAAATGATAGGTTATTTTTTTATATACGGTATAAAGATGAGTAGTTAGAATAGAAACAAGATAAAAATGCAGTGATATAAGCAGAAACGGACATTGGAAAAAAATTTTAAAAACGAAAGAATGATTCGTAAAAAAAGGACATTTGAAAGTCAATACGTTTGACCCACATAGATTCATTGAAGCCGTTAAAAAAATCGTTTCTAGAAATTAATTTATTCTACAAGAGGCTGTTTTTTTAAATCTCCCCAAAAAAATCTTGACTTAATTTATTTCCTTTCTTCAAAAGATAATCAAAAGACTTATCTTTATTTCTTCTATTGCTTTATTTTCATTTATCCCCTTTGCCACACAGTTCATGGTCCAATGAACTTTGCCTACGCACTCATTCATTAATTTTGAATCATTCTTCGAAATTTCCGGTTCACCGGCTATTTTCTGAATATTCTATCGGATGACGCTTTCTGCTCGTCGAAAGTAAATATACAAAATTTCTTTTTTTGGACATTCAAAAGATCAAAAATCTAACTCCTAGGTCATCGAAAACAGTCTGACGATGATATTCGAGTGACCGGTCAATATACTTTTTCCTGTTACGTTTTTTTTGAACTGTACTTCCACCTGTGCCAGGAGAGGAATGATAAAGACTTCAGAAAATTGTGAAGTGGCTACAAAATTTCGTAATTTTTGAGGAGAAATCTGAGTGATTCACTATACTATCCAAAAAAAAAACTTTTTAAGCTCAAAGCTTTTTCTTCTATTCATTTTCAGAGCAATCTACATGTTACTTTGAATATTTTATTGAATCATTTTTTTAGCTTTTTCAAATTAGTAGTGAAATTGATCCAAACCGTCTCTGTCCAAAACCGCTTTAATTTAAAAAAAGAGGCGGTTTCAAATATTTCGATCTGTTTATAGTTTGCTCTAGTTTATCTCTATTACTCTTGAAAAAAGAAAAGAGATTTCTGATTAACTTTCACGACTTTGAAACATGAGTCATTATTTTATGAATTTAGACGCTGGGAAGCCGATTCCGTGTCAAATGTTACGGCAAGAACGATTGTGAGACTCTGGCGAGGATCCACGACGGAGGCGCCAATGGCTGTCGTGACAGGTCCGAGTTTTCTTCTACTCTTGATAATCCGCATCCGACCCAAAACGACTTGCGCGCAAGAGAATGAAACATCTCATCTTCTAACGGCTAGGCGTTCGCGACATATTGAGCCATTCTGCATGCGACCATGTTTGAATCAATCAATTTTTTTTTTTCAGAAAAACGATCGGTTACTGGAAACGCGTGCGGGACAACTGCGGCCCAGAATGCAACTTGCCAATCTTCACAAGACATTTTTAACTCCCCTATCGACTAAAATCAAAAATTAAGCTTTCCCCGCCCAATTAACCAAAGAGAATACTTTGAAAAAGTGTCGCAATCTTTTTCCTCGATTATTATTCAGTACAAATGATGAAAATTCCCAGTTGCGACGTCACATATGATGTTGAAGTCTTCGCAATAAAGTATATACTTGAACTGTTGAGAAAACTGACCAATTGCAAGCTTTATCGCCGGCCAATCTGGTGCAGTGAATCCGCGACTGTTGTCCAGCGCCCATACCGATGACCTATAAGCAAACATCTTGCAAGGCAAGTTATTTTACTTTGCATTTGGAATTCTCATGAAAATGGGCCAGAGTCTCTATGATGTACCAGGTGATGATTCTGAAAGTCTCAACCTGCGAAAATCGCTAGTTTCCGAGAAAGGACACCTTAAAGTCGAAGAAAACACTAAAAATCCGTTGAAATGGGCCATTTTGGAGCTTTGAACTTTTATTTTTCGAAAACTAGTAACTTGTGCAGATTGAAACTTTTAGAATTCTTTTTCGGTAAATGAATGATGATTTTTATGTTTCTAAGTTTTTATTTATAACTAACGATCGTTTCTCTATGTTTCCATCAGCATCAAGCGCTCAAGATGAAAAATGTTTCTCAGAAGATTTCGGAAGATTAGCGAAACTCTTTGCTTTCTCACCTGGCCTCGCTGAGCAAAGCAGACGCTGTTCGACTGAGCGTACTTTAGGGCAATAGTGGCGACGATCAGGTCATCGATGGCCTGCTTCGTCAGCTGTAAAAGCGCCACCTTCAAAAGTCGGAGATTCCAAAATCTGACATAGTTGGCCTTGCTGACGACGTTCTTGAACGTGTCGCTGTTGACGACGGCGTTGTTCCGTTTCTGTCGAAGTCTCAGTCCAAAGACCGTCCGTTCTTCGGTTTCAGACGGCATGTAGTGTGGGTTGATCTGGAAGGCCATTGTAGATGGGGTTTTCATGTGAAGATGTTCAAAACTTTCTTTTTTGGTTTTTGAAGGAGCAAAGCATTCATTGAACGTTTCTCCAAATGATTTATGACTCGAACCTCGTTAACGGGAACCGGGCGGTCTCTAGAAGTTTCTGTAAATTCCTAGGGATCTCTTAAAGGTGCAAACGTCGCTAAAGTGGTCACTAGGAATGCTCAGAAACGCCGGGCCCGGTTTCCAAGGTCCAAGGAAACATTGGAGTTCAAAGTGAAAAATGGAAATTTCAATTTCAATTTACGGCTACTCTCTCACTCACTCTCTCTGCGAGCCTTTTTTTCAAAACATTTTTGAGCCCATCACAAAAAGGCTGTTAGGCGTCTTCTAGCTTCTATAAAAAACTTCAGAGGGAAGATCGAAACTTAGATTTATCAGGAAAAAAATCAGCATATTATCATGATGATTCAATTAATAAACCTTGAGGATACAATAATTCCCATTTTTCTTCTTAGCCAGCAGAGAAAGGGCGGCTGCGTCGAAGTCCGGCGCGAGAACCCCGTCGGAAACTTCTCTGAGAAAATCGACATATTTCAAGGTCCTCAACTTTTTCCAGCACCTGTTAATGATTTTGGCGGTCAGTTCATCGCATTTTTCCGAAAGAGCGATGAAATCTCCAAAAGAAGACATCCGGTCGGCACCTGCAGAATTTCCAGTCATTTTCATTCAAACCAGCTCAAATTCCTCTCGCTCGGGAGATTCCAACAACATTGAGCCGTATTGAATGATGGGATAAAATTGACTACTCAAGCTTCAAAAAAAACTTATAATTTTAAAATAGCTAATATCTTGACATCGTAAGCATGTTGTAAAACAATTTTTCTTCAAAATAGACAAGGCGACAAGATCGACTTTCACAACGGGACAAGAAAAAAATGAATAAAAAAGGAACAAAGACGAACGAGAAGTTGGCGCGGCGCCAAATAACACTTCTTGGCGCCAATCACATGGGCTTTATCCAAATTTTAAGCAAAGGGAAACCTACCAAGTGCCGTGGAAACTTGGTCACGCCGATTTTGGTTCAACATCCAATCTTGTTCTTAAACACACCCAAAAAACGGTTAGGACTTTGAGGACATTCAGAAAAGACACGTAAAACTGTCACAGACTTGTGTTAGTATTATGGATTATGGAATATTGAGATCTGATAAAAAGAAATATGGGACCGAAAAAATTCCTTAATGACTGTTTGGAGAAGAATGAGAAAGTACGAGATCAGAAATGTAAAAAAGTGAACTTTTATTTTTTTCATAGCCCATTTTCAAAAAACCTTGCTGTCTTGTAAGAACTTATCCTAAAAAGAGAATATCGCCTTTTCGTCCTTTTTTAGCTTCCCATCTATCTAAATCTTAAGTTTCATCGTTAAAGTTTTAAAAAATGAATTATAAACTCTGAAGAAAGTTTTATTATCGTAGGTAAAAAACCGTTTCTCAAGAACCAGTTGGAAGTCGCTAAAATTAGGTTTTTTTAGTTTAGAGAAATCTGGAAAAATAGAGATTCATTATTCATAAAGACAAGGTCTTGAACGACAAGTTCTTTTACTCCGTAAAATATTCGAGTTGAATCTACGCGGATTTCAGTTTTTTACCTCGAGCCCGAGCATAGGCGGCGGCGAGGGAAGGTTTCCTGTGGTCGAGTGGAAGGTCGGAGACCATGCAGGAAGCCGCTTCGGCCTCGTTCAACGGTACTCCAACCGCCGCACCTGGAAATCATATTCCTTTGCCTTTTTTTGTATCTCTCAAATCATGTTTATTTTTCTTGTTTATTTTTATCACAACTGACTGAAAAAGTATTTGATCAAACTAAAAACCTTCTTATAGAAAAATTTTTTTTAGTAAAATGAAGGATTTGGCTATGAGCTTTGAAAAATCTAAAATTCATGCAAAAAAATAAAAAATGTTTTTCTGGTTCATAGTTTTCATTGTTATTCGGAAACTTGCTTTCAATAGGAAATTTTTAAACTATAAGTCAAAATTTGGCTTGAAAGAATTCTAGGGCTTAGAAGTGAACTTTCCAAAATTTAGAATTTTAATTCACACAGATAACTTGGAACCACCGTAATATAACAATAATAAAAAAAGACCTCTGTTCTAACATATAGAAAAACTGAACTACTCATCTAATGACTTTCCAAAACTTCAAAAAAGGTTAAAGTAATCGTCCTCAAAGGACCTGTATACTCGGTCCTGTTGTCTTATTATCCCAAAAAATCCTATCGTTTTTCAAGTGACCACTCCAGGGAACTCCGAGTACCTGCAGGCGACACATGCTTGAACGAAGCAGCGGCAGGTAACCCGGTCGCTTCGGACAGTTCTTTGACGAGTTGCCAGCCGTTGAGGCCGTCCAAAATGTTGATGTACCCCGGAGAACCGTTCAAAACTGAATCATTTCTGTTTCAAAATCAATTGAAAATAGTTTTCTACTCTATAAATCACTCACATCAAATGTTCAATCATGTTCAAAAAATCATAATAAATCTTACGCTCAAGCGAATCCGAAGCAGTCATATTCCAAATCACTTCAGCTCGGAATTGCTCAAACTCTGAGGGAATGGACAAAAAAGTCAGGGACGACCAAAAAAAGTAACAAAAGATCCGAAGACCACCAAACAAGTGGATGAACGCTATGAATTTTTGACGACAATATCAAAGATCAACAAAAAATTGGCAAGTCTAGCGAAGTTTTTCGCCTTCTATACATTCCAAAACAAGGCTTAGGAGGTATTGGGTCAGCGAAATAGCTATTTTGAGCTGAAATTACTTTGGAAAAAAAAGTTCTAGCGGTCATTTCTAAATATATTTGACTAAAACAATGCTATGACCTTTTTTTTTACGTATAGTCTTCCTTGGAAAAAAAAACCCGTTTCAAACATTCTTAATTGAAAAATTGAGAAAAATTTTCACGGTGACTTTTTGAATTTTCTACCGATCTTTATACATCAAAAAAGGTCATAACTTTGGAGTTTTAGTGAACCTTTTATCGGCATCTCATCCTCGACCATGAAAACTTCAGCATCATCCTTTTGGTGGGGATTCGTTCCTGAAATGAAAAAAAGCTCTGCTGGAAAAAGATAGGAGTTGGAAATTATACAGAAAAACTCCTATTTAACGAGAGTAATCTCAAAAAAATTATTAAAAATTTTTTTACCTGTTCTGAAATTTTTTTATAAAATACAAAAAAACTACGACGTTTTGAGTCATTTTCCTGCAGTGAAATGATGTTTCAAATCTTGAAAATTCAAGCAATCCGATGGAAATAATTAATATTCAAGTTTTACTCGAGGTGCTCATAAATATAATTTTGAAAACTAATAAAAAAAAGTTCTGCACTGGAGATCAAGATATTTCAGGTTTATCAGCTAATTTTCCCCTTTTCTAAACATAATTTCTGATTTTTCCTATGAATAAAGTCAAGACAAAAACAGGGAAAAACGAAAGGTTCTTTCGGTTTACCTCTTCGAAGCCGGTTACAAGATTCAGCAACCAATGTTCTACTAGCAATTCAGGTAAAAAACAAGACGGATTTAGTGCAAAAGGCCTTTCTCGGAAACAAAAATTGACGTCGATTCCCTCGGGTATCGTTGTCTTGCCCTTATGACACGTTGGAAGATTTTTTTTGCCGGCTTTTCGACTTCTCAGCTTCTACTTGTCAGCTGGAGTAATGAAAGAAAGGCAAAAAAATTTCGATACGTTTCCCTTTTCTTGAAAATTTCCCCAGAGCCATGATACCATTGAAAACTTCCCAAAAAGCTTATGAAATATGGAAATAATGGTTCAGATGGCAAAGTAAATTCCATAAAAACGTGTGAGTTTGAATTTCTTATTGGGCGCGTTCAATGAGAGAAACGAAATATGACTCGAAATTTAAAAAAAGTAAAAAAAGCATTCGGTGTTTGAAAAAGTAACTTGAATAGGAAAAATATTTTTAAAAATATAGCTGATGAAAATTTTTCAAGTTTATTGTTACTTGTACCTTTTCCTTGACCGTCCCTTATATATTTCCTGGAAAATTCACACCCAAAAAGGAAACATGTTCTTCGTATTGGAACTTTATTTGAGTCACTTCTTTTAAAAGCACAATGAAATTCTTTTTCGAGGTAAAGAGCCTTTTTTCTTTCTTTTTTTCGGGTCATTTAAAGCATTCCCTTCCTTTTGCCCGCAAAAAAACTTTTTTTTTGAAAAGATGATACCAAATTCCATTCTACATAACGGCTTTCAGCTGCTCGGAATACAGTACCCTTCCGAAAAAGTCCAAAATATCATTTTGGGTGTCTCAGTCTTTCAGATTAATTTCGAGTTATCCTTTTTCAAAGAGCTTGTTTCTTGTTGTTATCAATCTAACCTATCAAACCAAAATGGTAAGACAGATTCGATAGACAGCTTGGTAGAAACGGAATGAGTTTAATGAAATGAACCAATAGAATTATTTTTAGTCGGACCCGTATGATGAAACTCCTTTTTCTCTGATTCCTATTGGAGAGGGACAAAAAAAATTAGTGTAATATTTTGACTTTCCCTTTCCAAGTTTCTGTATCAGAAACTGATGATAGTCTTTTCCTTGATTTGCAACGTACCATAGCGCAGAGGAAGCGATCTTTCTCCGCTGCCGGCAAATCTCCGTCGCATGAAGCCCGAGATGGATTCGTCGTAGGAAGAAGTGTGCTCGAACGCCTAAAACGACTAAAAATAGGGAAAAAACGTTCTTTATCTACTTTTTCTCGTCCCTTGCCATCAATTTTTGATTATGAAAACTGAATTATCCCTCTCTACAATCAACTTTCTCAAAGCAGGTTTGTGCGACCTGGGCCGGGACGACCCGTGTACTAGGTCTCATTTTTTTTTTTTTGCGTGGAAGCTTGATCGGGCTAGGCTTTGAATAAAATTTTCAGACTGCGTCAAACCCCCCTCAATTCATTCACTAAAAAAATTTTACTTGTTCAAGCGTAGTTTTCGTTGAATTACAAGTTAAAAATGAATCAAAAGCGTGATGTTTGTCGTTAAAAAAAGTCTGGCATTTTTCTTGAAGGAACTTTGCCCTCGTTGGACTCGGCCGGTCTTTCTTGCTTGAGGCCTCGTAAAGAGCGGGCTGTGTCGGGCTTTGACGGGCCGGCCCTCGCACAAGCCCGAGTCCCAAAAATGAATAACAATGTTTGATGCCCTGGTCTTTGATTGACGTTTCTGTTTATGACACAGACCAAGGGCAAAAATGGAACCCAAAAAAAAAAAAACTCGTCGACCCCGAACATCCGGCAACTCCAACCAACTGGAAATGAAAAAAAGTTGAAGCGTGTGCTTTTTTTTCGTTTCGGTCGGACCAAGATTAATCGGGAACCTTCTTTTTGAAGAGTCAGTTTTCAGAGGCATTTTTCATTGAGAACGCCTCGAAAAACATAAAGTCTATGTGATATATGTTCGGAGAGATTCTTTTTTTGACGTTTCACTCAGTCAGAAAGGAAAGTGAAAAAGTAACACATTCGCAATACTCTGGAGGAAACAGAAACAGAACAAAATTAGAAGAATCGCCGGAAACTTTTTCTCGGGAAAAGGTTGGCTAAATCCTACTCTGCCTGAAAAGTTCATCTTCTAACGCTTATTCAACTTGTTCATTTTATCTCATTATAGTTTATAACTTTCAATGTTTCATTGGATGAAAATAAAACTGAATCAAAATAGAATAATCAAGTACCCATTTAAACATTGCCCTTCAAACTTCTTTGCGCAGAACAGAAATCAAAAATTTTTTTCAAGAAAATTTTTAATTTTGACTGTTTCTAGGGAAAAAGTTCAGAAAAGCCGGTACGAAATAGGATTTTTCAAAAAAACAAGAATTGAACTTTTTTGAAATTTCGAACAATGACAACAAGATCAATATCACGAAAACTTGAAAAAAACTCACCAAGTTTCTTAAAAAAATTGAAAATTGAAAAAAAGAAAGTTAGTTTCAATTTTTTTAAAAAAAGAAGCAAAGTTTACATGACAGATTGACGACGATTTATTTATTTTCTTGAAATACAAAATCTTTAAATATTCACAAGGCTGATGATTTTTTGCATGGAACTTGAATTTTTCTTCGGATTTTCTCAAGCATTTTTCCGAACTTTTAAATGAGGATTCCTCATAGTCGATACTTACACAGGTAACGGCTACAAAGTATGTTCTTACAGACTTTGAGGAAAAGTATTCAAGAAAATCACGAAAAATTTCAAGCTTCCCACTAAAAGGACCACCCTTGCTAGAAGACAGATTTACGAGGACTTCCTTGTTGGAAAGCTCAACCCAAAAAAAAGAACTCTAGATGATCGGAAGTCAAGTTCTTTTCTGAAGTAGTGAGACCATCGGGAGGGCCTCTCAGACGAAATTGGATGAACTTCCGTGGGTCGCAGACCTTGGGAACGCGCTGAAGTCGCCCGTAGATGCGATCGAAGAGTCGCGAGTTGCTCTGCGACCGGTGACGCGACTCGTCGCTGATCGACGACGTCTGCGGCTGCGTCCGCTTGTACGCCATCGAAGAGATCCGCGACATCGCGGCCACGCCAACAGCGATTCGCGACTACGTTTAACGACGGTACTTCGACTCACCAAGCACTCCTTCAAGCTTATAACCTCATGGCGATATTTGAACGCACGATGAAAAATTGAGATCACAATAAAAGTACGAAATTAACAACAGATACACCGTGGAGAAGTACAACAAGGAGTCAAGGTGAACTTGATCGAAAAATCAGAGATTTTTTTGAAAAATTTGTAATTTCTTAAAAAAATTAAAAAAATGAATCAACGGGACTGAAGAGCTTGGAATATGGTCTCTTGAAACTCGCCCATCTTTATTTAAATTTTTTATAAATTTATTCTATTAATTATAATGCAATAGATGTACAGATAGCAAAAAGACTAATTTCAAAAATAAAAAAAAATTTTCTAGTCAAAATGAAAAACCTAGGTTTTAAAAGCTGGATAATATTGGCCACTTTTCTTAAAAATTAACGGGCAATTTGACTTACGTAAAAAATTTAAAAAAACGAATGGAAATTTGGAAAAAAAAGAAGGAGAAGTTTAGAGTCAATTCTAAGTTCAAAGTCTTGGAAGAGTGGCACTCAAAATTTGCAACTTTTGACCCACTGCTTTTCAAAACTCTCTTATGGCTTATAAATAAACCAATAGGAAGAAAGGGATCAAGAAAAAAGGAATGATAAAAATGATCTTTTTGAATTTTCATTGAAAAGCTTAAGTTCAAGAAGTCTCTGAAGCTCGGAAAATGTCAAAGTCCTCTTCCTACGAACCTTCCTTAAAGGAACTACATGAGAAACTTCAAAAAACCAGACCAGAAAATTTCTCTTCAACTTTTATGCTCCTCGACGAACACGGAAAACAAGAAAGAATAAAAGTTTTAAATTGAAAAATGCTGGTTCGGCTGTTTTGCTCAAAAATGAAAAATAACAACGAAAAAGCAAAAAGTCAGTTGGAGCATAAAATTGGAGGTATTGAAGCGCGTTCAACATTTTCCGCCGGAAATGGGTTCACTGAAAAATTTGGGGCCTAGGTTAATGTCACAGTATCCGGAAAGAGAATCGGGAGGTCAAGAACTCCATAGTCGCACTTTAAGACGGAAGTAGGATATTTCTAGACCAGAGGTCGTGAAATTTAACGGTCCGTGAATGTTGAGCCGTCAATGGGTTTTTCCAACGGAAATGTTTCGATTTTGATACTTTCTATCTTTCTAAATATCAAACTACAAACATTCATCGTCACTGGAATAAAATAAAATTGTTTCATGTAAAAAAAATTCTTGAAGTACCGTCATACACTGCGCTCAATAATAATGAGTTGAATTTACTGAGAAAAAAATCTGCGAATTTTTTCCATGAAATGAGATAGTCTTAAAGCCATTACTGTGACACTTTTTGAACGAAAAAGCCCTTGGAGTCCGTTTTTTGAAACTTTAATGAGAGAAAAAAACATGAAATTTTGTTTCGTCAAATTATCTTTATAATCAATTTTTTTTTCTTTTGTAAAATACTTTCTCCATTTTCCTAGTTATACAACATTCACTACGACTCGAAAAAAGTCTGACTTGTCTACTCCCTTTTTTCTCTCATCGTCGATGTTTTCAACAGAAGAAAATTCTGCTGGTGAGAGAAAAATAGAGCTCAGACTCGCCAGACCATTTCAAGTCCTGACGAATGATCTAAAAGAGTTTTCAATCGAAAAATGTTGAAAAATTATCTGTCTTCGAGAAAATATTTGGTGGTGGAACATGGAAAGTTGAACGTAAGGACATGGAATACTCTATGAAAAAGATTGAAGGATTAAAAAAATTTCTAATAGGGCTAGTAAAAAGATATTTAAAAAAAAGGTTGAGCTTCGACTTTTCGCTTTTTTGTCGTTATTTTTAATTTTTGAGTTAAACAATCGAACCATAATTTTTTAATATTTGACTTTTGTTCTCCTTTTTTCCAATGTTGGACAGAAATATAAAAGTTGAACCCAACGGGACTCATATAGAGGACGAAAAAATCCTGAACCTTGTCAAACTGGAAAAAATAGCTTCAGGTCTACTAACGGCCCGCTTTTCGCAGAGAACACGGGGACGACCTAACTCTTAGATAAAGTCTTGTGCCGCCGCCGCACTTCCATCAGCACTTTCCGCAGCAATCCCTGTGGGAAGAGCGAATTCGCTCAGGAACGACGACAATTTTCGGGTCTGAGATGAGTGAACGAGGAATAATCATACGGCAAGAACATTTTGAAGATATTTCGGAGTTTCAGGTCTTCGCGTTAGTTCGGAGAAACCCGAAAGCTGAGAAGATTTCATTTGGTCGGAAGGAACAAAGTGAACGTCTTTCGGGGAAAATCTAGTTGAAAAGAATAAAAATTTGTTCGTGGGAGAGAAAAGGACGGGTTGGGTGAAATTTTGAAAAAAAATAATTATTCAACTAGACTCGACTCAATTTTCATTCGAACAATTTTTGATGGAAATTTCCTACTTATTTCATTACTGCTGAATACACTTTCGAAACAAATTCCAGTTTTAATGGTCCCTTAATACTGTTACTTAATAATGCTTAAAAAACTTTTAGTAGTGAAAATGATTATTTTTTAAAAATAATCCAATCCAAACTTTCAGATAGCAATTAGATCCGAAAATTGGAAAATTCACAAGTTATACGCCTTGAGTAGGCAGAATGAATCAAAAAGGGCCAGCAGGCCTCTCGAAAACCAGCAAATTAGAAATAAGCATCTACAAAAATGACACCTCGAGCTTCCGAAATTTTTTTTCTCATTTTTTTGTGCTTCGGCCAGTAACCCAGCTCTCATTATGAAAAAGTCTTGCAAAGAAAAGATCAGGTGAAATTTAGGTGGATCGAAATTTATAAGTGCTTATGAAAGCTGAAAAATACTCTGAAAATTTTGACCTTCCAAAATTGTGAAGAAAAAAAATTGGCGACTAAATCTCCTCGGCTAACAACATCAAAGCCTCGGCAATTAAACCATAAAAAAGTAAAATCAGTTGGGATTTTCTCTCTGACCAACTGCCGTCGCTTCGGGAGCGGCTTCCAACGACTCAAACTGGCTCGAGGAAACGGCGGAAAGAAAATTGAAATTTTTTCGCGCCTGAGTATCCATCTCGCTGGCCGGCCGTTTGCTCAACGGCGTCACACATATACCCAAACAAACTCATCCGTGGGACATCCGTAATTTGCTTAGACCCACTTCCGTCGACGCCTTCTTATGGCCCTTTGTTGCTCATCTTGGGAACGCCGGTTTTTCCACAGAACTTATCGAATTTCTTAGTTCGAAAATGAGGATATTCCTCAGATCTCACTCAACCATTCGAAGAAACCGAAAAATCTCTCACAAAAGTACCGGCTTAAAGGAAAGCCGGAAGCTTCTGGAGCTTCTGAAGAAGCAGAAAATACTATTACAAGATCCTGGTTTTTAAAAATTTTATTATTTCATAATACTACGTCAAAAAGCTCCCAAAGGCGCTTTAAAACAAAAAAGTCTTTCTCTAAAGAACTGTGAACCCAGAAAACTTTGCACGGAAAGATCCAGAGGTTTTGAAAAATGACATTTACAGCCTTCATGAGGTGATTTGGTACCGAAACGGAGTGAATAGGGAAAAAATATATACATTCACCGGCATTCAATGTTAGTTGATGATAAGAACAGAATATTTTAAGTAAATCAACTTAGGATTTTACGCTGAAGACCTGAAAATCGAACAGAGGACGAGCCGTCAAAAACGAGCTTCTAAAAAAATTAATTATTCAAAAGACTCTTCATCTTCATGAAGTTGGATATTAGACGAAAAGTCTCATCAAGTCGCTTTCTTTTCATAAAAAAGAAAAATACCAAAAAAATTATGAAGACCCTTTTTTTCTAACGCCAAAGCCTATTGGTGGAGGAATCCGATTTTTTTCGTAGAAAAAAACTCGTATTTTATGAGATATTTTTTTGCCTTGCTCCTAGATTAAAAATAAATTTGATCTAATCAAAAAGGAAAAATACTAAAAAGCTTTGCAAAAAGACGAAGATCACCAAAACTATCTCATTATCATCCTAACTACAAGAATCCAGTAACCATCTCGACACAAACTCCAAAAAACGAATCACATGGCTTCAACGGAACAAGGTTGAACAGAAAAAAGGAGGGGAAATTGTTGGAGTAGGAAAAGTTTCCAAACGACGAGGCCTTTTACAACCCATCTTGTATCCCAGTCGGATCCTCGCCAATTCCAGCAAAAAACTATGGACGGCCAGCAAAAAAAAAACCTTCAATTGGCAGTTCAATTTCGCCTCGTTTTCGTCACGATTGCATCAGTTGCGAGAACAGACCAAAAAAAAAAAAGAATTAGGCTTGCCAAGGGGAATTACAAAGGGGAAACTTCCTCAGAAGGTAATTTGCAGGTAAATCGAATTTTAGAAAGATCTACGAAAAACTATGGAGTAGAAGCAATAGTTTCCGATCCACAGAATATCACCAGTTTTTGAATTTTTTTTTACATGGGTATTGTCAAAAAATAATCGTGAAGCTGTTACATCGAACTGACACGGTTCAGATTGGCACTTTATTTTTTAATGTGTCCGACCAAAAACTACTTGAGCTTTGCGTTATCTTAAAACATAGAGGCGAATTTGCTCAAGGTCTAGCGGTAGAACAAGAGCCATAAACTGGAAAATAAAACGTGGTTTTTGAGATCTTCCGTTTTATTTAGTTCCCAGCCCAAGACCCAAAAGTACTCCAAAATCGCAAAATTTTTCCATTTTAGAACATTTTTATCATGTTCCAAGGTCTGCTCCCTTATAGCCACTGAGAAATTGAATACCAGGAAATTTTTACGTACAATTTTTTTCAAAAATTTCTCCAGCTAATCCTTGCTAATTAAAAATCAAAAACATCGAGAATTTTCAAATTAAATGATTAAAATAAAAACTTTTCCTTGAGCTCTCCTTCATTTCCATCTTCTTTTCTATTTGATAATCATCGATAATTCTCAACTCCATGTTCTAAAGCCGATTTTATCTTTCAATCCTTCCCTTTTTCATTAACATCATCCTCTAAATCACGCCGTTAACTTTGAAAAGTTCATTAGAATTTCGATCCATTTTCTGTTAAACTTTTCCCTTTTCACAGCTGTTTCAATCATCGAATACCATTTACTCCATTTTGAACTCAATTTTTCCCAATAGCTTAGAAATTAGAACTTTTTTTCTTTCGAACGAACCTTCAAAGCCAGAATCTGACGATACTCGTCGCTGGTACCGCCGGATTTCAGCTGAAAAATATCAATTCTTAAAAGAAATACAATGGAAATTTTTCGGAGATCTCAAAGAAATAAAGAACAAAAATGAAACAAAAGTTTTGTCAGTCACCCTTTATACATTTTTTTTTCGGAGGGAAGATGCATGACGAGTTGATAGAAAACACGAAAAAAGGCGGAATTCTCAAATTCCTCTGAGGATTCCTGTCAATCTCTTTTGTTCGTGTTTTCATTTCATAAACGAAAACCCTTCAAACTGCCTTGAGAATCACTCTTTTCTCTTTTTTTCTAGATTTAGGTTATGGTAAGTGGATATGTGAACGGAACGCTGAAAGTTCTAGAAAATAAGTCAAGAGTTCTAAATTTTGAGGGTAGCGAGTTCGAAAAAAAGGTTCCTATCACTTTTTTAAAAGAAGCCTACACTATAGTCAACTAAACCCGATCAGAAACGCGTTCGCCGCACTGGCAATGAATGAAAGTCTCGTGGTTACAAGTCTAATACTACCTAGGAGTTTTTGTGTAAAGTTCGAGTGTAAAAACCTATAAACTGAGTCGCAACCGCAAGGCTAGAATCCATTCTGCATGCGGCCAAAAAAACTTGTCGTCGTGAATGAAGTTGACCGGATTTCGGAAATTCATTTCAGATATGACAAAAGCCTTCAGTTAGATAAACTCTGAGCCCTTTCTCTTGAGTTTTTAGAAAGTTCAATAAAAATCAAAGACATTGAAGTAATCAGCTATAAATAATTTCCTTGTGGGACTACATTAAATAATCTGTGAAGTTCTAACATCTAGGAAATGAATTTTCAGCGAAATTTCCAATAACCTCGATGTAAAACATGAAAAAAAGTTTTATATGAACTATTTTTTTGAAAAATACTTATACTCGTTACCTTACTACTCCTTTGACAAGGAAGGAAACTTAACAGAGAAGATCGAAACTTTCAGAAAATATTCTCGAACACTCTCTAAAGAAAAATATGATAATTTAATATTTTTTTCTTACTCACAACATGCTCAAATTTTAATTTTTGAACTTATGAATTTTCAGAGTACAAAACAAATACTGCGCTGAAAAAATTGTAACTCTAAAAATAAAACATTTCGTAGAAAACTACCCCCTTAGATTGTTGAACCAAATTTACAGAAAATCCAAATTTCACACCAAAATTACCTCCCTGGTTTTTCATTGGTCTCTCTCTCTATCTGCGCTCAATGAGATCAGCCAAATTGGATTTCTCCAATTTAACTCTTTTTCTGACAACTTTATTTTCTATTTCTTTTTTTTGTTTTGGACAAACGTGTGCCCAAATGAGGAAGCAACTAGTTCGGGAATGCGAGTCGTTTGGGTCGAAAAAGTGGATTTGGGTAGTGTGGTGCAAAGTGAATTATCCGAGAAAACAGAAAGTTGGACAGACAAGACGGAAAGCAAGAGCATTGAAAAATTAATATCAATGGAGGAAAACTTGGTCAGAAGCTTCATCTTGAGCTTTTCCATGTTTTGCGGTACTCTCTATGAATATTTTTACAAGTTGTCCAAAAATGAATGTTATTATTTTTTTGAACCCCTAAGTAAACTCTATTTGTTCATATTGAGAGGGCTAATAAAATTTGAAGGCAACGTAGTTTTTTTTTTCAAAACAATAACTTTGTTAAAAAAAGTTTAAGAGTTGAAAAAAACTTTTTAAAAAAAGTTAAGGTTACAACGTTAAAATTTAAGAAAAAGTGTCACAAAAAGTTTTTCGGCTCATTTCTTTTTTTCAACTTTTTCGTTTTTTTATTTCAGAAAACAGTACGGTTTAAAAAGACTGAAAGAAAAGGATTTTGAAAAATTTCTGTTCAATGTGAAGCCAATTTTTCCAATCAAATGCATTTTTTTCAATTAATGCAAGAAATTTATTTTTAGCTCAACTCCAATTTTTTTCTGAATTCCTAAAAAAATTCCACATTTTTTTGAGTAGGGAACCCAATAATTTGAATTCTTCACAAATAAGAAAATAATAGTCGGGTTTCATTTTTCGCTCACCTCACACAGAAAATACAAAGGTAGTGTGTTGAGAAACTTATGAAACTTAGTAAGTAGGTGTTTTAGGGCACCCTGATCTCAAAAAAGTTAGAAAAAAGTGCGCCCTTGTTGTTCTAGTCTAGTTATGGTACCTCAAAGTGAACTTTCCGTTTCATCTTTCATTTACCGAATTTTCACTGAGTGTGAATGAAATTAATCATTATGAACAATGAGGCAAAAATAACCTGCTCGACGACTTTGAGGTAGTCGATGGGGTCGCAGACAACGGTCACCCGAGAGAAATTCTTGGCCGCCGCTCGGAGCAAAGTGACGCCTCCTGCAAGTCTGACACCCGCCTTCAATCTTGCCTATTTAATTGCAATCGTCCTTTAAGAAGCTTTGGAGGGTATTTTCCCGTTTTGAGTTGATCTGATGCATTTCAATGAGTTTCAAAGCCGCGGCCTTCGAATTTCCAATCAAAATTGGGCTCACAGAAAAGTTTAAAGGATCCTTATAGAGAAAAAAGTAGTCTTTACAGAGTCCAAAGGCCATTTCACGTGTCCAGTTAAACCTCACATACTATAATAGATTCATAAAATAATCAGTGAAAGAAAAAAAAAACGTGAAAATTCTCCTGTTAAAGCTCCGTTTCAATCACTTGTTTTCAGCCCATTTTCGCGGAAAAATCCAATATATCGTACACTTCATTTTAAAGTTGAAAACCTAGCTCCGAGACCTAAAAAACCTTTATAAACGACCTAAAAATCTTTATAAAAACATCATCCCGACCAAAAGTCGACAGAGCCCTATCCAAAATCAGTCCAGACGTTCTTTCAAAAAGTGAAAAATAAATAAACTTTCTCAATTGCCTAAGGCGTTCTGGCCTCAACTTCCGCAGACACTTTCCCAACTTAACTTCCATGATGAGAAATTTCAAGCCAATCATCCTCGAAATATTCAAAGAGAAGAAAAAACATGCTTCGAGGAGAACAAAGACTAAGTTTATTGAAAATCTTGGGAAAAAAAGGAACTTTTCCGTCGGTCACAGCCACACTAATCCCTCATAAAAACCCAAACATTAGAAATTTCCAGTCATAAATCGTTTCGAGCTTCGAACCAATTCTTTTCTACTTGAAAGCGGAAGTAGAAAAAATTTCAAAATTATATATTTTAAACTTTTTTGAAGTTCAAGTTCTACCGACCAAAAACCGTCTGATATGAAATTATGAAAATAATTGAGAAAAATTGGTCGACGTTTAAAAACTGCTATCTTTGATTACTTTTTCGGCTGCGCAACAGAAAAAAATAAGAATCAGAGAACGCTATAGATAGACCGGCGGGAGAAAAAAAAAAGTAATTCAATGATTTTTGAAAGCCTTTATAATAATATAAAATCTAGTTTCAGTCAGAGAACAAAGCTTGCGAATTCTCAGTAATAATAAATGTTAAAAAAATTGATTTCAACTCGTTTTCCTGATCAAATTAAAATAGATCCAAAAATATCGATGAAGTTCAAAAAACCTTAATTTTGAAAATGCAGATATTTTTATGGTTTTTCTTCCCTTAAGTGGTCATTTCTAGATTTGAAAAAATTACAAAGCATCCTTTAAAGAACCAAAAAACAAACTGACCGATGTCAATATTCTCGATGGCGTCGGTCAAAGAACAGTCCTTATTTTTGGTAGCCTGACGGAATGGGTACAAGTTGCACACGACAACGGAGACCAACGAGAATCCGTGGCTCTGGAAATACAGACTTGAGGAAACGAACGCGGAAGTTCTTTTCGATGTTTCCCTGCCCTTCTAAACATTTATTTTATAAGCCTCGACGTCTTTCGCTCGACTTGTCCCCGACAAGGCACGGGAAGTGCAGAGGAAGCTATTTTTCGAAGCCGTTCACCCAGATTAATTAGTTTTTTTGGACACACGCCAAAAGTCAGCTTTTATTAAAATTCTCTGTCAAGATTACTGATATAAAGTCGATTCAAACAGCCTTGGAGCAGGCCCAATTTATTGAAAGATTCAGCAGCAAACCAGCGCATTGCTACTTTATATTGGTAATTTACATGCATTATTATATGTTTTTAACATTTCAACCTGGATTTTTGAAACAAAACCTTTTTTTTTTAAAGCCAAACCTCAAGTTCATTGACGTCGTCAGGAGATTGCCGCGCCAGAATACCGGCGTGGACGGCTGGATGTAAAGTTTTCACCCGACCGGCCAACATTTCCGGAAACTTGGTGATGTCAGAGACATCTCTGAATGAAGGTTTGAAATATAAGGACAAAAAAACGAAATAATTTACAAACAAAAAATCCCTTAGTGAAAGATTATGTACACATTGTATTTCATAAGAAAAACATTTTTTATTCACAGATTTATGAGAAAAAACCGTCCACAGCAATGTATACTGCAGAACGAGTTGGAAACAACGAAAAAATATGAAAATTCACGAAATAAATTCCTTTTTTTTTAATCGCTTCTCACTGAAAGTGCGCGCCATCGAAAACTTTTCGAAGAATAATTTAAATTTTTTAAAACATTTCTTTCTTATTGTAAAATGGTCACTTTAAGTTCATATCTGCGCAAAAATCGCAACGAAAAGTTTCAAAATGTTATTTTCAAAAAGTAGCGAATTTTTTTAGACTAGTTCCGATTTGTGTGAACACGCGAATACTTTTTTTCTTTTTTTATTTTTTTGTAAATTTTTCCAGTTAGAATGTACCTTACGGGAAGTCCTTCGTCTCGGATAGCCGCAGCAGTTCCACCCGAAGCCACAAGATCCAGACCAACATCGACAAGTCCTCGAGCCAATGGAATCAGGTCCGTCTTGTCCGACACAGAAATTATAGCTGGAAAAAGAGAAAATAGCTAGATCTTCGAAACTTAGAAACGAACCCAGTTTCTGAGAACTCATCTTCGAAATTAATTAGTTCAAAATGTAAAAATAAGATCAGTGTAAAGACAAATTTGGTCGAGGCTGTCTGTTTCTGAAAATAACGCCATTTCGGAACATTTTTCGATTGCAGAGATGATAAGAATCTTGCACTCGAGAGGAAAAACAAGCAAGAAACTAGATAAAGAAAAACTTTGCAACCTTTAGAAATTAGGGAACATGAAAGATAGTTACAAGAATTACCTCATTATTAACTTTTTACGTGTGAAAAGTAACACGGGAAATTATAAACTTAATAGTATTCCCCAAAGTGATGTCAAAAACGCTAAAGAAGACTCTATAGGTGCTAACTTTCCATGCTAGGAAATAAATTTTTATATGCTATAAAAAGGTCATTTTTTGATCTCTCTCCGATCTTTGCGCGTCTAATTAGACTTGATCTTTTTGATTTCAAAGCCGCCATTCAGATAAAGGAATTTATCACAATACAGTACACGTATTTTCCGGTGAACATAATTACAATAAACGATTGAAAGTTAGAGCCAAAATCAGCGCATAAAACTTTGGTTGGAGATCCCGCAGGTTATTAACAGAAATTATGATAATTTTTTTAAACAAATTAGTATATTTACATGGTAAAATGCGCTTCAATGCAGTACATAATCAAATTACAAGGGTTTTTTTTTCAATTCGCGGACGTCGTTGGATGGCGTTCGTTCAAATTTCGCGCCAAAGAGGCCGAGCGGGAGAGCGAATGCTGCGAAACGCTGTTCTTCAACGTGGCCGCCGACGTTTCTCGTGTTAGCTGAAGAAATAGAAAAAAATTTTGAAAAATTTGGAAATATGCCTAATTCTAAATTTTCATGTCAAAATCTTCTTTTTGAAGTTTAAGGAGAAGATTTTCTTTGATCTTTAAGGATAAGTCTAAGTAAGAGCTGCAAAAAAGCTTCAACTTCGCTTAAAAATATTTCGAGCGTTTTTCAATAGGCTGAAGGAATCTAAAATTAAATAATCGAACATAGAACACAAAAAAATTGCAAGAAGAAGGAGCTGCAATAATTTTTTTTGGTCTTTTTTTGTAGATGAAAATAAGTCCAAGTTCGTTTTTTGGCTTTCAAAAAACTTTCTTTTTTTCCTCCAGCTCAAAAAAATTCCTTTCATTGACAATAGGTTAAAAATTGTGAAGAACTCCGAAAAATGCTGAAAACTCACATCTCGTTCCCTAGTATTGGATCTGTGGAAGGAAGCGACTGAACACTTTGACGACGGTGCGGCCCAAAACTGTAAAAAACGATTTGAAATTTTTTGTTGGGTCCAAAGAAAATATCGTTTTCCACAAACCTGGCGTTCAGCAGATCCCCAGATAGTGAATACAACGACGGGAAGTGCTGCAACGAGGGCCGAAACTCGGAAAACCATTCCCCATTCGGTAACGGAGCCTGTAAAATAGTCAATGTTTCGAAATCGGATTACTACTAAAAAAGTAATCCACAAACCGTGTTGCACAATCTGTTTGGTTAGAATCTTGTTGCCGATACTGAACCAGGCGACGGCAAAGAAAGACCAGCCGGTGATGATTCCCGAGAAGGCCGGTGCCAGCTGCACCATCGAAGTGATCACTCCAGGGGTGTGCATTCCTATAATTTTTATTTGAGAGTGTGTGAAAAACAGATAAATGAGAGAGAAGCCGCTAAAATAGGGAAAATCTCGGGGAAAAAAAAACGTTGATAAAATTCCTCCTCCCCTCGGGACACACCACTCCTACAGTACTCCAGGTTACTGTAATACTACAGTGATTCTAAATTCAGTCGTACTGTAGCAGCACTATAGCAGTACTATAGTATAACAGTAACCTGGAGTACTGTAGAAGTGCATTGTAAGGGGGAGGGGAGGGGAGCATTCTTCTAACGTTATAGTGTGATTCGCGTGATGAGGTCACTTTTTAAAAGCGAACCAAAAAAAGCTAAAGTAGATAAAAAGTTCCGCAAAACTGTAAAAAAAGGTCTCGGAGCGAAAATTTGGTTAATTTTGATTTACCGGTCTTTTTTGCGAATAAATACAGGTATAGCCAAATCACGGCTAACCTGGGACCCTGAGAGGGTGTGGCCTGTCTGCGCCCTCCACCAGCCAGACACTGCCTCTTTTCCTATAGTTTCAAGAACTTTTTTTTAATGACTCAAGCCTGAGAATCAGCTATGAAAAAAAAGAAGTCTGTCCGCGATTCCTACCTCAATGTGCCCAAAATACAAACCTGCAAAGATCATAGCTCCACAGAGACAGACGACAGCCAGCACTGCACTGTCTTTATTGAAAAGCGGGACCATGAAAACGCAGATGGCCAGACCCCCGGAGGCCACACCGTTGAAGCACTGGAACCTCTTTCTCAAAAAGGAAAAAAAAATGAGGAATTACCTTGCAAATGAAGGTCTTGTCGTAGTGAAGCTGGGTCACTAGGTAGGTCGAGAAAGAGGAGGAGAAGGTTTTTGAGAGGAAAAGGCATAGAATCGGCACCGCCGCAATGAATCCGTTCTTCGTTGGAGCAAACTCCAGCACGTCTCTCATGTAGTTAGGAAGGAACTGAATTAAGTGATAACTTAAGAGAAAAGTCAGAAAAAGCCAGAACACCTGTTGTTCTTTAAAATGAAAAAATAATTAATTTACTGATTTATCTGGCTAGATACGTAGCTGTTGCGACCGACCTGATACGAGTTTCCCGCAAGACTACAAAAATAATCAAAGTGAACTTCTGGTGTTCAAGTCGTATTGAGCCATTCCAAAAACGACTCCGGCTTCGCAGTGAAGAAATATTTCATTTAATTTTCTCAAAAATTCTGTTTTCAAATGATTCCAAATCACAATAATTTTTAATTTTTGAATAATTGTTTTTTTCCTAGACCGTATTCTAACAATATTTTGAAAAATACAGCTAAAGTTCAAATTTTCAAATTTTTGAACGGCCAACCATCCAAGCTTGTAATTCACGTAGTTCATTTTTACAAGAAGATTACAGATCATTTCTTTCGTCATTTTTTTTTTGTCGGTTCTTCAGAGCAATTTCTGAAACACCCCTTCATATTTTTCTGATTTCAAACCTGCAACATGATGACGAGAGGATATTCATGGCAAACCAGAGCGAAAACGGACGCCCATAACGGCTTCGAGCGCAGCATTGCTCCGTATCTTCAAATTATCTCCCTCTCCAGAAAAAGTTGTTCCAACTCACGGAACGCGCCTTGTCCTGTCGGTTCTTTTGCCAATCGATTCGCAGGCAATCCTAAAGAAACCTTTTATTTTCCCCCAAGAAGTTACGAAACCTAGTCTCGATGAACTCGCGTTCGCGACTGGAGATGCAGACTTGCTTGGATGGTTTGTCGGCGCCGAAAGGGATCCAAAAAATGGTGACGATGATGGAAATCGTGGCGGAAAGGTAGAAAATCGCGGGCCATCCGTCCAGGACGTCTTTTCTCGTGCACAGGTAGCCGGCGGTGGGCAAAATGAACAGAGTTCCTAGAAAAAAACTGAATAGTCCATTCGTGACGACTCGAAAGAATCTGGCCTCTTTGCGCTCTCCTTATCTTTCTAGGATACTTTTTTCATATGACAGCGAGGGAAAAGAGAGAGCGCAGACAGGTCAGAGAGAAGTATGATACTTGAATGGATTTTCCTCTCATCACGACACTCTTTCGTCAAAGTTTCATTTATTTTCTATATGCCCTTTTTTAGGACGAGGGAAGCGAGATCGCAGACGAGCCAGAGTCAGTTATAGGACTTGGAAAATTTATTTGAGCGGCTTTTCATGTCTCTGTGACGCTCTATGGTCTAGTTTCTATGCTCTTTTTCCTATGAAGGCGAGAGAAAAGAGAGCGCAGACAAGCCATAGTGTATGAGTAAGACTTGGATGATTTGAATTGCGTAAGTCGAGACTGGATCGCAAAAGTCGTTTGAAAGGTTCACATGATCGAATTAGCGCTTTTCGCGTAATCAGTTCGGGAATGAGGTTCTCCTCTTGTTAAGCGATAAAGGAGGTTTGATTCACCTATTTGTCTTCCGCCAGAAATGAGACCGATGGCAGCTGCGCGTTCAGATTGCGGAAACCATCTGGAACATTAAAATTATAGTTTTTGGAATTCCCAGCCGCAAAGAAAAATGCCTGGAGATCTATCAAATCGAAAAACCAACCGAGTGATCAGAGAATTGCAAGCTGGCATGAGACAGGCGTCGCTGGCCCCGACGGCCACCCTGGCGGCGACTGCGTACCAGAACGACTTCGCCGCCAGGAGCGGCAGCAGCAGATTTCCGACGCAGCACAGGACCAGCGCCACGAAAACCTGCGGTTTCAGAAGAGATTCTCCAGTGGCACACCTACCATCCATTTACCGTTCAGCCGATCTGCCCACATGCCAGTTACCAGTGTGAGGAGAGATCCTGCGTTTTGCGCAGCGAGTACAAAGCCTTCCTGAAAAGCAATTAACCAGGTTTTCGACATTTTTTCCAAGTTGAACACAATATTTAAGGACGAGAGATAATAATTTTCTTCTCTTAAGCGCTTTACCTACGGAACTTGCATAATGTTAACTTTTAAGACACAGAAAATAGCCTGTTTTTTTTTCTTATTAGAGCGATTTATATGAAGAAAAACAGCCTTGTCAGCAAATTTGGCATTTTTCTTAAATTTAATCATCTATACTCAAAAATACCAAATTAATTTTTTTCAGTTTTCGATTCTTCTTACAGACCTGCTGAGCTCCCCATTCGAGGTCGCCTCCATAGCCATGAAGAGGACAGGAAGTCATGCAAATCAGGGCGACGGCGAGGTTCGAAGACGAAATCGAGAGGGTTATGAAGCAGCAGCAGAGCATCGCCGCCAACATAAGTCTCATCGAAGGAAACAGAACCGAAGGGACAGAGAAATCTCCTGAAATTTGTCTTTCTTGAAGTCTGGTTGAGTTCTTCTGGATTTTCCAAAAAATTTGATAAGTACGGTTTTTTTCATAATTTCGGCAATGTCCGAGCTTCCACCTATCTCCCGTTATTTCTTTGACCGTTCCAAGACTCATTCATTTCGCCTTCAAAACATAAGCTCAAGCTATTCGGATCGACTATATAATTCCAACAAAAACGTCGTTTCCTAAGAAATTCAATCATCCACGAAGTTTTTGACAAACTGATGTGCTTAGAGAAAACATTTAAGGAAATCATACTCAGCGTTTTTGAAATTTTGAAGCGAATAACAAAATAATGAGTCCCGAGGAGATCAAATATTGAAGTTTTTCCCAGCTTGAACTTTTTCAAAATGTTTTGAACCGTATCATTTGGAAAATTTGGGCGAATAGTATCTTTTTATCCTATTTTCAGAAACTCGAAAAAAAAAACAGAAGTTTTGAGCTCGAACTATAGCTATAATTCTATTTTTCTCTTTGAAAGTGGTTCTATACGTTAGACTAAACCTCATTCACTGTTAAAGTTTCTCGATAATCGATGGGATATTTCCAAAGATCAGGAAGCTTTTATGAAATTTTAGACTTTTCTGATTCTCATTTTTCTGAAGTTGTCGAAAAAAAAACAAAAAACTTTCTAAATCTGAGTTTCGAAGACTTTCAAGCACATAACTTATGACATAAGTGAATCTCTTGTGCTGAAAGTTAAAGAGGAAAAATTGAAAATAAAGAGATTATTAATTTTTTTAAAAAAATTCAATGGCCCTCTGATAAGTATTGAAATTCCATACGAAGACACTAAGCAAAAACCATAGGCCTGGAAATAATGAGATAATTTGGGAGAATAATGATTGAACGAACCGGCTTCACTGGGCGCATACGACGGCGGCACCGTCGAGGGCTGAGGTCGATCATCCAGGGATCCTGAAAACCAATTTCAAGCTCTGACCTCGACTTTATTATTTTTCTATTTCAATCCAAATCTTCCGATTTCATTCGAATATTACAGTTATACAACTTCATCTTATTGATTTTATGATCTTCTCACGCGGATTCTTCTGATTTGTTTGTGACAAACTCGCGGTTTCAGCTGTTTACGATTACAATGACAGGATCGCAAGAGATCTCTTGAAAGTGTTGCCAATCAAGATTCTTCATAACTTTTATGGTTTCGAAACACCCGAACACGATAAGAGAAAGGGTTCTGATTTTCTGAAAAGGAAAAGGTCATTTTTCATTTTTGATCGATGGATTGCATTCAAGGTGAATGCGAGTTCTCTTTTATTGATTGTTCAAAGTTTTTTTTTGGGTATTTGGAGAAGCATGGACTCATTTAATAAACATTTTAAAAGAGAGGCTTTTTTAGTGATAATACTTAGGTCGTGCAAGACTCTTGTGCAACTGAACGCACTGAAAAGGGAAAATTGAACAGATTTGAACAGTTTTGAAACTCCCACGTTAATCGAAATTATATAAAGTGAGTCTTACAACTGTGCAAGAATTTTTCAAGACTTTCCGTTGGAAACTTGGAAATCAAAAATATGAAAAAAATAAAACCTAGGTGGATATTTTTTTCAATTTGAAAAAAAAAATTCAAACTTGAAAATCATTTTGAAAACCAGACATTATTTGCTACTATCTCGCATGATTCTGTATTTTTTTTTCTCAAGCTAAACTTGACATTCACAGCTTTCCTTCTAAATTAGCTTACTTAAAAAAAATTTGCGAGAAACGGTGATAAAACATTGAAAAAACGAATCACCGAGATAAGTTTAAATGATTGGTGGTAGGTTTGAATGAAATGAGCACTTTACAAATTAAGCCGTTGAGGAAATTTTAGTTCATGCATCATGGAAGGAACATGGAAGTTTTTTAATCAATATACGCTGTCAAAAAAAATTTCAAGGCTTCATAGATCGATTGAAAAGGGAAATATGATTATTATTTTTTTGTTATTTGAGAGAAGAGTCGGTCCAATAGCAAAGGTATAATCAGAACGAACCAATTCGGAAGATGGTCTTTTCTGGCGGAGATTCGAGGCTCGTGGCTCGGAGGAGCTTCCGAGGCGGCGGCGGCGTGCTGACCATCCTTTTTTGGCGGTACTGAAGAAGATATCTCTCTTCTGCGAAAATCAGAAGAGAAGAGACGATGACGACGGCGTCTCCACAGGTGACGCGGTGTCTCTGCGCACGTCAACCAGTTCCGCCGTCCACACCGCCCTCTCCATCTTCAGTTGATACTGGCCCCGCTGATAGGCCATCAATTGCACCGACGAGGTCCCGCTCCTTTTCTGGAAAAAAAAAATCGATCTCACAAGCCTTGTGATTCTGCGGAAACGCGGCATTGTTAAATATGGTGCTTTTCGAAATTCCTTGCGAAGGTTTTCTTTTTTCATGACACTGAAGTGGTGCATTACAAGTACAAGACATAACGGCTCTTGATATCGAAGCATTTTAAAGTTCTCTCGAAAACCCCAGCAGAGAGTTTTGACCGACAACATTTTTTACAATTAACAAAACCAAATAACTAGAAGAAAAATAGGAGTTCAACGGTCAGCAAAACCCTATAACTTCGGAACAGTTTTAAAAAAATGAAGGAAATTTCGAAGGTCGCGTAGGAATTTTTTACTAGCCATTTTACGTCAATTCCGCCTTCTCTCGGCATTATTTTACCTTTTATATTTTTTCCCCACCTTCCTCGTTCAAAAAATCTAAAAAAAGAAGCTAAGAAAAAGAGCTGAATTACCGAACAAAAATATACACTTCTAAACTTGTTTTTACAGCCACGGCTGTATAGTTTTGAACGCTAGAAAGTGGCGAATCATAATAGTTATTTGACTAAAATTCTCAATAACTCAGGAACCATGTCCCACTATTTTTTGAGCTCAAAAAGCTGACCTTAAGTGTTACCGTAACCTGCCGCTATTTCCTGTCTGCAATTGCGCGTGCGACCCACAGGTCCGCAATCATCTCTCTACGCGTGGCGCAGGAAAATTTTTACTTCTTTTTTCTTTTTTACACTCAAATCCCGTACATTGTGATTTATCGATAGTTATTTGTTGAATAAACAATGAAGCATGACCGCACAATCTTAGAAAATTTGTTAGGTATTTTTAATAAACGCTGTCGCTTTCTGTTTTCTTGCTCTTCAATTGTAGAATTTTTCTTTCAGAATTCAATCATGGGAAGTGGCGAAAGTGTTCCGATACCAGGAGGAGGCACCGAGGGCTATCATGTCTTGAGAGTAAGTAGAAAGTATGATTTTTCAAAGTTACTTTCAACCAGGTACAAGACAATTCGCCTGGATCGGCGGCCGGATTGGAGCCATTTTTCGATTTCATCGTTTGTATTGGAAATACGCGATTGGTTAGTTTAGGATTTGAAAAACTGATATGTAACTTTTTGAGTTCAGGATAAAGACAATGATACGATGAAAGAGATATTGAAGCAGCACATAGATCGTCCTCTCGAAGTGACGGTTTATAACAGGTGTTTCTAGATTAAACTACTTTGTTTTCAAATTATCTTCAAAATATTTTCGAAAGCGCTTTGTGTGGATATTATCCTTATTTCTAAAGTTATGCGACAATTTTTGCAGCAAAAGCCAAGCTGTGCGTCAAACGAGCGTGATTCCTTCACAAAGTTGGGGCGGACAAGGACTTTTGGGCGTTTCCATTCGTTTTTGCTCCTTCGATGGAGCCAGTCAACACGTTTGGCACGTTGTTTCTGTGCAGGTAGCTTTTGAGAGGATATTTTCTGTAACAAGAAGTATTTCAAATGTTGTTCTCTTATTGAAAATGAATAGTTTTGGTTTTAGTTCTAAAATAATAACTCAAGAGCTCTGAAAAAACAGAGAACACAAGGTTCATGCGGATCCTTCAAGAAATTCGTTTCTTTTTTTTTGAAATCCATTTAGTTTATATTTTTGTTGGGGTTATATGTTTGTCGAAACTATAAATTTCAGCCGAATTCGCCCGCCTCGCTGGCCGGATTGGTCGCCGACACGGACTACATTCTCGGAGCAGAGAGCGTTCTTCACCAGGCCGACGACCTCATCGCCCTTGTCCAGGCCAACGAAGGAAAGCCTCTGAAACTCTACGTCTACAACGTCGACACCGATGTCGTCAGAGAGGTAATTTCACCGATTTGGCAGAAAAATGAGATTGAAAAGTTATTTCAACTTCGGTATGATCCTCATGCTGTATTTAAAGTACTCTCAGAGAGTTCGATATTCACGCGTTATTTATTTGAATTTATTTCGCGAAATAGGCAAAATTAGAATTCCAATCGCCTTTAAAAAGGGCCCTACAACGATATATCGCGATGTGTATTTTTTACGGTCACTTTTACACGCAAACTAAAAATTTTGAATTTTTTTGAGCATTTTCGAGAAAATTTCAAATTTGCGCGTGAAAGTCACCGTAAAAAAGTTTTACGATATATCCCTGTGAGACCCATTTTCTATTCAAAAATAAACTCAACGGGAAGTTGCCAAGCTATTTTGATTGAACAAAAAATTTTTCGAAATTCTTGCAGGTGTCTTTGACGCCAAACTCAGCTTGGGGCGGCGAAGGTTGCCTTGGCTGCGATATTGGCTACGGATACCTTCACAGAATCCCAATCTCAGTGGATAGATCGAAGCCAAGTGCGCCTCAGGTACTTACCCCCTTGAAAGCTCCAGAAAAGAAAAAGTTTCAGCAAGTTGTCGCGG
Source organism: Caenorhabditis auriculariae (assembly GCA_904845305.1). Taxonomy (NCBI): domain Eukaryota; kingdom Metazoa; phylum Nematoda; class Chromadorea; order Rhabditida; family Rhabditidae; genus Caenorhabditis; species Caenorhabditis auriculariae. Next base: position 276,174 of record CAJGYM010000036.1, read on the forward strand.
CTCCGAAGATGGGAGTGCAGCCGGGATACGTAGGCAACGCGTTGGTTGACAAGGTGAGTTCTTTCAGAATAAGCGACTTTTAGGTCTTCCATAGATACTTTGAATTTTTATCTGATCTGTTCCTTGGGTTTTCACTTTTTTCTCGTGAGATTTTATTAGGACCTGTCAGCTCTGCAAAAATCTTCAGTTTTTGAAAGCCATATATTGAAAAAGAAAGCCTTTTTTTGGATAAAAGGAAGAAACGTTGATAATTTAATTATAGCTATTTTAAATAAATGATATAGAACTCATTAAGTTTCATTGGTCATAAAAAACTGCCCGATTCCTAGGTGAATGCTCCAAAACCGGTTGCCGCTTCGAACTTCCCGGATCCGTCGCGATTCGCGTCGCCCAACGTCTCGGCTCCATTCATCCATCCGCCCGAGCCCCTTCCGGCCAGTATTTCAGCCTCTCCGGTCCCGCCGGCCCAAAATGGCTTCCAACAGGTCCCGGTGGCTCCGCCCAGCGCGGCTCATGGGCATTCTCATGGTACGTTGCAAATAGATTATTCCGAAATTGGCAAAGCTTTGAATATCGCTCATTTTTATTCTCAGATTATTTTTGAATGAAATGCGGATGTTAGAATGGTTTGAGCTTGAAATGTTCTTTTACTTACGAACTTTCAAACTTTGGTATTTTAACATTTCTGACTAGGCAACTGGCTATTCAAATAAGGGAATGATAATTTTAAATTTCTTCAGTTTTATCCTCAACGACTACTTTCTAGTAGAAATCAGAAGTCAGAATGAGTTAAACTCGGAATTTCAAAACTTTTACGGTCTTCCGAATTCTTATAATATCCTCATCCAAGGCAACAGTACATCTTTTTTTTCTTCGCTTGTTTCCAATTTCGATAAGATGTCTTTTTTAAAACTTGATAGAAGCTGTATATAATTTTTGAACTTTATAGGAACTGTATTATTTTTTAAACTTGTCATAGAGTGTATCTCTTTTCCTTAGATGGCGCCGGTCATGGTCATTCTCACGAAAACTCTCATGACGGCCACGGACATTCTCATGACAATGGACACGGGCATTCGCACGAAAATGCTCACAGTACACCTTCACCTGTTGCTCAGCCACAACAGTCAACTCCTGTTCGTTTTTTTTTTCACCCTGCAAAATAGAGAACTTTTTTTTATAGTAATGCGAAGGGTATTGAGAAAAATGGGCGATAGGAAAAGCAGGAAAAAAGAAGAATCATCATCTATTTTTGTGAAAATAAGGAAATTTTTTGATATGAACCCTTCAGGAATTATGCTAAGGTTCTTGAAAAAAAATCATTGAATTCGACCTTTTTTTACTGTAGAATATTGTAATTTATCAATTTTTGAACATATTTTGAACATTTCAGCAGCCGCAACAGTATTATCAACAAAACGCCCAAGAGGCCGTCAATTATTTCGCTCAGCAACATCAAGCGCCTCAGGTTTTTTTCTTTCTATATATATATATGAGAGCTTTGGAACGATTATTTTTGAGGCTCATTTTTCTAAATCCAACCTTTTTTTGTTCAAATTCTAGCCGCAGTACGCCCCGCCTCCGCAACAACATTCCACCGATTATTATTCTCAACAGTACTCTCATCAGTATCCTTATCAACAGCCACCGAGTTCGACTCCGCTCAATCCGCCTCCTAATGGTGGGTTTTGACTTGGATATTGAAAAAAAAAGTTTGGAAAAATCTTTACGGGTTTCCTGTGTAACGTGTGCCTCACATAGTTTTTATTCTAAAACAATTTTCTCATTTTTATCGGTAGGGTTTCCATAAAGCTCTCATGAATTTCAACGAGTTTGTCGAGGGACAAGGCTTTAAAAACCGATAGCTGTGGTTTCTGGCAAACACCATGATTACTTCTAAAATCTCGTTCATATTTATCAGAAATTATTCGAGTATCAGAAATCGAATGAAAACTTTAGCAGTATTGCAAAATTTCTCGGAACCCCGTTTCAGAGTTTGTAATCTGTAATCTGAGTTTGGAATTTTAAAAAAAAAGACGTTGACTTTGCAGTTATATTATCTTTTCTTTCAGTGAATAACTATCCGAACTATTCTCAACCACCGACGACGGCACAGCCGACCAGCTACGGCGCTCCTCTTCCACCGCCTCCAACCACTTTTGCGCGTTAGTTGATTTTTTTTTTAATAGAAACCACCATCAAGTTTTTCGAAGAATTTTTGGTTAGGCACAAGCTTTTATCAGTGGTTCTCTGACATTTTTAAAAGTCTCTTGCTACAATAGTTTCATTTTTCTTCGAGTTTACTTTTAACACAGAAGATGTTAGGCATGCTTTCTTCGTAAAACTTGTTCAAGGGAAATTTTTGTATCAACAGATTCGTCGATTTTCTGAGAGTACGGGAATTACAATTAACACAGAAAAGTTTTTTTTTATCAGAATGGCTCACTCTAGGGGACTTCAATGCCAAAATTGAAATTGAAAATTGAATGACTCAACTCAGAAAATGTGTTATTTTAGCCCCATACCGATCTGAGATCCCGTCGGGCGTGCCCTCGCTCTTTTCTCAATCGTCGTTGCCTCCTTCGGCGCCGACCAACTACGGCGCTCCCCCGATGCAACCCGCCGCTGGTCGGTCGCAGCTTTCCTCCAAATCCTCAACTTTGTCTTTCAGGATCGACGCTGCCGACTCCGCCTCCTCTGAACTTCCCGATGCCTTCGCTCAGCTCCATCGGAATCTCGCAACTGGCTGCGCCGCCTTCATCCAACAACTTCCCGGCCCCGCCTCCGAGTGAGTTAATTGTCTTTAGAAATGATGAGCCTTCTTGAGAATTTCAGGAAAAGTTGAATTTTAGTTTATATGTTCAAAAAAAACCTTTTCTTTCTTCAAGTTTCACTGATGAGTCAGAGTTTCTTGCACGTTTCTAGATGTAGAATGAAAATTTTGGATGAAAATTAAAGCCAATTTTATAATCTTTGCTTGGACTTTCGATTTATTTCGTCGTCTCTAGTAAGATCAAATTTGCAAGAAAAAAATAGAAAATTTCAAATTGCCTTTTTCATGATATTTTTTTAGAAAGAACTTAGGAGAAGCTGATATTTTTTCCAGAAATTGTTGATCAAAGCAAAAATTTTTTTAGATGCTCTCTCCTCGTATGGACAGCCCTATCCACAACAGTAAATCCTTCCTTTTTCTCTTCCATTTCCTCTCCAAACGGCCTCCAATCGATTACCCTAACATCAAACTCCAAAGCAAAAAGAAGAAAAAGAAACGCCGCACGGCTGGAATGCCTTTTTTATTGCCGGTATCGTGTCAAATAGTTAGAGATAACCCTAATTACTCGTGTTTTTGACCCTTGATTCAGTCGGCCGACTTCCAACAGACTCTTAATTTATTCCTTCTTTTTATTAATTGACCTACGGTTTTTGGTTCTTGTTTTTTCGTGACACTCTGTCTGGGGCTTTTTTCTCTCTTTCTCTCTCTAATTTGGGACCTTTCTTGTGTTTCTCTTTATTTATTTATAATTTATTGAATGCACAATAATAGATTCAATTAGAGGCGATTCACCATTGTTCAAGAGATTTATCCGTACATAAAATTCATAAAATGCATACGTGATATCACAAAAGACAGAGGGAACCCGGAAAGTGAAAAAAAGGGAAGAAGAAGATTTTTTTCCAACCATGTATTTTTCTAATTAATAATTATTATATATTTCATCTCGAAAGCATATTATGCTTACTTTTTTTGGGGGAGGAAGGACTAGTTAGGGTTTTTTTTTTTCTACAGTTCGGTTTTTTGAAGGATCGAATAACGCTTGTCACTCGGCTTGAGCTCCTTGAAGACGGAGGGTGGAGGTGTAGTTTCTTCTGGCCGAGCGGCTGGGGCCTGAAAAGCGATATTTTCCCAACCTTGAAGTAGTTATCTTCTTGAGTCTTTTTTTTTCGTTTTCTAGAAAAACCAACCATTAAAATTGGCGCATTTTCTCGTTGAACAAAAAAGGAAATGTTTTCACCTGAGCTCCGTGATCATCGGTGATTCCCCGGGCGGCCTTCGCCTTGGCCAGGTCGATCATTCTCTGATCCATGTTCTCGTGGAACTCTCTGTGGAGCTTGCCGGAATGCAAGTCCATCACAAACTGCAACGGAAAAAATGATAAAGCTTTCCAAAAAAGCCGGAAAACCTCGCGCAGTTTTCCGGGAGTGTTCATTTGGGTCATGTCGGAGAACAGGTACATGTGCTGGAACGAGTCGATCGCCAGAACTGGCAGGTCTTCTTTCGTTTTTCCGAGGTGCTGCAACACTAAAAATGTACAAAAACCCAAAAAACAATATAACTCAATGAGTTGAGAAACGTTTCAAAAACTTGAAAAACATTTTTTCTTAATTTTTTTTGGGGCTGAATGACGGCCTCTTCATTTAAAAACGCATTTTGCGACCGATTTCTTGAATGTTGTTTTTTATACGCCTTTTCCCACCCGTTACTTATTGAAAATTTAAATTAGACCTAATTTTTCATATTTTTCAATTATTAAGCTTTATAAAAACTAGAACCTTCTCTATTCAGCCGATGAATTAACTGTGAGAAAAACTAAGCTTTTTGCTTGTAACTCAATTTTCTAACTATGAAAATCAACTTGAGCGTCATTTTTCGCTTCAAAATACCGCTTGGTGCGCAACTCCTGCTCCTTTAAATTTAATTTCAAATTTTTTTTCAAATTTGCATGGATCATACAGCACCTTGAAAAAAATACAAGCTATTTAGAATTTCAACAATTTTCGTAAAAAAAAATTTTTCATTATTGATTTTTTTATCTAACCATTTCATTTTTTTAAAACAAAAAAATGAAACTTGAATATACCTTCAAAGGATGCGCAAACTTGAATCCGTCGGCCAAGAGCGGATTGATGGAGGATCGCTGGTCATAGAGCTCCCTAGCCACCTGAAAATGTACCTTTTTCGTCTGTTTCAAGTGCGAATTTCAGCTTGAAGGTGTGAAATGAACTAACGACGTCGGCGAAGGCTTTGTCGCCGCTGCGATCGTTCGGATCGCGGAAATAGATGAGGAACGGCATTCCTTCTTCAGTCAGCTCTTCCACATTTTCGAAAGTAACCTCACTCAAAAAAAAGATATGGCTCAAATATGGGTAGCTTTGAAAAACCCTTGGGTTCTATAACTCTTTTTCAGAATCAAGCTGTGAACTCAAAATTTAAATTTAAATCAAAAAAATTTTTTTAGTGTTTTCGTAGGAAAAACGACTCGAGTATTTTACATTTTCGAAAGTAACCTCACTGAAAAAAATAAATGGCTCAACTTCAAGCAACCATAAAAAAATCCTAGAATTTCAATAGCCTTCTTAAAATCGTGTATTTAAATCAAAACATCCGTTTTTTAGGAAAATGACTCAAATCTCTCACTTTTTTGGAAGTAACCTCACTGAAAAAAATCAGTTTCAATTTTGGGAACCTTAGAAAACCGAGAACTCCAAAACTCTTCTTAAAATTGGACTGTAAGTTAAAAATTCCAGTTTTTGCAAGGAAAATCAGGAACATTACTCAAATATTCCACATTTTCGAAGGCAACCTCGCCGAAAAAAAAAAATAATGCCTCAACTTTGGAAAGTCTTGAAAAGCCAAAAATCCAGCAATCTCTAATCGGTATTTCTCAAAATTCAAAACTCAGGATTGGATGAAAATGACTCAAATCAAATCCAGATCACACAGTACGGAACTTCAATAAACAATTTATCGAAAGTCGGTAAAAAAAAGACCAACCGAACGAGCGGAATGCACTTGTCAGTAACCCACTGCTTCAGGAACTCGTAGTCGTCCAATTTTCCAGAGTACTGAAAGAAAAACAAACAAAAATGGAAGAAGATCCTTCTTTTCAGCTGTGTATGAAACTTCAAAAAGGTTTAACAAGGGTGGTTTTCTTGGAATTTTTCAAAAAATTGCCCAAATACTCTTGGCAGGTCTAAATTGAGATTCCTGCTGTTATCTGTGTAGACGTCTATTCTTAGAGTTGTGAGCCCCCGTTTAACACAGAAACCTGATTGACCCACCAATTGCTTCTCAGCAGAGTCGGGGTCGAGGTACTCCAGCTTCTTCTCGGAATTCTGAGCTCCGAGCTCGTCTGTTGGCACCCAGAAGGTGCAGTCTTCTCGCAGAAGCGAGGCCACTTTCTGAAATTTCGTGAATTTAACACTTCATCGAGAAGATTTCTTGAAAAAAATATTACCTAGAAAGATAAACACTAAAACTCCTAAAGTGAATAGAATCTTTGGACTGAAAAAAACTAGTTCCTGGAGTGCCTTCTAAAGAGGCCATTGAAAATTAATTTAGGAACCACGAAAAATTTCGAAGTTCGAAACCTTGAGGTTGGCATAGTCGGGTCCATCTTTCCGCATGGTGGCAATGATATTCCTTTTGGTCCGATCCAGCGCCGCCTCGAGCTGATGTTCCGACGAGAACTCGTTGATTGCGGTGGAAAGCTGGTACTTGACGAAGTTGGTTAGTGCCTCTACTGATCTCGTAGACCTAAAAAAAGATGTGGTTCTTGGAAAAAGCTGGGAAAATCTTACCTATACTCCTTCTGATTGAGCTCTCCATTGACGAAGACTTTCATTGTCGGGTACTTGTTCACGAAATATTTCTCGCCAACGTCGGCCTGAAAAATTTTGGATGATTGATGAGCCATTTATGGAGATAATAAAACGTCAAAAAGGTGCATTCAGCCAAAAAATCGATGAGAACAACTCTCAATTTAAAGGTAAAACTGCCCAGGTTACGTCAATGACGTCATTGAAAACATTTCAAGCACCATCTCAAAAAATTTCTTCAAAAAAGAAAACTAATGAAACAAGTTTGAAAAATTCGAATTTGAGGGTGAGCTCAAGCAGGGTTTTGTCAATGACGTCATAAAAAGAAATTCATGACGTCATTTCGAAAAATTTAAGCATTCTATCAATGACGTCATTAAGAATGATTTCGGGTATCATTTAGAAAAAACTAAGCACATTTTTGAAACAATGAGAAGAACCAGAATAAAAGTTTGGAAAAAATGGGTTCATGGGTAAGTTTTATTATTTTTTCTGTCAATGACGTCATTCCAATCTATCCATGACGTCATCTAGAAGTTTTTAAGGAGAAGAACCAAAAAATCCCCAAGGAAACGAACTTGACGTTGACTGTCGACGATGGCCCAGATGACAGAAGCCGTCGGATTCTCGCGATGGAACGTCACGGCCGATTCCTCGAAGACGGGCTTGAGTCGTCTTGAAAACGGACACCAATCCGCGCAGAATGCCACGAAAACGACCTTCAAGGAATTTTATTAAGGGCTTGCGACAAAGAAGCTTTCAAGGAAGTTCATAAGTTAGAAAAAGGTATCAGAAAACAAAGTCTTTCTCAAAACTGTTTCATCAGACTCAGCGGCATTTTTCCAGTGTCACTCTTTTCAAAAAAAAAAATTTGAAAGCTTAAAATAAAAGTGAACCAATCAAAACTGAAGGTTTTTTTTTGAAGCACAAAAAAAAGAAGATTTATCCCCTCTATTTTTCAAATTCTTCCTTCTTTCATGTCCAAATACACTAGCAAGATCAAATGAAAACAGGAATCCTCCCTTTTTTTTTCAAAATGGTTTTTTTAGTGTCGAAAATACAGCCATAATGGAACGTCCAACCGTTTCAAAATTTTTCAAGAATTTCATGACTTTTCAAACTTTGAGAGAACCTTAAGGAAGCAATCCGGTCAGTATAACTGAAATCAAACCTGAGCGCTGGCCATGATCTGGTCGTGGTTCTGCATGGTCAAGTCGACGGCTTCTTTGTACTGCTGAGCAGATGCCAGCGTCCACAGAAGTACTGCCGTCAGGGAGATCACACCTGCGGCGCCCATCTTTGAGCCTGAACTTCTTCATTTGAAAAATCCCACTATTATTGAGAAACAAAAAAAAAATTTTACGAAACTCAACTTCAAAAAAGTCTGTTCTAATAGAGCAGCTAAAAGGCTCCATGACACTTTTTTGAAGCGAAGAAAAAATGTTCTTGTCTTTTGATTTGAAATAATGTTGTAAATAGTTCTTCACTCTGAAATTTTATGACATATGAATTGAAGAAGCTAATATATCCTTTAAAAAGATTCAAAAAATAAAATTTGGAGAAGCCCTTTTTTGCTAGCTACTCTTTTTGAAGCCTTTTTTTAGCCGATTTGATCACCAAAACGTTATGAAAAAGTTGAAACAGATCAAAAGATAGGGGCAAAAGAAAAAAAATTTTCTCAAGGAGCCAAAAATATGACTTTTAGTACAGATTCTAAGGGAAACGCAGCCAAGAATAGGGCTTCTTGGAAGAAGAAGACGTGCAGGAAGAAAAGGAAAGAATAAAAAAAACCAATAAAAAATCCAAGACAATTTTCGAGGGTAAAAGTCATAATATTGTATGAAAATTTGTTTTAAAAGACTACCAGATAGAAACCACAATGATAAAAAAAAAAATTAGAAAAAGCTCTTCTAATTTGATTAGAGCATAGCAGGGCTTCTAGCAGAGTTTTCAAAGGAAGAGGGCCAAAAATAGGCTTCCTTGATAGCTGAAGACGTACAGGAAGGCTAGGCGGAATTCAGTAGAGCAACTGAGAATTTATTGAGCCAAGAGGTTGAAATTCATAATTTCGAGCAAAAACTTGTTGCAAAATACTGCAAGATAGGAGCCACTATGATAAAATTCACAGAGAGCTGTTCTAAATTAAATAGACCCGACTAGAACTTTCGGCAGAATTTTTAAAGGAAGAGGGCCAAAAATAGGCTTGCTTGAGAGCTGAAGACGTGCGTGAAGGCAAGGCGGAAATCAGTAGAGAAACGGAAAGTTTATAGGGCAAAGCGGCTACGTCGACGTCGCGAGTGTTTGCTCGAAGAAAGAGAAGCGAGGGTCTCGAGCACAAAAACGCGCGCGACAAGTTGCACCAAGTGACTCACGTCGAAACGCCTTTTATTTTTATTGAGAATCGCCTTATTCTTCTTCTTTTTTTCATTCCAAGTTTTTCAGCAGTTGAAAGCGGTTTAATTTTTTCCAGAAGTTTCTGAAACACTCTGACCTGTCTGAATCTCTTTTCCCTCACCAGAGAAGCATGAAAATAGCAAGCAAACAAGAGAGGGCTCTTGAGAGAGTAGAGAGCGCAGACGAGACATAAGTTCAACATTTTGATCAAAAAGGCATAGTCGCTCAAAAATGTCAAAAATTCTTCTAGAGGGTTTAGAAATTGGAATAAAAATTGGCAATTTATTTTCCATTTTACTTTAAAATTCACTAACTAAAACCCAATAGTGGGCACTTTTGGAAGCTTCGTGGCCCCCATAGTGGAAAGGGCAAGAGCCCCTTAAGGGGATTTTTATATATTTAATATTGCCCCTTTAGGGACCACTCTGGCGTTCCTAAGAAGTCTTGAGCTTGTGCTAGAAGACCAAAAAAGTCTTACAAAAAGTTTTTTAAAAACCTAAAAAATTAAAAATAAATCTAATTTTATTGAAAACCAAGAAAAAGTCAAAAACGTATTGTTCAAAAAAAGGCGATTTGCATGTCAGCAAACACACGATTTACATTTAGGCGTTGATGGCCGTGGCCTGGGAAAACAATAAAAATTGAAAATGTTTTGTGAGCGAAATTCTCGGAAGAAAAAAGATTTTGTTGTGAAAAAAAAGCTTGACGAGAACGGAGAAATTGACCGGGTTACCTTGATTTGATAACAATCGAAGTGAGATTCAACTAAAGTCTGTTCGAGACTACTTTCTGGTGTTTTTAAAGGCGCAATTCATATTTTGCTTCAAGTCTTACACTATTTTAATCATTCCCAGCTGAAAAAATGAAGAAATAATAGCTCAGCAGTTCAAAATTTCCGCCTATACTCTCGATTTACTGAAGGCCCAAAAAGTGTGTTGGAAAATACTATACAGAAAAAGTTAGCTTCGCTGAAAATTCAGAAACGAACGAAATTGAGGGAAACTTTTTCTCTCTGACGCGGTCCACGAAAGCAGGTTTTTGAAAGGGGAATACAAGAAACGCCGTTTCTCCCGGTTTCCTAATGTCGGAGATGGACAAAATGAAAACAAAATGTCTCGAGTAGTGAGTAGTGTCCAACTATGGGAACTTTCAAAGTTCTCAAAGTTTGTTTTTCACAAAGGCAATAGAACTGAAGTTGAACTATCCCTCATGAAAGAATCGCCTTTCAAAACAAAAAAAAATGGAAATAGAAAAATCTTTTCAAGTCAAACATCAAGAACGAAAAGAAACAGCTTTCAGAAAAAGATGAAAATCAGTTGAAAAATCAAAAAAATGGTATAGGAAGGCTGAAACTCGGATCAGGATCAATTATCGATTAATAAACTCAAATTTTATAAAATTGTTGAAAAAAATTGGGAATAAAATATATTTAGGGACCGCAAAGCCACGCCCCTTTTCGCGATAGAAAAAGTGGCTTTTTTTGGTTTTCAAACTTTCATTTTGTTGTAGTTGTAAAATATGTGGAACTGGCGAATAAAAATTTGACACACATGTACAGAAAAAGCTTCCTCTTTCGTTTAAAAAAATATTTCACGTTTTTTTGATGCGTTCGCGCGGAATGTCGTACAAAAAAACGTGAATGGAACTAAAAAAATTTTGTCGTTTTTTTGCTTTTTTTCATGTGTTTTTCAGGTCGAACGCACTCTTTTCTTTTTTTATAAAATGATTTTTGATCCAAGTAACGGTAATTTTTAAAACAATAAAATAAAAAAATTCGTCTTTGCCAAAAAAATTTTTAGGGAGTGCCGAAAGTCATAATTCAAAAATATCGTTAATAAGCGAATATAATCGAGTTTTTTTGTTTTTTTCAAAATTTAGATCATGAGCTTACTTTAAATATTTCTCTACAGCATCTTTGCTTGAAAAAGTTGTTTAATACGCAAAAATGCTCTTGAAAATAGAGAATAAAATTAGCGGCGTTTATCACACAGAAAGCGGTCGAACGCAGGTTTCTCAAACGATTATATACATTTATTAGTAAAAAATCTTTCAATTAAAAGAATAAAATAAAAAATTCGTCTTTGCCAAAAATTTACGGGGCCGTTTTAATGCAGCGATCGTTAAACGAGGCAAAAAGCACTAAAAAAACAGTTTTTTCGAAGTGAATTTCCACGAAAAGTTTGAGTAAAGATTTGCGAACATATTCTGATAAAAATAGCTAAATTACTTCAAATTTTTATTTTTGAAATAGGCAATCTGTGCTATCCAAACGGCTCAAGGGTATGGCGGATGGAAGCTCCCCGCGTTGGACCTAACAGCTTGGCGCAACGCGTGCGCTGCGATTGTTCATTTTGAGGTCGCGAGTTCGATGCCCGCAAGCGGCAGTTTTTTGTTTTCTGGAAAATACCGAATTTTTCGGCAAACTAGCAAATTTGCATCATTTTAGCACTCTATTATGATTTGTTACATCATAATAGACCAGTATCAAAAACTTGTTCTAGAAGAAAAAAATCGAGAAAAAAATGTCAAAAAAATGGATAATACCAAAATTTCAGTACTAAAAATGGTGCGCGGCGCGCCACATTTTCCGTCATAACTTTTTTTCATCCTCAATCTTTTTTGAAAAACTAAACGGTTCTGAGTTTTGAATCGAAACAGCTATCAAACCATACAAAGCTCAATGCTGAAAAAAAATTTTTGAAAATTCGTCTGCGGTCCCTAAATATATTTGAATCCAAAGATAGTTCGCAACGTCTTCAAACTTCGAGTTAAAATTTACAGAATCGAAATAAAAAACGGAAATGCTATATTTAGTCATAATTTAAGTTGAAATTGACGAATATTGATTCAAAATCAGTATTAAAAGATCATACTGCAGAGCTTGGGGTCAAAAAACGCTACATATACGTCTAAACCTCTACGTTTAGCATGCTATTTCTCTAGTCGTGTGGGTGACCTTTCTGAAAACTTCCTACATTCAGCGTTAAAAGCATCACAAATTTTTCTGGGGATTTGACGAAGTTACGATAAATTAGATGTACTAATAATGAATGGAAAAACAAAAAAACGAAAAACTTAGTCAAAACAATAGTGTACCTTATCAGCTAACCTAACTTAATAAATCAAAGAAGAGTGCGTAATCTGGAGCCAGTAGAAAAACGGATGGCGAAAGCGTGAGGATGACCTAGAATGACGGGATCGAGGCCACGTCGTCTGCATTTCGCGCACTCTCTCGCCCCCCGCCGTCCAAAAACCGTCGAATCGATTCGACTTGTTGGTTATCTTTATATTCAGTGTGTCAAAGCTTTCTGGATGCTCCGGTGGAAACTTCTGAAGAATTTCAAGGAGAAGATATGTTGAAATCACCATTGATTTATTGTCCATTTCGCTCCAGTGAACAACTTTTGTTTCTCTCGAGCCTTGGTAACGCAAGCCGGACAAGTGCCCAAGAGAACTGACTTCGCTAAAGTGATCACTACCAATGCTCAGAAACGGCCGGTTATCGAGGTTAGAGCAAGTTTTCTGTGAGAAAAATTATTTTTTCGGCTCTTTTTGAACTAGCGATGTGGGCGTGGCTCTGCGGTCTGTGAATAGAATATTCAAGGTATTGCAGCACTAAATTCCTCTTTTTTTTGCAGTTTTGAAAAAGGAGAAACAGAATCGAAGGCCACAGATCTAGCACAAGAATGCGAAATAGCTGAAAAAAATAAAAAGCTAAAAATGAATATTGAAAACCTGGAAAAGCTGGGCAAAGTTCTGTTGCCATTTTTATGGAGCCTAAACTGAGTATTCCACCTTGTGTCTCAAAACGATTCTATTTCTTGGAACAACTTATTTTTTGTTGAAGTTCAGCCCATGAAGAAATATCATTGGGCAAACTATGATGCAGTTATTTTCTATAATGTGGATTTGAAAAAAAGCTTGCTAGGGTAGAATTAGAATTAGAAAACGGTGTCTGCAGATTTCCAGCGACGCGCAATTTTTAATATCAATTTCGAGCGTTCAAGTTAAAGTTAAGGGGGCGGCATAGCTCGGCTGGTAAAGACTCATTTCTAACGTCCGCGAGGTCGTAGGTTCGGGTCCCCCCGAGGCCGACCAAGCCTTTCATTCCGGGGTAGATGGGAGCTGCATGCAGCGAAAAGGCTCAATCTCTGCCATCGGTCTTTGGAAAGCCGGCACCGTACTTCTTCCTACCTGATGTTCTACGAGCGAAATTCTCAACTTCTCTGCCTAAGCCACAGCTCCTGTAGCCGTTTAAAAACACAGTAAAATCAATGAAAGGTATTCTGACATCGAAAATGCAATAAAACAGTTATTTAAAACAGAATGAGATGCAGAGAGAGTTCGCCAAAAAAGTTGAAAATAAATTGCCGGCAATACGTAAAAACGATTGCCGAATTGTCCAAAGAACGCGGTGAAAATCGGCAATTTCAATAAGAGTTAAGTGAGCACCGGTTTCAAAAAGCCCTCATGAGCGAAATCGACGCTCAGCTCTGGTGCCTAGAAACGCCAGAGTGGTTGCTAAAGTGGTAGCCATGGGACCCTAAAGCTTGCAAAAATGGCTACTCTAGGGGAGCTAGTCATTCACTCTGGAAAACTCTATGAGAAGAAGCATTTCCATACGAAAAACTCGATAAATGAGCGATTTGAATGAAAAATATCGACAGAGAATTATTCGAACAAGTTTTACTGAAAAAATCCGAGTCTGAATAAAAAATTAAAGGACGCCTATAAAGGCTGTTTCCCCCATAGCCTCTTTAGCGACTTGGGGATCCTAAGTGGGTACCAGGTATACGATGTTCATCTCCGACACCTACCAGGTGAGAAAAAACTATTCTACCTGTTTATTGGAAGAAAAGGTAGCTGGGAGGCGACAATAGCCTCAATCAACAACTTCTGCCTTTCCTCACAAGCCGGTCCTCGTGTTCACTCAAAGACTTGTACGACATCTTGTCCACGTGAATCGGAAAATCGGGAAAACCTGCAAATTGTGAGAAACAAAAACTATGAAACAAGAAGGATTTCTCATCACTCGAAATCATCTGAATTTATTTCTAAAGGGCAAAATGTCTCTAAATGTCTCTAAATGTCTTAATTTATATTCAATGCTCAACCATTTTGTCGCGAAATCAGAAATTTTTTAAAATCTTTTGAAGAAGGAAATTGGTTTTGTAATGAGGAAAAGAACAATAAAAGAAAAAATAAAGAGCAATTTTTGAGACAAGATAGTTGCTAAATGAATGTTTTGAAAAATCAGTCGACTGTTTTTTTCTTTCAGATTCGGTTGAAAAAAACTTCGCTAGAACTTTACACTTTTTATAAATGAGAAAAACTTAGCTTGAAAATCAAAGAAATTCAACTTTTGGAAGAATATATGTCAAAAATTGAAGCCTTCATGCAGCCACTAAGAATAACTGCCGAGATAAACGCGAGACACTGGCGGTACATTGACGAGCTCGCAAACATCTCGCGCCGGTTTCGCATTTGTTTGGGCGCGAGCTCGCATTTTTCTAGGCGCGAGCTCGCATTTCTCTCGCAATTTGAAAATTTCCGAAATGCAAGATAAATGCGAGATGGCGCCGAGAAAAATGCGAGGTCGCGCCGAGAGAAATGCGGGATCGCGCCTAGAAAAAAGCGACATTTTTGCGAGTTAGTCAATGTACCGCCACCGAGCTCGCATTTATCTCGTCAGTTATTCTTAGTGGCTATGAATGAAAAATAGAAGGAAAATCCTTTCAAACGATTTTTTCAAAAATTTCACTTCTCGTAGTGATTCATCAATTAGAAAGTTGAGAGGAATTTTCAGAGTAAATTTATCAATTTAATAAAATTATTTCTCAGTCCAGAAAATTCCGAGCTCGAAAAACAGAACTCAAAACGCTCAAATCCCTTCCCCAAAATGATAATATCATATATTTCTATCACGTCAACAGCTCAAAGTGAAACATTTTCTTTGCGTCTCCTGTCTCCCCCTGCTACCTGCCCCCTTTTCTCCGCTGCCTCTTCTCGAAAATACGCCCTAGACGCATCTCTCACCTAGTTTCTCAATTTTCGGATGGGCTGTTCAGGTGGTCACTTCCAAAACGTCTTCTCGCACCTTCCACAGGTGTTTTTTCTTCCCAACGGCGCACAAATTCATCATTTTGTAAAGGAGAAGAATTTATCTGTTTAACAGTCTGGAAAGTTGGACACAACCCTACAGATCCATCATGGCTTGGTAAAAGGAGAGAGAAGACGTCTACAAACTAAAAGGAAAGAATTTGATTCCAAACTGGAAGTTTCTGGAAATTGGTTGATAACTCTCAGTTGAGTTACTGGAAAACGCGAATTGCAAAATTTCCTATTTTTCTGAGAAAAGATGCCTCAAAGTTTCATCTTCTTACACAGTAAAGAAGTATAGTAAATCAAGGACTTTGTCAATAAAATTTTAACCTTCAATGTTCTGATTAAATTTTCCCTTTTAAGCTTCAAATTATAAGTGAAAATGCATTTTTTAGATTATGAATGGTCATTCAATTTTCCATGAAAAAAAACGCAATAAAATATAGATTCTTGACAGTTTTTGAAACATTTTTCGACAGGAGGTGAAAATCTCAATGTTTTTCTTTCAACGGCACCGGCCGTAGGACATTTTTCATTTCACCGACAACAATATTGGTGGTCGCTTTCTACATTTCGGAACAATTACAAGGTTTATTTCCACCATTTTTCCAACGTAATGGAATTTGAAACATTCGAGAAGCTTTCACTGACAGATTTCTTTTCATGAAAAGTTTCCAATATCTTTTCCAAAATCGAGAAAACTCTCTCTCCTTGACAAACCTGGAGAAAGTTTGACTTTTTCGCCTTCTCTAGAAAACTCTTCGATGAAGGCGGTTATCATCAGCTTTTTTTGTCAAATCATATCGGACGCAGTGTTACACTTCTCTTGGTGGTCTTCTGTCTCATTCTCATTTTCCTGTATTCTTCGTGGCTCTTCTTTCTTGGAAATACTCGATTTTTCCCGACTTGTTAAACCACTTGATTCAAACCGCCACGGTTGCTTTGCGTTTTGTGAAATGTACTCATGATTTTGGTACGTATCACACAGCTGCGCCAGACCTTTAGTGACTTTCCTCTTACTCTATAGGATGCAACCTAGCGCAAGTAGTTCTCCGTTGGACGCGATAGATAAAAATAACCGCTTTACGAGAATCAAGCAGTTTTTTGTCGTGGAAGAGAGTATAACTTTTTTAGAAGCTTTAATTAATTAAAAAATCTCTTCATTAGTCTTTTACAGAAGTCATGTCAAAGAATTCCGCCTACGGAGAAGAGCCTTGTCGGATGTGTCGGATTCCTGCATTGGCCGTGAGCGAAATGTTCGAAAACTTAGAAGAACTCGAAAAAATATCCCTGCTGCTTTCCTGTCCGTGCTGGCTAGGTCGTGTGGGCTCCTATATCAAGTAAAGCTTTTTTTGGACTTTTTTTAAATCATGAAGGTTCTCCCAGGACTCTCTCCCACAGAACGGAGTTGTACGTCTATTCGAAAGAACTCTTCGGAATTCGAATCAAGATTCCCAACAAGGAGAACGATGAAGAATACTTGGTGGGTACGAAAAAATCGCAATTCAGAGAGCATTTCACAGAAGATTTTGAGATTTGCCTGAGCCTTCTTTGATGACAAAAGAGAAAAAATTATGTAGGTTGGGCGGCTTTTTATCGTCTTCTCACGCCTTCCTATAGTTTGAGCGCGTCGGCGCCCCAAGCCATAGTTTTCGCATATCAATATTCCTTAAACTCTTTAGTTAGGGCGCAGCGGGGATCGAACTCGTGACCCTGTGGACCATAGATACTCCCCCAACTTGTTGCGCTACGGCCCCACACTGCTTAGCTTTTTATCTGGTACTTTAAAGAGCATTCTCGGCGGTTTCCAAATAACTACCAAAGGAAAACCTCTTGTGAATGATTGAATTTGAGATTCCGGAGGAAAAAAGCCGCGACTTCACGCTTTGCACTCTCGAAGGCTTCCACGAACTGACCAAATACCTTCGATTTCCCTCGTTGGTACTGGCGGCAGGCTTCTGCCGTCAGATGAATGCCGGATTTTTCACAGACGACCTCCTGCAAGACTTCACTAAAGTAGGCGCTAGATTTTCATTATGTTTAGAACTTCGCGATGTAAATCAATGAAAAAGGTACGAAAAAAAAAACAAGGATAGCGTTGTCCAAAAAAAAGAAAGATTCAGAGACCGACTGGTGAGCCCTCAACACAAAAAGCTCCAAAAAACTTAGAAACCTCCGTCTCCAAAGCTCTAAATCGAAAACATTGAAACAAAACAAATAAGTGAAAGTTATAAACTAAAATAATGCTTGAAAATTACACAATTTGGACGTGTCGTCGAATGCAACGTTCGCTGTGCAATCGTCCACACGTACTCCTTTGATACCGTAATACTATGTCTTAAAATAAGCCGGGTGAAGTATTTCGTGCTTCAGGCAGAAAATTTGTGAATTCTTAACAGTTATGTTGTCTCCAACTTCAAGATACCAGCGCTTAAACAGCGAGTGCATAGAAATAAGGGAAAAAAAAGTTAAAATAACCGCTTCAAGTCATTTTTCCTCGAATCTCTTTCGGAGCCGTCTGAATTTCAGTTGACGGTCGTTCAAAACGACGGCGTGCCAGTCGCAGAAATCCAAGCAACGATTCGACTTTTGCCAAACCTATCTTCTCTCTCCGTCCGTGGCAACTGTTACAACAAAAAAGTTCTGAATGTTGAAAAACTGGTGCAAGTAATGAACGCATGTCGGGAGCTCAGGTAGGTCGATGAATTGAAACAATTAGTAATCCAGAGATTTCAGGGTTACTTGCCATAATCGGAGCTTGAAGATTTCAAACACCAGCTTGAATCATTTGATAAGACTCAATAAAAATGAGACGACTCCTTTTTCGCTTTACATAAATGGCTCAACGGTCTCCTCGATCACTGTCGACAAAGTTATGGAGCTCTTGAAGGTTTGAAAGATTTTATGAGTCTATTAACTCCGTGCAAGTATCACGCAGTTTTCTTAAAAAAAAGTTGGAAGAACGGTTTCAGGTGCTGTTCAACCGGGACAAGGAGGCGAATCTCTCGCACGTGCACAAGTTCAGAACATCCGTGTTGTTATACAAAAACAACAAACTCCCGGATCGGCTTTTCACGCGCTTGATCGAGCTTCATCGGTTCATCGCCATCAAGCCCGGAAAGACGCTTCACTTCATCGGTTCTTCCATATTTCTCTTCGAACGAATTCATCTCAGCTACATGCTTTGAACTCGTAATCTCGAATAGGTCTTCATCATTACATTTTTGATTTTAAACTTTTTCAAGGTTTGCAATTATGGATCCTGATTTCTATAAATCCTCCTATAAAATCGTCAAATTTATTCTGCCAAATTTTTCTTTTTTAATATAAAAAAACATTTTGCAAATTTTTTTCTCTTTTCTTCATTTTTTTCCGATGTATAAACGTAGTACTGTTTAGTCGCTTGCATATGTCAAACGTGAAAATTCTGAAAAAGTTCAAAAAAACGACCTGATCGCTTCTTAGATATTCGCTTATTATGTTGTGAAATGTGAATAAAAAATTTATGAACGAAAAAAAAAATGAAACACCTCAACACCTACCGAAAAAGTACGATTTAAACCTAGCCCAACTGGTAAGACAAAAATCTCAAGTCAAAAAGGTCCTTGGTTCAAGTCCTGGAGAGGTTTTTTTAAAAGAATTTTTTATTATTAAAAACGACAAAAAAACCTGGCAGCTTTGAACACTGAAATTCAAGGAACATTAGTTTGAAAACAAAAAAAACAACTATAAATGATAAGCTTAAAAAAAATTTTTATTTTTTTCTCGCACTTTTACCTGGGAATTTGCGAAGATTTTTGAAATAACTGACAAATAGCTTCAGTCTTTTAAATATTAAACAAAAGTTCTCGGCTAACTCAGTTAAAAATCATCGAAAAAGCCGATTCAAAATAGAACAAATCAGAAACTCGATGAAAGGCCATCAAAATTTGTGACGTGTTCAGGGCCGATCGTTTGCAAATGCAAATATTTGTTCAAAACGCATCGAAAATGGATCGCCTCGCGAATTTTGACAGTGCTCCGCGGCGCTTCAGTCCCAGATATTCTCCCTCGTTTTTGGCGCTGATCGGTTTCTGCCCTTTTATCCAACTAAAAACTTTGGTTTCAACTTTTTGTTAGCAAGGTGAGCGGCCTCTTAGAAAAAATTGTGTTGTTTGAAAATATATAGATGAGCAAAAATGATGTAGGTGAGTTCAGAACTTTTTTGAAAATATATAAATTTATAATTATCAAATTTACATTGAACATTTTTGTGAGATAAAAAAATATAGTAGGCTTGGCTCGAATGGTATGATTTTTCGAAATACTAGAGGTAGAAAAAAATCCCTGAAACTGTTCCGAGAAATTCGAAATCGCAAATTAAAAGTTTCGAGAAAAAGAAAACCAGCAAAAAAATTCGAAAACCGGAAAAAAAGGAAAAAAAGAAATTAAATTTCTAGAAAAAGTCATTTTTTGATCAAGACGGTACTGTTTTTCACGGAATACGTGTACACTTTTTGCACAGCAAGCGCAATATTTCACGACATTCGTAAATTTGAATTTGAATTTTTTTAAATTTATATTATAATAATTAATATTAATGTTAATATAATAATATTTTTTTCATTTATTTTTGATATATATTCGAAAAATATATTTTGACGCTTTTCAAGTAACTTTTTTTGCTACAACCTTTTTTTGCGAGCTCATCTTTGTTTTGCATTTTTTTAAAGTTTTGTGTTTTATCTTTCAATACTTATTTTTTTACTTCTGATGTGCAATTCCATTTACCCGAATATTCATATTTTTATGAAGTTATCTGAAAACTTTTTTTATTTTTCATTTCAAGTTTCAGATATATTCACGCTTTATGAGGATTGCGTGCCCATTCAGTCCTACATTGAATAGGAGCTTACGATAAAAAAATTTGCCGATTTTACTTTGAACAAATAGTAAGTTTTTTATTATTAAAAAAGGTTTTTTTTCGAATTTTTTCTCTGTCTTTTTCCGTTTTTCAAATTTATAATTTATTACTCTTGTTTTTGTAAAGAATATCTTCTCAATAAAGTAGAGATAGATAAGAAATTTTTTATTTCAAAAGTTCCAAGAGTTAAAAAATAATTCTGTCAAAAATCTCGTTTTTTTCATAAAAATAAATTTTTTTCTAAAAAAATCACGTTACGTTCCATAAATAATACATTTCCTTGCGATTGCCCTCGTAATTCCCAGAGGAAGCGAATTTCCCATCCCATGATAATTCGAAACGTTTTCTATCATCCATTTTGTTCGTAAACAATTAAAACACTATTTAAAGCAGCCGTCTGTGGAGTCTGCAAAAAGTTCCTGTGGGCGGACGAAAAGGGCGGCCTCCGCCGGTCTCCCTGGGTAACCGGCGGAACTTCCATCCGCCGCGTCCTCTCTTTTTCTCCATTTTGCTCTTCAAACCATCCCCGCGTCTATTCATTTGCCTTTGTATGGAGATTTGGTTGCTTTTCTGGCCATTGTTTAGAAACGAACTGAATGCGTTATCATTTACAGTCCGTATAACGCTATGAAGCCTTGAAATCTCAACATTTTGGGATTAAGTTAAGCTTATAAGGTGTCTTTTTCACGTTTTAGACTTGAAAAAATCGCTTTTCTAAGGGATTAGCGAACGAATTGTTGGGAAACCAAAGAAAATATGATTTTATCATGACTTCGGTTTTTGCTTTTTTGGGATAATTTTATTCGAAGTTTGGAACGAAAATTCTGAAAATTAGTCTTTATTTTTTTCTAAATGCCGTCACCAAACGATTAGTCGGTTTCAAGAGCAGTTGGTGAAGAAAATAAAATGAAAAAAAGTTCTAAAAAAATCTTTCAAGTTTGATTGTTAAAAAAACAAAAAAATATTGAGGTCGAAATGAGCTTTTAAAAAATTTACGCTCTTTACAGACCCAACAGCAGATAAAAATTTTTGAATTATTTTAAGTCAATTTTTTTTCAAATTCGAACATTTTTCCTCTAAAAAGTTCATGAATTTTTTTATCTACAGCTAACTCTCCCAGGTGAACTATTTCTTATCTAATCAGATGAACTCTCTCTTTCTTTCCAATTTTCCAAAAACTCAAAATCAAAGGCCAATCGTTATTTATGGAATTTTAAGGTTTGTAAATAAGTTGCAAAATGTTAATTCTCCAATTTCGGACTTTTATCTTGAGTGACAGCATGAAAAAAATGCCTTCTCCGAAATAAACTCAGAGCTTTTGAGCTCATCTTCACAGAACGTTTAATTTTGAAACCAAAGTCAATCATCTTCTTTTGGTCTTTTAGAAATTTTCAAACAACGGCCGTTTTTATAGTATTTCATACTCATAGATCTCTCCGAAGAAAAGCTTTTTTCGGAAAATCTCCGAAACGGGAGTCATTTCGGCGCATTAGTTGAATGGGGGGCTTCCATTTCGGAGCCAAATGGAAGGCGTTCATATTTGGGTCATAATCTGTCAGCGAAACAGATGCTGCTGGCACGGTTTCCAATGGATACCGGACCTTTTCTACGTTTCCACGTGCACTTTATACAAAATCGTTCTTTGAAGCTTCTTCTTTCGCGAAATGCCTTCAATAAACTCGAAAAGACGATTTTTGAAAGGCGGCACCGCCATAAAAGCCATTTGAGGCGAGCAAAACGACCATCGTCGAACGGTTTTCCTTCCTTTGCGGCAACAAAAAAAGGAAAAAAACGATGGCGCCCAATTCAAATATCGCTTTTGTGCGGCGGCGGCGTGTCCTGCCGATCGATTTCCATCCATTTTTCGCTTTTATCAAATTCTCAAAGCCTTTAAATTCGGCAAGAAAATTTTCTTACGCTTTCATAGACCCTTTCCTCACTTATAAAACTAGTTTTTTTTTTCCTTTTTTTTTCGCTCGAAAGAGGAGTTATCCTTAGAGCAAATGGAAATCTTACTTATTCGTAGAATGGACCACAAGTTGTGGTTAAATGAGAAGCTGAAAAATCGCAGCGATTAGTCTAATAAATTCCTTCTTTCCCACCAAGTGATCTCATTTTTCGAACCTTCATTCAAATTTATTAACTTCATTTAGATTCTTTTCAAACTTCTAAACAGACCTTTTGTTTTCCAAATTGGTCTTCGATTCAAAAAAATTCTGTTGTTTCAAATATAAGAAAAGTTCTTTCACCTTCAGTATGCTGCAAGCTAAATTTGTTGTCAGGATGTTGTAGTGAAAGAAAATTTGTTTAGATAATAAATACGTGTGTCTTCTAGAAGTTCTAGTCTAGTTTTTGTTTCGTCTTCTTCCGATTTCGTCAATTTGAGAGTATTTTTCAAAATAAATTAAGCGGACTTTGTGTCTTTTTCGTAGCCAAAGATTTAAAATGAAGTCTTTCATTCTATTCAGTAAGGTTTGAAAAGGTGGAAGGTTACTGCATTTAACAATATTAAAAATATAGGGTCGTTCTTACTCGTTCTGTTCAAATGAACTAGCTAAAGTTCAGGCTGTGCAGATTGAGATTTCCTGGATCTCGTTCTGCACTTTATTAACTGTATTCCTGAGCCTGAACAGCTGTAGCAACTTTTCAGTGTATTCTGACTATTGCTAAAGGACATATTTCTGGCTGGGGTCTCGAATCCGAAAAAGGGTTTGGCTCGGCGGCGGTGCCTGCCGCCGACTGATAACACGGCTGATTAGCCGTTATCACAAACGTCATGCTCACTCGATTCCCCAGCGCCGTCGCCTCGCCTCGTGCCGTCCTTCGGTACGTTTTCCTCGATTCACAACAGAATCGGATGCTTCCTTCCAAGCCTATAGATATCCTTCTCAAGATTCAAGGAAATTATCAATATCCCCAAGTTGCCAACCACCCAAAAACCATCCCTCACAACCCCCGTTGAGACCACTGAAGAGTCCTGAATTTATATGCGTTCTTGACGTTTTGGCGCTCTAGCACCATATGAATTCAGCATTCTCACTTGGTCGATCTTTATTTTACCTCCCACAAAACCTTGTTTCCCAAGATGCGAGTTTTTCCATCTGCGCAACTGAAAAAAAAATTTTTTTTCGTCTAGTTTTGGAAACGACCAGCTGCACCTGCGAAGGGAAAGAGGATCGTTCCGCGGACTTTTTCCCACCCTAAAAACAGGATGAAGCTTTAGGATGACGCTCAAGAAGTTCATGACGCAGTTCACCTCTAAAAACAGAGATTTGAAGATTATGAAATAAGAACGTCATTTTTGATTGATTTCTTGGATTGTTTTTTTTTATGGATTCAAGAGTTTTGGATTTTTTTTTTGAGTTTTCCCCTTCTCTCTATTCCTATTCCAAAAAAGTACAACTAACGGCGAAAAAATCTTTTTTATGACTCATATCCCAAGGCGCAAGCTAGTTCGGGTCGGCGGATGAACAAGAGAGGGGATAAAGTTTTCGCGTTGATAAATGCGATATTCCATAGTATTTCGAGTAAGTTTTAAGAAAATGAGGGCAATTACGTCATATTAAAAATATGATTACAGTCTTTTTTTTTCAAAAGAACAAATAAATTAAATTAAAACAGGGCGAAAGCGGTGTGAAGAATCTTTGAAAATGACATGAAACACACTGAAAATATTTTCAAACGAACTAATTTTTGCATTTATTTGAAATAGATGACTTTGTTTTCGAAAAACTGCTAAATGTTTTATTTATACTCTGAAGACACCCAAATTTTTTTATAATTTCTTAATGTTGTCAATCATTTTAGGCTCTTAAAAAAATGAATTCGAAACTGTAACCCTTCCTCTTTTTGATACGTTAATATTAAATTCCAACATCCAGAATTATTTTTTTAAAGGTCTTGAAACGATTGAAAAAGTGGGTAAAGGCTCTCTAAAAAGTTTCATATTTAGTCGCTTTTTTTATTGGCAAGTAAAAGTAAATAAAATTGGTTCGGAAACTGAAAATCAAATTATTTTTTTATCCATAAGTTTATTAAAAATTTAAACTATAATTTCAAATTTGAAAGAACTTTTTCTAAATATTTTTTTAATTTTATTTTTTTGAAGTTTAAGAAAAAAATTTCAATCACCCAACGTCTTTTCCTTATTTTTTTCTTTCAACCCCTCAAGAAAAAAGAAAATGATATCCGATGTGGTCGGCCCAAAAATTTTCCCAGTGAATAGGGAGGTCAGGGACGCAGAGGACGACTTCGACTCCGCCCACTTTTGTTTTCGCCCCTCGACTCTCCGCTCATCATTCATTGTCTCACTCGCACTCAACAGCCCACACCAACTGGAGATTTGTTTTTTTGTCCTTCGCTATTATTACAGCCTTTTTTTCCACCGAAAAAGACATTTTCTGGTAAAAATGCATTTTTAACGGTTCAAGAAATGAAAATATGAAAAATCAGTAAGTTTAAAAAGAAACCAAAGAAAACCAAGGAGAAGATTTCCGTGCGGAAAAAGAAAAAAAGACATGAAAACAAATTTTAACACCCAACAAAAATATTTCAAATAAAAATTGGAAAAATTTTTCGGGTTTCTATGATTTTTTTACATCTAGTTTCCTTTGAAAATGTTCAAAAAAATTAAAAAAATCCGAAAATTCAGTTCTAACTATCAGGAGTAATGCCTATAAACAAAGAAGTTTGAGAAAATCGGGAATTTTGTATTTGTTTCGATATATGATCTTCGGTCGTCAGATTCCCGTTTCAAAACGAAATTTTTAAAAAGTTAGTCAATTTTTTTAAAATTCTTCGCTTTTTCTGTGCTTTCTATAAAAAAAACATTTCACTTATTATAAAAAAATATTAAAAAAATAATTATAGGTTTAGTCACTAAATTCAATAATATAATAATGAGGAATTGAACTCTTAGCTTTTTCAAATAATATTAAAAAAAGCGAAGAAATAATTCTTGAAAAAAATACATAAAACAATTTGACAGCTTATTGAAAGGCGAAAAAGAATCGTCTGTGAGAAAAAAACTTTTCCCATGAAAAAAATTTTTAATTTTTATTACATGAAAAAAAATAAGATTACATGAATAAAGAAACGAAAAAAATAAAAAAATATCTGAACAATTCGTTGTTTTTTTGGGCCATTGTCCGCTACAAAAAAATTGATAAAAAAATTTTTGAAGAAAGTTTTTTTGCCTGTTAACGAGATATATTCAATTTTCGCACAACCTAAAAAGGATCCACAAAATCGAGAAAATTTCTACTTCTAATTTTTTTCGCCAAATTCCGTTGGAACACAGGATTGTGGTATATATACTTTAACCATAATAATTTTTCTTGAGATTATTTTTAAAATATAGTTTTTTGTTTCTTCCTGTTTATTACAGGAACGGCAAAATTTCCGATAAAGGACTTGTCGCAAAAAAACAATAAATAATGCATTCTTCACAAGGACACCCCACTGTTTTCGTTTTTCGTCGGCTTCTCCGAGTTAAAAAGTTCAAAACTCCGACTTTGGAACAAAAAACAGCGTCTAAAAGGGGGCGGAGTCTGATCGAAGCCGCTCTCGCGGGCCACAGCTCCCGAAAAAAAAAGACTCACACGCGGAGAGCGTCTTTCTTGTCTCATTTTTCAAACCAGAAAAAAATTTAGGACATGTCTGGACGAGAAAAAAAAAATTAATGTGCAGCGATTTAGTTGTCTGGAATTTAAATTAATTTCGATTAAGGTAAAATTCTGCAAGTTGTGGAAAAAAAGAAATTTTAAAATTATGATATTCTGTTCTGGACATTGCCACACAGTTAAGCCGAGTTCAACGTGAATAAAATTAGCTTTTGAGCACACTTGCTGCTAAATATTCTCAATATTAGGGCGTTTCTTGAACTCTCATTCCATTAGAAAAAAATACAAATAAGGAAGCTACAGACATTATCGAAGATTCTCGGCCATCTAGGGATCACTTGAGTGACTTCAGACTTTTTTCGAGGATATTAGCAATGGAGCGCGTTTTCCGCGACTTCCCGCGAAACTCAAAATTTTACTGCCTGCATCTTTATAAATAAACTTTTCATGGAAAACAAAAATTTGCACCTTCAAATAATTCAAACTTTCAACCAGAGTTGTGGAAAACCACATAAGGCCATGATGATGCATTTTCGAGTTTCTTTTTCGGGTTACCTTCCAAAACGTCCCATTTTATTTTCGGCCCATCGAATTGTTTTTTTAAAGAACAAGCTTACACCGTGGTAAAGATGATTTTTTTTTTCTCGAAAATTGGAATAATTTCCTCGTTAACTCATTTAAAGACCGTTAAAGTACAATAATTCGGCCTCAGTTCCCATTTTATCAGTTATTTGAATGACAGCTCGGGCCTCGAGTTCCGAAACAACTCTTCTTCTCGCGAAATATTCAAAAAACTAGTAAGTTGGCTTTTTTCTTGGAAAGTTATCAGGACAGAACTAGGACGAGTTTTATCGGAGAAAAGACACGGCGTGTCACTTTTTTTTTAACTTTAAACTATAATCGAAGACCCCGATTCACGGAATATATTCTTCCTAAATTTTGCTGGATTGCGCCGAAAATTTTCCAGTTTACGGAGTTCTTTTTTTAGATGTATCAAGAAAGAACTGGTTTGAGCAGAAAAAGATAGTACGCGTCACTTTTTTAGACTTAAAACTTCAATCAAAGCGGTTCTTATTCACCAAAAGTCAACTTTTCAAGTAAATTTATTGATTTGCAGGCGAGAATTTGTTCAAAAACAGGATCAGAGCTTGGAATCGAGGCCGATGGAGCATCGAAGACCCAACTCACGACAAGAGACGCTCTAGAAAAGCTCAAAATACGCTCACAAAACGCACACAAAACGCTTTGGCCCGTGTTGTCGAGTCGCGGTCGTGTCTCTGCGTCTCCGATCTCTCGCCGACCTGGTCGCGCTTCCTAAAGCGAGAGAGTGTGCGGCCCCGCGGAGGGTGCGTGCAGGGTCGGTAGACGCCAAAAAAGTAGGCGTGGTCGGCCATGAACCACGCCCCCTTTTTTACTCCTCTCCCACCACCTCCATCGATTCGTTTCGTTTTTCTCTCGGTCCCTTCTTGACTGACTGCTGGTATTGTTGTATTTTGGCATTTTATTGAAACCTTGTTCCCTAATGAGAATGATTTCCTTCCGTTTGGTCCAGTTTTTTCAACGCGTTTTGAATAATTTTTGAATGTTTGAAATTAAAACTTCCTTGAATTCGTTCTTGGTTTTCGAGAACTGCTCTGTATATTCTTGTTTGCATAAATATTTTGATCTCTTCCGACACTTTTTCGAATATTTTTGAGATTTTATTCGCCTATTCAAAATATAAATTTTTTCCTGACGACTCGAAGATTCTATTCATCATAGGATCTACCTTCTTTCTTAATTTTTTGTTGTTGTTTTTTGTTCACTTTTTTACTCGATCAGTGGGATACATAAATAAACATTTAAAAAAATTTTATTTTTTTCCGACTTTTTTTAAATGTGCGCTGTTGAAATCAACATTTTTTTAAACTTACACTTTTTTCAAGTTAAAGAGGTTTGAAAAAAACCTTGAAATCCTCAAACAAAAAAATAAAGTGATTTTAAATTGAAAATGTCTCAACGTCAGAAAATTTTATCCGTCGAGCAAATTTGCATCAGAACATTTTTTTTCTTTCTGATTCATTTTTCTTTGAACTAAATTTCGTCATGGTCTTGATTAAAAAACTGAAAAAAAATCTCTTATCATCAGTCGCTTAGTAGACCTTCCAAAACGTCGCAAGCAACCTCGCGAATTTCGCGCTTGTGGGCGTGGCCTATTTTCGCCAGCGGGCCTCTGGCCACCCCGAATGGATATCGCAGTTCCATTTCGTTTTTATGAACTTAGACGTTGTTAATAGCGCCTTTGCTAGTCTTTGGTAAGAATTAAGCTTATTTTTTTATAATATTTATATTTGAAAAAAACACCCTGATTTAAAAATGATGATTGCACTGTTAGCCTAAAAAGATTAATTTTTTTATATGAAAAACTTGATTGAAAAAAAATGGCTAAACGAACTGCGGAAATCGCGGCAATCTCTTGAAGCTTTTTTGTTGATATTTAAATTTTTTTTTGTGAGAGACGCTTTTTTCACACGAGGCGTGGTCCAAAGTAAGGGAATAAGCTTTCCTGTGAAGTTTTTTTGTACGTAAATCTCCTTTTTTTTGTTAAAGTCGTATCAGTGAATGTGAATGAAATTTGCCAAAGTTTGAAAGCGGAAAAGTGAAAAACTTTGGAGCGCTATTCTAGGGAATCATAGTTTATCGTAAAATTCAACAGTCGGTGACCATCATTTTTTTCATTGTAATGAAGCTGATTCCCCAATGATTTTATTGAGTATGCCAAGAAAAATTTAGTATATCCATTTGCGAAAAGGCGCGAAATGTCTTGTCGACAAGAAATTTTTTGGAAGATTGGCCACGCCCACAAGCTGCGCCTTTAAAATTTCAAGCGAATTTTGAAAAAAAATTTTCTTTCGATAAAGTTTTTCAAGGTTTTTTTTGTGAGTTGATCCTATTACCGTAATAAAAGTTCATAAGGATTATTATTTTCCAGCCGATAAAAGTAAATTTGATGTTTTTGTAACGCTTAACCTTTTCACTTTCTTAACACTACCTTTCTTTTTTACTATGTTTTTTCGCCATTTTATTTCGATGAACGTTAAAATAAGTTCATTCACTCTGTTAAAGCACAATCCTTTCAGCTGTTCCTGAAAAGTAAAAGAAACTTACAAAAAATATTTCTTGTCCTAGAAAATGCTGAGCCGCACTTCTTTTTGAAGCTCTCTCTTCGTGTTTTTTCTACTTCCTACCATTAATATAGCTATTTCTATCTCAATCATATTTTTTTGTTCAGACTGAATTAAAACAAAGAATACTTGGCTGTTTGGCGATTCCAAACATCGTCAAAATGCGAACGGATCAACTTCTACGTGTGCGGAGCCTTGAGGAAGTGGTTAGTTTCTATTTTTTCTGAATAATATTATTTTGTAAAATCTTTGCTGTTAGTTTTGAGAAGACCTTAGATCCTGGAAGAACTGGAAAAAGTTTGAAAAAGTTCTTTGCTCTGATTTTTCGAAAAATAGATGTTCTTTTTCTGGAGCATGTTCTTTCAAAAAAACACCAGCATGGCTTTTTCGGATAAATTACAAAACTAAAGTTATCTTTCTCTTCGTAAAATTCTGAAACTTTTCAATTTCAATTCAGATCATATTTAGTCAATAATTCCATTGATTTTTCAAGAAAGAAGACATTCCTGAATGGACGGATCAGGCGCGAGGCATTTTTATCGCTCTGGTCAAAGACCGGCGCGCCATTTGGGATTCTCGTTTCAAAGTGGCCAAGGTTTTTTATTTGAAAAGGAGGGAAATTTGAAAGAGAACTTTTTTTAGGAACGTGTGATGCAACTTTTCAAAGACGTTTCCAACACCCTCGTTCTTCAGGATCAGCGAATGAATGGTAAATTTAGAAAAAGGGAAACATTTCAAAGCTTAAAATTATTTGTTTTTATTTGAAATGGTGCAATTTGATAATAAGCATTGATGGGAGGTTGTGAGGAGTTTGCTCAGAAGAAATTTTTTTGAGCAATCGGCGCTTCAAAATTATTTTCACGAAATTCAGCGCTTCATCGAGTGTTCACTTCAGGACTTTCAACCGGTTCAATCGAAAAAAATTGTTTGATAATTATTCTGGCTTTGAACGTTTCATTATAAACTCTTTTTTTGTTATTTTAAGATATTCCAGCAGAAAAAAAGTTATTCTTGTTTTTTTATAATTCCATTTTTCTGATATGAAAGTTGGTAAGGAAAATGAATTTTTCATCAAAAAAAATATTTCTATTCATCGAAATACCCCGTTGCGCCAAGAATCTATAATCTTTTCTGAAATTTTGATTTTTTTTTTCAAGCTTTGTACTTGGCTAACTTCTCCTTGTTTCCAGAATGGGCTCTTTTGGAGAAATGGTGTTGGCTGGTGGAAGTTTATTTGCGCGCAGTTTCCCCAGAAACTTCATTTCCGTGGCGCTACACCGGCGCCATGAGTTTCCTCAGCGAATTCATCGGATGCGGTTATCAATATTTGAAGTTTGTTGCTTCCGAAAATGTTTTTAATGATTTTCAAATATTTCAGCTGCATTCCCAAGGAGCGTATCGTACACCTCACCGCGATTTATGCCACTCAAAACGAGGAAATCGAAGCAATGGCGGTTGGTTTTTACATGAGAATTTTAAGGAAAAGAAAGGAAAAAGTTATTTTTTTTGTGAATATTAAGAGGAAAATCTATGATTCATATATTTTAGTTTTCGGTTGGTTTTGACTGGAAATTTTTTTGAAAAAGACATTAAAAAAATTTTTACTGTAAAATCTATGAACTATATTTATATTCTTCGAGTGACATGAAAAAAACCAATATTTTTAAGGAAAGCAAAGATAACACGAAAATTTAAAGCCCCTTTTACTGCGAACAATTTATGAAAAATCGTGATTTATCCTCATGTTTTTAACGAGAAATACTGGAAGAAAGAATCAAAACGAAGTTATAAAATGTCATCTCTTTGAGCTCAAATTATAATTTTTTTGAAGTTTTTATTGCAATCTATTCGAACTGAAAACGCACAAATCGCGTTTCTGGATGTTTTTTTCTGAATGGCGTCAATAACTTTTGAATGAAGTAACAAGGAAATTGAAAAGTCTTTTTTTTCGACTATAACAAGTATGTAACTTTGCGCCGTTCTGTGTGCGCCAAAACTATCAAAGCTCGCGGAATTTTTCGGACGTAGCGCAAGGAAAAAAATATAGATTAAATTGTAGGACTTTTTTTTCAAGAAAAAAAACTTTGAATTTGAAAATTATGAAAAAGGTAGTTTAATCTTAAAACACTACTGAGAGGTAACAATTGCTTTTCGAACATTTATCAAGTTGAAAATAAACTTTCCACATAGTTTTTGGGTAACAACGTCTCTTTTACAGAAGCCTTTAAAATGCGTAGACAGAGCTGATCGAGGGGGCTCGACGGTCGGACTCTTCAAGGAAAATGCTCAGGCCTACGCTCAGAGAATGGCCATCATTGCTGAAAATCGACAAGATCCGACCCTCACGGTCCGATCCGTCTTGGGTGCGTGTTCTTGAATTTTCTGGTCGCATTGAGAATGGCTCTACGCGTTGCGGTCGCGCAGAATTTTGAGCTTTCGAAGGGTCGATGAACCAAAAAAGAAAGTGCATTATATTTTGCGGTCAAGAAAATTGCAAGAAGGGCAGGCTATTTTTGAAGGTACCAGATAACCTTAAAAGTACCAACTAATTTCTCAGAAAAAAGAGTTATCAAAAGCCCATTTTTTGCGATTTTCGATGAGTTTTCAGGATTTTGACGTGTCGCAACCAGGTTTTCGCAGTTCGAGACCTTTAGGACTTTAATCAAGGAGTTTTCTGATCGAATATCAGGAATTTCCGCAAAGGGAAATGACGTTTCTCGTAAGGTTTTCGATATATCGTCGTGCGAAAGTGCTTGCGTTAAGCCAATCTAAATGCGACCAAAATTTGTACAAATCATAGAAAACTTTCTATGAAATAATAAATTTCATAAGATAAAATCGAAAACGAAGATTACAGATAAAATAAGAAAGAACGGTCTGACAATCGCCATGGCGGAGCCGGATGGTCAGGCTTCGACCAATGGAAACTCGTCCTCGAAGCACCTGACTCCTGCCGCGGCCATCGAGCAATACTCGGCTATGATGAGCAACAGTACGTTAGCATCACATGTTTTCATCTAAGTGATCCCTTTAGTGAACAGCTCGCCTGAGCAATCGGAGCCGCCGCTGCAGCCGAGGAAGCGAGGTCGTCCGAAGCGATTCAGCTCCGCCTCTTCGACTTCGGAATTCGAAAAAGTTTTTCTTTTTTCAAGATTTCCAATATGAAAAGGATCTCAGAGCAAAATCAGATCTTTTTAAAATTCCTTGACTTTAGTTTTTCTAGTTTGTTTAAATTTTCTCATAGTCATACTAGAGTTTCATATAGTTCTGGGTAACTTTTTTAAAGTTCGATATTCATCAGAAACCCGAGAAAAAGGAGGACTCTCCATCGCCACCCCAACCGAAGTCAAACGGTTCTGCTCCGCCCACTAAAAGGGGGCGTGGCCGGCCATCCAAAACTCCGGTTCGGGACGAACCAGTGAAGCAGGAACCTGCGGAGGTTGGAATGAATCTTGAAAACATAAGATGATTAAATAAAATAGAAGGAAGAAAGTGAGGTGAAGTCCGAAGCGGGCGACGCCGAACCGACGAGCTCCGCGGCTCTTCCTCATGCCGAAATTGAAGAAGAACCTTCTGATGGAAAAGTGAAGTGAGTATGTTTGCCTTAATTGTCAGAATATGTCGATGTTTTCCGACTAAAATTTCGATTTTTTCTTTTGTGAATTTTTGATTTTTATTCTCAAAAATTTTGAAGATATTGGGAAGTTAGGAAGGTAAAAGTTAGTAAGGCTTTGTCGATTTTTTTCCTGTTTTTCAAGATGTTTTTTTCTCCGATTTTTCAGAGAACTTATAAATTTAGGATTTGACAACATTATATAGTGCAAAGCAAGAAAAATTTCCATTGACTTTCGGGAAAATCGAGCTTTCAAACTAGAGTTTAGCCGTTGTTAAAAAAAGTTTTCTTTTAAAAGTTCACGAATGAAAACTTTGGTTCGAAGGAAAATATTTGCAAAAAACAATTATTTTCTAGCTAAATTCACAAAAGATCATCTTTCTCTAATACTCTCTTTTCTATTCGTGCTCAACTTTCATGAAGTATTCTTCAAGATTTACCGAGCCGATGTACAAGTTCTTGGCGGACTTCGTGCGACACAAGCCTCTGCTCTGGCACACGCGACATCCGAATCGCAACGTCCCCCACATGAGGATCGCCATCTTCGAAGAAATCGTCCAGCAGATGCGCATTCTCATGTCCGGCCTCGTTCCGAATTCCGTCCTCAGTGCTCTCACAGGTCTTGCTTGAACTATGCCCATCTCTCAGATCTTTCGATTATTCATTTGTTCATTTATTTCACTGAACCGTCATTGTAGGCGCTACAGCAGGAGCCGTTTTTTTATTTTTATCGAAATGATATAGTTTTTTTAACATTCGCTTCAAGACCTTTTTTGCAGTTTGGTAAAGCAAAAAGTGCAAAGAAATCGGTGTTTACGATAGCTTTCTTCTTTTTATAAAATTTGAACGTCTTGCGCGGAACACACTATACTGAATTCTAGGAGTTTAGGGACCTAAATCTCTGCTTGATGCTCTCATAGGCAAACACGCAAAGCGCACACCTCTGATTGCGGACTTTTTAATACAGTAATCCTTGAAAAAGCAAAACTGGTTCTTGAAATTGAACCATATAAAAGCTACCATCAATAGAGAAAAGATAATGCAAAACTTCTGTGTTTACGGTAGCTTTACTTTTGCTGTGCTTTCAAAACGTGACTCTCCCCGACGGAACGCAGTATTCTGACAGTTCGCATTGTGAGATGTTTCTGACCACTCAGATAGGCAACACACAAAAACAGCTCACCTCTGATTGCGGACTTTTTAATACAGTAATCCTTGAAAAAGCAAAACTGGTTCTTGAAATTGAACCATATAAAAGCTACCATCAATAGAGAAAAGATAATGCAAAAAATCTGTGTTTACGGTAGCTTTACTTTTGCTGTGCTTTCAAAACGTGACTCTCCCCGACGGAACGCAGTATTCTGACAGTTCGCATTGTGAGATGTTTCTGACCACTCAGATAGGCAACACACAAAAACAGCTCACCTCTGATTGCGGACTTTTTAATACAGTAATCCTTGAAAAAGCAAAACTGGTTCTTGAAATTGAACCATATAAAAGCTACCATCAATAGAGAAAAGATAATGCAAAAAATCTGTGTTTACGGTAGCTTTACTTTTGCTGTGCTTTCAAAACGTGACTCTCCCCGACGGAACGCAGTATTCTGACAGTTCGCATTGTGAGATGTTTCTGACCACTCAGATAGGCAACACACAAAAACAGCTCACCTCTGATTGCGGACTTTTTAATACAGTAATCCTTGAAAAAGCAAAACTGGTTCTTGAAATTGAACCATATAAAAGCTACCATCAATAGAGAAAAGATAATGCAAAAAATCTGTGTTTACGGTAGCTTTACTTTTGCTGTGCTTTCAAAACGTGACTCTCCCCGACGGAACGCAGTATTCTGACAGTTCGCATTGTGAGATGTTTCTGACCACTCAGATAGGCAACACACAAAAACAGCTCACCTCTGATTGCGGATTTTCAAATACAGTAATCCTTGAAAAAAGAAAAAACTCGCTCTTGACATAGAACCATATAAAAGCTACAGAGCAGAAATATTCGGAACCGTCTTACAGGAGAAGCCATGAGCGAAGCTTGGGACTACCTTTCCGACAAGTTCCAAGAGGAGGAGAAGAACTTTGGGCAGCAGTCGACGTGGGAACTCTTCAAGGTGCTCCTTTTTCAGGATAGTCAAACCAGTAAAGTGTTCTAGGAGCTGCACTTCCTCTCGCCGCAGGTCATGCAGGCTTGCATGTACGAGGACATCGTCCCGCGTCCCGTTCCGCGCAACTACAGCTACCGTCCCAAGTCTGGAGCTGCTCCTGGAGTCGCTAGTTCGTTTGAAAAATGTATAATCAGTGAATGAATTTTTCTAAGGGGTTTCTTAAGGGAGAGAAGGTTCTAGCAGGTTGGACCTCAACCAGATTTTGCGAAGATTTATACACGTGAATAAGGAATGAAAGAATTTAAAACGTCCTTTTGTTTTCTTCATAAATAAGCGACACGTAGAAATTAAGAAAATAGAATTATTATCGCTCATCAATACAAAAAATACAACAGAGAAGTCTGAAAGTCTTTTTCGCACGATGTTGTGCCAACTGGGGAACTTTCCTTTAATACTGCCCCAAAAAAAACGAGAAAAGAGCTTCATTTATTTTCCCATTTCCTCTGTTTCCCAAAAGATTTTGAATTTGACTGCTGAAGGGCAGCAGCGAAAGAAGTCGAATCGGGCCCAGGCCGCCGCGTTTTGGCGTGTGAAAGCAAATATTCTTCGTGTGAACGACTTAGCTCTCGCCATTTTGGCACCACTGGCGCCAGTTCTCATGATGTTTCCGCTCTAGTTTTTTGTAGTTTTTTCTTTGGCCCCAAAAAAGACTTTATTCTCGATCAATTTACTAGAAATTTTATCATTTTCCGACTTTCCACTAGTTTTTTGAGAAATATTAAATTTGTTTTCGCCCACCTCCTTTTGAATTTCGTTGGCGAGAAAGCGTCGTTTCAAAAAGTCCTGGTGTGGGAATATTTTGAGCGGTTGGGTCCCATCGCATGGAATTATTTTTTTCCAACCCTCGTCTTGCCGTTTTATTTTTACATTATGGCTCTTTTGGTGGCACTCATGATTATGTTTCTACAAAGAAAAAATGAAAGTTTCTCTTCTGATTCGCCCAAATTTAAAAAGTGAATTCGAAAATTCGATCAATATCGATAAGATTAGGTTTAGCCTTGAAAAAAGCTTAAAATTGAAAGGAAATTTTTGTAATCGTGTCATACTTTAATGTGTGATATCGAATTTATATAAAAAAAACATTATTTTAAATCAATCATAATTGACTTTTTTTTTGAAATGTCGTCAAGTAAAACCTTTTTACTCCGTTTTTTTTACCCTTTTAAAATTTTTTGTCCAGTTAAAAGCTGCCAAAATGAGTTTTGGAGACATTTTGAATACTCAAATTTGTGGTATCATTCTATAATATTTAAATCCTCTTGTGAAGAAAAAATTCGTATATAAAGATCTCAAGCGACCTTTCTTACGTCTAGCCATTTTTCGAAAAAAAAAAAATTTAAGACAATCTTTCAACAAAAAAATCTTCATGGCCGTTTTACAACCGCAAAGATGCCGAGCCAAGACTTTTCAAATCGTTTCGTTTTCAAGCCATTGTACAATTTCATAGATGGGAGGACATTTTCCACCCCCACACTTTCTAAACTAAGAGCAAAAATATCTTCCTGAGGCTTGAAATTATTTTAAACCTTATTTTTCAAACTTTCGTACCCGTCTCCTGAACTAATTGAGTCCCGTACTTTCCCACTTGGGATTCGAATATATATTTTTTTATACTTTTCCCTTCATCCTTCATTTTCTTCGTTACAGACCCCGAACCGGAGCCGCGACCGATAACGATGACCAACGAGGCGCTGATGGCCAAGTTCAACCCGTCGACCTCAGCGAGCGAAGCGATCGCCGCCCTGCTTGCCAACTTTGGTGGTGATCGCAGCATCGCCGAAGCCTTGGCGATCGTTCCGCGACAGCTCGCCGCTATGGCCACGGTCCCCGTCGCGACGACCTCCACGTCTTCTTCCTCGACGTCGCCTTCTCTCTGCGCAGCCCCCTCGGATTCTCCAACGACTTCCGATGGTCCTGAACTCGGCTTCAACGCCAACTTCTCCAACAAGAGAGAGAATAAGTAATAAGATCTCACCTGATCATTGCAAGGCTTTTGTATTTCTAGGGAGTTCGAAGGTGGACCGCCGAGCAAGAAAATGGCGATGAGCCCCGGTCAGCAGTCCTCCAATGGAAACTATGTCCTCATCAATGATTTTGGAAAAACGCCAACTGTTAGTTTTGAGAATCATTTGGAAGAGAAAAAAGTAGGGAAGTAGAGAGCGAAAAAGGAGCTTTAAAAGCTTTTATAAAGCAAAATTTTAGTCTGTTTGAGCCTTCTCTTCATTGGAAGTCGGTGAAAAGGCCTTTTTTATGAATTCTTTAAAGTTTTAAAATCTTTGCTGTGGCGGAAAAAGGGCGATAAATTATCGAAACGCTAGGAAATATTTCATAAAAGTTAGTGAATACGATAGGCTTCGTAAAATTCATTTTAAAGATTTCATTGCGTTTTTTAACTCACGGGACGCTACACGGTAGTTTTTACTCAAAAAAATTAGGAAAATCCGCAAAAATGATATTCACTTAACTCAAAAAAGCTCTCAAAAGTATCAACTTTCAAAACGAGTTTTTGGAAATTTTCAAAGCTTCGTTTTATAGTTTTTCAATAATTCTGAAGGTTGCTTCAACATAGAATTCTTTGATAACAAAATTTTGTGGTGAAGCTTTTCAACGTCAGTTTCATTCAGACGATTTCCACGTGGGTTCCGCCAAAAGAAGACCCCGATCAGATGAGTGCAAATCGACGGATGATGAAACTAGACGTGGTGAGCTTTGAGTCATGAATTCGAGTTGAAAAAAATACGATAATATTTTAGAAAAAAATCTGAAAGGATACGATGATATGTTTTCAATTTTTTTGAATTTTTTTTGTCCATTCAAAAGAGTACCTTGGGCTATATACGATTTATCAACTTTCTGTTTTGATAATGGAAAAAACAATTCCGAAATTTCAGTAAAAAATCTTTGTGAAATACTGGATGAAGCTCCTCAATTGTTAATCTAGGGAAATAAATAAATTTGTGGCCTCAAAGTTCCAACTTATAGGTTACTGACTAGAAAAAACGAAGCTTTTTTTAACCCACTAAGATTTTTGAAAAAGCTCTAGAGTCCTCTGAACTTTTGCGTAGGGTACTTTTTTGTAACTTTCAGTTTATTCAAAACGAATTTCTTTTTTCCAGTTGGGAAGTTCGTCGATGGAGGCTGCCCTGTCGAAAATGACGGCCGAGGGTCAGCAAAAGCCCCCTCGTTGTCCGCCATCCTCCCCCGCCGCCCATCAGCTTCTGAAACCGGGATCTCCTGTTCCCATGGCCGTCACCACGGCGAACGGCGTCCCGATCCGCTCGGCCACCCTCCAGAACTCTTCCATCGGCGCTTCGCTCAAGGCGATTCTCGAGAAGAAGCCTGTCCTGACTGTAGCTACTGCCAATCCCCCGGCTCCTGCTCCGCCGGCTCTCGAGCCACAGGCCGACAAATGGGCTTGCTTAGGTTCGTATGAGCAGCCATCAACGATAGTTTTCGTATCTCCGAATTTTATATGAGACGCGAAATCCAGATAGGAAGACAATTAATGAGTTAGACAAGATACACGATTTTTGTCTCCTAATTTGTCTTTTTGGGGTTTTTGAAAATTTTCCTTAGTGAGGTTTCTAAGAAGGAAAAAAGAAAAAGTTGCCAAGCTCACAGGTTAATGGGTAAAAGTTTACTGAATCAAGATCTTATTTTGTGAAAAACCAGTGCGATTTTTGTAATAGATGTGAAGTTGTAAAACCAGCTTAATCCGTGAAAAAAGTACAATTTCGGTCATTTTTTTTTTGAAAAGAAATGGAGATCAGAACCAAAAAGGGTCTAAAGTTCAGCCCTTTGAAAATATTTTGGCTTAGTAAAATATTCTCACGAGAAACGAAGTATACATCGGAAAGTACGAGCGTTGAACAGCATGAAAAATATTTTTGTTGCTTTCTGCATGGAAAAAAAATTGAAGATTTCAGGATTTTTTAATTGGGGATTTTTTAGATTTTTTCAAGATTAAGAAGCAATTTTTCGAAGAATTTTATCTTTGAAATAAGTTACAGTATCCAAAAATCAATCTAATGAATCTTTCGCGCTATAGCCATTCCAAATGCGGCCATCGGCTTGCAGTTAGTATACCGAGAGCTTGATATTTTTCGAAAGCCTGATCGTCTCCGGTTCACGATGACTCAATTTCCTGAACGAAACAAAAAAAAACGGTTCAGGACGTCTGATCGAAAGCGTCTGCCGAGAGGTCGAATCCCGGAACATGCTGCTTTCTCTGCAACTCTACGAAGCCATGCACTCCCTCATCTTCCAGTACCAGCGAAAATCTCTCGGTCTTACCCAATTTTGAGCCTCATCCTCTTCGAATCTTTGTACTATTCTTTCCCGAGTTCTTTGTTTTGGCCTAATCTCGGTTTCCTTAATAATTTCTATATCTGTTCAAAATATGATTGTTATCTGCTTGTAATATGTCATTTTAAATATATTTCCTTGTTCTATTTCCCCTATTTTCAACGCATCGAATTCAGGTCGATCCTCCGGATCATCGCAGTCGTTTCAACGGGCTTCTTTGAATGACTATCTTTTCTTTCCTCGTTTTGATATTTCTCTCATTATCTGGTGTTTATCGATCACGAGTAAGTCTTTTTTCATAGCCTTTTCATGAAAAATCCCCTTTTCTGTATTTGTTGAGTTTTATTTAATTCGAGCAAACTGTGTTTCTGATTGGCATTTTCCGCCCTTCCAGATTTTTCATCTGAAAAAATTGGAGCAAATTTTCTCGATTCGCTCAATTTTCATGCCCTTATCGAAAGCACAATTGAAAAATGGGCCATGATATCAGAGGCAATTTGCAGCCCGTTACAGAAAAAAAAATCTACAGTATTCCTAGAATACTTTCTCTCTCAGTTTTTATTGGCCTGAAGAAGCTCTTTTGAAGAAAAGCCCTAAAGTGTTCCCTGAACCTTCTTCTTCCGGTTTTCATTGTCACTATAACTTGAAAAAGCCAATTAGCATACCGAGGGGCGGAAAAAAGTTTGTCAAACAGTGAGCCAATAGTTTGCAAGGGTTACACATTGAAACGTCTTGAACGGCAATCATTCGTTCTTTCCAATCGCTTCTTTTTTTTTCCTTTTTTCACTTTCTCTTGTCGAATAATAGCTAAAGCCGTCACGAGTTTTTTTTTTACTTTTAAGGTAACCATAATAAAAAGTATTAATAACCTTATTGTCGAAAATTGCATAGAAAAAGGTTTTGGAACTGATAATTGAAGTTTTTGAAAGGCTTAATATATTTCAGGACATGGTTTCTATGAAAAAAGGATTTAGGACGCCTTGAAATGATCAAAACCTTCAAACTTGAATCGCCGCTTCTGATCAGAGCCGATTTTGAATTTTCGGGCCAAAAGATAAGGTCAAAATCTACTGTCGCGCGAAAAAAAGAGGCGGGTATTTTTCTTCCAATTTTCTGAATGGTTGAAGTAAAAAAAATAAATATGAAATTTCCAGTTTGTAAAGAAAATACTGTTTTTTTTTAAGCAAAGATTCT
Organism: Caenorhabditis auriculariae; assembly: GCA_904845305.1. Classification (NCBI taxonomy): domain Eukaryota; kingdom Metazoa; phylum Nematoda; class Chromadorea; order Rhabditida; family Rhabditidae; genus Caenorhabditis; species Caenorhabditis auriculariae. The sequence goes on from CAJGYM010000036.1 coordinate 316,236, forward strand.
CGAAAAAAAAAAGTCAGTTTTCTAGGTTCAAAATTATAGAAAAACAAACTTTTCGTCATTTTTTTGAAAAAAATTGTATTCCAATAGAAATTTCATCCCTTTTTTTAAGGTACTGAACGTGTTTTTTTAACTTCGAAGAGTCCACTATAGTTTTTTTGAAGTGAGAACATAATTTTTTTAAATCACAATCAACAAAAAAAATTAGCTCATTCTTCATTAAAAAAACCCCAGAAAAACTTTTTCTCTTCTCATTTCATGACAAATATATTCTCATATTAATTGAACGAACTTTTTTTGTTACTTTTTTTGGTCCAAATCTGTCAAACTGTTGCTGTTTTTTCCCAAAAAATATTACACCGTCGCGCCGAATGACCGTCCAAATGAGAGGCCTGAAGTTTTTTCTTCTCCTTTTTTTTCAACATGAAAAAAAATGGCTGAAGAAAGAAAGAAGTGCGGCAATCGTTCAATTTTTTCGTGTCAAAACTCGTTTCATCACTTCGTCTGTTTTTTGTACCAATCTATCTTAATGCCCAAAAATCATAAGATAACGGGAAAATTTCAGAAAAATTGATACCGGAGGACAATTTTGGAAGGGCGTTGAAATCGAAAATCTACTTTTTTTTCCGCAGGTTGGTGAGAACTGTTAAACAAATGAAAACTTGATAATTTTTTGATTCATGCCTTTTTGGAAATGTGTTACGTCTCTGTCTTATTTTTACATACAACTGGGAAAAAATTTCAATTTCCATAAAGGCTGCTGGAAGGCTCCCTAGAAATGCTCCTTTTAGGGTGACGAAGGTTCCCTTCTTGCTGCCTTTTTGCGCCATTTTCTCAGCCCATGTGTAACATTTTTGCTGCCTCTCCCTTTCTCCACCATTTCTCAAGCCTTCAAAATCCCAGAAAAAAGTAGAAGGCTCGATAAAGGAACTCTCTTTGCTGCCTTTTTGCTGCCTTACTGCGGCCTTTTTTGAGCCTCTCCCTTATAGCGGCCTTCCGACTTTGCTCGAGTAGAAATCTAGAGTTAGGTTTCGAAATATTTCAAAAATATCCCCACAGACTCAAAATAAGTCGCGCTTTTGTTAAGATCCAGCAATTTTTCGATCATTTTTTTTTCTGAAAGATGGATTTTTGTATTGAGAACCAAAAAGTATTTTCAAAACCTTCAAAAACAAAAAAAAAAGCAACCTTTCTTTGTTTGAAAAAATATTAAAATGAAGTAGCCAAGGTTTTTCTCCTTTATCGGCTATTTTTGGGACAGGATCGAAAACGAAAAGCAATTTTCTCAGTGATTTCTTGATTTTTCTAATCTTCACATGCTAGCGGTGGTTTGTAGATAACTGGAAACTCTGTTCGTCGATCTCTTTGATCTCAGATTTCCTTCCTAAATGTCTAAACAGTACGCGGAGCTTAGGATTACGAGCGAATCTAAGGGAATGTCGGAGGTTTTGTTTATTGAAGTACGTCTGCTGAGGCCACATGCCGATGAAACCGCCGTTGCGTCTTTTCCCCTTTCTGATTCTCTTTTTTCTTAGACCTTTTCCAAACCGCTCAGGCTTATTAATAGCCTAAAAGAGTACTTTTCTTAACAGTCTTCATTGCTCAGTTTTTTTTTCCAAAGATCCTTATATATTTTTTGTCTTGAAACAGACTCCGTTTGAGAACATCAAGACTTTTTTTATTTTTTTAGGGAATATTTTTTTCTTCACTTTTTTTGAGGGGATTCCCAAGTCATTAAGGCTTATCAATAGCCTAAAAAGTATTTTTTTAATAGTCTTGATATTATTTACTAGACAATTTTTTTCGAGGAGGTTTAAATTTTGAAGCTTTTTTTCAAAAAGAATAAACCACTTTTTTTGAATTAATCATAGAATTATTTCCACAGAACAGTTGAAAACCCTCTCGAACCAGACAAAAAAATTTTTCTCATTTTTTTTTTCGAAGAACTTGAAATCATTTGTGTCTCAAAAGCACCTCTAAAAACACTTTTTTTTATTGATTGATTGATTGATTAAATGGTCTCTAGTCCTAAATTTATTTAGCGAAGAAAAACTTTCTGATTTTCCATTTCGTCTGCACGACTTTCAAATTGGTGATTAATGGTCAGACGAGTTCTAAAAATATCATTTTCCAAAAAAATATTTTTTTCACGTCAAAAAGCGCTGGTCAATTCGAGCGCATTCAGTTGTAAAAATATATATATAACTCATTCAGTGCTTTTCAAAAAAATTTTTTTCCGAGGTTACTGTAGATTTTTTCTATTTTTTACATAACAGTTCGTCAATCGTTACAAGATTTGATAAAAATCCATGGAAAACCTTTAAAAATTGAGCCAAGCTGACGATGAATCAACAATTATTGTTTTACTCAATTATCTGACATTTTTTCGTTTCACGACATTTTTCGAGCCTGACGTCATTTTTAATGTTATTTCAGAACATTTCTGGTTGTCATTTCTCCATATTTGCCTTTTTTCAATTTTTTCGTGGATTTTTCTAAAAAGACTATGATATTTTTTTGGCTCATGGAGTATTTTTTAACTGAAAAAGTTGCAGAAGCAGTTTTTAACGCTGATTTCGAATCTATGATCAAAATTAGACAAATCAATCGTGTTTAAAACTTTGGTTAGTCTGTTGAAAAAAAAAGTTTTGTAACTTATATTTCAAAGAATCTTCAAAAATTATTACTGAAAAGGACATTCTTCAAGCGCCCGGTTGAATTTTCGAAGAAACTTGGCTAAGTGTACTTCTGGAATCCGGAACAAGAAAAAATCGAATTTGTTTCAAAGTAATGATGTTTCAAAGCTCGCAAACTACAGAATTGACTATAAAGTGCAGATAACTTCTGTCAAAAACTCAATCGAGGACTGAAAAATCCCATAACTTCTTGTACTTCTCTTCCAGTCAATTTTGAGTATACACCCAAAAAAAGCAATTAAAACTTGATTTTTTGATTTCATTCCCCACCAAAATAATTTCTTTCTGACTCATCTTTTGGTAACTCCACTATCGCAATTCATCCCACCTTCACCATGACGCTTCCTGATTACGTCATCATGTTTTTCTGAATGACCGTCGTTATCCTCCGTTTCCTCTTCTTTTTCATGTCCCTCAACTTGATATCTGAATCGTTAGTCCGACTGAATGAATGCGTCTCATAAAGGTAATCTTCCGCGTAGGAACCGCCGCCGTTTCTCATTTCTTCCAAGAGTTTTTAGGTTCTCGGTAAGTTCAGTTTGTTGCTAGGTGAGGTTTTCTCTGAGAGTTTTGCTGAAGGTTTGAAATTTGTGTTTTTAGTGAACCGTGTTGGTTCAAACTATCAGGTGAGGTATAAAAAGATTCCAAAAAAACTTCAAACTTTCCTATAGAAGGCTAGAAATCGATCAGGTTTCATGGATCATCATGAAAATTTTAAAATCTATTCGCTGTTCCTTCAGAAAGTAACCGAGTTTTTGAAAAAAAAGGTCCTGCAACGATGAGCGGAACTTACAGTAACCTAGGATATTTTGCGGAGTCGATTAAGTAAAATTTGGATTTTCAATTCATCGGAATTTTTTTGTATAAAACGTATGAATAAAATTCTAGACTTTTTCCGGTAAAAGGTCCTGAAACGAAAAACGGAAAGGATTTATAGTAACCTAAAATTGAACAAGTTTTCTTATAAAAAAGAAAAGGAACTAAATTCTTCGCTAACCTGTCATTAAAATTTTAAAAATCTTTTTTTTCCGAAAAAAGGTCCTGGAACGATGAGCTGGAAGAACTCACAGTAATCTAGGTTATTTTGCAAAAATTCTTGAACTTCAAGTAAATCTGTCAAATTTCCTTACAATTCGTGAAAAAGTCTTCGTTAACTTGTCATAAAATTCATAAATTCCCGAATTTCCCGGGTCCTGGAACGATAAAGGTCCTGGAACGATAAGCGCAAGGAATTTACAGCGTCCCGCTCTTTTCCTAGGAACCAAGCAATAAAATGACCCTACAACTTTCAACAAACCGTTGAAAAAACCACTATGAAGCGAGTTTTAAGACCAGCCGTTCCGTTGAAAAAATAAGAGAAACTAGTAAAACCGATTTTATCTTACGGTTTTCTTGCGTTAATTGTCAGACGCAAAAAAAACTTCTTCTTTTTCCCAAAAGACGGCGTTAAAAACGATCAGAAAGGGAAAAGGCACCCCATGACCCACGGCCGGGCGTCTCGAGAGATTCCACGCATATTTCGACTTTCTTGACCTTGTCCGAGGACCGTCCGACAGCCAAAATTGGCAATTATGGGTCGACGCCTCACAGTTCAGAAATATCAACTGCTTCGTCACCCCTTCGGGTTATTGAGGGTGATGTCTTTTTTGAGAACTCCCATTTTCATTTTGGTGTTTTGCAGCCGTCAAAGTTTTATTTTCTTTTTGAATTATGTTTATAAATTCTTGAAATTTTAGGAAGCCAAGGGTCCCCTTAAGGGGCCAAAAAAAAAAAGTCTGAGACCCCTCCAAAAGTTCGGTTTTAATTTTAAATATTTCGAGAAAATAGATTCCTAAAATCTTATAAAGTCTCTTTTTCCGTAGTTCTAAAACTTTCTTCTGTTGTAAAATCTTGGAAATGAAAAAAGGTATAAGAAAAAAAGCTTTAGCCTCTTAAAAACAAAAACTTCAATATTTTTTTCCGCTTTCCTTTGATTTTTTTGCTTTAAATTGCCCCGACTTGACCGCACGAAGAATGGCTCAAACCGCTTAGGTTTGTTCTCCCACACTCCGAATGTCTCAGAGCGCAAGTCATTTGGGTCGGATGCAAACCGCCTTTACCCATTCTGCGTGCGACCATCGGCTCCCGTAGAATCAAGTTTCTTTGTAACAAAGGCAATATTTTTTGCTCACAAAAAACTTTTTCTCTTCTCTTTTGTAGCACAAAACGGTTTGCTCTAGTTTCCTCACAAACCGAGGCTCTCGCTGTCCAAAATTGGAATTTTAATGAACCTCCGCGGCCAAAAGTCGAATCGAAAAGGAAAGTCGTACTCCCGATGTACCCCGTTTCACTCATTTTTCCTTCGAATTTTATTACGATACTCAATTTCCATGTTTAATGTCCCATTGCCCTCGTCCGAATGGTTCAAAAAAAGTCTTAAATTCGAAAAAAAGGTCTCCGGGTGTGCCGCAGCTGTGCCACGTGCAAACGATTTGCACACTCGCAACTTTTTTCCCTGGTCCGACGAGGCCCAATAAATTTTTTTTGCAGAAAGAAGGACCGTTTCGATGATCCTAGTTTTTTTGAAGGAATTTTTTTGAGCATAACCCGTGGTCTTGGAGAGGCTGAAATTTTTCTCCTTGGGGGGCTCGGTTTAAAGGGAGAAATTTGAATGAGACTAGGATGAAAAAGATTAATGAAATCCGTAAAAGGATACAGATGTTCATTTTAAAAAAATCATTTTTTTCCGGCTTCTTTGGTTTTTTTAACATTTTTCAGTTTGATATATTTTTCTAACCGTTCCTGTTGTTGAAATGAGCCCATTTGGAAGCTGGTAGATCCGTTAATATGTCGCTTAAAAGAGGGTTAAAATTACCAATGAAATCTCGGACATTGGTAACGCGAAACGGACGTGCTCCGGACGTTTCTGGGCGATTCAAGGGATCACTTAAGAGCGTTAAGGCTACTAAAGTGGTCACTAGAAATGCCCCGACACGTCCGTTTTGCGTCCCGTTCGCGTTACCAAGGTCCGAGATAGTATTATAGTCAAAATCTCATATTTTTCTTTGAATCTTCCCTGGAGTTTTCGAAATCGGGTCTTGAAATCAGCCTAAAATTATTATAGTAACTTCATTCTGATTCGGAAGACTTCCTCTGGTCGAAAATCTCATATATTCTCTCAAACTTCACAAGAAATCTTCAAGACCAGTGTGAAATACTGAACCTACTGATCCGATTCTGATTCAGAAACCCAGACGAAAGCGAAAGATTCCACCGCAAAAACCAAACCGAAAAGACTCGGAATGTCCAGCGATTATTAGGCCTTAAAGCATTTACAGCCGTCGGCATTCCGGCGTTTGTAGTCCTTGTTTTGGACGTAAAAGGTCATTAAGCCGTTTGGACTACTAATTTTCCGTGTCTTTGCGGTTCTTCTTTGACTCGGGCGTCATCTTTAAGGTTTCTACTCTTTCATTTCATTTTTTCTTTGAAATAAAATGAATGAGATTATAATTTCGACCCTAACTTCCAGTCTTAATGCTGATTACTTCATGCTAAAAAGAAAATTGGCAACGGTTTGGCCCGAATTCTGCCCGTATCTATTACAACCATCAACTCGCCTAATCGGGTCATGTGTTATTCTTCAACCTCTTCTTACCTATAATTGAGTTTTGATCTCTTTTTTCCTTTTCCTTCAGTTTTCTTTTCAAAAAGAACAAGGGTCCTTGAAAATTGGCAATTTTGTACTGAACCGGCGCCGGATTTTCGCAAGTTCATTCAGAACACTGGGAATCAGAGACCATGGATTTTTGAAAATCACTAGGAAAGAAAATGAAGTATTAAAAAAGTGCTTAGATCACCTCTTCCAATTTTTTTTCGTTTTTTTTCATCTGGAAGATCACTCTGATAGGTGTAAAAAAGCAAATAAGTCGTTTTTACCGAAGCGAACAAATTTTGAGGTCGCGAGGATTTGAACTCGTTACCTCGACATTGTTGGTGAAGCTCAAAGGCACTGCGCCATGTTAAAAATTTTTTAGATATCTTTACGGTTTAGTATAACCTTTCAATCGCTAGGTAACATCACAGAAACGCATTTCGATTTCAAAAAAACAAAAAAACTTGGATATACAGTTTTTGGATCGAGTCACAGCCGGAACATTGAATACTTAAGAACCCGAGAGTGGTCCCTATAGGGGAAACCTAAACTGTCTTTTTTCGAATGAAAATATCAACACAGCGGAATAGTTCATCAAGTTTTATTAAATGCATCTTTTTAATTTTCAAATCTTAACAAAACTCAAGTTTTACGAGCTTGGGGGTCGGACCACTATAGGGACCGCTTTAATTTTACCCCTATAGAAAGCACTTTTTTCTCCCCTGTAGGAGCTGTTTTTTCCTGTCTCCTGTAGAGACCACTGTGGCGTTTCTAAAAAGAAAAAAAAGTGTAAGCAAAATTAAACTTTTATTTCTCATTGTTCGATCCAATTCAACTCAAAAATGCGTTCGCCGCTAATAAAACAAGCAATTTTGGGCTTGTTTTTTTCGAGAAGGGTCTTCGGAATGCTTGTCTTTTTTTTAACCGTCATTCCGCACGTTTTTAAGTTTTTTGTTTTTCTACTCGGTAATACCAATTTTTGTTTTTTGGCATCGGGGGCCGTCTTAATTGTTTTTTAAATAGAATTGGTTTTGCCTATTAAGATTTTCGTGTCTGGAAAAAAAAAATGGATAAACTTTGATTTTTTTCAGAATTTTTTTACCTCGGTAAGGATCCTTAAAAGGTTTTTTTCCATTGAACCATTGAAATTCTAATTTTAATTCTAAGTTAATTTAGATGAGGCCGTCAGAATTTCAATTGACTCGGCTCCTTTCAAAAGCTTTTCAGACAAAAAAATTTATTTTTTCTATTTCTTTTAATCCCGAATTCGATCTAAACAAAATTTTCAAGAAATTATATGATCCATCAGGTTTTATTTTCTTCAACTTCTCTTCTCCAATCTTCGTGGGAGGTCCTTTTTCTCCTTCAGCCTGTTTTATTAGAGAACGTGGCCTTCAAGATCAAAGTATACGCAAGTCACAGCAGGCTTGATTTAAAAAAGGCCAGGACACCGTAATTTTCAGTAATAATCGCTCATCGTTTCAAGACCCAATTCTCTATGACGGATTTTCAAATAAGAAAATTCGAAAATTTGATGAGCAAACTTTCGAAGTAAGAGTAAACTTCTAACTGACCTCAACTTCAAGAAGCGCTTCAAGGAGGCCGAATATAGATAGAGACCGCAGAGCCACGCCCCTTTTTGCGATGGTGAAATGCACTGGTTTTTTAGATTTTGTGTTTGATGTTTTCGTAAAAGCGCAATACTGAATCAAACACAGAGAAATTTGGTGGAAACATAGAGAAAACCTTCCTCTTCAATCTGATATACTTTTCACCCGAATTTCGAAGCGTTTTAGCGGAGTGTCGTACAAAAAACCAAAACTACTTTTTTTCTTCGGTTTTTTAACCTAGTTCCATGTCGTTGGCGCCTTTTTTTATTTTCGAATTCGATTCTTAAGTGAAAAACAAATCTTTTAAGACAAAAAAATTAAAATTTTTACGGTGCCTAATCTTCGTGAGGCCGCGCAAAGTTGAAAATGTTGTACTCGGTTTCGAGAGCGTGTAAGTAAAAAAAGCTTTTTATTTTAACTTGTGGATTAAATTGTAACTAAAATTTTATTAATATAAAACTTATTCCGAAAACTTTGTTTTCTGAGAAAAAATAGACAGTCAAAATTTCGAAATTCATTTTAACATGGTCAGATGTCGTTGGCGCCTTTTTTTATTTCTTAAATATTAGCGTATCTCAATTTTCAATCAATTAAAAAAATAAAATAAAAATTTTAGCGGTGCCTAAAAGTTTAATCAGTGTTAGTTTGAAGCCAACGTTAAAATAAGAAAAAAACACCGAAAACGGAAGCATTTCGAACTGAATCTCTATGAATAAATTATTTTTAGGTGGTCCGAACACACGTGACTAATAATTGTTCAACTACCATAACTTTTTTTTAAACAAGATTGTCGGTAAATGCTGTACTTTTTTTTTTGATATCTCGCGTTCAATCCTCGCAGCGGCAATTTTTTTTATTTTTCAAGAAAAAACAGCTTTTCTTTTCAAACTTGTGGTTTTATACTGTTTTAATGATTTATTACGACTTTGAAAAACCAAACTAAACTACTAAAAAAATTTAAATCCGATATGAAAACATAATGAACGACCAAAAGTGTAAAATCTAAACTTTCAGTACTAAATTTCGCGACTTTTTTTCACTACTGTTTTTGACCATAACTTTTTCTCAACCTTTTTTTGAAAAAAACTAAACTGTTTTGAATAGTAAATTAGAGCAGCTATCCAACCAAAGTAATATTGAAGTTCGAAAAATTTTTTGAAAATTCGTCTGCGGTCCCTAAATATAGAGTAATTTTTTTTGTAAATTTTGTATAACCCCTATAGGGGCCACTTTGCATTTTCAAGTGGTCCCTTTAAAAGAGGTAGAGTGGTCTTTAGAGAAAATACTTTAAAGGTACCCAATATTTCCCCTGTAGGGACCACTCTGGAGTTCCTGAGCAATCTTCATATATTCTCTTTTCTACAAGTTTCTATAAGAGCCAATAATTATAACCCCTATAGGGGCCAATTTGCAAAGTCTTTTTAGGGAGGTAAAGGGGTCCCTAGGACTCCTGAGGTTGCCTCTGTAGCGACCAATTTGAAGCTCCTGAGAAATCCTCAAGTATTCTCTTCAGATGACCCAGACTTTAAGAAGTCAATGAAAAAGTCGAATGTCAGTGAGAAGAAGCGTAGCGGAGTGATTAGAGGAGACTTGAAACAAGTTGAGGAATGCCTGTTGGTTGTTGTAAGCGGCGGTTTGATTGATTTGCCCCTCCCGATGGGCCGTAATTCCTGCCACCTCGGATCCCGCTCGGTTCAATTTGTCATTTTGCCGTTCGTTCGCCGATTTGCCGATTTTATTCCACGTGCCCATGCCATGACTCATCTCGCCTCGGCGGAGATCTGCCTCGAAACTTTTATTTTCTTTTTTTCCGACTTTCTTTATTTTTCGGACGCAAGAGCTCCTCGGGCGTCCGTTTACGGTCCATTGGACCCGCCTCTGCAGTAATTCCCAAGCTCCTAAGCTAGTTATAATGTTGATACGTGAATCAGAAGCGGAAACTTGGAGAGCTTAGACAGGCCAAGACTAATACGATTCGTCATCGTCGACTTTTTGATTCGATTCCGCTCTATTTGTAGCCTTAGCCAAGAGTTTTTTACTCGAAAACGCGTCAATTTTTCACGCGATTACAGTTTTTTTCTCTTCAAAGACTTTTTCATATAATAATCAGAAGACCAAAAAGTCCACAGTTAACACGCTTATCTGATTCTAATAAACCTTTGAATGTATGATGTGAATTTTATTCGCCTTTTTTGGAACATTTTGACCTTTCTGGACTCTCTCTTATCTCCCGATCTTATGAAAATGAAAATAACGAGAATTTCTGAAAGATCGAGAGACCACAGACAAGACAGATTGTTTCAAGATATCTCAAATGAATTATGCGGAATTTTTCTCTGCTTTTGACGCATTTTTACCGTTTTTAGTTGATCCATCACTGGATTGGGAAAATATAAAATAAAATCTTTATACGAATCGTGAAACAGTGAGCCAAAGAAAAAGCTTCAGGCGTCTTTGAACCAAGCTAGCGGCGAGTGAACTATTTCTCAAAAATATTATTTTTTTAATCCAATCGATTTTTTTCCGCATTTTATAAGTTTTTTTCCATTACTGCAATATATCATGATTCCCTTCACGCTTTGAGATTTTATTTTTTAATCTTTATTTTTCACCTGGAAGTTTTTTTAAAAATTTTTTTAGAGTTCGGAAGATCTATTTGAAGTTATCTAAATATTATTTATTACAAAAATCGAATTTTCCATTCCTTAAAAACTTGAAAAATCGCTTCAATAAACTTCAGCTGGAGCAAAATTTTCAATTTTAACGATTTTCTCTGCTTCTGGATCTCAGATTTTGACTAAAAGCTCTTTATTTGTGATAATAGAGTCTCAGATTATCAATCATAGCAAGTACTAAGAGTTTCATTCGAATAAATTTAGGGTCAAGTGTCTGAAACTTTGCTTTTTCCTTGATCAACTTTTCTTTTTCTACTTGAAATTATTTGGGTTTTAAAATTGATCTTATAACTCACAGTTTCAATTTTTCTTCATAAAAATGTAAAAATCTTGAACTCGTTCTTACTTCAAGAAAAAGTGCATGGAAAAATTTTAATCTTTTTTCAAGTTTTGTGAGAATTTACCGATAATTTTAGGGATTTTCCTGGTTTTCTTTCCAAAAAATACATGATCCCATAATGACGTCATGAATGAGAAGAGGAATTCTAAGTGGTTGGCGACCAAACTACTTCTCGTTCCCTTGAAAGGCATTCTAACGACGAAAGTCGCCCTTGGAACACCTCATGGAAATTCCTTCCGCCTGTATTTTGAAGGTTCTGAAACTTGTGAAGCTTTAGAAATAGCCCTTTAGATGTACCTCAAAGGTGATTCTTCCAAGGTACTCTTTCTTAACGTTCATGGAGCTGTGTGAAACTATTTTTCCTGAACTTGAACATTTTAAAGCTTGGAAAGCTTAAGAAAGAAGGGGAGTGCTATTTTAGCATGTACCTCGAATTTTCTGAAGTTTCTGAAGACTTTTGAGCTTCAGCTAGGTCCAGCTTCAGGAAGTTATTCGGTTCTGTACTTTGAAATCTCCAGAGCTCGAAGTCTTTAAATTTTTTTTTTTTGATTGCTAGCTTCTGAGACATAGATAGATTCAAACAGTTTCTTAAACCTGTTTCTTGAAAATTTCAGAATTCCCAACTTTTCCTAGGTTTCTAGAGCTTTCAGGAACACCCTGGAAAGAATTCTGTTTTTTTTTCCATCAATGAAACAAAGGACGAGGGAAATTGTGTGAATGGCAGGAATGCTTTTAAAAAGTTGATAAAAACTCCATCTCCTCCAAACGTTTTTCCTTCTTTTTGATTCATATTTCGTTTCTCGTGACATAAGCAAACATTAGTAATTGCACTAAATGATCAGCCGACCTGGCTAGTAGAAAATAACAGATTCGAATCATCAAAAAACGCGGGTGATTAATCGCTCTGGACGCGCGAAACTGATTGAGAGGCAGCCCTTTTTTCCTGGCTTTCTTGAAAAATCGCAGTCGCCCTTTGTTTTTTCTCTTTTTGAGGAAGAGCTGTGTAAAAGTTGCACCTTTGTTTGCTGGATCGTAGGAAGCAAAGTAGTACGACAAGGCGATCATTGTGGCGCAGTGCCTGTGCGTTTGATTTTAGGCATCGAGGTCGGGAGTTCAGTCCTCACAACCGTCGGTTTTATTTTTGCTGAAAAATGATAGGCTCTAGACGAAACTTTTAAATGAGACTAGTCTCATTAGATGCACGGGATTCTAAATCTGACCCCAAATTTTAACAACTAGGTCTTTCAAAGGACGGGAAAAAATATGCTCCAGTTAGAATTTTTTTGATTATAGTAGATAGAAGCCGATGACCTCGTTCGGCCAGGAACTATAAAATTTACTCAAATTATTTCATTGAGAAAACGGATCGAATTATTCACACAAGAGATTGAATTTTGAATTTTTAGCCTGCCATAAGCTTTTCCACAGGCCTTGTCGGTAAATTTGGACAATATTTCGTCCTCGAAAAATACTCAAAGACGTCTCGTTTCAATGAACAACGATGCGTTTCCACTCAATTTTTTATTGAAACCCATTTTGAAAGTTGCGATTGCACCGTTTAAAAGTTTCCACAATTTTCTTAGAAAAGATAAGGATAAGAATCTATTTTACACAAACTCCCAACAAACAAAAATCGTAATGGTTTCATTTCAAGGAAAAATGCTTCTTTTGACACGAATTTGAAGGTAAAAATAGCGATTTCTTGGAAACCAAACCGTTTCGTTTTTCTTTAAATTTTCAAAACATTTATCAGATCTTATAGGAACCCTTGAACAGTTGGGAAAATGTTTAGTGGTCCCTATAGAGGCTCCCCGAGGACTACTTGAAGAGAACACTAAAGTGGCCTCTGGAAAAACATCTATAGTCGCCATTCTTTTGTTCATTAGTGGCAACTGTAGTGGTTTTAGTCATCTAGTAGTACCAGAACTCTATAGAGGCCACTAATTTGACTACTACAGTGGCCACTAAAACGTCAAAACCCTATAGAGGCCACTAAAAATTTTCCCAGAGTATCTGAAAATGAACATAAATCTTGAAGTACTCCATTCATTGCCAGTTTGTGACAAAGTTCGAATGATTTTCGAAGTTCAAGAAGTCCTGAAACGATTAGCGGAAAGAGCTTACAGTAATCTTGCTCGACAATATTACGATAACTTAAAACATTCTTATCATTCGTTTCCTCCCACGCTTTCGAAAGATTCATTGTTTTTGCGAAGAATCGCTCTTGAAAGGGGGCGTGGCTTCGAAGCTCCGCCCACTTTTTGCTCTTTCCGCTGCTCCGATAAAACAGTCAATCGGCCACACGTCCTTCTCCTATCCTCGAGCTCTTCGATTCTACGAAAATTGAGTTTTTATTTCTTTTTTCGTCTGAAAATCCTTGATGAGAGGCTTAAAGGAGCATAGGCTAATTTTATGATGGTCTTTAGGCGAAAGTTTTGTTTTGGGTCATGCAAAAATTTTGCGTCTTTGACCAATTCAACAATGATTTTTGAGCAAATCAGACTAGATGTTTTGCTTTTAAGTTAAAAGTTACTGTGGATACGTCGAAACCTCTTATTTTTGCACAATGTTTCGCTTGTTCAAGCTGATGGTGATTGAACTTTTAAAATAGAACTTGATAACGATCTTGACAACAGCTCTTCTGTGTTACACTAGCCTAAGTTTTTTTCCATATTTTTTTGATTTTTTTATCTTTTCAGGAGCTTTTTTTATCACTACGGTAGTTTCGAAACGCTTCGAAATGGGCAGAAACAAAAGGGGCGATCATCGAGATTGGCAAAAAAGTCCATTACGGCGGATCCGACGCCTCCCCCTTTTTTATCTTCGATTTTTCCCGCGACCCGCATCAAATCAAGTTTTTACCTGTTGCGTCACACAGAGCAATCATCATTGGCGATTGAAACTTTGCATACATATAAATTGCATTTTCGCCGTCCTTGACCTGCAACGCCCCCCGGCCGCCGTGTTTCTTCTTAGTCCAAGAGTCTTTGTCTTATCCGGCCCCCCGTTCGAGCCGTTTTCCCGCCCCTCTTCTGCTTTTCCTACTTTCTGAGCTTCTTCGAGCCTAATCCTTCCGTTTCATTCCAAGACTTTTTAGGAATACAACCGCTTTTGAAGGATCCTTTCTGACCAGGACGATTGTTTCACACTGAACTTCAGAAATTTCTTAGAATTTCACCGGGTAAAGATCGTGAATTTTTTAGATAGCTACAAGATTGTCCAGCTTTGAAAATAGACTCAAGAAACTTGAAAGCTAATAAATTTGAGAATTTAGTTTGGTTCATTAAAAAAGGGTCAGATCAAGGTTCCGAAAGTTATGAATGATTTTTTCGAAGCTCTTTTTAAAGGTAAAAACTACAAGCATTAACTTTTAGAAATGGAAATCTGAACTTGATTTTGAGCTTATTTTTGCTCTTTATGATTAAAAAAATAATCAAATTTTTATCAGCCCAAAAAGAGTGTCAAGTTAACTCGAAGAATTATAAATATTTGTCAAAAATCTAAACTTACAAACAAATCATAAAATTTTTAATGGGTTGAATAATCTTAATTAATCATCTAGATCAAGGAAAATTTTTTCTTGAAGCTCACTTTTTTTCAGGTTCTGTCCAAAAAAAGATCTTTTAAAATACTTGCAATTTTTCCTCAAGCTGAGGCATCTTTGGAAAAATTCAGCGAATTTTTTTCTCAATTTATTTATTCTTTAGATTCTAAAGTATAGTAATAAAATATGAAGTTGTTATATTTTTTTGAGAAAAAAATTCGAAAATTCACGACAGTAACTCAAAACAAAGCTGAGAAAAAAATGAGAAAAAAAGCCGTTTTTTTGAACTCTTTCTCATCTTATTTTTTGCTTAATCGGCTGGAAAATTTTGAGACGATTTTACACAATAAAGAAAGTGAACGGGTCTAGAGACTCATCGAAACTTTTAAAGGCCTTCAACTTTTTTCTAGAATTCGAGGAAAGTTTTTATTTTTTTATAACTCATTCTGATGGGTTCACAAACAAGTTATGAACAATTTCTAACACTTGAAGTCAGTTTTCATCCGCTGCTTTTCCATAAAAGCGAAAATACTTGAAAAATGAAGTTTCCCTCGACTTTCAAAAGTTTCTTGACTTTCATGACTCATTGTTTTTTGAAGATTTATAAAGAGTGTCGAGTTGCGTCACAGGTGAAACCTAAAAGTACAAACTCAGCTGATAATGAAAAATAAGAGTTGGTAATCCGTTTTTGAAAACTTCGAGTGAAAAACAAACTTTTGCATAGGTGATTAAAGGTCTGACGTTATTCAAATTCACTCTCATATTCACTTTTTTTGCGGTGAGAAGAAAGAGAGTGCAGACAAGCGAGAGTGTTTGGGATGAATAGAGTCTCGTTTTAACTCTGATTAAAGAAAAATAAGTTTGATAGGTGCAGTTTTTCACGCTGATTTTGAATCTATATTTGAAAAATGCTTAGAGAATCTGTGGAATAAGTTATGAGCCTTCAAAATTTTTAATTGGGTTTTTTTTTCTGAAATTAAAGCCATCACCAAAACTTAAAGTTGAACCTACTTTTGGTCCAAATATCACAAAATCAATCTTTTTTTTCGATATTTCTGACAAGCCTAAGCTCTTCCAGCGACCAAGCCTGTACAAGTTTGGTTAGCTTTCCTTTAAAGTTAAGTGTTCCTACACTTTTTTGCAGATCTTGTTATAAATATTTAAGAAAAAAATCAAAATAAGCCTGAAAAACTGTATCTAGTGACGAGGCTCCACCTGACACCAATCCTTAGTAGGACAAATTCGAAAATTACTGAATCTAGCATTTAAAAGTACCTGGGACCAGCCTCTGGTCAGTAAAAATGAACACATTTTCACATGAGAGACTGAGAGAGCGCAGACAAACGAGAAAAGGTTCATTAAACTAGGTGGGAACAGAGTACAACTAACAAAACTACCTCCTTTTGGTCCATTGGGTCGGCGCCTGTTTGTCACACAAAACGTGGCTGACTTTCAACGTCTCATTTACCTTTGTCTTTGCCTGAAAAGTATGTCTGTCTGTCACTTTAGTGTCCCTTTTTCCTGGGTTGTACTACACTCCTGACTTTCCTGTCCCATTTTTTTCTTCTTATCATGTTTCCTTCAAAAATGGGAAAAGATTTGAAGATTTATACTTTTTTAAAGTGATAATTTCGTTTCCGGTCACATTTTCCAACGAGACTTTATGATGAATATCCATCACGTTCCACGTCTGCGTCCATAATAATCTCGATAAAGAACCGTTTAATTCAATTTCCAGATTTTTCCGTTAATAATGATCTTTGCTCTTGACTGACTTGATCTTCAAAGTTCATTCACTTCTTACTAGCAAAATAATGTGCGAAAAGAAGAGGTTCAGACGGGAGTAGAGTGTAGTTTCAGTGAATTTCAACACCCAAGAAGGTATGAATCACGTTTATTGTAAAAATTCTCTATCAAAACTGAAAAAAATGATCGAGTGTTCACATGACTTACCCTTTTTTTCCGTCAGCCTCACTTTATTTTTTCGGTTCTTTGTTTTGAACTGTGTGGCATTTGATTTTTTTTTTTTTGATATCATCTTCGAAAAAAATCTTAATTAGGTCTTGAAACGAATTAAAATTGCGTCGAACAAAATTTTTGATACTTTTTTATTTGGTACCCGATCTTGAGTGACCTTGACTCTAAAGCTTTAGGCTGCCAAATGGCGTAAGTAGTTTCTGGTCGGTCGCGCTTAGAAAGTGAGTTTTTTAAAGCATTTTGCAGTTTTTGAGATATATGGAGACATTTTTTTGAACATGACCGCGTTCAAAATGGAAAAGTACTGTAATTTGAGTCAGTATCTGCAATTTTTTCCGGTACGTTCAAAAAAAAATTTCTTCTATCTAAACTAGTTTTAGTGTAGACAGCAGCTCTAATTAATTTTCTGATAGAAGAAAATCGGACCGGAGAAATTCCTGAAATACGGAATTTTCAAACTTTTTCTTGTCGAAAATTGCTGTCGAAAAGACTCGATAACGATCTTGACAGTCATTTTTTTCTCTTGTTACACTAACCTCCATGTTTTCCAACAAAAAAGAATCCTCAACTGTAGTAATCGCTATCCCCGTGACTTTTTGCGGCCAAATTAAATTTAGATCAATCAACGTGGAGGTCCACTGAAACAGAAAATGGTCCTCCGGGAAAGTATAAAAGGTCGCGGAAGGGCAAAGGAAACTGTCTTTGTAGCGTTTTCTTTTCGGGCGCGAGATTTGAACGAACGGATGTCTGCAAATATGGCAACACAATGGCGTTCGTCGATAGTTTTATCTGACCGCCATCCAATAAAACCGTCCCCCTGAGACCCAAGGCCTTTGAGCACCTTTCCCTGTCTCGTTTCTGTTTAATTTTGAAGTTCTGGTTGTTCTGTGTTAGATAGGATACTTGTCTTCAATAAGAAAATGTTTCAAATTTTGTAGACCGTGGTTCATTTACGGCCGACTGAGCATATAAAAAGTTTTCGAGAAAATCAAAGTTAAAAAGCCTAAAAATTAAGAACTTTGAGCCCTTTCCGGTTATTGACCTGCTTCAAAAAACGATTGATATATCTTTTTTGATTTTTTCTCAGTGTGTAATGCCTATAAGTTTTTGATGAAGCTCAAAATCTGAAAATTATTGAATTTTCAGATTTTTAGTTGAAGCCTACGTAGGGCGGATTCTAATTTCTCCTTTCTTTCAGGTTTTTGAAAGTCCTTTCAAATTTTCAAAAATTGGAATTTCGGGTTTCTCAAGAAAATCTTCAGCCATTTTCTGTCCACAAATAAAGCGCCGCAATTTGAACACTATAGGGGTCACTTCAGCTTTAGGGCTGGTTAGGGGTCAAACCTAAACTGCTCTAGAAGTCACCTACATTACCCTTGAATTTTTTGTCCCCTATAGGGCCTGTTTATCATCATACCCCTCTAGGGATCCCTCTGGCATTCCTAAGAAAGTTTTCTACTTTCTACTGCTGGTAGCGATAGGTACGAGTTGGAATCGGATCAAATTCCCATCGTAAACCCATTTACGATTGCTCATTCGTTCCTGCTATGCATACAGCCGGGCTCATTCTCACAGTTTTAAGGCTTTTTTTTTCCAAGAAACATCCCTTAGTTTCTCAACTATGCATGTGAGCTCTTTTTTGCCGATTCCGACTTGGTTGGATGGTCGCCGTGACGCGTGGGGGAGGCGCAATCCGAATGTTTATATCGGGGCTCCTGACGCTGCCAATAACTCTTTTGTAGCAGCGCTGGGACACGTGTGGCCGTTCGTTTCTTTCAACTTTCTTCGATACATTTCCCCATCCAGATGTGTGTAGTCTATTCAGGAACGGTTCAGGAGGGGATTCGAAGATCCAGGGGCGGAGCCTGAAATCATCGTCTCGGAAAGTGGATTTTTCAACGATTTTAGATTTTTTCCAACTTTCTTCGGTAAATCGCGCTTTTTTGCGCATCCAGATGTGTGTAGTTAATTCATAAATGGCTCCGTTCATTTTTTAAAGGCGCAGGGCGGAGCCAAAAAGAAAAATCTTGAGACGCGGCTTTTACAATAGGTGAGTTTGCTCACTTTTTTCAATAAATGCGCTCACTTCCCATTTCAGATGTGTGTAGTTTATTCATAAACGTCTTTGATCATTTTTTAAAGGCGCAGGGCGGAGCCAAAAACAATGAGTTGCGAGACGCGGCTTCTTTGAGTGCTATCAGTCAAGCGCTTTTTTTCGACTTTCTAAACGAACTCCATCTTGAATAATTTCTCTTTTTTCCCTCAAAATATTTCAAATCTACTCTTGGGTCAGATTTTAAAGACTCATTAAAAAACGGCTTTCTCTATGAATTTGGGGAAGTTTGTTCAAGTTTCGTTGATTCTTTGAGAGTTTGCATTCAGATGTCTGTAGTCTGTTCATGAACGGCTTGAATGAATTTTTGGAGAAACAGGGCGGAGCCCAAAAGTTTTCCTTCCAGGAAGGCGCTTTTTCAAATTTTTTTCGATTCACTCCGCCTTTTTTTGGTACAGACGTTTGTAGTCTGATCATGAGGGCTCGATTTGGTTTTTTGAAGGCTCAAGGGCAAATAAAGTTTAAAGGCGCAGGGCGGAGCCAGGAACTATTTTCCAAAGCCTACAAAATTTCAAACAAAAAGATTCTCCCAGAAGCCTGTCAAAGATTTTCGATTTTACCATTTCGCCAAAAAAATTCTAGTTTTCTATTAAAAAAAAATCCAAAACATGTTACATCACTTTTTTTCGAAATACAATGAAGCACACTGTTTTTCTGATTAAAAATCTTGGAAAGTTTTGAAAACAGAAGTTTTTTGAGCAAAAACACGTCTGTTTATTTTGGCCACGACGTTCTCGGCTTTCTTTCTAAACTCAGAACATCTGTATCGATGTTCTTCTTCGTTTTTTCAATGAGTTCAGCCTGTTCCAATACTTTTTGCCTCGAACTTCCTGGTTTTGCCGAAAGTTCGGTTCTTCGAAAAAAGAAAGGTCAACCTTGTAAAAACATAGTAGCTGCCTAATCTTCCATTGTCGCGTCACCCTTTTGTTCTGCTTTGTTTTCTCTTGCCGGATTACCTGAAATGCCGTAGAGCTACTAATGAGTCGTAGATCCTACGCTTGATTCATACTGGCTTTCCTACAAGGAGGTCACTTTATTCATTGCTTGAGAGTCTTCTCAAATTTGGTTAGGATAGTGTTTGATGTAGTAGGAGAAACTTCTTGGCCTGTAAAATTTCCCATTGTTTTGAGAAAAATCCCCTTTATAGTTACGAAAACCCGGAACACCTACTAGAAGGTCATTTTACTTCGGGAATCATCTGAAGTTTGGCTAGGACATTGTTTGATGTACCAGATGAAAGTTCCAACAACCTCCACATATAAAATACCTCATTTTTCGAGAAAAAATTCTTCGTAGTCAAAGAAAATCAACAGAAACCGGTCAAAGAGGCATTCCAGAGAACCCTTCTCAAAAACGGAAAATATTTCACCGGTTTAGGTTTTTGAGATGTTAATCTGATAAACTAAAAAAATTTTCGACCAATTTTCAACTCCTGAACAAAATGTATCTTCCTTGTGAGGTCTTCAAGAAAGAAGGTTTAAATTAAAACAGGTCCTGGAACGAAACATCTTTTTTGCCCTTTTTCGGACTCAGAAAGCTGTGGTGAATAGACTATGAGCCTTAATTTTTTTTTCCAAAAAGCAATTTCAAAAAGTGGAGCGTCTAGTGTCTTTCACAATAAGCTCATCTTAATTATTCATTTTGAAACACTTGCCGATTTCTTTTGATGTCTAGTTCCCAATCAAAAAGAAATTTACTAGAGGTTCGGAAAATTTGCAAGCAGTTTCTGTGAGACTAATTATTAGGCAACTTGCCAAGACCTTCGGCCACCCAGTCATTTTGTGGCCTTCCTTTTTTGGCCTTCTCAGACTCTCCCAACATCTTTTTAGAGTTCGGTCATTCCAAACTCACTTTTTTGATTTCTAGAACTTATTTTTTATGTTACCTCTTTCCAAACATTTCCAAAACCACAAAAATTGAGAAATTTGATAAACAAAGCGTTGCCAAGCTCACAGTAATTTGAGAACTCTTCAGCATTTCATATTCCAGTTCAAAGAGTTCAAAAAAATATCTTCCAAAATGGGGTTCCTTATACTTTTTTTGTTTTGTCGCTCGCTCGTGTATTTCACCACATTTTTTGAATAAAACTGTAAACTTTTGAAGGTAAATTTGGCACGATGCGACTTTTTGCGGTCCTCTTCCTCGTCGTCATCTGCTTCACCGTCGTCCTTGCCAAGCCTTCCGATGGTTAGTCAAACTACTTCACTTTGACTTATATCGGTCTATTCAAAAAAGCTTAATTCCATAATAAAAGTATTCAAAAACAGTTGAATTTTATCGATTTTAAAAAATGACTGTACACTTCGAGCTGTCAGAAAAGTTATGGAAGTAAAAAACAGCATGATTTTCACAAATTTCGTGTCACTTTTTGGCGGGAAACAGCGTTTCAAGCACGAGGTGCGATTTGGAATTTCAGGCCGCGGCTTTTTTTTTCTAGAAGTTTTATCTATTCAAGAATTTTTTTCATTCTTTTTGACCTGAACGAATAATTAAGAAAAACGAAATTCAAAAATAAAACTGTAAAAACGAAAGGAATAAAAAAAAAGAAAAAACTCGGAGACCTAACCTAATTTTTCAAATCGACGGCCTAGTTTTCCAAATAGAAGGCCTAAATTTCCAAATCGAAGGCCTAACTTTCCAAATCGAAGGCCTAACTTTCCAAATCGAAGGCCTAAATTTCCAAATCGAAGGTCTAATTTTTCCAAGTCGGAGGCCTAACTTTCCAAATCGGAAGCTTCAAAAAAAAATTTTTTTAATTTCCATTTTTTTGTTCATCCTTTCGAAAACATCATATAGGCGCATTTGCAAAGAAAGAGAGTGCAGACACGTCATTTTTTTTTGAAATTTTTTGAAATTTGAAATTTGAAATTTTTATTCAGTCTTCAGAGTAAGTTCTCTGCTGAATCATGGAATAATTGAAGAGTTGTTTGTCGGTTCGCGATAATGTCGTTGATCAAGCGTAGGCGCGTAGAGCATCTCGCCTCTCTTGTGCTAGTAGTAGACGATTTTCGAGCGTTTCCCACGATCACTGCTTCTCCATGTAGGAACAGTACGGCGCCCAGCTTGTCCAGGGCTGGCGGGCGTCGGATTATATCTCAGGCGAGAGCGGAAATGAAGACACGTCATATTGTTTTGATTTTTACGGGATGAATTTCTGAATTTGGAACTTTTGTTACACTTCTTTCTGACCCTCTAACTTTTGTTATGAAGGAACTTCAACTAACTTGCCATCTTAAATTTCATTTCCAGGCCGCCTGCGACGAGACTCGGAGAAACGACAGCCGAAGGCGCGACCCGGCTACATCCGCTTCGGGAAGCGGGTCGACCCGAACGCCGAGCTGCTCTACCTCGACCAGCTCCTCATCTGACGCACTCCTGATCCCCTCATCATCGACAGACGCTCTTCACCTTGCCATATTTCTCTACGACTTTCAAAGCCACTATGAAAACCTAACTTTATGAGACGGTCCTTTGGTTGATGCTCAACATTTTGAAAAAGAAAAAGATATACTCCATTCGCTACAGATTCAAATAGTCTGACTTCTCTGCGTCTCACCGGCGAGAGAAAAAGGGCGCAGAGAGGTCAGAATGATTCGAATCGTTACAAATGGACTATATATCGTTTCATTTCAAATTGCATCAACCCCCGTTCTCCTAGCACCCTAGTCGGAGCCTTACTCAACAAAAAGGTACTTTATTATACCGGAAAACCCGCAGTATTTCACGGCAATTGATCTCGAGTGGTCCGTTTTGTTTTTCCTCCTGTCTTCTTCCCGGTTTCAAAAGTATCTGCAATTCTGCGTCCCCCGCTTTATCCTTTTTCTTATTTCGAAGCGTTCAACGACTCTTTTTAAATAAAAGACTTCTGTTGCCTTTTTCGCAAATAATTTTATTGGAGTGATGAGAAAAAAACCCGTTTGGCAAGTACAGTTGGAATCACCGGCATTTGGAAAATCAAGTTGGCGATTTTCTGGGAATTCAGGAGGCAAGAAGAGGCTTATATACAAAAACTAAGAGGTGAGGAAAAGTTGCTAGCCTTGGAAATAAGGCCTGCTGAGACTCTGCCGAACTGCTCCACGGACGATGCTTCCGGCGTACTGCTCGTCGAGCTTGAAGTACGTCTGGACCCTCATGAACCGTTCGTGGAAGGACAATCTGATATTTTATCGAGTAAAACTACTCTATATGGCTTTTTTTTTATCTCCTCAATGTTAGCTCATCGATTGGGAGAAGTATTTTACAAAATTTAGAAAGCAAAAATTTTTAAAACTTTGGAAGCTTCCCTCATACGAGGCCAATATAAGGTTGTTAATTTTTTTCAAAAAAATCTGAATTTTCTAGTAATCCTTTTTTTCAGAAATATCAGAAGCTAATAATTTTTTTCAGAACCATCAGCAAACAAACTTGGGACTCTTCAAAATGACGCCCTGCATGGTCGGCATGGCGATGCCCATCTGCAGGATCTCCGTCAGCAGTTTTTCCAAGAACTCGGCTCCAAATAGGCCGAGATCTCCGAAAGAAGCTTGATCGACGTCTTCGATTTTCGTCTCGAGGAGCTGGAAATCATATTTTCTTCTCTCTAATTGATATGCGAAAACCTTGAAATCAAGATTTTCGATGGTGGCGTTCCCGACGATGAGCGTGTTGTTGATCCACAAATTGACGTTGGCCGTCATCGTGGTGTCGGATCGAATTACCTAAAAAATTAAAAAAAGGCTCGAAAAACTTTATACAGTTTATTCGGGGTAATATGAAACAATCTGGTTGTTTTTTAGGAGGGTTCAATGCGTTGCGGTCGCGCTGCGGTTCAAGTTAGTCAAGGCTGGCTCGAGAAAAAAAAGGTCCTGACACGATAAAAAGTAGACAGCGTTTGATTGGTGGAGTGCGCAGACAGGCGAACACTAATCGCGTCTCAAGCTAACAGCGAAATTTCCAAGTTTCACTGATTTTAAGCGATCGTGCGAAAGTAGTTTGCGGTCGGGCGCAACTTGATTTGTAGGCGCTACGCATTCTCGTTACGGTTCGATTTAACGCAGATAATATTTATGAAGTAATTTACCATTTGTTTGACTTGAGTCGCATTTCCAGGCCTCACAAACATGTTCATCCGTCCATGAAGTCGGAAGCGAGCTCGATTTTCAATAAAAACAATTAGAGGAGCCTAAATTCGATTGCATTTTTTCTTCAATTATTCATATTCTTCTAGAAGAAATAAAATAAGAACCTTTCTGGCCGTGAAAACAACTTCGACTTGTCGATCCGGGTATTGCTCCCCAAGTGTTCCCAAAAACTCGCCGATGCAAAAACCAGCCGCTCCACAGCTTGTCAGTAACAAATCCTGGAAAAGTGGGATTAAATTTGTACCCAACGTTTAAAATCAAGAGTCGAGACTCATAGCTTTTTCAGAAAATCATTCCTATGGCGGATCAAAAATAACCTTTGTAAAATATAAATTTTCAAAATATCCTTATCCAAGTAATTTTTTCTTTATGAAAACCAAAAACATCAAAGACTTGCTTCTGAAGTTTCAAACTTCATTTTCACCGCAAGATCGATAGTAAATCCGTTTAAAAATTTGAAAATAGCGTAGAAAAAATCCCAAAAATACCCGTCTATTCAAAAAGAGGCTTCGATGGAAATTTAAAAAAGTTCTCAGTTACTTCTTTTCATTCAGTTAGGGTAGTTACTTAAGTGGTTTTCAAGAGAAATTTATCCCCGATAATCAAAACTCGACAATTCAACTGTAAAAGAAAGGTTCACGGTTTATACGAGCAAAATGAAGCAGGAAAAGCACATAATACTATTTTTCCCGACCCCATCTTTGAGCAAATCAAAAAATAACTGATCCATTATCTGATAAGCTTTATTTTTGCGGGAAACCTTCAGCTGCGGACTGCTCTCGGGACCGACAATCACGTCGAGGAACTTCTGTCGGTAGGCGTGATAAAGCATCGAGTTGGCAAGGTAGTCGCTGGCGTAGAACTCAACCATGTGAACTCCTTAAAGGACTCTTTTCGAAAACGTTGGACAGAAAAAAAGAGGTATTAGTCGATTTGAAGAATTTTCTTTGCGAGTTCAAAAGTGTTTCTAATTGAAATAAATTTCTTATCTTAAAAGGGTTTTTGATCTGAATTTCAGACGGAGTTGTGTACTCTCATGATCTTATATTTCGAACAAAAAAGAGAAAATATACCGTGAGGCGGCGGAACAACGATGTTCGGCGCATGGAAAGGTGTTCCTCCCAAGCCACGCCTGAAAATCAAAGAACTTTTCAGATCTGCATTCACTTCAGAACTACCAAGAAATCTCTCCTTTGGCCATCATAGCCACAGCTCCCGACTGGATGAACGGGTTCGACATGAGCTGATAGTCGAGGACGAGGTCTTGGTCCCTCAGGTTTTGCACAAAATGCACGAGGGTGAAGTTTTTCAGTCCTTTCTGTCCGAGCTTGCTTCGAGGCTGTGAAGTGGACTAAAAAATGTTTTGAAAATTTCTCCTGACAAGGAAAAATTATTTCGACTTTTTCTGAAAGTCTCCAGAAAAATTTTTTTCAGAATCGGTTATATTTTTTTCAGAAAAAAAGTTATTTATTCTTTTTTTACCTTGTGGATGAATAAATTATTATTATTAATCTTTTCAGAACTCTAAAGGATTTTATGGAAGTTTTTTTTCGAAAGAGGAAATTTTCTAGATCCTCTCAATTAATATTATTCTCCTTCTCGACCCACAAATTTTTCTCAAAACCTAGAAATTTTCGAAATTTGAAAAAATCCGCAGTCACAGTACAACTTTGGAGGGGCCCCTGTAGGGATTTCACCGTCTAAATTTCCCCCATAGGGACCCCTTTGAAATTCCTTATGATGGCACTTGAAAGGTTTCTTGCAAATAACCGAAAGTTCTTGAAAAACAAGGTGAAATGATATTTTTCAAAGAAAAAACAAACTTTTGGACTTAATCCAAACGTTTCCCCGATAATGTCGATGCTTTGCTCGTTGATTCGGACCTGTAACCTAGAAAATAAGATTTCTTTCCTTCAATGAAAAAACCTTCAGTGGCATTGTGGACAAGAGCATGTTCATATCGCGATCAACGATATTCTCGATCATTTTGCACATTCTCTGTTCGACTTGGGGCTTGAAATGAGCGATGAGGAAAGCTGAAAATTCAGCAAGTTAATTTCGAAGTAAATTTTCCAAAGATGGACAAATTGATACAAAAACTGCTGAGAAAATTAGATAACCACATTTTTTTTCTGATAAAGAAGGCTTCAAAACCAGTTTCCGGCTTCATGTTCCTGATGAATTATATTTCTTGAAACTGTCTGGCTTGTTTGTTTTATAGAACCCTTTCACAAGAAAAGAAATTTTACTTCGCAGTTCGGATCTTCATGAAAACTGGCCAGCAAACTATTTGGTGTACCAAAAGAAGATTCTGAAAGTCTAGATTTGTATAGTCTATTCACGGCTAACTTGGAAGGCTGAGGGGGCGTGGCGTGTCTGCGCTCTCCACCAACCAGGCATTCTCTCTTTTCTCATCCTGATAGGACTCCTATTTTGATGGCTCAAGCCAAAAAACCTCAAACACCTAGTTTTCGAGAAAGTAGGGCTCAAAGTCCAAAACTAGCTTATTTTTACAAATTTTGAGGGTTTTCTCTCTACATTTGGTACTCCAATAAGTGTTCTGGTCAATTTTAGGACTTTTCCAGCCACAAAGTGAAATTTTCTTCCTCGTCAGTGGTGCCCTCAATGACAAGTGAGAAAATAGAGAGCACAGACAAGTCAGACGGTTCAAAATCTTAATGAATGAACTATATCCGATCCATATATGACCGGAGCACAAATATTCGTAGGAAAAATGTCCTAGTTTGAAAAAAATACCTTTGAATGCATTGATGAAGAAGTCAGTGATGACTCCAGTATTTCGAACGTTTAAATCGACGTAACCAATGGAGGACTGACACAGCGCCGATCGAACCTGCGGAGCTCCGTTCGGGCCTCTGAAAATGAGAAAAAAACGCTTTTCCAGAAATCTTTCTGGAGCCGGAAACCTAGACATGTGGACCGTCATGGTCAAGGCGACGTGGCCAAGAAGGGCTTCGAAATGGCCGGTTATGGGGACCGTCGGAAGGAGCAAAGGTGTGTGAAGACTCGCTTGGAAGTCGCCGGCGGCTCTGAAGTAGTTTTTAAATCATAAATAATTTCTTTATCAAATGTTAGGACAGTCTGACCTATCTGCGCTCCAGAAAGGTCATAGATAAACTATAACCGAAATCAAAGATGCTTTTGGAGAAAAAGGAGAGCGCAGACAAGTCATATTGTTCCAAGTCTTTGCAAAAAAAGGATATGATCTGACCTGATGTGCATCTTGCTCATGCTCCAGGAGAACATGCTCGGTTCAATCAGATCTAGCGAATATTCTTGCGGAGCCCAGTACTTCGAGATGTAGGCGTTGGTGATTGCGACCTGACAGTTTATTTCATTTTTCAGGTTTTCAGATTAAAAGTTGATTCAAGTTTTGAAATCAAATATGTCCAAAAACTCAAGGAAAAATCTAATAATTTTTGGAAATCTTCTTGAATCTCTTATTCTCTATGAGCAAAGCTTTTTTTTTTTAACTTGTACTCAAACGGCGATTGCACCCGACCAAAAACTACTTGCGCTCAAAAGCGTCAAACACAGTCCCTTTTTTTGGATTCCAATAACTGATTTTTCTCGGCAAAACTACATTGAAAAAAAGATAGGAAATCTTTTGTTTTTCTTATAAACTATTAAAATACTTTTTGAAATTTATATCCTTTTTTTCGACTTCGAAGATATCTGAAATTTTATTTGAGAAGATCCATTTTTTCAAAATTTCTAGGAAAACTATGAAAAATCGAGTAATCGGTTTTTCTTCAAACTTCGAAATCAGTTTTCAAAACTACCTCTCCATTCTCAATCTGCTCCCGGATAGTCGGAAGCTGGAGCTTCAAAATCTCATCATTCACAACCTGAAATCATTTTGCTACTTTCTCTACATACTCACTTCCAAGCTTAGATTCATCGAAAACTTTCCAGTTTTACGCGTCGCCAACCCAAAAAGATTTTACAACCAAACCGCGGCTTTTGCCCAAATCGCTTAATTACGGCGGATTGGCACCCGGTTTTCCACCGTGGAACAATAAGTGGCAAAAGAAACTCCCTATAGGAAACGCTGTACAAAAAAGTGACGTGGTTTGGAAAAATTCAGAATCATAGAAGTTGATGGGCTTGCTTTTCAAAAACAATTTTTTTGATAGATCTTTGAAAAGTTGTCCGAGATGACTGGAAAAAATGATTTGTAACTTTCTGGAATGTCTGCGCTCTCTTTTTCCTCGCCAAAGCGGTGATAAAAAATACTCGGACGTGTTCCAGACGTTTCTGAGCATCCTAGGGATCACTTAAGAGCTGTGACGACCCGTCCGAGCCAAAAATCGTGGGTAAAAAACAGAGAAAAGAGAGATAAAGAGGGCGCAGACAGGTCAGATTCTAGGCGAATGACTCACTTTCATGCCGATTTCGCGCATGTATGCGAGCCCAGTCGGCATCAGCCGAAGGTAGATTCCCGGATTCGATGGGGATGTGTTTTGCTGAAAGTTTTTTCAAGCTTAGATGTGCAAAAAGGAGATTTTCAGTATCTTTGCAGCCGAATTCATACCGAAGATCAAATGATTTTCAAAAACCAACGTCAAGAAGTGGAGAATAGTCGCGTTCGCTCTTCTGACACGATGCCGTTTGGAGCACAGAAAAGACGAACAGCAAAAGTTTCAGCTTCGGACGCATTCTTTCCAATTTTCGATTCTCCTTCGAAAGATCCAGAATCAAATCGAAGCTCGGACAGATCAATTAAATCAGAAAGAAAGGCGAGAAAAAACGAGGATGAGGAAATTTTTTGGTGTCAGCTACCTATCAGTAAAAAAAAGTGAAATCAACACAGAAGTTGGAAAAAAAAAATTATTTTAGCTTGATGTCTAACTTTTTTTTTGCTTCAGTTCACTAAAAAATTGACTCCATTAGATGATAATGAAAAAAGAAGCTTGGTAGAACCAAAAAATGGTACGATTTGAAGAAAAGAGTCAAAAAACCATTGAAAAAAGGTTTCAGAACGGTGTTCCGGTTCAAAAGCCGAGAAAAGTAACGATCGGAAAGGGAAAGGTTACAGACGAAAGCAACACATTTCAGGGTTGGGCAGCTTTCGCCGACGCCTGGGGGCAAAAGTCTCGCGGAACGATAAAGAGACCAGCCGACGGGGGGAGAGTGTGCGGATCTTGGAGGTCGCAGACGACGAGAGAAGATCAGCCCTACAAGGAGATGAAGCCGCGCGGAAGATCCCAGCTGTGGAAGCGCGACGTCTTCCGATTGATTAACACTTTCTATTTTTTCGACTTTTTTTTAGATGAATGAACTGATTTTTAGACTTGTTATGATAAAAAGATAAATTTGGAGAAGCTTCTCCTCAAATTCGACTAGATCAAAATTGAAAAATTGAGTAAGTGAGCTTAAAATAGTTCAAAAAAGTAAAGTGAAAGATTCATAACACGGCGAAACGTCATTTCGACACAAAAGTGAGGCTGACACACGTTTCCCGTTTCAAGAAGATCGTCTGCCTTGTTGATCGTCTACTCGATTGTTCTGGTTTTCCTGGTTTCGTACAAAAAACGGAACATTGCACCTTTCTCAATCAACTATCAAGAATCGCAGAAATGTAAAGGCAAAAATTAAATTTTTGATTTTTTTTTTTGCTCACTAAAGGGTTCCCTAATCTGTTATACGTGTTAGGTGGACTAAAAATTTCAAATTAATAATTTTTTTATATCACAATGTTGAGAAAAAAATCAACTTTGGAGGTAGTTTTTTTCGAAAATTACGAAGTATTTTTGAGTTGAAGTCTTCAAAACTACCACGTAGTTCTTCCAAAAAAAGTTTTTTTGATAAATTTTAAAAAAACTTCGAAGTCTCAAAAAGAAAAAAACTTTATTCAGAAGAAAATCAACTGTTCTGAATTCCGTGTTAAAAGTGATTCTGCGAAACTCAAAGTAACCGTCAGAGAGTGAGAAAGATAACTAAATTTTGGAGAGTCAAACTTTCTTTTTTAGATCTCCCGGAAATGGCATGTTCTAAAACACGAGCGGTTGTGGGGCACGAGCGGCACGACCGTTACTAAATCACAAGCGGTTTCATTTTCGCTCCTTCGCGAACGCTTCTAAATCACGAGCGTTTTTGGCTTATCGTTCTGTTCGAGCGTTTCTAAATCGCGAGCGTTTCATTTTAATCATTTTCTTTATTACCATCCAAGTGTGTTTTTTTTTTTTCATATTTCTACCTTCTTTTTCTCCTTGAATACAAATTTTGACGATCTTATATGCACATTTTTTTCGCTCAATTTGTTGATTGATTCACATTTGAGGTTCATATAATGGATTTTTTTCTAAGTTTTTTTGCGGTCTCTATAATTTCACAGATTCTGCGTATGGCAAATTTTTTTCTAATAATTTCATCTGATTTTTCATATTCAATATTTCACAGATTTTGCGTATGATAAACTAATATTTCACAGACGTCTCGCATGAAAGTCAATATTTCTCAAATTTTTGCGTATAGCAAATTTTTCTAATACTTTCTCTCAAAAATTTTTTTCTGGTAATAGAATCTCATATTCGAATTGATGCCATTCATATTTTATTCTCCTCTTACCCGCTAGAATAGTTTTTGGAGATACTACCAAAAAAATTTATTCGTTTCCAAGCTTTGAAAAATATTTATCATGAAACGAGATACGAAATTTACGAAGTATCAAAAAAATAAATTAATAACCGTAGCGAATGAATGAAATAAATGCCATAAGCGTCTGGTGGTTCATCGGTGAATGACAGCCGTATAACGAAACAGATTGGAAAAATGAAAATATAGAAAAAAAGGAAATCAATGTATAAATCAGAGTTTATATGCAATAACAGGGGGCTTCCTGTAAGCAGGTGAAATTGAAAAAAATAATTCTCCTCACTGGATCCCGCGCAGAACGTTCAGGGGAACTTTTTCTAACATCCGAAAAAAATTCGCCCTCATCATATGGCTGATCCGAAAAAGAATTAATCTCATCGAGGTGAACACCGATGATGTTTTTGGTTCTCTGAAAGATAATAATAATTTTTCCGCATCCGTTAAATTTTTCTATAATTTTTCGATTACCATCAGTCGATTTTTTTCTTTTTAATTCAGTTGTAGATCGTGTGGAATTCATACTCGTGTCGCGGATTTCCCCTTAAAGTGATTTTTTTGATACATGTTAAAAAAACTTGTAATTAGTAACCCACCTTCTTCAAGACTCAGGTATGAAAGTTCGACAATGGAATCTGAAACATCCAAATTATATGAGAAAAAACCTCAATATACCATCCATTGGCTCCAAAAAATCATCCGGAAAATCTTCGGGCGGTGTGTAATTGCTTTAAAAAACTATCAGTGAGAAGGCAGGGAAGAAACTTACGACATAGTGGGCTTCGGACGATAACCAGAAAATGCAGCAAGCTCCCGTTGTTCCAGAAAATGCAGCAAGCGGCCTGTTACTAAATTTTATAATTTCGTATTATAATTCCGCCCAAACAGCGCTTATAAAATGACTATACTAGCTAGATTTTTGCAAGAAAAACACAGATGAGAATCAGAGAAAAAGTTCATATTTTTTTAATTTGTCATAAGCAAAATCTGAGAAATATTGACTTTCATGCGAGACATCTGTGAAATATTAGTTTATCATACGCAAAATCTGAAATATTGAATATGAAAATCAGATGAAATTATTAGAAAAAAAATTTGCCATACGCAGAATCTGTGAAATTATAGAGACCGCAAAAAAACTTAGAAAAAATCCATTATATGAACCTCAAATGTGAATCAATCAACAAATTGAGCGAAAAAATGTGCATATAAGATCGTCAAAATTTGTATTCAAGGAGAAAAAGAAGGTAGAAATATGAAAAAAAAAAAACACACTTGGATGGTAATAAAGAAAATGATTAAAATGAAACGCTCGCGATTTAGAAACGCTCGAACAGAACGATAAGCCAAAAACGCTCGTGATTTAGAAGCGTTCGCGAAGGAGCGAAAATGAAACCGCTCGTGATTTAGTAACGGTCGTGCCGCTCGTGCCCCACAACCGCTCGTGTTTTAGAACATGCCCCCGGAAATCACTTTCGCCACAGAAAAAAAAGCTAAACAAAACTACTATATTTTTCGTTCTGTTTAAAATAATTTTGAAACAGAAAAGTTTTGAAACGAAACCAATATTAGTAAAAAAAATCGACAACTGACCATAGAAGGGGGAAAAAAGCGGAGAAGCCGTCCGAAACGAGACGATTTTCCACTCGAAAAACGCCGCGGCAAGCTAGAAAGTAACTGAAATCCCTGAAAGTGAAGTTTTAACCGCTACTATAGTTTTCTTCTTTTTCAGAGGTTTTAGAAAAGCAGGGAACCTTGTAATAACTTTCTAGGCTTTACTGAAAAGTCTGTGAGCTTTCAGTGGCTTAAAAAAACTTTAAAAAAGAGAGAAAAAAGGTTAAGCCTCCAAGATAAAGGTTTATTGAAAAGATTGGAAAATAAAAAAAGAAAGTGCCATTTTTGGACAATTTTTGCCATTTCACATTAGACAGCAAGAAAAAAAAATTGGGTAAGCCTGATAAAACGTGCATATGGATCTTAAACCAGAAACAAACCCTAAAAAGAAAAACCGAACATTTCTAAAGGGACCGCACAGCGAACAAATTAATATCTTACAAATATGAGTATTACTGTATTATTATTTGACAACAACGACGAAAAAAAGTATCTGGGATTGCATATGAAAATGACAACGAAGAGAGATACGATTATCGGATGCGATCGGGTTGGTAGTAATCACAGGAAGAGCAGAAAAAAGGTAACTCGGGTGATCAAAAATGATTAATGATAATTAGGACGAAAAATTGCTTAGGTTAAAATTAGTTGATAGAGTTTACGAGCGAAAGGGAGAGAGAAACGGCGGGTTGAAGAAGCGGCAGAGAAAGAGAGAGTTCCAGCTTCTCTGGCGTCTCTTCATGTATCCATTTTTCTCTCACTCCGGGACTACCATCAAAATTAGTGAAGCAAAAAGGGGAAGATGGAGTCTTGAAATCAGATCTCCTGGTAGGGAATGGCCTCGTCGAGTAGAGAAAAAACCTCGGTCAGTCTCTTGTTGCCGCCTAAAGCCTCAACCTCAGCCTTGAGCTCGTTGCTCAGCTGTTGGAGCCGCGTCACCGTGTGCCTACCAATAAGCTGATTATCATCAGAACTATCACTGTAACGCATTTTTTTTTCTCGGCTTGATGGGGCAGAATTTGGCATTTAGAGTGTGTTTGTAAAGCCCTCGTAATGCGTTTTTGACGCCAATTTGAAATTCACGTATTTTTGAATTGGCGTCAGAGCGCATTGCACAAAACATGTCATGCCTCCCCGTTTCAAGCCGAGAACAGCAGATTTACAAAACTGACTGAAAAGATCCTCGCTTCTGCAAAAGGAGAATGCAGAACCGCTTGACCTCGACGTCCTGCGTCCTTTGCCGTAAAATGTCTGGAAAAAGTCCTTTGAAGCCAAGACGAAGCCTTTGCGGACGGACTTATAACGGGATCGTCGTTCCGTGAGCCGGAGAAGTTGTGGACGGCGTGGATGATGGGAAACGAGAATTTGCCCTCGGTGAGATCTTCGGCGAACGTCTTCTGCTGCGCCATCTCATCCGACACCAGGTTCAGGTAGTCATCGCTGCAGGAATTCAACAAAAATATACCCGACTTGTGACAACTCGGAACGATTATGAAAAAACGGTTTCAAAAGGCGAGTTTGAATTGATGCAAGATCAAAACGAAAAATGGGACCTTCCCTTTCATAATTTTTTTATAATGAGTCAGAACTGACACCTGCGAAGAACCGCGGCTTTTCAAACTCTTCCAGATTTAGTATAACTTTCGCGAACGAATTCTTCAAAACTCTGATAAAAAGGACAACTTAGATTTGCTGGTGAAGATTGGACCTTATTGAAAGTGCTTGGAGACATTAAAAAGCCCTAGCATCATCTGAGTGTTTCCTCTTCACAAATCTTCTCATTTATTCTGTCGAGGTTTTTTTTGACAATACCCCAGACCATAAAAATCAGCAAGTCATTTTCGGAAGATCTGAAGATTAAACTCCACATCAAATTTTTCTTTTATTTTTTAAAAAGAAAATAAACGAGAAACATAGGAATAAGACACAAAACTCTGTTAGAAGCTTTCCAAGAAGCCTACAAACTATCAATGAAAATTCTGACCCGAAATTCCTGCCATTCCTAGACCCTAGTCCTCTCGGTCAAGGAAGCCAAAACTAACTTAAAACTAAAAAAGCAAGTATCCATTTGAAATACATTTTCGAGAAGATTTTTTTTTTGCTTTTTTTTTGAACCAAAAGCTCCTGCCAAGAAAGATAAACTGACCGGATCTGGAAGAAGAGCGCCATCAACCGAAGAAGACGTTCAAAGCCATGAACATTCTCGCTGAAGCCCTGCATCAGACGGACCGCCAGGAAGAAGAGACCTCCGGTTTCTGAAGCAAAACTTGAACCTCGTAAATTTTTTTCCAAAATCTGTACTTTGTACAACCATGTCCTCGTACTGAGCTTCGGTGGGACAGGAAACCGTGTCGCGCCAAAAAAGTTCCTTTCCTTGACCGCGATGAAGCTCCAGGAGTTGTTCTGAAATCGTAAAAATATCGAATTCTCTGGGAAGAACAGAACATGAGATTTGATAGAAAGGAAAATTTTTCTATCCTTTAAAAAGCCAAAAAAAAGTAGCAGATCTGAGTCAATGGTGCAAAATTTAGCTACGTCTACCCAGTTTCTAAATTTTCTGGTTATGAGAATTTTGGATATGATAAAAACGTGATTTTTTCCTCTCGCCTGAACCTCAGAAAATGGTCCGAATGCGGATTCGAAAAATCTGGTTTATTTTCAAACAAGATCTTTTTTGACCTCCAAAATTCTCTGAAAAACTAACCTGTAAATACACGAATCGCTTGGTCGCTTCCTAAACCGATGCACTTCTCCAGAGCGATAAAATATACATAGTTGGCCGAGTTTATCGTTCGCGGCGTTCCTGAAGGAAAAAATCTCATTCTCTTATTACTTCTTTTGATGTTTGTAATGTGTTCAAGGCAGTCAAAAAGACCATGGTCGCACGTGGAATGGCTAAGCAGCTGCGACGCATTTGACTTACGAAAGTTTTGAGATGAAAACTGAATCCCTTCAAACTCAAATAGTTCTGATTATAAGCTAAAATAACTTTGGAGGGGTAGAGTATCTTTTCCGACTTGAAAGGTAAGAAGGTAGATTGGCAAGGGTGAAGCGTTGCGTAC
This sequence comes from Caenorhabditis auriculariae, assembly GCA_904845305.1. Classification (NCBI taxonomy): domain Eukaryota; kingdom Metazoa; phylum Nematoda; class Chromadorea; order Rhabditida; family Rhabditidae; genus Caenorhabditis; species Caenorhabditis auriculariae. The sequence continues at coordinate 351,230 of CAJGYM010000036.1, forward strand.
GCGATGCGGCTTTTTGCGCGGATTTCGGAGTCAAACAAGAGCCACCTTTTTTTAAACAGGTTTTCAAAAAAAATTTTAATGTTTTATGATTTTTGAAAAAGCTTCGTTTAACGAATACAAATATAAGAATAACGGAAAACTTTTTTTTTTAATTTCATTTAAGATTACGTTTGACCTTGAGCTTCCCGCCAAGAAGCCGCGTCGCGTACGTAACGCACAAAATCGGGAAAAATTGACTATAAAGGCGGCCTTTAATTTTGGTCGGCTTGAGACTTTTTTTTAAACAATGGAGCAAGCTGCGGATGTCAAGCTGGCTATAGACTCACTTAAATAACAACGCGACCGCGCCGCTCTGAGCCATTCCAAGTGCGGCCTCAGATTTTACAGTATCCGCAAATTTATCAACACTTTTATTCTCACTCATTTGCACAGAAGAAAGCAATTATATGAAAAACGAAAAATAAACTCGGAACGAACCGAAAATCCGGTGAGTGACTGGGAGACCTCTCCGTAGCACAGAGTTGTCCTCTATGTCGTCAATGAGCAAAGAGGCGTTGTGGAGCATTTCAACGATTTCTGAGTTCATTCATAAAAATAAAGATCAATAGAATGGATACCTAAAATTTGATGAAGTTTGCTTTCTTCGATTCTGAGCCACAAGTTGAACGCGATCGCCAGCTTGCTCCTGATCTAGAAAAGAAGTAAGTTTTGGGGTAACAGAACTTTGAAAAAATAGTCCGATGAATGGTTTTTCGAAAAAAAAAAATTTCCAGAAAATCTCTCAATCTTTCCCCTATTTCTTACGGTTTTCTAAAGTTTAACTGATTTTCAAATATTGTTTAAATTCACATCATTGTTCGAAATGGTCGGCTTAGTGTTACAAACTCGCAAAATCTCCCTTTTATTTATTTTTCCCTGTTCTTCTTTCAAGAAAACTTGTATCCAGACCTTTAGAACTCACTTTGCTATGGATTTCCCTCAAAACTATCTCCCTAAATCGACATATTCCCAAGCAAACTTGTTTTCCGGGCATGGATCGGATGTACTCGAAGGGGGCGAGCAAGTGGTCGTCTTCTCCGGCCGATGACGTCGTCGCTCCAGGCGGAACGCTGTCCCCTCCGCCGTTCGTGTAGTCCATCTTTTCTTGGCGAATCTCACAACGTTCCACCACCTGTTTCGAAATTCGCAATTCAAGCGTTGCTCTAGACAAATCCAACCATCATACGCCACGGTTTCTGACTTGCCTGCGCTCTCTTTTCCCGCAGTTTTTTTGGAAAATGAAAACAGTGCTTGAGCAAGTGAGCGATGTTGATAGAGATCAAGAGGTCACAGACAGGTCAGACTTTTCAAGTCGCGAAGAATTATGATGATGAAACGGGAAAATAGAAATATGTCAAGTTAAAAATCAAAAATTATTTTGGACACTCCAAAAAAGTCCATACTTTTCAGCTGTTCATTTTTTCTCATATTTTTAAAGAGTTAAAATGGAAAATATATCTGTAGAAAGAACTATAAACACTGATGCCGTGTTCAATTTGATTCCGCGAAATGCAAAATACCCGTTAGAGAAAGGAAAAGATCACTAAATTGTGGAGAGTCAGAGATCATTTTGCATTTCGCGGAAATTACTTTGAACACGGCATGAAAAGTTGATGAAGAAATGAAAAAAATTCCACAACGAAACTTTCTAACTTGTCTGTGCTATCTTTTCTCTAACCACCGCGGTCAAAATGAAAATAGCACCTTCAAACGAGAGCACAGAAAAGTCAGAGTTTCAAACTATCAAGAATGATGTTATTTAACAACATTCTTGCAGAAAAAAAGGTACAAATTTAGATAAGTCAGTTTGAAAGAAACATCCAAAACCCGAAAAATTCTCTCATCGAATATCACTTTTATTGGTACGAAGTCGTGCAATACACAGGTAAGTGTTGGATAAAACTTAACAAAAGATGAAGATAGGAAAAGTTGAAGAACGGCAAAAAAGGTACAAACGATCAGAAACATCGGCATTTCACCCATATGCAGGTTTTGCCCATCATTCGTATGCTCAACACGTGAGGTTTTCAAGAAAGGGTACGGGGATAAGATAACCGAAAAAAGAGGGAGAAATGTGATTAAATATTGGTTCCAACGGGATGTAGGGAAAGTAACCACGTAGAAAAGAATATCGCAACTGGTGATGTTCAAATAAATATCGACAAAGTACCAACTCATTCGCAAATCGAAGTAAAAGATAGTTTTGAAGCAGTTGAGAGCAAGAAAATATGGAATAGGGGTGGGGGAAGGAGAGGCGGGTACTCGCATGCTGATCAGGTGTCTCAACGGGTGTACCCGTATTTAACCCGTGTTTCTGAGGTTATTTTAGTCTCAGTTGGGCTAAAACGGGGGAACAACGGGTGTAAGAAAAATATGTAACCCAGCTGGGCTAAAGCGGGGTCTCAGTTGGGCTAAAAATTGCCAAAAGTTCTATCAGCTGGGCTTTTACGGGTTTAATACGGGGGCACCCGCGGAGACCCCGTGTTAGCACGGCGGGGTTACCCTGCTCAGCATGCGAGTAAGACTCAGCGTGATGATTCACTCATTTCGAAATTTTCTCATGGGTGGAAAACCGGGAATTCGAAAAAAAAAGAAGCAAAAAATAGTGCGAAACTAGGGGACGACAGGCTGAGACGTGGATAGTGAAAATCGGATAATTTATGAGAATTCTGATACTTTTTCAAGGGCACATAGTTATGGGATTTTGAAGCGATTGCTACGAATAATTTCGATTTCTAAGAGCACACTACATACACCACGAGGAAAAATTCTTGATTTTTTCCTGACTCAAGACGAGATTTAAATCCAAAATATACTTATTCATCAAAATTTTCCATACAAACTTTCACTATCCATGCCTCAGCCTGTGAACAAATAGGTACTGCTAGTTCGGAACAAGAAACGCTATTCGAAAATTAAATATTTCATCAACATTATCAAGCCAGCGGCTTGTACGAGAAACAAACAAGAATAAGACCAACAAGGTCATGAATATTTACAAACAGGTCCGAAAAATGGACAAAACATTCATTTCCCCATGAATTTGCGGAAGTCGGCGTTGGACATTGGCGTCATGATTTCTTCGGTGATCTCAATGTCTGATACAACGTTTCCTTTGGCCTTGGCTCCTGTAAAAATAAAGCTATGAGATCTAGATGGCGATATCGCTGAACCTTTGACGACGGAGGGCCGCGCGTTCCTGGGAACCAACGAGATGACGCTGCTGTGCGGCTTCCGCGACATCGCCGCCGCCGTCTCTGCGTTTCCAGCGCCCAGCGATGCCGGGGGCTCACGTTTTTCGCCCTTCTTCGGCGGATTCGAGAGAGCCACTGTCAACTTTCTGCCTGAAAAAACTCATCAATTTAAAGCTGAAATTGAGGGAAAGTGAAAAATTGCAAAATTTTCTTTTCAGTAATAACTCAGTTTTGCAGAAAACATTATTCAGAAGCGGCCAGGAAAAAAAAACGCCAAAAATCGCTCTTTTCACGACAAAAAAAGTCCTTTTTTCATGTCCGAGTGATCTTAATAGTACCAAAAGTTACGTATGAAGTATACAAATCACTCTACTGTTTCTTGGGTCAAAAAGCTTGAACTTAAGAATGGGATAAAATTTAAAAATCGTGGGAAACCGTCTATTAGCAAAATCTGACTCAAAAAGTTACCTTCTCTGAAGTTAAAATTTTTCTAACACTTCAAGAAGTCGATTTCTAAGATGCTATTCAGAATTTCACTGAAGGTCCTACTAGAGTCCTTCTATTTCTGCGCTAAAACCTAAATTTTCCGAGGATATATCCATTCCTCAAACTTACCCATCAGTTCGATTTGTTCAGCTTTCAGGGCTTTCTCGGCGGCTTCGTTCGTCTCGAAATCGACGTATCCGACTCCTTTCGGCTGTCCTGACTTGTGTTTGACCAGGCGAACGCTGGTCACCGTTCCGAAGTTCGCAAAAAGTCCCTGAAAGCAGTTTTCTTTGCTTTTATTCATCTTTAATTTTTTGAAAATCCATCAAAATAGTTCTCTATGACAATATTTCACTTGCATTTTGATTAAAATTGCAGAAAATCACTCGACTTCTCTATTTTTAAAATTCGATTTTTTTTTTGAAAAAAACTACCAGGTTTTCCTCTCTTCTGGTACTTTATGAGACCCAAAAACACTTTTTCTTAAAAAATACCTTGACATCATCCTCCGTAGCGCTCAGGTGTAAATTGCGGATAAAGAGCTTGTTCTTCTCCAAGCCAGTCGCGTACTTGAAGCCGACACGTTTTTCTGGGTTGTTCTCCGAGATCTGGAAAAGGTGTTTAAAGATTTTCAAGCCAAAAAGTTAATTATTTATGAACTCACAAACATGGGACGTCCATTCAATGGGGCGCGATCACGGTCGAGAGCCTCGATAGCTTTTTGCTCTTTTTCGAAAGCGACATAGGCGAATCCGCGGTGCATGTTTGGGACTTTTGAACCTGGACGCATCGCGAACCGAACTTCGACCACACCATCCAGTACCTAAAAATGTGAAATTTTCCTTTTTGAGCCAAAATATTCATTAGGGAATTTTTTTTTTCGTGAAAACATTAAATTTTTTTCAAATCTCTTATGTCGGGCCTCAAACCTTACCCCCTTTACACAATATTATTCATTGAAAATTTTTTTTAGGTTTGTTTTTTTTTACACTCAAGCTTATTTTAAAAAAATTACTCCCACTGTTAAAAAGTAAATGAAAGAGGAGCAGAAAACTAAAGTTTTTTTAAAGAACTTTTTTTTGAAAATGTTTAGGGCAATTTCACTTTTCAGAGATCTAAAACTCCTAAATATTTGAGAAAGCAACACGTACTTGTAAAAAAATAAGCATCGAGCAGCAAAATAAAAAAAACTTATCTAATTTTTCTAGATACCTTTCAATCCCTAGAAACCGTTCTTTGATCTGTGAATTGTCGATTAATTTTTTGAAAACACTCTGAAAAACTTACACTCTTGATATCCTCTTCGGTAGCCTTGAAGTCGAGGTTCGAAATAAAGACAGTGTACTGCCCCTTGTCGTCGGGCTCAAGGCGACGCGAAGGGACCGCAGTATTCGCGGCGGTGGCGATTTTCGGCGAATGGTTTGGCGAATGAGGAAGGGCGGCACGGCCGGGAGAAGACGGCGACGCGACTGGACTGCTCGAGCCGGAAGAAGACTGAAAATGATGATCATTCCTTGATCTGAACATTTTCGAAGTGGTCAGAAACAAAAGATAATTTTACAACATATTTCATTTAGGGAAAAAGTTATCATAACGCCTTTTTTTTCCAACCCAGCCTAAATCCAAATGGCACAGAACAAGTCTGCGCCTAAATACTTTTTACTGTGGCATCAACTCTATGATAATCAACACGTTTTTTTATTTGTTGATTTTCAGAGAAAACTTTGTAAAAAATCAAATCTCATGGCTTGCAAACTTTCTTCATTCACTCAAATATTTGTATTTTTTCATGGCGGGTGGAATGAAAAAAACTTTGGATTTCAAGACATACATCTTCATTAAATACGCTCAAAAATCTTATTATTTTTCTTTCCAACTTTATTAACTTTTTGTTAATATTTTTGAACACTACTTTCATGCTTTTTTTGGAATGATAAAAAAACTTCATAATGTCTGAAAAAAACATTCGCAGAAAACATTTTGATGAATTTTAAAGTTTTATGCGAGCCGCTGTAGATCGAAATAAGGGGTCAACTTTCAAACTTTCTAGATTTCGGAGCCCCAAAATGAGATTCAAGGTGTAAGATGAGAATCATGCTCTCGTTTATTTTCGTTCCTAGAAGGTACTAACCTTTCTGATGGCCGGCAAAGTGGGCATGGCGAATCCGTCGGCGTCAATGACGAGAGGAGGCGTCGCGGGTGTCTGTCGCTCTTCTGGCGTATCAATTCGCATCTTTTTCGCGACGGAAACTCTGATGGATTCGTCGGAAATCGAAGGCGAGTCTCTCTTCGCCGTCGCCTTTCCTATTGGCGTCTTTACCTGCAAAAGTATAAAATCATACAAGGAATAAACGCTTTTTGAAAAGTCTAAGATAATTGTCAAAATTCCAATTAAACTGAGGAAGTTATGGAATAATAACCGAATTTTAATAATAATATCTCTTGAGACGAATTTCATTCCCATGTCCTTTCTTGCATTTCAAAAGCTAGATGATTGTTTCTATAGTCTGTCCGCGGCAACTTGACAGTTTTCGCGTGTCTGCGTCTCTCTGTTCCCTCACCGGCGAGGTCAGAGAAACATGGAAAAAGCACGTAAACAGGAGAAAGACCTCGAGAGATAAGGAGGGCGCAGAGAAGTCTCGCCCTTTCAAGTCGCGAATAACAGACTATATGATAATTAATCTAACGTTGAGTAGAGTAAACTATAGAAGGAAAATCAAACAATTAGCGTTTTTTTCCGAAATTTCTGCTCCCGTTTTTAGGAAGGCTTGAAGGTCTCTTCGACATGGGAATAACTTTATAAAACTTTAAAATTTTTCTATAAATTTTTTTAGATGCGATTATCATTTTTTTCAAACGTTTATACGGATATAGAAAATATTTCCCTTCAAATTCGAAAAAAAATAGAAACCTTGTCTTTCTTGCCGACAGCCTTCGGCTGTTCTTTTTTCTGCGGACGGGCGGCTCGGTGAGCGATTTGAGATGAAACCTAAAAAAATCGGTTTTTTTTCCAGATCCTCCACTATTTTCCTTCAAACCTTTTCAAGAACCTTGTCCAGTTCTTCAAGAGAACCCTCTTCGCGCTCGAACTGAACGTAGTACTCGTAGATATCGTGGGGATGATCAGCGACAGAGTTCAAAGCCTGAAAGATTTTGAAAATTTTTTAAAAGAGGAAAAAGAAATTAACCTTGTTGAGCAATTTTCTCGCGTGCTCGTTGTCCCCAAACTGTCGCTCAAAAGTGATCGCTTCGATCCACTTTTCGGCGTTGGCCCCGAAACCGGATGCCAAAATGTCTTCCCAAATCTTACGCGCCTGCAATAATAATGATTGTTATCATTATTAAATTAGGCTTTATTATATATCCAATTTCAGCTAGGGATTGAATGACGCAGACAGAGAAGCAGATTTCTAACAGTTATTAATAAAATATAATCAAAGTATTGAATGCTGCTATGAAACCTTAAAAAGGTTCTTCCATCATAAAATCATAAAAAAATAGGAACGCCAGAGTGATCGCTATAGTATTCAAGAGGAAAAACAAACCCAATAAAGGGCGAAAAAAATGCTCTCTATAGTGGTAAAATTTAGGTGGTTTCTACAAGAGAATCTGTTAACTTTATTTTTTTTTTTTTGAAATATGTAAAAGACGCATTCAATGAAACTTTAACCCTCTGTTGATATCCTTTTCATTTTAAAAGCGCTAACTTGATAATTTTTTTGCATTAAAATTATTCTTCTCATAGATTTTATAAAAAGAGACGACTAACAAACATCCTAGAGAGCCCACTAACTAAAGGGGTAACTAAAGTTGCCCCTGGAGGGGAACCTTTAAGGGCCCGTTCTTAAGAAGCGTCTCGGCAATTGATTGATTGGCGTGGGTAATAAAATGAGGTTAACTAAAATGCGCAATCTGAAAAATCTGCCCACAGTAATGAAACAACTAATTACGAACAGTAGGGTAATCACGGCCATAAGTCGCGTAGAACCGAGCCATATTTCGTCGGAACTCTCCTTTCAGGTCCCAATCTCTTGGGAAATACTCGCGTAGCAGCTGAAAAAGAAAATTTATTTAGGCCTAAATCTATAAATTACCGTGACGCCCTCTTCGAAAAGTTTCTTGACTGCAGAATGATCATCACTTCCAGAAAGGGTGACTCGACGTCGGACCAGGTAAATGTAGGTACGGTAGAGGGCTCTACCGTAGTCGGCGCACCTGAAGACCAAAAATGAGCTCAGAATAGTTTCGGAGAAAATGTACACTATGGCGTTGGTCTTGGCGCTTTTCCAGAGGGCGTCGATCCGTTCCGCGGATTCGCCGGCTCTTTCAAAGGCCAGCAAAGCCTGTTGATAGAGAGCGCAGCTGTAGGCACACTGTCTGACGGCTCTTTCGTAGGTGCGGCAGGTGACCTTAAGAAAACTCGTTACTTTGTCATTTTTCTTCAAAGCTACTTTTTAAATTGAAATCTCACTTCTCATTCCTGAAAAACCAATCTGATATATTTATTTACAACCGATAGCATTGCACGGGCAAAGTCCAAAAGGTCTCAAAGGTACCTTTTTTTCGAAATCTTTTTTATGAAAATGACCCTTTGAGGAGTAAAAAAGAATAAGGCGGAAAAAAGACGAAAGAAAGGAGATCCCGAGAAATATTTGACACCTTTATAGGAACTCAAAAAAGAGATTCAGACTAATCTTTTTAAGGCCTTTTTGAGATCAATTGGACTTTGCCTGTGTATGCAGGGTCGACCTTAAAACAGATACTCCATTAAAAATCGGAACGGTGTTAGGAACTTTTAAAGATTAATTCAAAAAATCGCAAGCACTCTTTTTTACAAATTCAATTTCTTATCTGGTTTGATAAATTTCCCCATTTTCTTTCCAAAGTTTTCGCTTTAAAAAAATCGAGACCTTCCGAGACGCTAAGAATGAAGTTAAGAAGGGAAAATTCAAAAAGACAACTTTTTTTAAAACATTCAATTATGAATTCAAAAATCATCTTTATAAATCACAGTTGCAAAAAAATGGAATGAACAGGATTTATAACAGGATTTTTCTGAAAAGTTTTTTTCCATGATAAAAGAAATAAGGCTCACACAAGGCTGGAAAAAAATGTATATTTTTCCATTTTTCACAGCCGCCAAGAAAAACTAAGGATCCGATAAGAATATAAATTTTTCTAACTTCAACGCATAGATTAGACTAAACTTTCAAAAAAAAAAAAAATGTATACCTTGTGGATTTTCAAGTGCTGTTCACACCAGAGTCCATACTGAAGCCAGGAATCTTCGTTGTCGGGAAAAGTTTCGACGATTCTCTCATGAAGAGTTTGAATGCGTGTTGGGTCACCGTTTCCTACACAAAAATTTATTCTTTGGTCTTGAAAATTTCCTTTACCGAGTTCAAACTCCATATACTCGCTGAAAGCTTTGGCCGCCATTTTATCGTTTTCAGAATCGGCGATTTTCATTTCGTACGGCTTCAGAAGGTGCACAATTTTCCAGGTTGCGTCGTAGGCGTTCTGATACTTCTCGAATTCTTCCGCCGTCATTCCCATTTCTGAAAAATATAATGAAACAATTTTTTTGACTATACTTTAGGTAAAAAAAATACGGTTCGACAAAATTGTGGCTCAAATTTCCTTTAGACTTGTACTATTTTTCTAACTTTATAATGACCTATCATAATATTTTCAACCTTCAAAAAGCGGAATCGCGCTGTGAAAAATGTCTTTGATGTCGACGGTCGGAACGCGGAGGGCTCTCAGGATCACAGAAAAAAGGCGCGCCTTCTGAGCTTCCGATGGTTCATCTGAAAATAGAGAGATCAAAATTCGTGAAAAAAAATATGGAAAACTCGCATAGAAAAAAAAATTGAGTGAAAAAAGAGATCGAAGTTCTGTAATTTTTGATTTCAAAAGTTTTATAACTTTTCAGAAAAGGATTCTAGAATGAATCCGGATTAGAAAGTAAAAACCAGGAATTTTTGACGTTAACTATGTTTTTTTACGGATAAAGTGGCTAACAATAGACTTCAAAAAAATACTATTTGCGTTTCGAAACAAGGTACAATATTAAAAAAAATGAAAAGCCTGCAAGACCACTCAAAATTGAAAAATTTTTTTTGAATATCTCGGAGTTGTGATTTCAACAAAGCACCTATTCCCTTAAAAAATGATACTACCACTAAAAAAACATCACGATGAAAAAGTTGTGATTAGGTTATAGTTCAAACCGATCGATACTGAACATAAGTTCATTTTTTTTTAGAAAATTCGTAAAAATTTTCTTTATTTTGAAGTGACAAAGCCTTGGGTTACTAAAAACACAACTTGCTACTAAAAACCTTGTGAAATCAGATTTTTAGTACACTTAATCTTAATTAACGAAGGTTATGTTTGATGTCCCACAAAATGCCCGATATTATCCCGATAAAAACCAACTTGAATAAAGAACGCTTTCGATGTCGATATAAGCCTGCCACACAGCTCCGCCGACGTCGAACCGCGCTCCGATTGCCGAAATTGCTTCTTCACATTTCTGAAAAAGATAAACTCTCATTTGTTTTTCCGTTTCATGAAAACCTCTCGCGCGAAATCCGATCCAATGCTGCTGGCCCAACAAATCCGCTCGACCCACAAGTTCAAGCAATTGTTGTCCAGAATGGCGCGTTCAAAATGCTCCTCAATGGTTTCCTTTGAAGCGTCGCTGTCTCGCAAATCCCTGAACACTCAAATTTATAATTTTCTATGGATTTTAAAAACTTGATCCAGTCGATCCAAAGTTTGGAACTGAGAGGACCCCATTCGACGAACTTCTTGCGGAACTCGTGCAACTGAAAAATTCATTTCAAAAGGTTTAAATTCCAGGAAAAACCTCCTCAAAGTCGCCATTTTTCCTCAATAAATCGATCAGTATATTACTCGCTCTGATGTCATAGGAATTCTTCGTGAGCTGAAAAATAAAAGTTTGAAAATGATTCTCCAAATAATTAATCACCCTTTTCTTGGTTTTGGCGATTTCCTCGTCCAAGTCGACCATCTCGACCTCATCTACTTCTCCACCTCCGTCAAACTCCGACATCTTAGTTAGCCTGAAAAAATGGCGAATTCGGAAGAGATATAGTATATTCAGATTCGGAATTTCAAGTAAAATGACGTCATTCGAAAGCGCTCTGTGGATGGCTCCCACTCTGATTGGTTTTTCGCGCAATTAGGGGCGGAGCTTGAGCCGTGACCGAAGTAATGATTTCTGAACAGACTAGAAGATGAGCAAAGTGGTGAGGACGATAGGAACCATTTTTCACTCGTTCTTTTCCAATTTTTGATTTTCTTGCTTTATTTTTTTCTGATTCAAAGACGTGGGCGTCAACACAAAAAAGAATCGAAAATCTTCAAATTGAAAAAAACAACACAAAAATCCAACAAGTTATTGAGTAAAAATTGTAAAGGTAATTTTTCACTGTGAAAAGAAAACTTCTTATTTTCAAACTTTTAAAATGACTTTGACCATGAAAATGAAACTGAATTTCAATTTGAAATGTTACAAAAACAATGCAGAGAAGAAGTTGAAACAATTTTCAAGATTGTATTCAATTTAATTGTAGTCAATCAGCTCTCTTTCTCAATTAACTATTCCGAAAACTGATTTCGTCCGCACGACATAAAAATTTGGTTTTGAGGCCAAAAATTGGGAAAAAAATCTCGTCATTACGGTTTCGCGAAAGATAAAGCTATATCCAAAGAGAATAAATAAATAGAGCTCAAGCTGTTAAAAAAAAGCATAACAAACCTATAAATAGAGAAATTGAGATTATATTTGGAAAAAGACGATTCAAATAATCAAATCAAATAAAGATCAAAACCGACACGAGCGGAAACAAGAAAAAAATTCAACCACAAAACCAATAAAATCAAATTTATTCTTCAATAAAAAATTTGAGTATGTACAAAGAAGAAATCTTCATTGCCGTTTGACGAACTCGACGCATTTCGAAGGATCGGTCGGAAAATATTCTTGCATTTTTGTCATCAGTCTTTTGAACGCCTGAAAATTGAGTGTGCTGTGACAAAACTACCGGAAAAAGAGGCAACCTGAATGTACTTTCGTTGAGTTTCATCGTTCAGAACGTGGGCGACGTTCGAGACGTAAGCTTTCGCAGATCCGGGGCGTTGATGGATACCTGAAAATACAAAACTCAACTAAAATTGATTATACTCTGTTCATTTTCATCAATTGAATCGCTTCAAAATAAGTTCTTTCTGAAAAAAAATTCAGCCCATAGAACCAGCAATAAGATACTCCGAAACTATTTGAAATTTTGGAAGGCGCAGAATTCTTGGCATAGAGACCTAAAAAAACAATGCAACTGTTTTTCTCACCAACGATCTTTTGAAAACACTTGTTTCTTTGAAATTTCGACTTTTTTAAACACTATAAAGATTTGATTTGTTTTGCCCACTTATACAGATTGCAGGTACAATATTTTCAATTTTTTATTAGCTTTTAAAAGCAAAATTAAGAAGTTTTTGTTTGGCCTTCAGATCATGTTATTTGCGTAAACTGTGAACATGTTAGACAAATTTTTTCTTTTTTTTTTTTTATTTTTTTTTAGGAAGCCCCATAAACTTTTATTTCGAGACACGATGACTCAAGCAAAGTCTATCCGCCAACGCGGCGGTACCATCCATTAAAATCTAAAGATAGATGGACCATTCGCGATGGGCGGAAAAACCTTCAACATTACAACATTACATCTTTTTATCAGTACAATCTCTAAGAGGCTTTCTCCGCCGTTTATTACAGTTTTGCCCTCAAATTCTCCTTTTTTCTTACATTTTCCTTTGTCTATCCAATTTTTTCAAACTTCTTACCTGATCGCGTGACTCCCACGGGCCATGGAGCGTTTCCAATTGCCATTTCCATGTAGAAATTGTTGGCTTCGATGTAATTTCGTTCAATGACCAAGGTCCTAAAAAAAAATATAGTGCAGAAGGTGTCCTGAATAATTAGAAAAAACTCACTTGCAAATCTTGGCCAAGTGATGTCTTATATCGTTGTTCACGTTATAAGACTCTAAACTTGTGAGTAACGGCTTCAAATGCATGTTCGTCTGTTTGTGAACCGACGCTTCGTGGAGACCTTAACAGAAAGTTGATGAAGAGCTAAGAAAAAAATTTTTAACGAGCTGGCCTAAAGTTCAGATTTTGAATGTCAAGGTCCGCCCCCTGATAGCACGATTAATCGATCAGAGAGCGTTTTCGAATGGCGTCACTGTACGATATTCAGGATGGATTCAAACCGAAAATACTTAAAAAAGTAAATATTGGCTTTTTTCTACACAAGCGTATGGTAAATAGAGTGAAAATCGGCCAGAAACCTTGCGGGGTTTTCTTCACGTCAGCCGGCCGATCATTCAGAACTTTTCCCCATCGCGCAAGCAGATAATTCAATATGGAAGCCACGATATCGCAATCTCTTTTTTTGTCATCACCTGAAAATTTTCTTTTCTTGCTTTGGAAAAAAAGAAGCAGATAAAAAAATTTTTTCGGTTTTCAAAGGCGTAGGAGCCCTGTCCTGAAACACTGAAAAAATTTCTTCTCTTCAAGCCTTTTTTTAACGCTTTCTATGATCGTTAAAACACCATAGCGTGAACTTTAAACAGGATGGATTATAAGTACCGATTCCCAACAAAGAAGAGCTCTTTTCGATTTTCTCCCAATTTTCGTCAAATTGAGAAGGAAGCGCAACGTCGTGCCTTGCTTTCCCGGATGTTCCTTCTATCACTTCCTGGAAATCGAATTCATCGTTTTCCCTTTCTTTGGTTTCTAAAACCTTATCCAACTCGTTGCCAACGACCTGCATTGCTGCCGCCAATTCGTTTTGAGATCCTTCACTGTCTGGTTGTTCCAGCTCCAATTTGAATAATCTTTCTCTAACATCGAAGTCAACTTCTCCTAGAAACACCAAATTTCAAATATTTTTCGATCTCAAAATTTTCATAAATTTGTAGCAAAAATTACCGAAAAGAAGGATAGGTTTTCCACGTAAACGTAGCCGACGGCGAACTTCTGACATGGGAATTCTTTCATCAAATACCCGCTTCACTTCCGTTTTCTGAGTTTGTACTTCTGCTGTTGAAGATCCTGATTGCTTCGCCTCCTGAAAAAAATATGAGGTTATTCAAATTGAAAAGAATAAAAACAAACGTCTTTGATCTTCTGCTTGGCTTCACTTTTCTCATAGTATTCTTTTTCATTTTTCGCGAGAAGATCAGCTCTCTTGAAAAACTTGTTTGTACCACCAGCCTGAAAATCTCAATTTCAAAAATTCATAAGTTGAATCCAACCTCGCCTTGTATTTCTTCCACCTGCTTTCTTTTCCTCGCCATTTCTTCCTTAAGCTTTTTTAAAGCATCCATTGTGCAAAATTCTGAAAAGATTGTTCATAACAACCATATTTTTCGCAAGTCGTAGACAAAAACAAAAAACGACGGATAAAACAAGTTTCTAATGAAAAACAGAAACAACTTTTGAACTTTTGAAGAAAAATTTCGAATCAAAGAAGGAAGAGATTGCTTAAGTGATGTTGCAAAGTTTGCCTGGGGCGCACTTGCTTGTTTTTTTTTCGTTCAATTTATTTTCTGTTTTTCATTAATTTTTCGATGCAAGCCGTCTTCCATTTCAGAAGGCCCTGAATGGCTGTCAACACTGTCATCGTGAAGGTCAGTTAGTAATTAACTTTAGAAATGAGCCCAGGTGAAGATATCTAATAGAAATTTTAGACATTTAATGCGAATGTCACAACTGAGAACAGTGTGGACTCCCAACCGTGCAATTCCTTCGTCCTCGAATGTGTTTTTACCTGTGACGCTTTACTAAACGTCATATGGTATTTTGAGAAGGTTTGCAACAAGTTAATATTGGGTAAATATCAATTATTTTCAGAACAAGATCGAGCCAACCGAAGATTCGCGAGATCAGGTTGAGTTTTTCCCGCTTTCCGCTGAAGTTTCAACGTACAAAGCGCGATTAAAAAGAAAGGTCAGTTTACATCGGTTGATTTTGTAGGGTTATTATTTTTAAGAACGTTTCTTGGGGGCAAGATAGCGGCCTTTATGAAGTCAGAATAGTGACAGAATCTGGTTCTTGTGTCGCCTCTCGCAGAGTGTCCCTATACGGTAGAATTTTTTAGTTGATTCATCCAAAATCTGTTTCAGGATTATGTCCACCGAAAGTTGTTCTGGGTCCTAGAGTTGTGAGAAACCCGAAAAATCACATGATGCGCCTAGAGTTCGGAGTTACGAATATCAATGAAAACTCGATTATTATCTGGTATAAGGTGAGTTACAATCCGTTTTTAATGGCCTCACTAAGGTATTTGAAGGCGCATAGAGAAAATTTTGGTCTCGTGGCAACGAGTCGTTTCTAGTTTTTTTGATAATTTGAGCTGCGCCTTCAAATTTTCAAGCTGGGCTGTAGTCAGACCTAATGGACAAACAGTAGCCGAATCTTTTTGAAATTAAACTTTAAAGAAAAAAATTTCTACTTGAGTTAATTTTTTTAAACATCTTTAGTGTACGATCAAAGAAAGCCAACTAGTCCGTTTGTCTCACGCTCTGAGTAGATTTATGGAAAAAAGCCCTTGAAACTTATCCAAAAATTTGCACTTGAATCTTCATTTTTAAAAAACCTAGGGTGAGTTTTCGCTCATAATTGCTCATATTAAATCAGTTTTTTTATAACTTTTCTTTGAGATAGTGAACAATGAATTTTCTTATTTCTCATTGTCAATGTTCAGAATGGAGCTCAAATCGAAACCGGCGACTATTTCATTTACCTGAAGAAGGAAATTTACCGACTGAACTACTATGTCGGGCTTTTGATTAAGGCAAGAGAAACGGTAGTCAAATCAGGAAATTTATCCTTGAATTTCAGGATATGAGTCACGGTGTCGACCATTATCGGTGTGTAATTAGGAATAAGGCTGGCGTAGTCAACGTTGACTTCAAAATTGATTCCTGTGGGTTTTTTTCTTTTCTTTTTCTGTTTGGTAGTCTTTTTTCCTGTTTCAAGCTACACATCCTCTTCAGTCCGCATAACACAATTTCAAAAAAGAAGTTGATAAAGTCTATTTATTCAAAAATTAATTAAAATTGGTGGTTTCAATTACAAATAACGACGTTAGTGAGCTGTAAAAAGCGATGAAAGTCAAAATTTCAATAGAGAAATCTTGAAAGATTTTCTCAGGTATATTTCTAGCCAGTACTGTAGTTAAAGCATGCTCTCAAAGTTCTTCAACAAAGTTTTTTGTAGCTTTTTTTCACTGACTTTTTTTTCAGCTGACCTAGTCCTGTATCAACTGGACAAAATGGTCCTCAAAGTCGACGAAAAAGACGATGGAGAGGAGTTTATTGAACTGAGTTTGCGCTTTCTATCGCACTCTCCAAATTTCACCGTATGTCTTTTTTTTTCGAAAAAAATGGTCGGTAGAAAATGAGTCTTGTAGAGCTTTTGGTCGCATTTCCGAATAATTACTGAAATTGCAGTTATAAAGAGTTTTTCACAGAGGCAGAACTTCGGGGCAAATTTTTCAAAATTTTTCAAGACTCAAGCGAGCAATTTTGTACGAGTAACAGAGGAAGTTAAAAAGGAGAGCGGAAAAAACGAAAACGAACCGTTTTGTCCATGGAGCAACTTTGCTTGAAAATTCAAAGATTTTTTTTTCTGCCTTTGAATTTTTTTTTCTTGACATTTTTTTCTGAACCTTCGGTCTTTCACTTTGCACAAGCTAGAGAGTGTCGAAGACTGAGAGGCAAGATTTTTTCTATAAGCACTCTTATTCACCAGGGCTCTCTATCTTACAAATGTTGGGGCATGAAACTTTCAAAAAATCGTTTTTGATTCAAAATGAGAAGTTTGGCAATAATAATTTAATTTTCATGTTTTACTGGCCATATGCCTTCTACGTTTATTATTTTTTCAAAACTTCATGTTTCCACTAAATAAATGAAAGTATTCAGGTTTCTTGGTTCCGCCAACAAGCGAATAATCCAGAGACACGAGTCAATATAACAGACGACACCAACTACATCATCAAAAACCAAAAAAGCACCTGGAGTGTCTACGACTCTTTCTTAGAGTTCAAGGTCCGTTTTTTTTTTTCGCATACTGTAAAAAGTGTGTAGCTGGATTCATTAATCGAATAAGAAAGGTCCTTTAACAATTAAAAAAAAAGACATTACCTGATGGGTGGAGAGCGCCACGCCCCTTTGTGTTCCAAGCTAGTCGTGCTACACCTCAGAACTCAGAAGCCTTTGAAAAAATCAGCAATAACCTTGAACTCTGATTTATTTGGCTTCTCAATTTTTTAAAGCCTTTTGTGACCCTTTTATTTCCTTTTTTTAATTTCATTCTTCAGTCCGACCTTTTGTATGGAGACTCGAACGTGGCCTGTGAAATCATTTGTGAGGTTAAGTCGATGCGAGGAAAAACCTTCGAAGCCTCAATGGTTCTTTTCCGTGAGTTTTTCAACTTTCAAAATTGTAAGGCGTGAAAAATTGGACTAGAAGGTGGAAAAAGATAGGGGGCGTCGTACCTCGTTCAGGTCGGGCGCAGCTCTCTGTTGGTTTAATTACCCAAGTTTGAGGTACAATTTGATCTGACCCACGTATATTGAGTCCTGATAATTCATAAGTTTCTAATTTTTCCAGTTTGTTCCAAAACTTGAAAGACTTCTTACGAATTTATAAGCTAGTGGAATCCGAAATTTTCTCGTTACCATTGAACTATAAGTTCAAAAAAATTGTTCTTCAGAGTATTTTTTTAATCGAATTCTCATCATTTTTCATCAATAATCTGATTTTTTTCAGAGCCGCCCGGTCGCTGGGGTGTCGTGAAAATCGATTGATCTTCATTCGATCGAAGAAAAACACCTAGTCATTCCATTTTCTTTTTCACTCTTCCGATCTCAGCCCTTGTTTTTCGTATATTTCATATCATTATATGTAATTTATTGTTTTTTTATCCTGAAATTTTTGTTGAATTTGTACTATTTAATAATTAATATCCTCACATCAGATTCTACTTACTCACAAAATACGGAATATCGCCAGTACTGTTATAATCTTTCATGTTTATCAATAATAAATTTTTTTGGCATTAAATGGTTTTTTTCCTCTGAAGGTGTTAATTTAACATTTCATATTGAACGAGGAGTATGAATTTGCTTTTTTTTTCAATTTTTTCACAGAAAATTGATTTTTGGGTCGGTTTTTGAAGAAAATGTTCATGTTTTGCCGTTTTTCGTTAATTTCACCTGACTTCACTAAGAATAACTGCCGAGATAAACGCGAGACACTGGCGGTATATTGACGAGCTCGCAAACATCTCGCTTTTTTTCTCGCGCCGGTCTCGCATTTTTCTAGGCGCGAGCTCGCATTTCTCTCGCAATTTGAAAATTTCCGAAATGCAAGATAAATGCGAGATGGCGCCGTGAAAAATGCGAGGTCGCGCCGAGAGAAATGCGAGACCGGCGCGAGAAAAAAAGCGACATTTTTGCGAGTTAGTCAATGTACCGCCACCGAGCTCGCATTTATCTCGTCAGTTATTCTTAGTGTTCGGATCGTCCCAATAATTTAATTTTTGACTTTGTTCCGAACTAGTTTTGTAGGATTCTTTGAACTGAACCGTATCATAGTTTCTTCAAAAAATCCCTGCTGAGTTTTTTTAAAGGCACACACAACCAAAAATACCTCAAAAACGGCTCTTCGTCTCGAGACCTTTATCAAATTTGTCTATGCTCCTTTAAACACCGAAACAAAGATTTTTTAACGGGATTTATTATTTTCTCGAACATTTCAGATGTCTGGGAAACAGAGCCAACACGGCTCTTCCCTGCTGCGTCGTCGGGCCAAACATATGCCAGGGACTTTGAGGCTCCGGAGGCTCACCCAGGCTTACCTTCAACCCTTTGAGCACCCGGAAAACACAACTCTTGTCTCCAAAATCGACGCCGTTTATGCAACAAGTTTGTCTAATCTTAGTGTAGATGGCGGTTTTTCTCCAGAATAAGCTCCCTTTTCGAAAAGAAAAACCCGAATTTAATGGGTTGCGGAATAAAATGTAAAGAAAAAATTCACAAAGAATTTTTCATTAGAATTATCATTTTTGCGTCGAAAAAGGGCTTTTCAATACTCTTAAATTATGATGGCTTTCTTTTTGAAGTAACTCCAGGTTCCGATATAAAAAATTATTTCAAAAAAGCAATAAGAGAAGAGCAGATTTATAGTTGATTCACGGCGGACTTGAGCCATCAAAAAGGTCCTGACACGATAAAAAAAGAGACAATAGTTGGTTGGCGGAGAGCACAGATAGGCCACGCCCCTTCGCGTCCCAATTTTTCTGCCTTATAGCCATCTTTGCACGAAAAAAGGAAAAAAGTAGGAAAAATCACAGTATATATATCATTTTCGAGCTCTTCGCTTCAAGACCTGCGACCTAAAAGTCTATGGCATTCGAGCCAGAAAAACCCATGAAAAACTGCGGCGGAATGAACTATAACAAAACTCAGCTTTTATTCCAGCGCAAGAGCTGATTCTGAAGTATCAAAGCGTGACGAGCGGACTTTTTCCTCGCTATTCGAAGGACCAAGACGTCGGCTGCGTCAAGGACAGCATCTACTGCGCCATGGCTTGCTGGGCCTGTTCTGTAGCCTACAAGTCTGTAGTAGCCGTGCAAAATGTGCAAAATCAAGCCTTTTCAGAAGGCTCGACGATGACCGCGGTCGTCAGACAGAACTCCGGCAGTCGGCCGTCAAAACCATGCGGGGCATTCTGTTCTGTTGGATGCAGCAGAGCAGCACCGTGAGTGGAGCTTTGTGCTGGACTGAATAGAAAGGTTTTTCTTTCCAGCTGGACGGCTTCAAAACCAACAATTCCAACGAGTTCGCCCTGCATGCGAGGTTCGACCTTCACACGGGCATGTCCCTGACGACGCCGACCGACAAACGCTACGGACACCTTCAGATGGACCTCATCGCCTTGTACCTCCTCACCTTGGTCCAGATGATCTCCGCCGGCGTCAAGGTTTCCAAGAAGGAGTAGATGACAAGAAAGCTCCGGAAAACAAGCCGGTGGAAAATTGAAAACTATAGAGAAGGAACAAGGGTCGAACTAAATTATCCTAGGAGTAGGGGTTGACTTACAAGATTTACCAAAAACAGGTAAAAAATGATTCAAGATCGATGAATGGTCTAGTTTGGATCTCAAGGAGGTAAATATTGACTTTGAAACATGAAGATTTGATAGGCACGGTTGGCAGCCTGAAAAATGGTCTTCCCAAGTATGTTTCAGAAAAGGTTTTCTGCTGAATCGTCGAATAAATGAAGAATTTTTAGTCGATACCCGAAACTGTCGTTGATCACAGCGCTAAGCGAAAAACTTACCGATCAACCAAGCTGAAAAAATTCTAGCTTTGATATTCGTACCATTAAGAGTTTAGTTTTCCGAAAGTTACATACAACTGCTAGGGGAAATTTTTTATTAACAAAAAATCATCATGAGATGCTTCTTTATCATAGATTTCTCCTCGAATTATCGAAGTATAGTCTTGGAAAAACATTCAAGACGCTCTTTCCAGGTCATTTACACGCATCACGAGGTGAACTTCGTTCAAAACTTGGTTTTCTACATCGAAAGGACTTACCGAACGCCGGACTTTGGAATGTGGGAGCGCGGGACTCGCTACAATAATGGCAAGCCTGAACTGCACGCCAGCAGCTTGGGAATGGTCAAAGTTCGTGGATCAAGCTGATTTTTTGGGGTAAATTATATTTGTTAGGCGGCTCTGGAAGCCATCAACGGCTTCAACCTGTACGGAAGTAATGGGACGAGCGCCTCGGTGATCTACGTCGATATTGATGGCCACAACAGAAATCGGACCACTTTTGAGACAATTCTACCGCGCGAGAGTAACTCGAAGGTAAAATGGAAAAGAGAAATTTTTTTGTGAAATTATTCCTTTTGTCTATAGCAATGCGTTTCAAGAAAAATATCGCGCAAATTTAAACAATTTTTATTTTTCACTGCATTATTAAACTTTGGTAAGTGTTTCTAGCGCTTTTTTGTAATGATTTTTTGTGCTATTCATAGATTCTAAAGCCAAATAGTGAAAAAAAAAAACTACTACCAATTTTGCTTCGAGGTCGAAGAGAAAAAATTTTGAGATCGCAAATTCATTATTCCAGAATACGGATGCTTCTTTACTACTGACTTTGGGCTGGCCTTCATTCGCTACACACGACGAACAATTATTCGAAAAGACTGTCAAAAAGTGTATCCGACGATTAGAGGGAAGATTTGGACTCAGAAGGTCTTTTTTATTGAAAAAAAAATTTGAAGTGTGGAATGTGCAATATCGAGCTTTTTTAGAACATTTCTTCAGTACTAACTTAGGAACGCCTGAGTGGTCTTTTTAGTGGTTGGGAAAAAAAAGCATGATTACAAGTGACGAAAGAGTGTTCCCTAGAGGGGTAAAATTCAGTTGGTTCCTATAGGGGTCTAAGGCCTGACTTCTAAGCCTCTAAGTCTTAAGTGACCCCTACAGTGGTCTTTCAATCGTTTTTGCTCTGTTTTGAAAGTTAAAAATACGTATGAAAAATAAATATAAGACCACTAAAATGTAGCCCTAAAGTGTCCACTTCTGCAAGCTTTAGTGTCCTCTAAATTGTAGGTAAGATAGTCCCTAGAGGGAACCTTTAATGGCTGTCAAGGCTGTCCCTCTGAGGACCACTCTGGGGTTCCTAGGAAATTTTTAAAGATAGTTATTTAATTATTGAAGATGTAATAATAAGTATTTCTTGCCCTTAGATTCCACCGCGACGGCTATCGAAGCGAATTGGAGGACAATTCTCGGTGTTTCTACGACGAACACGAAACTGCCCAATTTCAAGGCGTCGAATCGCAGTTTCCCATGTTTCTCGCCATAATTAGTCTCACTGGTTTGTAGCTCAATAGTGAATTAATCCAAGTTCCGAATCTCAGCTTACATCCGTGGGAATTCCGATTATGGAGAAGTCTACTGGAACAAGCTGCAGAATCTGCTTGTTTCTGATGAGAGCGGTTAGTTTGGTTGGGGATTCTTGAGCCAAAAAATGGAACGAAAATTCTGGAGGAGTCGGAGATTTTTAAAAAGTTTATCTTATGAGATAATCTTTGAGTATAAACGTTAATTTTTGTGAAAAGTAAGCTTTTTATTTAAAGACTCATATAGTTTTTTTTTTTTTACAATAAACGACTAGCTGGCCCTCTAGTGTGGCCACTTTTGTGAACTTTAGTGACCCCTATGGGGGTAGGTTAGGTGGTCCCTAGAGGGAAACCTTGAGGAATCACTTTTAATTTTTTTTTTTTTGAACACCTGTATAACCCGATTATACGCTGTATAGAAGCCCACCTTAACGACATAGAGATAAGTTTTTGAGCACTAATTAGCTCTAGTAGAGTTCGAAGGACACTTTGCATCCCCAGTTAAGATTTTTGAATTTGGAAAAATCGATTTCATCTTAATGAAGGAAAAAGTCCATTTCCTCGACATTACAGTACCCGGAGGTTTCGTGGTGCCCGAGTGCTACTGCGTCGACGAGCTTCTGATCGAGAAAGAGCGCTCGAGTCCCAACTCAACAGATCTTTACGCGCTCGACCACCAGGAATTTGGTCACCACCTGTGGACCAACGCCATTTATATCATCCTCATGCTCAAACGTTTTTGGCCCTTCTCCTCGTTTTCTCAGTGTTTCCTCAGGTGGCGGACTTATCCACAGCGGCGACATCGATCCGATCAGTCGACATCTACCCGCCAGCCAGCGACCCAAGCTTTTCAACCGGCATTCGGCTTTTCAGGTTTGGAAAAATGGAAGTAATGTGCGGTAGGAAAATCCCAAATATTAAGATAAATATGTTACAGCCTTACCAAGACCACACTGAGAATCATGTAAGAAACTGTAGAAAAAAAAACGAAACCTCAGGTTCTGTCCAGACTTACCAAACTCTAGCAAGACTGTAGCTGCACTGAACAGAATTTTCATTTCTGAAAAATGACCCTAGCTACCTGCAAGTTTCAAAGATAATCTTAAGGGTAGCATGGAAGGAGACCCGGTGGTCCAGGTTGCCCTGATTTCCGAATCTTCTCGTCTCCAAATGATGCTCTCCACCTACGGCATCACAACTCAGACTCCCCACGAAGTCGAACCCATTCAGATCTGGCCCAGCTGGCGCATGGTCAAGGTCCTTTCTTCATATCTTCTCCTTGAGTTTTACTTTTTGTATTCTCAGGTCTTTGAATGCCTTGGAAGGGACAAGAAACTGGGGTTGAGCGGCCGACCGACGCGTCCATTTGGTCCTTTGAGCACCTCGAAAGTAGAAACTTTTCATTTTTTTTTAGCTCCTTGAAGACATTTTTCTAGGTTTTCCGCGTTTTCGGCGATACTGTTCTATGTTTTCCGCTACTCTTTGAAGTCAAGGACTTCTACGTCAGTTCGGATCCGGCGGTTCTCATTGACGACATCAAAGTGAGAAGAGTTTTGAGAACTATTGAAAAATAAGCTGCAATATTATCCCGATGTTGCCAAAATAGTTATTGATTGGTTGAAATAATGGTCACAAATCAATAATCGCAAAAAAGTTTAAATAAATCTTTTTTTTGAACTTTTTTGTATAAAGAAAAATAGCGCGAAGAGAGTTCGCTCACTAATTTTTGCCATTGTACTTGATTCTCAGCGCGACATCGAGTTTGTGGCGAAAAGATGGAAGTTGGCTGGAAGACCGACGATGTGCATCGTCCTGAGGGAGGAAAACGTCGCCGGCGAGTATTTCGACCACATTCTCGACCTTCTGGTGCAACTCAAAAATGGCCACGTCAACGGCATCCGCGTCCGTCTTGGCCGCGTTCACGTAATTCTTCCAAATTAACTATTCATTCATTTTTGAGCTTCAGCAATTGCTCAACTCTTGCTGCATCGAACACATCGACTTTGCGTCTTCTGACGACGTCGAATTCGACGTGGATATTCTGGAGGAAAACCAGGAGAATCATCAAATTTTGTCCAGACTTAGTTTGAAAGATGGCATCGACGATGAACAGACTCTTGAGGTATTTTTAGGCTTGTTAAGAATTGTTCTTTAATTCTAAACCTATTTCTTGAACTTCCCTTCAAAAATTTCCGTTTTTAAAGTTTTAATCGACGGTAAGCAATTTTACAACCCGTCTCTGTAATTTTGAAGATTTCCCAAAAAAAAGCAGGTTTTTAATTTTTGATTCCGATGAACTCAGTTTTATGACGTCAGAAATGGAAACGCAATTTTTGATCCATTTCCTCTTACCGTAGTCGGGTTACTGTAGGCAGGGTAGACCTGTGTAACTATTTATTAATTGGTTTTTCTTGTCCATAGAACAACCGATTTTCAGAGCAATTTTAGGTTTCTCCAAGTACGTTACATCATGGGTTACTGTGGGTTTTTCGAGATACGGTACTTTTTGTAATTGATATTATGGTTCTTCGATAATCCTCCCTGATAATGTAGAGAAATTGAGTTTGAAGTTTGAAACAAGTTCTTGTGAATTTTGTTTTGACGCCAGGAGAAGTCCTTCTATCTATTGTATTATTTTCTGTAGTTAAAATATGGCTTTCCTTCAAAAGCTCCATACAATTACCTTCAAAAGAACGTTCAATGCGCTACAGACGGACGTTGCCGCCAAGTCTGACCACGAACTCTACGAGATCATCTCCAAAGACGACATGGAACACCCGCGGCTGCTCGCCTTCGCCATCTGGCAGCTCTGGTCGCGGACCAATGCCGACTTGCTCGTCCATAATTGTAGGATTCCTGCTCTTTCCAGTAAATTACTGGAATTTCAGTTACCCTCCGCGAAAGGATGGAAAAGGTCTACCGTCGATCCTGCCAGCTCCATCTCTGGTTCTTGGTCCGTTACTGTGCTGGACGCCTTCGCAAGGCTATGAACTCCTTGGCGCCGGCCATCACCAACATGCTGGTCCGCGGAAAACAGGTAAATGTCGGTCGAACCTTGGGCACTACTATCTAGAATTTGTCAACCTAGTACGCTATCTATCTCATTAAGACGAATTTTTCAATTTGCCGTTTTTTTCTTATTTCATAACAAAGTTCTAAGTGACTTCGGATTCCAGTATTCCAAATAAAAACCCAAAAGGACAAGTTTTGAGCATCTGCTGGAAGTTTGCTAAAATGGACTGAAAGTTCGTAAACCTGGGGTGTTAAAAATAATTACCACGTTCTGCCGTTTAACCGAGTTTTTAAGCTTCAAAAACGCTTGAAAACGTGATTTTCTCTACAGCAATGGTACAATATGAGCTTTGAGGCTTTTATAACTTTAAAAAACTTTTTAAATCACTATTTTTCTCTTTGAGGGTCCCTGAAAGTCGTAGCGTATTTCAAACGAAACTAATTTTGAAAGGCTCGCTTTTTTTCATGTCCTTGTCAAAATTGAAAGATCTGTCATAGGATTGGTAGCGATAAGAAGCCCTTCTGAAGCTCTTTTCTGCACTTCAGACCCCCAATTTTTAACTCAGGTAACCTTGGGCGAACGAGGAAAAGGTACCCGAGAAGTGAGTCTTCTCCGTCCGATTGCCCCAGCAGAACTCGTCTCTCTGCTTTTCGAGTGTTGTCCTTCTGACAAGCCTCAGGTCGCCGTTTTCCATCAGGAACTCATCAGCGCCTGCTCCGACTTGGTTGGCTCAGAGTAATCCAAGGAGTCATCGCTCTTCAGATGTCCCACGACCCCGCTGCCTTTGATGGAGTCCTCACCATTCGACTTTCGTGGCTCTCTGAGGCGATCGCCATGCTTCTTAACTACGTCCGGACCACTGGCGCGATGAAAATTGGCGGTATTGGCGCTACGCCGCCGACTCCACATACTACTGGAATTCCTCAGTCTGGTAGGCGAAAAACTTCAAATAAACGGGTCTATTATATAAGAAATCATGTGAAAAATCTGAATATCGATGAATTTTTCAAAGTTGAAAGAATGGTTATAGTGACCCGACGATCACAGATCCTAGAAGTCAAGGGTTTTTTTTTTCAAATCCGAGAAAGAAGATAATAAATTATTAGGCTTTCCCATATTTCATCTACTTCCCAATCAACTAGATTTGCTGCTTTTTCCAGAATTCAAGAAGACGTGCATCTACGACCTCTCGCCGACGGTCGTCAAAGACGTCGTCAGAGCCCTCATGACCCGCCACAACTGGCATCTTCTGTTAGTTTCGATACCAGAAATGAAAACTCTGGCCTTTTGAGGACCCCCCTCCAAACTCGACGCTTGAATGGTGCCTTGAACCGGATGCCCGTCAATTTCTACGACCGCGTCTGGATGATTTTGGAGCGATCCAAACATGGAATTATCATCGCTGGACAGTTCCTTCCACAGGTCTTTGTAGCTTTGAATTATCTTTGGATCAACCACTGGCTACAGAAAATGTTTGAGAGTATGAAAAGAAGAGAAGTCTGTGAATTATTTTTAGGCAAGCGATGAATGGACAAAATTTTTAGGTTCCTGGAAATCAAGTTAAAAGTGAAATAGAAGCAAAAAGGAGCTTCTCATCGAAATAACTCATTTTCTTTGAAGAATTTCAACTAAACTTTATTCCGATGGAAAACTTGATTTTACAACACGAGCGCGTTTTAAAAACATAGCATTGAAGAAAAAAACAATTTCTAAATTCTGGCCATTTTTCCCCATTTTCCAGTGAAAACCTACCTTTTTTCTCAATTGTGTCTCAATATAGAATGTCTCGAATGTGACTTCTTTTAGCTTTTCAATCAAATTGAAGCTTTTTTCGTTTTGGGGCTTTAAGAAAGTTAAAATTAGGATTCTTTTTTCGATTCTCAGTTTGACGTACCAGTTTTTGGCTTCGTCTAAAAATGTATGGAATTTTGAACACGCTTTTGAATGATTTTTGTTCTATAAGTTGGAAAAGGAGGAAATTTTGGTTCAAAAAATCAAAAAGTTAGTCCTGTTTTTATCGGTTTAAAAGCAGCGAAACATCCTATTTCTGAGCGATTTCAAGGTTTCATAACGCAATCAATCGTAGCAAATTCAAAAAAAAACATGAGAATTTTTAAATATTATTGTTTTTAAGGATTTAGTCCAAACATATCAGCCCTTTCATGACAAATAAAAAACTTTGGTGAAAACAGAAAAAAAAATGAAAATTGGCGATACGCTTTGTCCATAGAGCAACTTTACTGCAAAACACGCTTTTTGCTCTTTCATTTCGAATTTTTTTTTAGTTTTTGAAAATAGAAAATGTTGCACGTTTACAAGTATACCGTTTGACACTCAGTGAAGAGTTCTACAAATAGCCCATTTTTCTCAAATCCCAATTTTCACTGCCCATATACCTTCGACTTTCATAATCTTCTCATCAAAAAGATGAGTCTTTGAACTTCTAGCCATTTATCTATTTAGTTGGATGAGAGTTCTTCTGGAGTCTTTTTCTGTTGAAAGGTTGCATGAACTCATTTATTAATCCGCTTCTTCTACAATTAGTGATGTGAGATAATCCCCGAATGGCATTTCATACATTTGATAATAAGAAGATTATCCGTTGGATCGCCCTAAATACTATTTTGAGTAGGCGACATATTGTAAGCTTTGAACTTTTGAGACAGCTCGACAAGAAATTCTCCAAAGAATTCCTGAAGCAGGAGGAAATTTCGAAGATAAATGTCAAGTAACTCGATAATTTGACCACATTTCCGCATGTCACCAGACACCCCAGAAAGATTAACTCTTTATTTCACCTTATTTTGTTTCTGACATCGTCAGAGCTTCCGATGAATAGCCTGCTGGCGTCAGACACGTGGGCCTCGGCCGAAAACAAATTTGCTCACCTTTCAATGATGATTCAATTGAGATTTAAAAGAGCCAAATGCTGTAATTCGAGCCAAAAAAAAAAATGGATTTCAAAAATAATAATAAAGAAACGAGGTGTTGGTACAACTTAATTTCACAAAAAACGAACAAAACTTGGAGAGAAAACTTTTTTCTCGAGCTAGGGCGAACCTGACGCGCCCCTGCCTTTCTGAGCATTTCAAGTAATCACTTAAGAGTGCTAACGCCGCTAAAGCGATCCCTAGAACTGCCTAAAAATGTCCACGGTTTGAGTTTTTCTTCGTTTTCGGACCTCGGTAACGAGATCCGCGCCAGACTTTTTGAGCAATATAGGATCACTTAAGATTACTGACGCTACTAAAGTGGTCACTAGAAATTTTCAGAAACGTCCGGGGCGCTTTCGATTCGTGGTACCGTGGTCCGAGTATCTGTCAAACTAAAAAAATCTTTTGAATTATTCGAGCAACTGCGCCCAAGCAATAAACCGTTAAAGCGAATTTCCGAGTTTTTTTTTTCTTTCTTTTTTCAAAGTTTATAAAGCAGTTATTTCAAGAGAGAATGTCAAGTTTGCTATTCAATTTTATTCAAAATTGAATAAGATTCAAAATTGAATAAGAGGAAAGGCTGAAAATGAAAATAATTTTCTTGTAGCAACCGACGTTGAGTGACATGACGCGTTTCGAGCTCACGTTCTCCTACAAAATCGAGTCGATGCTCAGTTTGATTAGCCATCCTGAGTATCGTCAGCTGCTTGTGGAGGTTAAAATCCACTATTTTAAGTTAAAACGTCTTCTTTAAGCTTTTGTCGATTGTGGCGACGATTCTGGAACGCAACCACGAGATCATGTTCAAGAGCGCGAAGATCGATTGCGATGATGTGAGGGTTGAAGATTTTTAAAAAAAGTTGATTATATTTAGAGAATAAGCTTTGGTATTGTTTAGATAAACTGTGATATTCTGAAAAAAACAGGTTCTAAAATTTCTTGGATGCCCTGCAATCATGAGGGGGAAGATAATCAATTTATCATAATTTTGAATAAAATTACTTTCAAAGCTCTACTGAACGATGTAAATTGTTTCTAGATTGATGAGAGAGAAAGTTAACAATAATGAAAAGAAAAAGTGCTTTGAAATACTAGTCAGTTTCATTTTCCAGTTGATAAAACGGGCGTTCGAGCTGTACGCGACGCAGGAAGGCATCAAGGACAAGACGGACCTCACTCCGTTCTACCAACTTGAGAACCAGGCTCTCACCACCTCCACGGCTACTTATCTCACCAGAGTTGGTTTTCCTAGGGTTGAAAACTTTCAAAGGCTAGGACTGGTGGTAATAACATCTTTTTTGATTATGAGAGGCAAAGATCATATTTTTAAATTGGATATTTCTGGGCTCAAAAACGATGCTCAGGCTAATTTCAAATCAATTTCGGACTCTCTTCCTATTCATAACTTTGCGAAGGCCTCTAAAGCTTCCTGTTACCGTAACCCGTATATTTTCTAAAGCTTCCATTGACATTGTGAGTTGAGAATACGTCACGCGCACACGTGGCCTCTCTTTTCTTCCAAAAGATTTGAAGGCTTCACGGAAAAAGAGTTTTACCTGACGTTCTGTTTTTTTTTTTCTGTTTTGTGAGGCTTCATTAGGGCGAAGATTAAGATCTTTCGTTCTAAGAAGAACAAAAACTTTCTTATGACAGTGGAGGATCTTTAAGGGCTTCTTCGTATCAGTGTCATAGGCGAAACTGGAAGGCTGCAGAATGGAACTTGAAAGATTATCTTGAAAAAATGGTTTCTTTCGGGAAGCCATTTTACATCTTTTTATTCCACTTTGCAGCCTTTTTTTGAAAATTGTTGCAAAAAGACTAGAAAATTAGATGTTTCTGTGGTGATTTTTGAAACGCTAGTGATTCTTCCGATTCTCTCAGGGATTAATTAACCTTCAAAGCATGAAAAACGTCACATACCTGCGAAGAAAGAAAAAGGTAGTAAATTTTCAAAATCCAAAACATCACACTGAATTTTTTTGGAGTTTTTCAATACCTTAACACTTTATCCTGTAAAAATAAGTTCAATACTCGATTCAGTGCTATTTTTATAAAATTACTTCTTAAAATGTATTCTCACTAAAGCGAAAAGCTGAAAAAAACCTTTACAGCAGTCCAAGCTATTGAACCCGGTTTCAGACCGTTGTCGAGTTGATTCTGAGTGGCCGACACTTCTCGCAGATGATCAACATCTTCGGGCCGAACGTCAACGCCGAAGAGCGCTTCCGAGAACGTTCCTCCAACTTCAGCTACAACAAGAGCGGACCTGGCTCCAGTGGAACTGTGACGCCGAATACCACGAAAAGAGCCTCAACTCCGACTGATGATTGCAATGTCCAATAGGTTCTTTTTTGGAAAGCGAAGTTGGATTTTACTTGAAAGGCTCTTTTAGCTTTTTGCATAGAAAATAGATAGTTTTACTGGTGATTTCAGAGTTTTCTGATATTTGACTTTCAACTTACTGTTAAAAAAAATTTTGAAAAGCTAGTTGGCCGAATTTTATAAATTTATGAAAATATAGGA
This sequence comes from Caenorhabditis auriculariae, assembly GCA_904845305.1. Taxonomy (NCBI): domain Eukaryota; kingdom Metazoa; phylum Nematoda; class Chromadorea; order Rhabditida; family Rhabditidae; genus Caenorhabditis; species Caenorhabditis auriculariae. The sequence continues at coordinate 381,438 of CAJGYM010000036.1, forward strand.
AGTTTACCTCCCTCGTAGGTCGAAGAGTGTTTTTTAAAATTTTTTTTCATTCTTCAAATGTACATTTTTCAGTTTTAATTGCTTCTTGAATCTTCCCTGTGCCCATAATCTCATAAACTTTGAAGCTTCTAGTTAATAATGTATAGTTTTTTTTTTCGAAGATTTGCTCAAACCAAATACGTGACTTGTTTTCTAGTTTCCCCCAGATTTTCCATGGCTTGCCATACGTTTTCAAAGAATATATTCACACCTTTATTTCGTGTAGCTTATGTAACAAATAAATAGATTCGAAACACAAATATCGAAACTAGACAAGGTAGATAACGTGATATGCATTCAGTTCAACAAAATATATACGTTTATGGCTGAAAAGAACAAAAAATTCCCCATTGGGGTTACAAATTCTCAGTGTCATGACCTACTGGCCAAGACAGGTAAACGAACAAATATACTTGGGACTCTCAATCTCGGGAATTGGCTCCTAACTGGGATTGTTGCATTGGATTTGAACAAGTGGCTATTTTGGCAGGGAGTTGGGATCATGAGGAAGTTTGAGATAGAGAGCGACCAATCGGACTTCAGACGACCTGGCCGTTCAGGCCGAGCAGATTCAAAGGGTTTAGTTGAAGCCACGTGGACGGCAAAACGGTTGACGTCGTCTGCGCCGAGATCAACTGCGCCAGAAGCCTGAAAATTGGCTTCGTTGTTTTTCTGAACTCATTTTCTTCGGGCTTTTTCGTGTCTATTTTCGTTCTTCTTAGTCATATGGGATGGGAATTGCTCTAGGAACAGAAAATAAAGATCACTCTCGTCTTTTCGAAAACGTCTGGAAGTAGGTTTTCATTTTGTCAGACCTATTTTTTTTTAACAATCTGACGTTTTGAATCTACTCTGAGATTTTTGATACGGAAAGGCCATTTTTTCAAGATTTATCTTTTTTAAACTCGTTAAGTGAGAGCTTAAGAGAATCCATGTCAGGAAAAAAGGTATCTTAGAGCGTTTAACGCTTTTAAATATCCAAAAAAGCGTTTTTTTATAGCATTAAGTCAAGGTTTTTCAGCAAGGCCTTGGTTTTTCATAATTTGTACCATCTTAACTTTTTCCTAGTCAGTTTTTGAACACAGGTTCTGAATCAGCGTCAAAATCCTAGCCTAATATTTCTAGTTTCATTCAGAATTCCTTGTAAGACTCACGCAGTCTGAAGCAAGGTGTAGTAGTCGGTGGAAAGGATGTGTGAGACCGGCTCCACTGCCAACGTCGGCGACGCCAACGGCATCTGTAGAGCTGGCGACTGCGAGAGAGAAGAAGAAGGCGTGGAAGTCGTGGCGAACGAGGCCGGTGACGAGGCATTCGAGTAGGCGTCCAGAGCTGTCGCAGGCGTCGTCGTCGTCGCGGCGGCGTAGGCTCGGCCGCGGATCTCGTCGTAGGTGATGGTGGTTCCACTGAGTTCGTCGGCCTTGCCCGCCTTCGGAACTATCCGCAGACGCATGTTTCCGTTCTTCGAGCGGATCGTCTTCAGAACGGCCGTCGATTGGTCTGGCCGTCGGTGTCGGAAGCGGCGAATTAGCGCGTTTGCTCGCATGCTCATCACGGAAGTGCACTGCAAATTTGCGACTTAGTAATGTATTTTGGTGTGGAAAAGATGTTTTGAGATATAGTTTGATTAGGTCTATCTTTTCAAACTGCACCAAAATTTTTTCTAGACGCAGCAGTTTTTGATGGGCTTGGGACATCTTTATTTCAGAACTTGAAGCGGTAATGTTAACTCAAATCTTTCCTTTTTTGACTTGGCAAGTCTGATCAAACTCAACTACCAAAATATGCCTCTGGTGGGCTTTTTCTTAATTTGAACTCATGGAGAGCAAGTTAAAGTTTTTTTGTACTAAAAATAATTTTCAGAGCTCAAAAAAGACTTACCGTGCCACACTGGCAATTTTTAAAGGCGCAGTCGACGGCATGACCTTTGAGTATCGAAACGACGCCGTGACCTTCGCATTTTCGGCAAGTAAGTCGTTTCACTGAAAATCCGGGATAATGAAAACTATGTACATTTATAACTTGTCACCGTAATCCGCTGCGGATTATTTATTTCTCTTTTTGTTAGGCTTATCTTTTGGCGCGCTTTCAATACTTTCTATGGGGAAGACTTATAAAGGTTTATAAATAATACTACAAATCTTTTCTTTTTGCTGCAGATAATTAACAATTAACGATCATGCAAAAGAGACTACAAATTTGAAAATTTTGTAGTGAAATTAGAGAAATTTTGTTTAAACCAATAATGAAAAACAAATAATTAATTCGCAAAGAAATCCTAAATATTGCTTACTTTTGCAGAAATTCAGGTCGAATTCACTAAAAAAAAAAGTGCATTTTGTTTAAAAGTTTCATAATTGGTTCAAAATATTGTCTTGGATCGACGCAAATCAACAGTAAAAACGATTATTTTTTCTTTAATAGTTCTTTAAAATAGTACAGGATCCTTTAAAAAGCAGAAACTGGCTTTAAAAGATAAATTTTGGCTTTAAAAGATTAAAATAAAAAACTCACTGCTTTTCTTGGCACCGCAGTCGTTCACATCGATAACGTTTCCGATCATCTTAGGAATCAGAATCAGAAGAAATCAGAAAAAAGAACAGAAGTTGAGGCTCCCGCTGGCTTCTGCAGCTACCTTATATATCTTTTTGGGATGAGCCGCTACGACGACACCAAATGGGCGGAGCTTCGTCTCAGGAAGCGAAGAAGAAGAAGAAAAAAGTCGGCGGCTCAGTGTAGTGATTAACCAGGAGGGATTTGATGACCGCAAAATCCAAGGGGCGGAGCCTTCTGTTTTGCCCTGCCGTTGTGACGTTGCGACGGCTTTTCAGATTGTTTCTGAGCCAACAAAACGGAAAACTCCGTTTTGACGTAGAATGAGCCCGACGACCTAACCTCTCGCCTTCATGACGTTTCAAAGAACAAGAGAGCGAACTTCCTAGAGAATCTCCACCTACACTTTGTTTGTGATTGAGTTCTAAGAACAGGAAAGTATGTTCCAAAAACCGTTACCTATAAGTTAAAGGACCAATAAGGTTTTAGGTGAAGAGCATTTTTCTATTTCATCTGAGTTTAAAAAAGGGTTTTACGCTTTTCAAAATTTTATATGGAGAAACTATAAACTCAAAAACTGTCTTTCTTGATTAATCAGAGGTAGATTTAAAGTCAACTCGGAACAGTTTTTGATTGAGGATAGTTTCCAGCTTTTCAGGCTCCTAGAATTTGAAGTCCGACTTTGCAGGCCACCAAAAATATTGTTTGTTGGATCGAACTTTACAAGATTTTTAGGCTGAAGATTGGAATGGACTCTCGAAAAAATTCAAATTCCCCTTCAAAAAACCGTTTGACAATCAGCCGCAGTATCATACAGTATCTCGGAAAAACTAAGAAAACTAATTTTATTTCAATTTTGTCCTGAAACGTCTGAAAAGAGCTTTTTACCTTAAAGGTCCTAGGAAAGCCGAAATCGTAAGACGAAACGTGGCTAATGGACCAAGAAAGCCATACTTACCATATTAATTCTTGAGTGATTTCAGGACAGCCAAATATGCACAGATTACTGTATGATTCCTTTCAGGACCATTATCTTGAGAAACACTTGAAAAAGTCAACCTTTCTGATAAGCTGGCGATAAATTCATTGTGATATCTAATCAAGTCAATCATGACTACTCTTTCTTTCATTGAAAATCAACGTTTCTATCTTCATCTTGGTCACATCCGCTATCAGCCGCAACATCAATGGAACGAGAGCTTTCGCCAAAAAGCGGCTTGATGACCGAAAAGCCGAAAAGACTTTCGGCGGGGATTGTTTCGTGACGACGAGCTCTGAGCTGCTTGTTGGGCTTTTCCATTTTTGGGGATTTGAAAATCTGTGCGATTAAAAATTGCGTAGAAAAGCCGCTCCTCGGCGTACTGCTGTTTTTCGACTTTGCAACGATAGTTCTGGAGGTGTTTGAGACGTGACCCGAGGATTTGAAAAGACCGCAAAATACATTTTATCGTGTACTATGTTCAAACAGGTGTTAATCGTGTATACAGTATACTGTGACCTTGAAGAAAAAAATTTGGCTGATGCTGCTCGGACACTGTTAACGCGAAACGGATGCAAATTGGACGTGTTGGGGTATTTCTAGTGGCCACTTTTAGTAGAGTGAGCGCTCTTAAGTGATCCCTTGAACTGCCCAGAAACGTCCAGAACACCTCCGTTTTGCGTTACTAATGTTCGAGTGATAGTTGCAAATTTCAAAAAGTTCAAAGGGTGTTTAAGAACGCCCTAGTGGCCTCTAGAGTGGCAACCTTAAGGGCCCGTGAAGATTCCCCTCTAGTGAGCAGTTTACCTCCCACTATAGAGACCAATAAGCTTGCAAAAGTAGTCCCTTTAGATCTTTAGTTAGTGGCCACTCTAGGGGAGATTTTTTTGTTTATTGCTATACTTTATTGTATTGCCATGAGAAGAAGCGCCCCTAGAGGGACCACAAAACTTTAGGCCCAGGAGTCTGACTCCAAACCCTATAGGGACTACTCTGGCGCTCCTAAGTACCTGCAATTTCGGCAATTCTTTCTGCCGCAATTGGAGAAAATGCAGAATTTCGGAATAGAAAATAGTTTTCCTCAAAAATTTTTTTTGCTGAGTTCTTTTTGAAATGAGCATAGTTTCCATTGTTCAGGAGTTCTAGGTTTCTATTACCGACAGGAAGTTTGAAAAAAAGTTCCTATTTGCTTTTTTGGCCACCTGGTTGACTTTTTCAACCGGGAACGGCGAAAGGAAATTAGGCTTTCAGATAGGAAATTCGAACTTTTGAATTTTTCGCTACGGTAGTCTAGTGGAGTTCCAAGAAGGTAAGGAAATAGAAATATATGTGATTTCTCTTGTGAAAAAAAAAACTCAGGAAATATAGGAATTCGGAATCTTCAAAAGTTATTTTTTTCAAAAGGAAGTGCTGATGAAGAAAGAATTTTCTTTGAAATAATTTTTGTTTTTTTCTGAGGAGGATAAAAACTAGAGTTTTCTCCTTTTTTTTTTGCTGTTTTGTGTGTTAATTAATTGATGTTCTGTATGTTAATTTATTTATTGTTTGTTCATAAATTTTCTTAAACCTTTTACTTCTCCATGCTTCAAAAATGTTGAAAATAATCATATTTCTGCTGTTAGTGTGAAGAATTTAAACATTGTCATTTTCATTGTGAGGTTGATCAACTGTACATAACCTTTCTACGTAACCTTTCTTTTCCCAAAACTATTCCGAAAATGGCAAAAGGCGACCGAAGGTCTGAAGGTGTCGGGGAGGCTGCGAGAGAGTGACGACTCACAGGCGCGGTCCGGCCACTGCACCGCGCGGAAGCTTTTACCTGCTGCCTTTCGGCCCTGAGCCGTACGCCTCTCCTTATACGCCCAGGACCTTCCAACCTCCGTCGGATGGCCCTTGGCGACGCGGCGCTTGGCGCGGACGCCCGGTCGCCGTCGCCAGCAACTCTCGCAGGACTCCTCCCCTCACTCCATCCACTCCGGTCTACCGCCTAGAAGCTGGCTTACAGGCGCCCGCCACGACGCCCGGTGTTTTTGCTGCCTTGTTCGTGCTATACTCCCCTTCCCATCGGTGAGAGAACGTGCGAGGCCGCGGAGACGCAGACAAACAGCCGGCAAAGAGTCATTCCACAAACAGAAAGGCATTGACATTCTGAAAAATGGTTTGAAACGCCTTTTAAAAGCTTTTTTCGAGTTTAATCTGGAATCATGGGAGTTTAAACTTACACTATTTTTAATTCGTTACTGTAAGTGGTTTTTTTCGGCGAAATACTGTATTTTTCGAGGATTTTCCGCAAAAACTTTGATCCTTGAAAGTTTGACAGATTTTTCAGAAAACTAGCGGGAGCTCCCGGAAGAGAGACTATACATATTGCACAGAAAAATTGAAAAAAAAAACTTCTTTCGGTTTATTATTATTTTTTTTTTTTGAAGGCGTAAAAAGCCTGTATGAGCTAAAATATTCTTTTAAAAAAATTTCGGTCTCGATTTTATGCGTTTCTTTGAACACAGCAATAGACAATAGACTATACATTTTTTTATTATGTTATCAATATTTTTTTAACATCAAAGTTTATTTTTATCTGTAGTCTTTTTCGCTACACAACATGGCTCCATCCAAAGATCGAACCACGTTTTTTTCTCCCAGAAAGATTGGCCCCAGGCTGCCGTTTGTGAGTTCTGCCTCACTTTTCTTGATAAAAAGGTCAAAGTGCGACCCGGCTGCCTCTAGTTTCTCTTCAAATCGGAGGAGATACGCGGCGAAACCGATGTCTCTACGTTCATCTTTCGTTTTCAAATTCTCTCTGTTTATCAAGTCCTTTCACCTGGTTATCTATCAAATTTTGCGCTCGTGGCGACTCTCCGCCACATTGTCCCGATATTCGCTCGTTAGACCAAAGTTATTTCTTTTCCCTGAATTTTGGAAGTTTTTTTTCTATTCCAAGTGATCGAGATCAGCGGATTTAAATTTAATTTTTCTAACTAACTTTCAGTGAAATCTCGCCTCTACAGTTTTTGCTGCTAAAAGAATAATTTAAACGCGTTCAAATTTTCGCACCTTTAATTTTAAAATTAATTGAAATTCAAATTAAAAAACTATTTTAAATGTTTGCGCGTCTCATTGAGCATATTGTGCATTTCGTCAGAAGCATCATATTTCACGCGCCAAATTCAAAAAAAATAAATTTTTTTCCTTTTTTTCATTGTTTAATCAGGTTTTATTGCTCTTATGCTAAGTTAAACCTTTTTTGAAAAGTTTGATCGCGAAAAAGAGGTTTGAATTGTAGGTCTACCAATCTTTAGTCGCGCAGAACTTATTTTTAAAACGCTGTTCATTTTGTTCACAAATACGCTAATTTTTTTTTTCGAAGACTTAAGACCCCAATTCCATTTTCAAAGTTATCAGAAAGTTTAAGTTTCTTAGAATAGTTTTTTTTTTTGATTTGTTGATGTTTTTCCCTCAACAATTCTTGCAAAAAAGTATTAAATTAAGCTATGAAAAAGGTTTTTAGGGTAATCGGAAGACATGCTCTTCCTAATATTTTTCATCGCCGTAGTGGTGCTGCTTTTCTGGAAATGGCTTGATTATCGTTCATTGGAGGAAGTTCAAGGTTCTGTTAAATCTGTCCTCAGCGGCAACGGACAACATATCATCTCTAATTTGTTCCAGGTAATCAGATTTTTTAAATGTTTTTTTTTGGCTCTTTTTATGTAGTAAAAACTATGCAGAATACTAACTAAACTCATTTAGGTTGATGAAAAGTCAAAAAGACATGGAGGAGAGCTCGTCGCATCGGTTTTGAAGGTCAGAAAATTTATAAAGATATCTGAATTTTAAAAAAATTTGATTCCAGTCGCATGGAGTTCAAGAGATTTTCGTTTTGTGCGGCGGCCACATTTCACCGATTTTGGTTGCTGCCGAGAAGCTCGGAATCAAGATTTTCGATACTCGTCATGAGGTATCTTACAAAATGCCAGGCACTTTATCGGTTAATAGAAGTTCAGAAAAACGCTCAAGGATTTTCTGATACATGTTGAATCAAGTTAAAATGATGGTTACAAAATTAAAAAGCTACAAAAAACATAATCTTAATTGGAAATTGAATAATTTCCATGTAATTATTACTTGCCGAGAAAGGATTTGAAAATTTTTGGTGGTTCATGTTGTTAAGTCTGAAGCATATCATATTTCATATTAGAATCAGTTTTGAAAAAAAAAGGAGAAAGAAAAACCTTTTTCTACTTTATGCGGCCTCAGAGTCTTTAAAAACTTCTTTTCTTGAGGTGACCGCTGTTTTCGCAGCAGACGCCGTGGCGCGTCTCCGTCAATCCATCGGAGTGGCCGCCGTGACGGCCGGACCCGGCCTCACCAACACAATCACGGCCGTCAAGAACGCCCAGATGGCTGAGAGCCCGCTTCTGCTCATTGGCGGAGCTGCTCCAACTCTCCTCAAGGGCAGAGGAGCGCTCCAGGTTTGTACATCGACGTGTAGATGACCCTTGTAAAATTTGCACTTTCTAGTAAATGAGGCCAGAAGACGGTCAAGCCTTCACTTGAAGATATCCTCAGAACGTGTGCACCATTTTTCAAGATTTTCCTATTTTCATAGGAATTTTTTAAACTGAAATAGTTTTTTCCTTTCATTTACTAGGTAAAAAACGTCTTTTCATGGCTTCTGTGTGCAACGGAATTTGTTACCCGATGATACTTTTTTTGGTATGGAAGAAATTTTCAGATTTTCGATATCTTCTCTAGATTTTCAGTTGAATTAAAGTTTATTTGAGGCTGAGAACTTCTGGAATACAGTCCAAAATATTTAGTGAATAGAACGAGATTTTTTTTAATTTTTTGGCTTAAAAAAATTTTGCTGCCTCTAAGACTGAAGCTGAAATCCTCAAAAAGGCTTATTTAGCTGAAAAAAACTTTTTTTGATTCCAATTTTTTTTTTGGAAACTCGGGAGTTTTGCTGCCAGAGCCTTTCAGAATTAAAATCATAAGCACAACTTTTTCGGTAAACTTAAACTTTAAGCGGAAAATTCCAACTGCATATAAAATGAAATCACTTTTTAATAAGAATGATAAAAGAGAATTTTACTGTTTCACTATTTCATTTCAAGTACGAAAAAATTCAAAGGCGAGTGTTGCAATTTGTTAGCAGCAGTAGATTTCTGGATTTCCCACAAAAAAAAACCTATAATTTTGCAGGATATTGACCAAATGGTCCTTTTCAAGCCGCTTTGCAAGTACGCGGCGCGCGTCGAACGCCTTCGCGATATCGTTCCAACTTTGAAGGAAGCCATCAAGGTCTCAAAAAACACGCAAAATCTCTATCTTATACTAAATCCAGGCGGCGAAGTCCGGCTGCCCTGGACCAGTTTTTGTGGAATTCCCAGTCGACGTCCTTTATCCTTATGAACTCGTCGTCAAAGAAATTGGGTTCAATCCCAACGCCAAAGGTTTCATCCAGGTAAATTGAAGAAAAAATATAAAGAAAAAATAATCATTTTTCAGAAAGCCCTGAATTACTACCTTCGTTGCCACGTTTCTCGTCAGTTCGGTTCCGCCTGGTTCCCACAGGATATCACTCCGATTCCGTCTTCGATTCCTATGCCAAAATCAGAAGATGTTGGTTTTTTTTTGCTCAAACGAAGGAATCGGCTAGAAAATTTTCATCTGAGGGCCAAAGAGGAACCGAAAGGTTCCGCTAAAAGCTCCTTAAAAAACTTAAAAAAATGTTTTTGAACCCTTTCTGATCATTTTTTCTATCTTTCTGAATTTTCAAAGTTGCAAGTTTCTTTTAAAATTACCGTTACCGAGGTGAGGAAAAAAGTTATGACCGTATAAAGTTTGAAGAATTCATTCACGATCGCAAAAAGTTCAATAATTGAAACTTTAGGTGATGAAAATCGTGGAGCTGGTTCGCCAAGCAAAGCGACCCGTTCTGCTTCTCGGAAGTCAGGCAACTTTGCCGCCAATCAAGTGCGAAGACCTCGCCAAGGCTGTTGAGGTTGAGAAACACTCCGAAAAAAACCTGAACAATTTATTCAGTCCCTGGGCATTCCCGTGTTCCTTGGAGGAATGTGCCGCGGGCTTCTGGGCAAGGATCATCCCTTGCAGTTCCGTCACGTTCGTCGTGACGCCCTGAAGGACGCTGACCTCACTATTCTTGCCGGTTTTTCACTTTTCTCTTTCTTGAGCATGCTAAATCGTTGGATATGTCTTTGAAATATCTTGTTTATCACCTGAAAAATATTGATTTATTTATGGAATTTTTTCTTACAAGGATATTATTTTCGTGTAAATTTTTTTTTTTGAAAATTCGCTGTAATTTCACTTAAGGGGTCAGATTAGAATGGATCATAGTCGCTAGCTGCTAAATTATCTATTTTGAAATATGCTTTCTCAAATTCGTATTCATCACAGAATATGTGCTAAAACCATCATTTTACAACTTGGAAAATCCCCAAAACTAAAAGTTTTCAAAGGTAGCTACTATGACCGGTTTTTTTTAGACCTTCAGAGAATTTTCGAGTAATATTTTTACAAGTTTTGCATCAAAATGAGCTTTCCCCTTTAGGAACCGTCGCCGACTTCCGACTCTCCTACGGAAGGACCTTGTCGAAGAAGTCGAAGATCGTGGCGATCAACCGAAACCGACAGCAGCTGACCAAGAACGAGAAGGCCTTCTGGAATGCCGACGTCTCCGTCCAGGCCGACGTCGCCACGACGCTCGTCAATGTCGCTTCTAGCGTTGGCGTGAGTTTTGTGGCGATTTCTCGGGTTTGAGACAGAACAGGACCCATAAGAAAAATAGTCTGGACAGAAAATGAGCTTGCATTTAGCGAATGAATGTTTGCTCCAAGGGTAGATCGAATAATTTGAAATTGTAATTTTTGCAGGACTTTTTTCTCTTGTTCATATGATAGAGTATGAAAACGACGCCGTAAAAGGTTGAATATTCGAAAAAAAAAGACTTTTTTTAGAGTTCGAAATCATGATACGGTTATAATATTTTTCTAAAGTAGAAAAAAATGTTTTTTTATTATTTTTTTATTCTTGCTTCAGTACCTATTTTTACTGAGCTTTTCCATCCTCTACGCTTTTTTCAGCTTTCATCTTCTCATTTACATATTTCAGTCGGGCCGCAACAAGCCAGAAGAATGGATCACTCAATTGCGACAGAAAGACAACGAAAAAGAGGCGGCGAACGAGAAGAAAATGTCGGAAGAACTCGTCAACGGCTACTTGAATCCCCTCAGTTTTCTCTCCAAGTTTGATAAGGTATCTTTTTCTCTCAGTAAATTTCCAAACCTCAAAAAAAGAAAATATTTTTAGATCCTTTTTTTCTTTCTAGTGTTGAAATTTGAAAAAAATGCGAAGGAAGATTAGGAAAAAAAGAAAAATTCAAATTCAAAAATTCAATTTTTTTAAAAAAAAGTATGTAAAACAAAAGTATTTTTGAAAAGGAAAAACCATTTTTTTCGAACTTTTTTTCAAAGTATCCACAGTCTACTATAAAACGACATCAAAATAAATTTTTTTAATAAAAAAATGCTCTAAAAAAACTGTGGTAGAAAAAAAGACAAGATGAGATTTCCTGTCAAGAAAATGAGAATTTTTGATGTTACTTTCGACTTTTTCAAACGCCTTCCAATTTTTCAGACTCTTCCCGATGACGCGATTCTCGTGGCGGACGGCGGCGATTTCGTCGGCTCAGCCGCGTACATCGTCAGGCCCCGCGGACCTCTCCAGTGGCTGGATCCTGGAGCCTTCGGAACCCTCGGAGTTGGCGGCGGCTTTGCTCTCGGAGCCAAGGTTGCTACAACGAACTTTTTTTTTTGGAAAGTGATAATAATGCCGTTTTCAAAGTAGTTTCAAGTTGTAAGATGACTTTTTTTTTCTCGAAAATCTTTTTACAATCATATCACTGTGGGATAGGATCCTACTTCTTTCAATTTTCTCTCATTTCCTCGATTTCAATCATTTTTCCTCATAGGCATGAAGTTAGAAAATGATTTTCCTTCGAATTTCATTACAAATTGGAAGTTTCAGGTTGTTCACCCAGACCGACCGGTCTACATCATCTGGGGCGACGGCTCCTGCGGATACTCCCTGATGGAATTCGACACATTTGCGCGCCATCGACTTCCAGTCATCGGAGTCGTCGGAAACGACGCCTGCTGGACTCAGATCGCTCGAGAACAGATCCCCATGTTCAACAGTTCTGTCGCCGTCGATTTGGCTGTCAGTTTTTTTTTAAATTATTATAGATAGGTCCGTAGAGAGATTAAAATTAAGAAAATATGAACTTCTGTGTTCATTCTTCATTCGGGATTCTTTTCAAAAAAGTTCAAAACTTCATTCGGGATTATAGTCCTTTTCACTTGACAAAACTTCAGAACGCCCCTCTATTTCTAGTTTCCAAAATTATGTGAAATAGTGAAAAAAGTATTCTTCTCATCTTAATAATTATTGCTCATAATCGAAACGAATCTAAAAAAAAAGACGGCGAGAGAGAATAAAATTCGAAATTAACCATTTACAGTACCGCTCAAAAGTCTATTAAGTTTTTGGTTTTTTTGGGGATAAATTTTTTTGAAGTGCGATATCGATTCAAATTTTTTTCATAGTTTTTCTGAGAGAGACATACGTGTTCTGGCAAAATTTCAAGTTGCTAGCTCAAAGAATAATAATTTTTTTCGAGAAAAAAACGAATTTTTCGAAAAAAATCGAATTTTTTTGCTATTTTTCAATTAAAAAAATCATAGCTCAACAAAAAATTTTTTTATCAACACAAAACATTGTTAAAACAATATTCGGGACCTAGTACTTGGTTGCGAAGCCCCTGGCGTCAATCACTGCCTGGCATCTTCTCTGCATAGAATTGAGCAAAGTGTCGATGGTAGACATGGGGATCTGATTCCATTCAGACAGCAGTTGAGCAAACTTCTCGTTGCAATTCTTGGCTCTTTTGTTGGCACAACGTCGCTCCAACTCTTCCCAGAGATGTTCGATCGGGTTCAGGTCCGGAGATTGACTTGGTCACCCCATGACATTGACCCGACGGCTCTTGAACCAGTCCTGAGTTTCAAAACCATACGAATTACTTGTCAATTTTCTCCCCTTGACGAACAGTGAAGTGTGCTTGGGATCGTTATCCTGTTGATAAACACTCCCACGACCCATGGCTCTCAAGTGCGGCAACATCTGGTTCTGGAGAATGTCTTTGTAGACGTGCTTGTCCATGATGCCGTTCACGCGATGAAGCGGTCCGATGCCACTTCCAGAGAAGGCGCCCCACACCATGCAGGAACCTCCACCATGTTTCACGGTGGGTAATTGGTATTTCGGATGATATCGGGACCCAATTGGTCTACGAACCCACTGAATTCCGTCACTCCCGAAGAGGAGGAACTTGCTTTCGTCGGACCACAGAATCTTGTTCCAGTCTTGACGGGTCCAGTTGTGATGCTCCTTCGCCCACTTCACCCTGGCGGCTCGATTCTTTTCAGAAATCAGCGGTTTTTTCACTGGACGTCTTCCCATGATTCCAGCAGCATTCAGACGTCGTTTCACGGTCGAGACGGATGGCGGAGATGGCGAATTCAAGAAAACTTCCCGTCTGATCGCAGGGGCGGTGAGTCTTGGATTGGTTCTAGACGTCTTCAAAATGTTCCTATCGTCATTACGATCAGTGACACGTGGTCTTCTAGTGCGTTGGCTCTTAGTAGAGCCATCTTGAGCTTTCCAACGCTTTAGGGACTGAGAAATGCACGCCTCTGTCACGCCGAACATTCCTGCCAACGTCATCATGGTCAGTCCATTTTGACGACCCACAACGATGGCTCTTTTGTCGTTATCAGTCAAATTCTTTTTTCCAGAGATTCTTCCCATGTCTGAAAACATGAAAAAAATCATATGGCGACATTATTAATTTTAAAAAATTTAATAAAAAAATAAATAAAAAAATAAAAGCATAAAAAACCAAAAAAAATGGAATTCAATAAAAAATGCCTAAAACGCGTCACAGTCATTGCGGACATGTCTTTGTATACCGTATACGTTTCAAAGTATATTTTTACATTATCCCTGAAAGTTATATATAAATCGGATAAGTACTCGCTGAGATATCCCCAAAAAAACCAAAACTTAATAGACTTTTTGAGCGGTACTGTATTGCCGCTTCACTGAAATCTTAATAGAAATCGTTAGAATGCTCGTTTCTGATAAAGAAAACGTTTGATTCGAATTTATAAAAAAAGCGATGAGTAATTGGTTGTAGACGTAGACTTGTCATGATGAAAAAATGTTTTGTTTTTTCTAATAAAACTTGAGGTCAAAAACTCGATTTTCAGAGAACGCGGTACGACAACGTGGCCAAGGCTCTCGGAGCTTGGGGAAGTACAATCGAGGCCGAAAACTCGTCGCAAATCAAGGAAATTATGCACGAGGCCTTGGAGAAAAGTCGCGAGAAACAGTCGGCTCTCATCAATGTTCTCATTGGCAAAACGGATTTCCGTGAAGGATCCATTTCTGTTTGAATTACTCAATTATATTGCATTTCTATCTTTTTTGTTGACTTTTAGGGAAACAGGTTCGCTAGTATTATCTGCTTCTTCGAAACAAGGGACCCTATTTTGGATTCGGTGACCCTTTTTCTCAAAAATTACGTATTTCTCATTTTTCAACTCGCTCAGCTCTGTTTGTGCCTCAATCGTTTTGCCAAATGCAACGAATGAATTTTTTTTTGTTGTTATTTGCATTCCTGTTTCAATATTTTTCACTTATCTAATCATCTAACTTCCTAGTTGAAACTGTGTTACACGTTAGTCTTGCCGATTTGTTTTTATGTTTTTTTAATGAATTTTTTTCTATTTTTTTATTTTTTTATTAGATTGCATTTTGAGTTCGAATTTCACCGTTTGAAAAATTTTTTTCAAAGTAGGAAAAGTATCAAAAATTGAGAAAAAAAAATCCCGAAAAAAATCTACAAGTGAGAAAAAAATTTTTTTCTTATTTCGTAGTTTCATTCATATTTTTTTGTCTTTTGAATTTTTCAAATTTCTATTTCACTCGGATACATATAGCGTGAGAGTTTCAGATATTCTTTTTCAAAAAAAAAATTGGATTTCGTTCTCGAAAAATGATAAAAATTAAAGACCAAAAAAAGGTGGGAAAATGTTTTTTTATAAGCTTTATCAGGAAAAAAAAAATGAGATCTCGACGAAATCGAAAAAAGGCGTCTTTTGTTGAAGAGCTGTTTAGTACCCTCTAGTGAACACTCTACATGATACAATTTCAGTGCTCAAAAATCTTTCCGAACGCGTCATTCAGAAGGTTTCAAGCCTTTTCGGATCTCGTGATAACGAATCACCAGGAGAAGGAATCGGGAGACCATCAACAAGTGGTGGAGGACCTTACGTGGGTCTCTCGAAAGGCCTCGGGGACTTTGCCCAAGTTGATACGCACTGCGGCCGCGGGTACGACACGCATTCCCGAAAGGAACGCGATTTGTTTCGCCGATTTTCAGGAAAACGCGAAATGTTCCCACCCGCGCGGCAGGCGTCAGAGTCGCCCCTGGCAGCGAGGAGCGCGGATTGCGAGAGGCCTGATAACAGATTTAAGCTTGGCCGTCCGCAATTTTACTCACACTCCAAGCTCTTACCTTTCCTGTCTTCCCATGGCGTAGGTGGTTGCTATACGTTCTTCGGGGCTATAAAGCTTGATAAAAGAAGTTTGAAAGCGTCTTCTTTGCCCCGCCTTCGGCTCACAATTTCAATACCCTATTCATTTTCTCCATCTTACTCTGAAGACTGAATAAATTCATACCATATTCACGTTTCTTACTGCCCATTTTCTTTTAAAAATGATTCTCTGAAACTCTCTAGGGCAACTATACTACATTCACGGCTATAATATCATGAAAAGAGGCAAAATTCCACTGAAAAATTACTGTAATGCGCTTTTTTTCTTATTCAATTCCACTCAATTTCTCACTTATTTTTTGCGAAAATTCATTGATTCTTAATTAATGCCTGAAGAACGCGATGAATCACAAAAAAATTAGATTCCTTCAGAACATATTTTTCAACTGGTAATAAAAAATAAACCTCATAAATTGTATTTGAAAGATTAATTGATAATTCGCCTCACTTATTTTCCAACTGTTTTTCTCACTGAAAGAAGAAAAAAAAAATCTCGTTTATGGCTTCTCAAAGTCGCAGTCAACAATTGAATGTTTTTTTTTTCTGTGAAGATCTTCTTCGAAGAACGTGAGCTAAGTAACAATTACGAGCCTGAATCAACCTGGAAATTTTTATCAAGTGAAGTTAATGTTCAAAAAAAAGTTAGTTGAAAAGGTTGATTTTTAAATAGACTGCATGTCAATTATAGTTCTTACACGGCTATATTAAAACGAAAAAGAGAAATATGCAACTGGAAAATGACTTCTTACGCTGAAAATTCATCTTCAACTTTATTAAATTTCCTAATATATCGATTCATCTCTGATGTCCTGACTCCTTCAAAAACAGTGAAAAAACCAGGAATTCTTTATCGTTTCCCCTGCACATTTTTCTATAAATCTTTGAGCTCAATTCAGTGAAATGTCGTGTTCGGAAGACGAAATCGAAGAAGAGATCCCGAGCGTCTCCAGCAAACCTGCCCTGGAACTCGCCGTTGCCGCTCAGAACTGCATTCGCTTTGTAATTGTTTCTTTTTATAAGGAAAAAAACAAAACTTTTTCTAGCCTTCAAAGCAGTTTGGAATATTCCTGGACCTTCTCTTCCCTTCCGAAGATCCCAAAAACCTACTCGGCCGTTTTCTTCACCTGGAAAAGTTTTTTTTTTGCTTTTCTTTATCGTCAATTCATTTCAAGCTTGACACCTTTTTTAGAACACAGTACTCTTTTTCCCTTCAAAAACTTCTGTTTAAATTAAAAGGATCATGGCTACCACTAACGCAGTATTTTGGAGCGAAAAAAACAATAAGCTCCTGACTCCTTCAACTGTACCTCGAAAATTTGATAAATTCACAGTGAAGTTTCTATTTTTACTGTAATGCCACGTTGTCGGTTTTTTGGCTAGATGGCCACTTGAAAAAAATTGGACTTTTGCCAAAAGGCGTAGCCGTCCAATCACCCTGGGGGAAACCGATGCATTTCGGCTGTTGACTCAGACCTCGGTAAAGCGAATCGGACGGTTTCTTTTGAGCATTTCAAGTAATCACTTAACGTGTATGAGCGCTGAAGCCGCTACATTTTTACCTAGAAACGTCCGGGGCGCGTCCGGTTTGCATTACCGCGGTCTGAGGAATCAGAAAAACTGTTTCGCTGCGCGCCCAAAATCAGCTTTTAACGCACCCTAGGTTTTCAAGAATGGAGGTGCATCTAGAAGCCTTGAACTCTATGTTTACAGTTATTGCACTGGTCATGAGCGTATATTAATGAAGCCGAACTCTGACATCGACGTCGACCTTTTTCAGGCTTTTCACTACCCAACCAGAATTTCGCAGCGCTATGCGGTTAGCTTTTTATATATTGAAATTTTTATTTCGCTCACACACAGATCGATTCATAATAATTTAAAGTTAAAAAAACAGTTTGGAAAAAAATTAAATGTAGTTTCTTCGTTTTTCGTTTAATATTATTCAAATTCTAATAGTTTGTCAGTTATTTTTTTCGAATTTTCTGAAAAAAATTAGAGGTAACTTGATCTTTTTCTTAGCGTATAGACTTGTTAGGAAATGAGTTTCGGCTATTTTTTTTTTTGAAAATTCGGGTTGAAATTCGCTTTTTTTACTGTGCAAGCATCTCTCTTCCGATGAGAAACTTGATCAGAATAACTTTTTTAGAAAAGTCGATTAAAAGAAATACTCGAAAAAAAAAATCGTCTTTCACGGTTTTGCTAAAGCCTTTCTAACAGATAAATTATTCTATTTAATCGACTTTCAGTTTAAAATTCATAGAAAAGGCTTGATTACGATTCAAATTTTGAGGTAATTTTTTTTCAGTTAGCCGAGAAAATGGAGAAGCAAATTTGCGAAGGGACGATAAAAAGAATGTGGTGCCGACTTGTGGCCTACTACTTTGAATGGCTCACCGGCATTGGAGAAATAAGATCTTTTCTCGAGGAAGACAAGGTTACGTTTCATATCACAGTCCTCAGAATTATCATCTATCAAGTTCAGGTGTTCTTGTGTACCGGACAACTCTGCAGAATTCTCTGTTTTGTCGTCTCCTACTTCACTTACCTCGGAGGCGTCGACGGCGTTCTTGACTTTGGTGGCGGCATTTACTTCGATCCGGCCCTGTGCCCTACTGGACTGTAGGTTTCTTGTACTGTTAAAATACTTTCTCTGATCTATCCGGTATTAGAATTTCTCCTAAAAACGCATTGTAACCGCTTTGATTGCAAATTGTAAATTATGCGTTTCAAGCAGGCTTTTCCGTCAGCTTGGGAAGCCTAGGCCAGCCCGGAAATTATTTTTTTCGAAGAATGTTGCGAAGACTTGAACCAGCCGAGTTTTGCATCTAATACTCCAATTTTCACCAAAATGTTCTTTTTTGAAGCCTCTTTTCTCAAAAACCAGAAATTTTTACTTTTATTTCCATCTGATGAATGAATGAGTCTTAAAGCAAAATTTCAGAAGGCTCACACTTTCCGAATAAAGTTACATCTGTAAATTCCTATCAGAATTATTGGATCAAAAATATGATCTGATTTTCAAACATCTCAAACTTTCTATTTCAGAATCAAGACCTTTGCCGGAGCGATAACTTCAGTAATGGGCGAAGCGATTCTTCCAGTGATGAGAAAGCTCAGAATTACCCATGAAGAGTACGTCCTACTCAAAGTCATCACATTTTTCAATACTTGTGAGTTTGCTTATATTTTGGGTTCACTTCAACAGAAAAAAATTATTTGACTAATCAGGACTTTTTTGAATCTTTAAGGCAAATCTTTAATTTTTCGTAATTTTTCATAAGCTTAAACTAATAATGAGTAGACAGTGTGTTGGGTCAATTTTTAGAACGAATAAACTTCAAAAACTTGGAAAGCTTTGAATCTTTCACGATAAGTTTTTTTAAAAATTGAACTTATTAGATCTTTTCCAAAGCTCTTTTTCGCAAAAAAAAAAATCACATGAACCTGAATTTTATAAACGTTACAGCCAACCTGTTATTATTTGAACGTTTTTATGGATTTCAAGAATATTTCAGCACAGTTTATTGGCCTTTCCGATGGAGGAATCGAAATGGCGAACAAAGTCTGCAATAAGTACCGCTACGCGCTTGCGAACTTGGTCAAGGAGTACGTGGAGCAAAACTATCCGACCTTACAAGAATCACAACGACATGAACTGGTTCTATCCCGACTGCAAGACCTTCTCCAGCTCCAGCACGGCATCGTGGTAATTTTCCCTCTTCATCTGACCCTTTCTGAACTTTATTCAATTCATTCAAGACAATGGGCGAGGTCGACGATCATTACCTCGAAAAACTGATCAACATCAACTATGGCGGTTTACATGGCACTTTGACGAAGCAGATCCACGTTGAACGACACAAATCCACGATTCCGAGAAGATATTCCTGAATATTTTGAGCCTACGAGTATAAAGAATCACGAAGCGTGTGAGGAGAAATACAAAAAAAAAGCAAAAATCAGCGAAAAGGAAGTGATTCATTCGAAATGTAAAAAAGGCGTCCATTTTTTTCAAAGAAAAGAAAGATAGAGTCAAAAACTTCTAGGGACCATAACAATTTACTGTAAAAAACCGTTTAAAAAAAGTTGTTATTTCGCAGGAATAAGCCTAAAATTTCAAAACAACAAGATGAAATAAAATTTTTGCTTTTTTTGATAAACGAGGTCAAAAAAAAGGACTTTTACTAGGCGTTCATAAAAAAACTCTTCTTTAATTTGAAGTTATGATTATTTTTAAAAGATCTTGATCGATCCCTTAACACACTTTTTAGTGACCAATAGAAAGCCAGAAAAAAACCCTCAAACTAAAAATAAAATCTTTAAATTTTAGTACAGAATGAAATTTGGAAAAACAAAAAAATAAAAAAAATTTGTTAAGGAATTTTTTTCTGGGATTTTTTTCTTTTTTTGCATTTTTCATAAAAAAATAATGAAAACAGTCTACAAGAGCTATCAAGAGAAATTCTTCAACCACATAATATCAATAGACACAATTGAAAAGTAGAAAGAAAAAAGAAAATATTTGCAAAAAAAAATAAAAAAGTTTTGATGGTGACGTCCAATGGAGCAGCTTTGCTGCAGTCGCAAATTTCGCGTGAGTTATTTGATGTTTTCCTTACAATTTTGAGTTTATTTTCCGTTGTTAGTACAGATTTCTCTGCGTTTTTTAAGCATACCGTAAAAATCGCAATGAAAAGTTCTACAAGCTGATATGTATAACCCCAAAATTTGTTGCTGCTCAAGCGGCCAGGAAAGCAAGACTCATAATCGTTTAGTTTCAACTCTCCTCCATAACAAATCTGAAGTCTTGTTCAATCCGATTTGTTCAAGGTGTTTGGTTCCCCTCGAGAATTCGCCACCCCCGCCGTCTGTGAAAAATAAAAGCTTGCTGAAAAATGATTTATTCCGCGTGGCGCACGCCTTCTTTTGTCGGTTCAAAGTCTTTTTTTGGAACACCTCATTTCCCATGACGTCACGATGATCACACTTTATGAGCTTTCCAGACGTCGTTAGCGAAAATTCGATTTGAATTACTTCCGTTGCAGCTGCACCGTAAATACGTCTACTCCAGCTTCCTTTCTTTGGCCGAGGCCCAAAAAAGTTCCAGTCTCATCAAGTTGGGCCATTGTTCCAAATGCTTCGGATTATTCTGACTTCCAGATGATTTTTTTCAAAAGTATCCGAAAACTAAATCATACAAAAAAAAAGTTTTAAAATAGGCTAACTTCAGTTGTAGAAAAAAATGATGTCGAGCTCCTAACTTTGAAATTTTTAGAAAAACTTTTTTAATAAACAAAAAATGTTCCGTGTAAACCTACTAAAAATGATATCAGCTCGAAATAACTAAATCAGAGAACCAAAATGAACAAGAAGAACACTTTTGCAGCCGTTTATTTGAGTTCAAAAGTCATGCTCGTTTTCATTTTTTGCAAGGTTGAAACATACGTTATGTTCCAATTTGAAGTGGTCAAGTTGATTTGAAATGCGATATTTTTCAATGGTACTTGTGTCCAAAGGAGGAAGCACTAGAGAAAATTGTGCTCAGGCCAATTCTGATCGAAATTTCGCAACATTCAATTTTTTTTCAATGAAGTACGTTTTTTAAATGTGTTCTGAACTTGTGAAAGAAGGTATAAAAAATAAAAATAACTTCAAGATTTTCTCCCTTTTTTCGTCGTAAAGGGAATGGCTGAAGCGTTGCAGTCGCGCCGCGTTGAGACCGAAAGAAGATTTCTTATATCATTGCAACAGTGCGTAAGTCGTTTCAAGTCCGATGCACCTTTTAAACAATCATTTTGCAGCCGTTACACCTACTGCTGAGTACAGGTGACCAATATCTTTTATATTAACAAATAAACTGTAAAAATGTAAAGTGATACACTCTCCCCTTCATTCTTAAAGCTTGCAACACAGAAAATAAACAAATATTTCGAAATTCTACTCTAAGAGAACCGCCCACGGACCAGTACCAACTCTACTTGAAATTTTCAAACCGCAAGAGCTCCACAGGCTCCGCCCACATCCTATTTAGATCCGACCCCAACTCGAAACCCTTTAAAAGTGTTCAGCTCAATGGTTATCCATTTCATTTTGCATGACAAACTTTGGTCGATTTCATTCGTCTCCAATTTCTTTCTTTGTTCTTTTTTATTGAATTTGAAACAAAAAAGATTGTGGTTTCGAATTTCGAGATATACCGCCCTTTTCCGTTCATCCGTCGCCTTTTTTGTCTTTCTCTCATGTTAATCCAGATATTTTGTTCTTTTGAATCTGCCTATAATCTAAATAATTGTAGCTAATATTTGTGCTTTGATTTTTTTGATAAACTATTTCACTTTCTTGTTTATCACCCTCAAATTTTCTGACCTATCTGCGTCCATCGGTGAGAGATCACGAGGGCACAGACTAGTCAGACAGTTCAATTTATATTCATTCTTAAACTATTTAGTAGGAGAAGAGACAATGAAGTTCTGAAAAGCTGGAAATAGGCGCTTCATCCCAAGTAAAAAATGAAAAATTGGCTGAAAAAAAGGATGAAATAAAAACTATTTTTCAAAATTCAAATATTCCTTCTTTGTCCCCCTTTCCTTACAAAAATTTTTTTCTACAATTTTTTTCAAATTTTCTCCTTCGAAGACGTCAAATATTTTTCCTATCCTAACTTCCTCCAGACTTTTTCGTCACAATCTTCAAAGTTTATTTTTCAAAAAAAAAAACCACCTGATATACATTTTCACTACTATTCACCTTTTCATTTCTTTCTATAAATATCGAATTTGAAGGTAAAACTTCGGCTGTTTTGTCGAAGTGGAAGATGAATTTTCTGAGCTTAATCGTCGCCGTAGTACTCGCAGTCTGCGCTCTGGCATGGCCTGATGACGGTAATTTTTCTTCATATTTCATTCGCCATGGCTCGGGCATTGGTAACGCGAACCGGACGTGTCAGAGCAATTTCAGTGACCACTTAAAGGCGCTGACGTCACTAAAGTGGTCACTAAAACGGCGCCGAAACGTACAATTCTCGACCCGTTCACAGAACCAAGGTCCGAGTGGCTTGAACAGTTTGGTTGCACTTGAAATGGTTCTAATTTGCTACGAAACGCGTCCGATCTTGAGGGAGTTGCGCGATTTTCCATCGCGAAGCATTAGAAGAAGCTCTGTAAAGACAGTTATACCCTCCCCTCCAACCGCAACGCGACCGCGACGCTTTTAGATTTCCAAACAAACCAAAGTAAATGATGTAAGAAAAACCTTGTTTCATTTTTTTTTTTCGCGAATTTGGACGCGGGTCATGATTCCAGTAGGATCATTTCTAACGTCATTCTTGAATCTGATGTAAAATATCACCGCAAATTGCGAAAACCCGATTTGAACTGCCCCAAAATTGGAAATCTGACACCTCTAACTGGATTTTGGGTCTTTCTCGGTCACCAAATCAAACGACTCGAAATGAAATGAGCCGTGTGCGGAAAGGAACTTTCGCTGTGTGGTGTTGCATGTACGAATAAGCCTCGGGGCCAAGTCGAGCATGTGATTTGAATTTGCGTTTTCTTTTCAACTCGGAGAAAGGTCTCGATTTCGTGACGCACAACGAGGATACTGCGTCTTTCATCTATTATGAAAAACGACTGAAAAAAAAAACTGAAAAGGGTTTTTTAATGATCAAGCCCAAAGCATCTTAAAACTACTGAGATCGTCAGATGTAATTTTTTACGCTGATTTCCAACCTGACCATGAGCTCGAGAATTGCAGCGAAGGTCTGTGAAAAAAGTAACGGCGGCTCAGAGCTGAAAAAAATCCAGCTTTTCTTCTCGGAGAAAAAAAAAATTCAAATTTGTGAATTCACAACTTTTTCTACTCACTTCCTCGGTTCTTGGGCCTCGGAAATTCGAAATTGGAGAAAAAAAAACGTCATCTACCGCCCGTAGTCTCATTCAAAAGGCACACTCTAATGCCAAGCGATTTCCTAATTTTGAAACGAAGGAGCAATACTTTTTTGTTACAAATAAAGTCCAAAGGTCTCCTATTCGTCATCCATAGTCTCTAGCAGCTTCTAGAACTTTAAAAAATCATTCTGATAATGAATATATTTTTTTAGGTGAATACTTCCGAAGGAGCGCAAAATGGAGCCAGATGGGGCCGACAGGCGGAAGCCTCGTCTCAGGCCGAGGAGGCTTCCGTCCTGGATTCTTCAGCAGAAACTGGCACGCCGCTCTAGCTGAACCTAACTTTGTCAAGGTGATTTTTGAGATCGAAAAATTATATTCTTCGAGTTTTGGGAAGTTCAATACACTTCATTAGGTTGGGAAAAATTACTGAAAATAAATCTACACCCCCTTCTCAAATCGTGTAAAAAACACCTTCAAAGCTATGAATGAACTACAGTTTCGAAATCAGTCCTCACTGGCTCTTATTTTCGAGACCTCCCAAAAAAAAGTTCGTTTGAGCGCATCTGGTCGCCTATTTCGTTCAAAAACCCTTGATTAGTTTGCAGTGAAATGCGATACAAATCCGCTCGCTTGCGTACTTGCAAAAAACACGAAAAAATGGAGGAAAAGGATGGAGTTTCTTTAATGCTATTGCGTCATGAAATCTCGTGATTTTTCTGTAGAAATCTACTGCGTTCATAAAAGCTGATTGGGGTTTTCAGAGGGGCATGGGGTAAATTTATGAAAAGGTCCTGAAGCGAAAAACCGTTTTCTGTGTTATTTTGATCAATAATAACTTCTTTTCTTAAAAAACGTCAGTAAAATTTTTTGAACATGTCCTAAACTTATAATTTGCTTGTAGAAGCTTGAAAGTTTTTTTAAAAGTTCACAAAAGCCTTCCAGAAAAAATAGGCCATTTTTTGAAGTCAAGCTTCTTGAAAAAAAGGTGTTAAGAGAGAACAGTAATCGAATAAATTACTGAAAAAACATGCAAAACATATAAAAATTGCAGAGATCGTCGGTTTTCGACTACTACAAGTGACCCGAAATCCGCGGCAAACGACAATTTTTCAAACTAACCGCATAAATCTTATTATATATTGTATGAAAGATGGGACCTTCTTTTTGTGCGGGAAATTCACTTTTTATTTTTTTTATCCCGCTGATTTTTTGTTGTGAAACTCAGTTAGAGAGGATCATTTTCTTGTGTTCGTCGCGTTATGCTCATCAAAGCGATAAACGTCCTTCAGTTGTGAATTCTTCCAAAAGCAAAAAAATCAAGAGTAAAAAAAGAGTTTTTATTTTGTCACCAAATATATACTTTGTGTAAAACGGAATCACAGTGAAGTAAGTAACGAATTTCGAGAAAAGGAAAATATAAATTTCATCACATGGCGCATTTTGATATGTGAGTTATGATTGAATTTCACACTACATATGTTGCTTGAACTTATTGAAAGCTGCTTCAAAACTAACCAAGTGTAGTAGTCAATTATGATTTCCAGGTTGAATTCGAATAGATGATAAAATCTGAGACAGTATTTATACAGTTGCTTGCGTAATTTGGAATGTTGTTTCAACCGTCATATTTGTTTATGAAGCGACGGTCGCTGCAAAATCGGAGTATTAGAAAAAAATACATCCAAAAATGCTGAAGAAGTCTGAGGGTTCTGAGGTATTTTTTTAATGGGTATTTTTGAGCTTTTCAATGTTCAAAAAAGGAGTATCAAGATCATTACGATTGAAAAGTACACATTCCTTTATAAAATGAATTTCAAGTCTGTTTCTTTTCCGAAAAAGGTCATAATATTTTCGAAGATTTTCTTTTTTTCCTCTGATTTTTCATCAAAAAGTGCTCTCAAGTGTGATTGGAATCTATTTTGTACATTAAAATGATTCCCTTGCAGGTCGAATAAAAAAGTTTGGCCTGAAAATTAGTCAAAAAAACAAATCATCAATTTCTGTACCGCCAGTATTTGATTTTTTTGACAATTTCAAGTATACTTCTGAGGGAAAAAAAGGTTTTTGAACTAAAAAAACTTTAGACATATCAAAAACCAAAGACTCTAAGATTTGATCGCTTTTTCCAGCATGCCCCAAAACGAGGGAGATATCGAGAAATGGTTTTTTTTTTCCAAGTTTAAAGTTAAATTCTTTTCGGAACCAGCTTTTCGAGTCTTGTGTTCTTGTTATTCACTTGCATTGAACGAAAAAAGAAGCTTACTGGGGTCAATAGAATTATCGGAAGAAGCCGATGATCCAGGAAGAAAGAAGGCCGAAGAGGACGGCGATGACGACGCGAACCAGGATGGGCGACCACGAGGAATTCAGCTTCCGGATCACCTCTTCTACCTGGTTTCAGCTTTTCAACTCGTCCATCAATTAAGTATCACCTGGATCAATAATTCGTCCCGCGTTCCATTGTTGTCAATGAGGATCTTGGCCCGCTTTTTTTCTTCTCCTCTGAACGCTCGATGAATGAAAAAGAAGAAAAACTTTTCCAGCAGTTCAAATAAAATACTATTTTTCTTTTAAAATAAACTTTATTATCTGCAATTTTCAGAAAATTCCCGAAGATTCGTACTGTGCAGAAAAATCTTATTACAGTGAGTTTTTAATTCACTGAATTTGACTTCTACTCTCGGTTTGAGTGATATTTAATAATTATGATACTTTTTGAGGAGCGGCGCACCGTAGGGCAACAGGTTGTCTGCCTGTCTAAGGTAAAAAGGGTCACAAGTTCTATCCCCGCAGCGAAACCACTGACTTTATCTTTACCGTTATCCACGATCAGAAAGAAAAAATAAATAAATAAACAAACCGATGCTCATTTGAGCTGCGATTCGAGTCAGGGCATCTTCTCGCGAGAATCCGTCCCGAGTCATCATTCTTTTCAGTTCGATTTCTTCTTCGCTGCAAGAAGAGACTTCTCCAAATCTCCGCGACTATGGGATTTTAGAGTGTCTGCGTCTCTCTGTTCCCTCTTCAGGGACGCCGGAGAAACAGGAAAATAGTACTTAAAGACGAGAGGGCGCCGAGAAATCCCGCCCTTTTGAGTTACGGAAAACGAACCATACTCAAGGATGATTGAAAAATAAAAAAAAGGTTTCTTAGAAAAATAAGGAGTAAATGAAAAAAACCAAATAAAATACTGAGCAGCTTGGGAGTTAGTTGAAAGTCTTTCTAATCCAAAAACTTTTTTTATGATTATTTTTTTAATAGGAGATAAACCAACCACCAAACAACAATAGTCGTGCGGATCCATTTGTCGTATCCAACTTCGAAAAGAAGAGGTGTGTCGAAGACGATGTACCTTTAAATACACTTTGTGAGTCATATTTCTGTTTTTAAATAAGGACTTGAAGGAAAAGATCTGAATTATTGAATTTGAAGTTTTTCCGACCATTTCAGACCCTACAGGAAAAAGAAGAAAGATCATTTTACACATTTTCATATGTCTCAGGCCTCCCTTTCTTTTCTTACAACATAACCCAACCTGGTGCCAGTGAACAGGTGATAAAGAAGCTGTTTGAGCATCTCGTAGCGGATCGAGGGATGCGTGATCGCGTTCAACTTCTTCCGCATCTCCAAGTCGGTGAAGACCGCCTTTCCGAGCTTCTCCCTGCGCAAAACGCCGCCGCTGGCATCGTCGAAGAATTCCTCGCCAAAGGCCGCCCGCAGCTTGACATACGTTGGATGACCAGGTTGTACGACTGGAAATTAAAACATGAGAAAGCCGAACTTTTTTAAGGTTCCTTTAGAGAGAAAATATTGTATCTTCTCTTTTTTGATAAGAGACAGTTTTTTTTAATTGTCTTGATATGGTCTGTTTATATTTTGAATGTCAAGTACAATGACGTCATTTGAAAACGCTCTGTGTATGGCTCGCTCTCTGATTGGTTTATCAGGAAATTAGGGGCGGAGCTTGAGCTAAGAATTTCACCCTCAAAATCGAAACAGACTGTAGTCCAAAATAAAAATGGATTTCGCGAGTCTGTCATGAAATCGCTCATTTTAAACCCGAACTCCAAACATTTTTTTGTTTCATGAATCTTATATTAGTTTGAAACTTCTTTCTTTTGAGCTTTATGTTTAATACCTTTGAAAAGGTGCTTTGAATTCAGAAAATCAATAAAGTTTCCAGTTTTTTTGAGAACCGTAAGGGCTTAGGAGTACCTGAAATCATAGGAATCCGTTTAAAACATATTTTTTCCTTTTTTAAAACAAAAACTTGATATCGGAATTTGAATTTTTAGCTGAAACTCAAACTTTTGGATGAAAACTTGGGGGTAAAAGTAAGTTCAAAAAATTCCTCACAGAGATGACTGTTTCTCGAGAATCTAAAAATCTCAATTCAAACTGAAATTCGGTTATGCAAGTGTGAAAAATAACCTTGTCGAGCCACCAAATCGGCGTCAATGACCGGAATGCCGTTTTGCCGGAAAACAGCGCTTACCGTACTTTTTCCGGTTGCCACGCCGCCGCTCAGACCGACCACCAACATTCCTGTTGAGAACCTTTTTTTCGATTTTTGCACCTTGAAATTTCGACAAAAATCACAGCGATACATCCGCTATCACTTCAAAATTTCAAAACTCGGTTTCAAAAAGATTTATGAACAAGTATTATCACAAAGGCACGACTTCAAGAAACTAATTATAGACATGAAAAAACAATCAAAATGTAGTTTGAATTATATTCCTATTACGAAGAAGTCCAGGTCGGCTTGCGCTTCTCCGCAAACGCGCTCATGCCCTCCTGAAAATTTCAAAATGATCAGAAGGACTGAGAAAGTGGAAAAAGAACCTTTCGGTCTTTGGTGGCAAAAGTGGCGTGGAAGAGGCGTCGTTCGAGATGGACGCCTTCAGCCAAAGTCGTCTCGTAGGCTTTGTTGACGGCTTCTTTCGCGAGTTGCACGATCAGCGGCGATTGCTCGGCGATCTTCTCTCCGAGCTTGACGGCCTCACCAACAAGCTAAAATTAGAGAAAATCAAAAAATCAAGTCTCCGAATTGGCCGAAAGAACTGAAAAAGCAAGGCTCTTGGTTTGCTAATTTTCCTAAGGGGCAGGTGCTTTTTTTATACTTTGGAATCCTCTGAACTTTTTTTCAAATACTCGGTGAGCTGTTCAGAGAGAGTCAGTGAAAAAATTCACTGAAAAGAAAAAAAGCGAGTCGAAGAGAGGCCAGAGAAAAAGAGACCTCTACTTCTCTGGCGTCTCTTCAATTCAGGGGTTTCTTCCTCGTGTTATATTTTATTTTTTCGAATAATTTCATTGATTCAGATTTAACCCACCTTGTCAGCTGGGAAGACTTTGCTGACGAGACCGGCATCCTTGGCTTCTTGGGCGGAGACTTTGTTTCCAGTCAGGACCAACTCCATCGCCAACGACTTTCCGGTGTACCGAGGCCAGCGCTGAGTGCCTCCTTCAATTTATTTTATGGAAGGAATCATGGTCAGAAAGTTATAACAGTCAGTTTTTCCCCAATGAGAACATTTTGTAGACTTTTTAGGTTTTTTTTTTTGAAAGTTTTTCAAGTTTATTTGGCTTTGAAGATCGATTTCTTTCACTTCAAATAGACTTTTATGCTTCAAACTTGGATTATCAAGAAAGAGCTCATGCTCAGAAAGCTCAAACAGTTGGTTTTACCACGATGGGAGAATTTTTCAGAGACTTATCGTTTCCCAATAACTTTTGGCTTCAGACTTGAAAATCTAATTCTAGCATCTCAAGCTTCAAACTCAAACTCATAGGACTCATACTCAGAAAGCTTAGATCACACTAGTTGATACCTGCGCCAGGGATAGTGCCGATGTTGATCTCCGGCTGTCCGAACTGAGCCTTGTCGCCGGCGTAGATGATGTCGCACATCATGGCGAGTTCGTTGCCTCCGCCGAGGGCGAACCCGTTGACGGCGGCGATGACTGGCTTGCGGACGTCGCTGACGGCCGTCCAGTCACCCAAGAAGTTGTTGCCGAGGGTTTCGGAGAACTCGCGGTTCACCTACAAGCCCCATGTGGAGAAAATTTCCAAAAAGAAAGGCTTGATAAAAGGGAAAACTTTCTTATGAAGTTCATGCTTGAAAGAAAGCCTAAAGTAATGAAAAAATTAGGACAACAAAAAGAAGCAAAGCTACTCAAAAATGCTTATGTGGTAGAAACGGCTCTTATCTAGAAATTTTGAACGTTTTTGACAGAGTTGGCTCAATTCGTTAAAAATGGAAAAGCTTTATTGGGATGCTCAATTACGTCTGACAATTCTCACCATCTCCTTGATGTCGGCGCCGGCGGCGAAGGCTCGTTCGTTGCCCGTAATGACGATGGCGCCGATCTTCTTGTCGTCGTCGAGCGACTTCAGAGCCGTCGCCAGCTCCGACATCAACTGGTTGCAGAGCGCATTCAACGCTGCAAATCGATAGAAAGCAGGTGGATGTTCCAGGTATCAGCCGGCGTGTTATGTCTGTTCCCTTGATAATTACTCGTATATGCCTCTTTCAAAAGAAAATTTGAGTTACGCGCCATGGTAACGAGGAAGAAAAATGTCATGGAGATATTGTTCGTCTATGCAAGACAAGACTTCTTTCCAAATAAAAATAGGCCGCTAAAAATGAGTTTGACTGAAAAAAAAGTACTTGACGTGTTCTTTTCTAAATTTAGGGCTAGTCAGTTAAAATCAGAAAAAAGTCAAAAATTATTGAAAAAAGAGCTACTATAAAAAAGAAAAGTTTACCAGGACTCCTGCTTCTTATTTTGTGAAGAGAGAAAAGTAATGAGGTCTGAAAAAGCTGTTCGCTGCTATTTTTGAAGGAAAGTTCAAGAAAATTTTTCCTAGTCTCTTTCGAGATTTTTCAGAATGAATGAATGAATTTAAAATGAAAAAAATTATGTTTGAAACTTTCGAAAAAGATGCTTGAATTTTTTTGACTATTTTTTTAGATTTTTCTTTTTGAATGCCTTGTAGATTTTTAATGAATCATATACGTTATCAAAGATTAAAAAAAATCTCTCGAAACACAGGAAGAGCTTTTCTTTTATGCCTATGTAAAACTTCACCGCAAATCTATGCGAAAAATAAAAACTATAGTCTCATATTTAGACAAAAATAAGTAGAAGATTTAGAAAAATAACTTGCTGAAAATCATAAATTATACCCCTGGCCTACCTTTGGGCCTGTTGAGAGTGACGAGAGCGACGTTCTTCTTCTCGCCGACGTGTTCCACCTTGATCATCTCCGGCGCGGTTGACAGGGCGGCGACCTGCTTGGAAGCGGCCAGCTGGACGTTTCGAGCCAAAAGTGAAGAGAAACGCAACATCTCAAAAAAAAATTGGTAATAAGAAAAAATCGGAGGTTGGTTAAAGATAAATTCTCGGTTTCAACAGAGTAAAAACGAAAAAAAAAGTTCAAGCTAGAGATAAATTTAAAACTCATCTTTATTTCATTCATAACTGATTTGTAACAAAATAACGGTGCGTTCGAAAGGATTTTGCAAAAACAAACCAAGTTATCACTAGAGCACACTTAACACACCTTGATTGAACTCTTTAGTTCAGATATTTGAATCTGCGAATCTCTTCGAAAACGCCAACAACAACGGAGGCGATAAAACTTAAAAAGCAACACAAAAAAATTCTTCTAAGGACTTCATTTACAGGACCTAAACAAGAAACTGTTGAAAAAAAACCCCGATGAAAGAAAAACGAAAAAAAGTATACTTTCAGATGGACAAAATATCAAAAAAGTGAAGAATCTGAAAAAAGACTAACCATTTGAAAAATGAACCATAAAAATCACATCATATCAAATAAACCCCTAAAAAGTTATTGCTGAGATTCATTCAAAGATGACGGGTTGACCTGGCGCATGGTAATATTGACGCGACAGTTGTTAAGATAGTCTTCGACGAGCGGATCGGTCGCGCAGACGAACGACTGCTTCTGCGACGCGACGCCGACGCAGGCGACTGCGTGGTAGACGAGTCGCTGCTCGCCGTGCATCACGAGCACGTCGCCGTTGCGAAGCCAGAGCGGCAATGGCGGGTCCGAGAGTCGTCGACCTCCAGTAAGATAGACTGCAGCTTGACCAAGCGACAGAGAAACCAGGGGAGCTTTTGATCTCTCCGACCTGAGATTAGTTTTCTTATGGTACAGGAGGAAATTTTTCTCTGAATTATAAATACCAGCCTTCTGGATGGTTAAATTAATGATATTCATGAAAAGCTGTAAATCATCAAGGTCCAAGCTTGACTTTTGGGTAGAAGAAGGAAACCAAAAAAATGTTGGAAACAAAAAAATAAAAAGAAAAAAACTATGAACTTTATCAACTTTTTTTGATTATAAAAATTTTTTTGTTGCGCCTAGGGGTTATTCTAGTTGAAAGCTACACGGATATTTGAAAATATTTCAGTTGCATCAAATGAGGCTTGTCCCAATTCCAAAAGAAGCTTTAACTTCCAGCAATCATACCCAATAAACAAAGCTTCCCAGTTTCCTTGTAGAAATTCCGAGAAAGATGGTTGGTAAACCTATTTACAACTTTATATTCACAAATTTTCAATCCGCTTCTTTTAAAATCTTCTTGGAAACGTATGCAGTGAAATAATAAGATGATATCCTATTGAGAATATCTCTAAACGTGGTTTCTCCACTAATTGCATCCAGATAACGAAAAATATTTGATAAGATCTCAAATTAATTGGCTGACTAACCGATATTCCGATTACCAGGCGTTCTCATGCAAGAAAACAAATACCGAAACGTTCAGTGAAAAACAGACTCCACTTCCATTTTCCCTCCATTTCAAAGAACCTTCTAGTCGTCCCATAATTCTATAAAAGAGGCTCTAAACGGCTTGCTGGAATTTAATAAAAAAGTTGATTGGATCGGTTTGACTATAACTTTATTTACGTAGCCTCAAGTTCTATATTTTTTTCGCATATTACCCTTTTTATTGCGAATAATTTCATTCTCTTGTTTTTATTTTGAGTTCAAAAAAAAAAAAAGATTTTAACGATCTCGTAAGAAAAATGAGAACAAGCTTTTGGAAGGTATTTATGAAGAGCATTTGAAATTCCTAGGATATTCCAAGAAAGGACGAATCTGTTATCCTTTCACCATGTAAATGAATGCAGACACAGCTTTGATTGCTCATTTTTCCCTTTTTGTCACTGAGAACTGCCAAAAGCGCTGCGGTTGCGAAGCGGTCAATCATTTCTTCAGAGCTAGAAATCTGATAGCACAAGTTAAAAGTCGCTCATGGTCGGGCACAGCTTGAGTTTAGATACAATTCGGGACTTCCCAAACGCAGCGCAACCGCGACGCTTTGATCCATTTCAATTCATGAAAAATCTGATATTCCGACCTATCTACATGAGGCGAGAGCGTAGACTTGGGAGGATAATAGTTGATAATTGCAGCGTCCGGCTCAATTTTACCCAGGCCCAAACTGCGGCAGACAACCTAAAAAGAGCAATTTCGACGTAAGAAGCTTCGTTATTATTGAAACACTGCAAATTTTAATTGAGTTAGGATTCTTCCAAGTTCATCTTTCTTCCTTGTTTTTGGACGTTTTTGAAAAGTTGAGTTCCTGGCTTGAGGAATTCAACTTACTCAAGCCCCATTTTTATCTGTTTCTTTTATTCTTCGTCCGTATACCTCATGCGTCACGGCATGAAACATTCTGACCTGTCTGCGCTCTCTTGATCTCTCAGTAGCGTTTTAGTAAAGGTGAGAGAAAAGAGAGCTCAGGCGAGCTAGAAATATCGAAGCCGTGGCGAATGATGTTTCAGCCATGAGAATATCTTGAAAAGTTCTTGTTTCTAAGCTAAAAAATCTATTTTTATCCCTTGATCTTTTCAAACTCTAGAGCAAAGTCTACACTATCACGAGGTACGAATACGAAAGAGTCATAATTGATAAGTTCCAATTAACGAACAAAGAGGTTTCGAGCTTCACTACAACGTTCTCTGATTGATTAATTAGCTAATCTACCACAAGACCTGTGAGAGAAGTCGAAGTTCACGAGGCAAAGGCCGCCCAGTCGGCGGATATTCCTTGGTTACCCAGTCGTACTCCACTCCAAGCGTCGTCCATCGCAAAGTCTTACCGGCAGTCGCCAGAACGTCACTGCAACTCTTCTCTATGGTATGCGACATTTGAACAGTCTAATCACCGCTAGCTTGACAATCATGGTCATTATACTTTGCGGTCGCGGACTTCCTGAAACTAGGCCAGAAAACTCCCTGACTCACCAGATAAAGATCAAGAAAGTCTAAATCTGGACAACTTACCACTTTTTGATAAGGAAAATCTTAAAGGCAACAAAAACCATAATGATACGTCTGAACAGGCTATTTTGAAGCTTTTTGTATTCTCATCTTTGAATAACCAGGAAGTTGGGTAGGTTAAGACTTTCAGGGGTTGTCTCCGGTGAATCAAGAAATATTATGACCGATTTTCAGAAAACTTCTGACCCAAGGTCAAAAAAACTTCTTTGTGAGAAATTTTTTTTTCGCTCTTTTCGAAAAAAAAACCATGGCAAGATTGGGATAGATCTAGCCGCTGAGAGGTTTCTCTGATACTAAAGAGCAAAAAAAAAAGAATCGGATTTGGGAAAATTTTGAAAATCTTCTGAAAATAGAAACTTCTCAGAAGGTCGCTGAAAGTTCCACTTCACTAGTAGTCACTCAAGCGGCAAAAATAGCCATCTTTGAGGAATGTCTGATTTGATTTACTTGGAAGTAATTCCAAAAAAATCGAGGTCTAGTGTTCGATTTACTCTTGAAAAGTGCAAAAAATTACCTAGCTGGACTGGTACCATGAGCCGTGAGGTTAGTAGTGTTCGGAGGCTCAGCGAACTTGAAAGTGTTGCCAAGCCACCTGGGAGATTCTTCCGCTCTGAATATTTCTACTTAAAAATGAAAGACAAATAAAAAGAAAAAAAAGGGTCAGCCTCTGTATGCTATCTATTGATTGATCGCGTGCAAACTCCGACTGAAATCGGAAGTGCACTCCGTTAGCTATTTTGGTGGATACGCCGATTGACTAATGGAATTTGGCTGAACACTTTTTCTAATAAATTAGAACATTTTGAGAATTTTTGAAATTCAGACTAAAAAACGACACTTCTTCATATAGTCTGTGTGCCACGACTTGAAATTTCACCGAACGACATTCCGCTGTTCCGCTGCGTGCGTTCGCGAAGCGTCTATCGAATCTAGGTCACGCTTTGAATTGATTATTATTGATGTGGGAGCCCATGAAAGTAGAGTACCTCAATAAAAGAAGAAAAAAAAATTAAAAGCGCGACCAAGGTTCGCAAAGGCGCGCAGCGGCACAGCGG
This sequence comes from Caenorhabditis auriculariae, assembly GCA_904845305.1. NCBI lineage: Eukaryota > Metazoa > Nematoda > Chromadorea > Rhabditida > Rhabditidae > Caenorhabditis > Caenorhabditis auriculariae. The sequence continues at coordinate 415,973 of CAJGYM010000036.1, forward strand.
AATGTCGTTTGGTGAAATTCCAAGTCGTGGTACACAGACTATATCTTACAGGCGCGAAGCTTTTACAAAGCGCAGAAAATGAACTTGCAAGCTAAACACTGGTTAACTGATAAGTAATATTGTTATCTTCGTAAATACTAGTCTCAGAAAATTTCGAACGAACTTATATGCAAAATTGACATCTCTATTCTTATTCCAAGCTCTCAATTCAAATTACAAGTTAGAAACTCAGAAATCCCCAGTTCGGGTTGGAGTAGCTTGGAATGAACCCGGCGATACAAATATAACATCTTTTTTGGGTTTTTTTTTTCTTTTGATGTAATTTACTCGTGAATCTTAGGGTCAACTGGAAATGATAGTGTTATAAATTATTACTTCTTTCAAAAAAATAAGATAAAAATTAGCTTTTTCCTCATCTATACCAAAGCTTACTCACATGATCATTTTTTTTTAGGAAAGTCAGGAGATAATTTTTACATCATTAAAGAAGTTTTCAAACAGCCTCTTCCCGAACTATTCCATTCTTTTGACACCTAAAAAGTGAAACAACGTTTTCGGCTGGCTCTCATTCAAAACAGAAACAAGTTAGGCTTTTTTTTCTTCTGATTATCAACTTATCAAGATGCTTTGAACGAACTGCAAGCTTTATAGAAAATACATCTTCAGAAAAATCAAATGAAACTCCGTATTTTTGCTACCTATTTTTGAAACTTTTCGAACCAAGCTTGGCCATAAATGTAGTAGATTTTCAGGAAAATCCATAAGAATTTCGAAATGTTTTGAGCTTTACTCCGTTCGCTCACCGCCTAGAGTTGCAAAATCAGAAAAACTTGCGTGACATAGTTTATCCGCCGACTTGTCAGCTTCCTCTATTTTTTTTCGGAATGTTCTCTTATTTCAAATCTTAATGTCCTCTTTGTGTCCTCGCCCATAAAAAATTCTTCCGATTCTCGGAATACACAAAATGCAGAGGTCTTTTTTGTCCGCCCGACTAGTACATTATTGCATCTTTCTCGATACAATCGTCTCGAGAGAAATAGGCGAAAAAAGAAACTGCCGAATACATTTTCACATCTCCGTTTCTCACAAGTCGCGGAGGACATCTACTCCGACTTTTCTCCTATTTTCGCGTCCCTCAAATACCTTAGGATGTCGGGCAAAATGTAGAGTCCAGGCCGGTCTGAAAACTCGCAGAGCCGCCATTCATCGATTGGTCGAAGACCTGTCAATTAAAAGTAATATGAATTAAAGGAACATAGGCGATTCCCAACCTAATTCGTTACATATCCGTATGTCTTCGTCATCGAATGAATAAGTTTCTCGGACGAGTCTCGACCGAAGACCGACCTTTTCATTTGGCTCTCTCACTTCTGAAGCCTCAATTAACTGATTATCTCATAATCCATTCGTTGTTGACTTGGAAAGAAATTAACACAGGGAAGTATGACGAGGAAAGTGCAATCAGACAAGTTTTCCTCATTAATTGAGACTCAAATAAGAATGTTTCTCAGAATGATTACACCTGAGCCAAGTTTCAGCAAATTCTCAAAATTTGTAGATTTAGACTTCCCTTTCCAACTTTATTTTTGCATTAACTCTTATTGAATTCCGTTCCAAGGCAGCAGTAAAAGAACACATATCTAAAAACCTATGACGTTTCGGAAATCCGGTGGAGGAACGCGTTTTTTATACTTTTTGAAGATGGGTCTGAATGCATTTTCTTCCGTGTCGGAGTTCAAATCCGCCTCCGTCGAGTAGGCGTCCAAGTTCTGAATAAATCAAATACAATTTTTTTTTCTTTAACTCATTTATAAAATCTTCGATAATTTTTTTCAACACAATAAAGGTCGAGGCAAAAAGGCCCCAAAGTATAAAAGGTACTATTTTGAGCTTTCCGTGGAAAAAATTTTTTATACAACGACTTTTTTGTCTGCACAAGTAGCAGCAAAGTATCAAAACTCAGCAAAGATTGCTTTTTCCACTTTTTTTTGATCGCCCATTAGACTAAATTTCTATTTTGAGGCATGTTCCAAAGGAACGAGTTTTGAAACTTGAAGCATCAAACGAGTTAAAAAAGATACACCTTTTTTAAAATTTCCACGTTTGCTTAACACTACCAAATTGAAGTTTTCGTAATTTTGAACAAATTTTTTTGAAGTTTTTCAAAGTTCTCATTCTACTCTTGCATGTCATTGTGTATTGTAAAAAAATTTTCTTATATAAAAACTGTAAATTTTTTTCACAAAAATTAAAAAAAAACCTGTTTAGACAGTTATACCGTGTTCAAAAGATCAAAAGAAAATTTGATCTTCAAGAAAGAAAGCTAACTTTAATTTGCACTTGAGAGTTTTTCAAAACTTGCTAGAATAATCCTTGATGTTGCAGATAAAGATCCTGTTATTCTCAACTTTCGAAACTTCTTTTATTATAAAAAAGAAGGCCTGTTTCGCCAGCTTTTAAGAATTTTCCTCAAATATGAAACCAAATATTTTTCCTGATTTTCTTCGGCTTTGAAGTGTCCAAACCAAAAAAAAAATAATTTGTGGTGATTATGATCTTCAGGAGCATCATCTGGGTTATCAAGAAGTGTCTGAGTCAATTCCAAAAAGTTTTCCAAGCGCAAAATACAATTATTCCTTTGGTATTTATTTGAAAACTTCCTGCGAAGTCTATGGTATTCTCCAGACACCATATGTTATCTTGCAGAACCCTCGAAAATACGAGTCATCACGGTTATACTAAGTACCCCATGGGATACGTTCAAATTGTTCTACGTCAACGCGAAATTGCCTGTAGCAAATAAGGATATTTTTTCAGGCTTTGAACTCTCCCGTTTTTTCTAATTAAACTAAGTCAACTTTGAAACGAAAGGTTAGTGAGCTGAATGCTAAACACTTCACAAAGTCTTGAAGAGTTCCAGCTGTCTCGTGCCATTTTCATTGCGTCCCGAAAAAAGCATTAGCATTCGCGCCAAAGAAATTCATTTACATGTCTACGGCTTGCAGCGAAAAAATTGTTAAAAACAAAAAAATAAAGAGCATGGAGGTGTTCAAAATGTGTTCCTCGTCTTTTTTTTTTTCATTTTCATCTGTTTCAAAATCCTTGTTGTACTTCTTAGAAGTCCCTAACTAGTGCATAACCTGAAAAAACTGGAAAAAAAACTGTTCTTCTCCTATATTTTTTTTCGAGTTTATCTAATCCATATGGTCATTTGAACACTCATCAAAGTATTTTCCAACAAAACTGTAACACTTGGGAATGATACAGTTCGATTTCTCCCTGAATCCTAACTCTATCAATCCGGAAAACATCCTCATGGGTAGACCAAGGCATTTTCTATTTTCGCCAGTATCATTTTTCAGTCTAATAAATTTTTAATGACGTCATCATATTTCAAAGCTGATCGACTAAGCATTCATAAAAACAATTAGGCTTTTTTGAAAATTTTTGATTCGTTGCAGCAATCGAACCGTGAAGTATAAAATTTAAAGCTCTATGAAATTTAGTGTGATAATTTCTCTCAAGTTGTTTATTGTGAAAATTCCTTTTTGACAGGAAAAAGTCAACTATTCGAAATTTTAAAAATTCTCTTAAACTTGGTCAGAAGATTCATTCATGCATTAGATGGCAAGCTAGGAAGTCGCAGCTTACAGAAATTTTTCCTTTTTTTGAGAACATATGCCTCAGAGATGCTCTTTGTATCGCCTAGAGTATTCGAAAAAAAGTCCATTCTCAAAAAAATTGATGAGTTTTAAGATTTTAGAATATTCTTTATTATATAAAGAATCTTTCAAAAAAAACTTCCAGATAGTTCCAAAATGCTTTGGTGACCTTCCGCCTTAGTTCAAGGAAGTTCCATTTTTAAGAAAAGAGAAATCAAAACCGCCTCAAAATGGCGCCACTTCCTGGAACTCGGTCGCTGTCTTCCCGAAAACTAGGGAGTTTCAGGAGCATCAAAAATTTCCCAGCCATTTTCCAGAACTCCAAAATTTCGAGTATGAGGGGTGTCTGTTGTTAATGAGGCTTATAACTAATCCTTTTAAGTAATTCATTTTCTGAACCACTTCCCATTTCGAAAAGACAAGGGCTAGCAAAATAAGGACAACTCGGATTTTAAATTTTTCTCGTTGATTTCGAATCTTGTAACTAGTTTTTTTCTGTAAATATTATTTGTCATCCATTTATTTTTGAAAAGATTTTAACCGCCGTGAGGGAGTATAATTTATGACAACCGGAGATCAACAAAAAAGTTATTAGATTGACCGGCGAATAACTTTTAGAAAACTACTTGTTTTCAATTATATTTCCTCAGTGTCAGAGAACCGCTTCTAATCTAATTTCATACCTCAGTTCCTCGACCGGAATATTGAATATCCGAAGAAGAAAGACTATTGTCTCGCTTCTTTGGCGGCGCGCTCATCGTGTATTTTCTTATATTTTTGCAGAAGTTCGAATTTTCCTTTGTCAAGCTCCGTTTCGTAGTTCTGAAAAATTTTTTTCTTTGAACTGGTATCCACATCTCTTTTAATCCAGAAAACCCACAGATTTCATCTTAAAGGTTGCAAGAAAAGTTCAATATATCACCATCTTTTTTTAAATTGCTTCAGGTCATAAGATTTTTTTTTTTAGATCAAAAAAACTTTCTAAACCCTTGTTTCAAGAATAGAGCGAAAAAACAACTTTTTTTTCACATCTAATGGAAAAGTTTTCCCTCTTGAACAAAAAAAAATCTATTTTTTTCGGGACCGATTCCTGTTCAAAATAACATTTTTTTACTTGTTTCTTTCTGTTCTTCCTACTTTCAAGAAGGGTTTCTTTTTGAACCAAGTCTATATATTTGAATGTAAAAATATATCCTGTTGAAAACATTTTCAACTTGGAATTTGACTTTTTATTAGCTAAACTTCTTCAGAAGCTTCTTTAAGTCTGATTTTACGCTTGAATTACTATCACAGAAATAAAAAACTTTGATAGATTGCTTTTCTAGTGAGTCAGGCTCAAAAAAATTTCGAACTAACTGGTAAGAGTATAATTTTTTTGAAATTGAGACTGAATTACTACAATTCAGAGTTTATCAGCTTAAAGTTGGAAGCTCTTGAACTGATATTCTGAAAGTTATTGTATTACTTTAAAAAGCCTGATTTTCTTAAATGTACTCTGTTCAACACTTCCGACCATTTAATCTCGATATTACGTGAAAACCTAATTTCTTCCTTTTTAGCGGAGAAGCTAAATTACATAAAACGAGGCATTTGGTGGGGATGATTCCGGCAATATTCGATTTATTTTTTTGTGTATTTCTTCTTATTTCCGCATAGACCTGTACTGACAAAGCCAATTCTACTCGTGCCTCGAACAGAAAAACATACAATTTTGCGATTTCCCTCACTTCCTAGCCGTTGTTTTCGTTCTTATTCTCGAGAAGAACTTTTTCAGAAGGATTCTACTTAGCATCTACGTAAAAAAAAGATTAGATTCTTTCTAAGAAACCAAGTAATTTCGGTGAAAAAAAAATCGTCCAACTTTTTTTTTCTACAGGGTGGGAAAAAAGTGAGACATCTAAAGTCATTTTTTGGATATCAACGTTCTTCGAGTTATCTCAATGAGACTTGCTGATACTTGTTCGTCAACTCTATTTGTCCTAATTTGATTTTTTTTTTTGGCTTGGCTTTATTCCAATCATTTTTTGTCAATACTCTGACCTCTGACTCTTCATAAAATAAAGGATTTCGATTTTCGGCGAAATTCTCCAAAAACTTCGATTAAATAAACTCCTCCTTGGATGAGATCGGGAAATATGTGTAATATTTTTATTTTGTATCAGCAGACTTTCATAAAAACTCAAAGCCAACATAGGAAGGTCCAGCAAGGAACTCATGTACTTCCTTTTGTTCCAAATCCCTAGATTTGTTACACTCTTACGTTTTCTTATAAATTCTCACTGACTTTGATCGTCTCTACAAATTTGAGAGTCTTTTTTTGAACTTATACTTCTAAAAACTCTCTGCGGAGACCTGCATAGGCTTCCAAAAGTACTCGATAGCATTGGCGCCGACGACGACGCCGACCACAAGAACGATAGATTTTTTCAAGGCCTCTTCTATGGGCAGACGGTAGGGCCACCAGCTAGGATTCGAAGACATCCAAATCGTCCTCAGATCTTCTCAGAGAAGATTCGCGTCGAACCTCTGCAAAAAAAATCATCAACAGTTTTTTTCTACAAATTTAGATGAAAATCTATCACTCAAAAGATGTGTGAAAAAAAAAACTTTTTATTGGATAATCTCGTGATATTTTGTTTGAGATTTCTTTCCCGACTTAGCTGGGACAAAAAGTACTACAGGGACGTTTCTAATTTTTTTCTTATTTTTTTGAAAAAAATTATTTGTTAACTGTTAGAGCCCCAGAACCATTATTTGAACCCTTCCTTCTTTTTGTTAACGTTTAATCCATTCAAAAAAAAATTAAGGTCAACTCGAAATGATCTTGAAAATAAAGGAATCATTAAAAAAATAGCTAGACTAAACTCTTTCAAGATTAAGTAGCCGATCCCCTTGTTATTTTTCGAATTTTTTTCATAATATAAAATTTCCCTACGGTCATTAAATAGTTGATATTATCTGAAGGGTGAGTTCATACATCAGCTGAATCTAACCCCCGCCTTTTGCGCGCGAAAAAAAAATTTGAAAATGTACTGAGGTAGGCCGCACCCCGGGGTGGGATCCAGCCGACGTATGGGCGAGACTTTTAAAAAGTTTTCTTTACTCGATTTCCCACTTGTGATCCATAACTCACTATTTTTTTCAAAAGACAGCTTCAATAAAACATCATGGAAGCTAGAATAGCTAACAGTCATTTCCTCCAATAATTTTTTCGAAATTTCTCTCTGCTGTTTTTTGTGTAATATAATATCTTGAATGTGTCCAATTAGCTCTACTTCATCTTGCATAGCTTTCTTAGAAAGATCTTTTTTCCAGGAGCTGAAAATCTTCCACAATATGCATTATTTAACGCTGATCAACAGAACAGTGGCGCGGTTGGACGGCAGCGAAGAGTGGATCGACCGTTCTTTTTGAATTAGAAGTCATTCTAATCATATGGAGGTAAGATATGTGATTTCGATTCTTTCATTATGAAAAAAAGTCAAAAAAATATTTCAAAAAGAGTTAAGAAATTGGAGAAATTCCTTTAAAAAAATCATTTAAAAAAATTATCAGAAAAGCTCCTTTCAAAAAAAAATTTTTTTGATGCTTTTTTTCTTTATTCTAACATCTTCTTTCTAGTTATTAAGGGACTTGTCTGTCAAAATATTGTAATTAACGATAGGAAGGTCTATCAAAATAATTTTTTTCCAGACACTCAATCCTTTTTGAACTTCATATAGTATAGTTTGATGTTTTGAAAAAGGAAAATTTCAACAAAGTTGAAGAAATTCCCTTGTCCTTCTTCGAGCAGCTGTTTCACGTCTTTTGACCTTTAATTTTCGTTTTTTCAACTATTCTTGATATTGACCGTTTTGAGAGAGCAAAGACTGCAGAAAGGGAGAAAAATGGGGGTGAAACCAATGCAAAAAGAAATGAAGAAAAATTTTTTTTACACATTTTTATTCAATACTTTCTTTTTTGATAATAATAGGTTCATTCACTACATAAGGTAGAAAGAAGATGAAAAAGAAAAAGAATAACCAATAACGAGGATTAGTCCACTCTAGTCACTGACCCGGAGTTTGACAATAATTAGAGCAATTAGAAGCCTTTCCTTACAAAAAAAATAACGTTTCAGTTACATAGAATGCGGATCAATGTTCTACATGCTGTTCGCAACAGAGCAGTATCATCCCAATCTAGCCTATCTTCTCAAAAATCTTGTCTTCCAATATTTTTTCTCTATGGCCGCTCGACTCATCCAGATATTCTACCAATATCATCGTGACGAGAACAGTGAGCATTTTATTCTCCCAATTACTGTCATAGTACCGGAATTGTAGCAGATTTACGGGCTGTGTGGATATTCACAGCGGCTACAGTAGTCCGGAACTTCTTGACATTCATCGCTTTTTATTTCGCACCATTTGCGATGATCGAAAGGACCTTTGCTACGATTCACATGCATGACTATGAGAAGAACCAGAGGCGATATATTGGCTACACTATCGCTTTTCTCATGCATTCTTGGTGTTTCTTATCCGCGACGCTCTTCGTTTATGGTGAGTGATTCCAAAATTGGAAAATAATAAATAGACAACATCAAAAAAATTTTTCAATGAGTGGATCTTTTCTGACGACCACAAAGCTTTTCCTATGAGAAGTCAGAAAAGATAAAAATAAAAAATGGAAAAGTTCAAAAATTAGCAAAATTGTAGCAAGGGATTCAAAATATAAATTCATAATCATTTTCTTTGTCTTAAAGATTTAAATATTTCATCACTTCTCATAATCAGAAAAGTTTGGCTTGTCTGTGGATTCTTTTCTCTCGTTATGGTCGAGAAAATATGAAAAAAAGCTCCGATGAGAGAAACGAGAGCACAGACAAGTCAGACTGTTCCAAGTCGTGGCAAATGAAGAATGCTTAAATGCGCATTTTGAAACCTTCCTCCAAGTTTTATTTTCAACAAAAATGAAATTTAAATTTTCAGAACTGGTTCCGGTATATGCTCACATCGCTTCGTTCATAACAGCCAATATATTGGCCTTACTGGTGAGGTTATTAAAATTAATTTATTATTATCTTTTCTAAAATGGGTTTTTCTTTGATTTCAAAAAAAAAAAAAATTCTCTTAAGAGACCGAATGAAGTAATTTTAAAAAAAGTCCATGTTAACGAATTTTTTTTTACAGATATGCCTCTTAAATGGCCACTACAATCACATGCGTTTCCTGAATAATCGAACGACTCTTATGCCCAGTTACAACTACGGATACTCTCTAAGCGAGCGCTACCAAATCGCCGAAAATGTCAAAACCGCACTGGTACTTTTAATGATAACTTTTAAAAAATGCGATTTTTTTTCAGTTCTTCAAAAAAGGCATTCTGTTCATCATATTCTTCAGCATCACTTGCAGCTCTTTTATCAGCGCAGAAGCGATAGGAAATCAAGAAACGGTTGTCAACTGGTTGCACGTTGGCTTCAATTATACGGCAATATTGTAATCTCAGAATTTGGAGTTTTAAAAGAGTTCGGGATTTTTAGATACGGGGTAGGACTTCCAGCAGCAATGTATTACTACAGTGATCAATGGCAGAAGGAGCTTTTGAGGATATTTCGAAAAGTGAGTCTATTTTAATTATTCCTCCATCTTTTTTTTTTGTCTTGAGTCAACAATACTTTAGGCCGATATCTCATTCTATTAATGATTAAATATTGAAAAAAAGTTCAAGTTTTCTCAAAAAACTGGAATATCAAAAGTTCAAACAACTTACCGTTTAATTGAAACTTGAAAAACTCCATTTCTTCTAGGTTAACTTGATATACTTTTCAAATTTTCTTTTTCCGAAATTAAAAAATAACCTACTGTTTTCCTTTTTCTTCATGTCTGGCTTATAGGTAATCACTGAAAGTTCCGATAAACAGAAAAATGAACTGAAGAATGGAAAGTTTAGCAAATTTAGAAACGTTGTCTAATCTAATAGTCAAGAACAGTGAAAGAGGCGGATAGTTTCAGATAATCTACTGTGTGTCCTCAATTTCAACCTTTCAATCTTTTTCAACAGTTGATCTGGTTTCATACATGCTCAGCAGTTGATTTTCAACCGGTCAAAAGTTGAAAACATTTTTTGATTGGTTTTTCGAAATCAACGATTTCAATCGAAATAGTTCAAAAGGTTGAAAGTTTGATTTTGACGTCCGCAGAATGAGAAGCAAATGAAAGAAGCAAAAACTATGAAGAAACGTTTTGATCTAATCGTCATGCTAAACAAAGATGATGGCTTTTCAAATGAAGAAAAAACGATATTTTAAGACAAAGAAGGGGAAAACTCATAGAACAGTGCAAGAGGTGGAACGTTCAGATAGTGTACTGCGAAAAAAGCAGCCGCGACCTCAGAGAACGATCAGAGAGAAGAGTACGCACAACGACCGGCCAGATCATGATCCCCGAGAGGAAGAAGGAAACCGACATCTACTTCGGGCAACTGATGAACAATTGGTCCCGTCCCTCCAGTAATCCCACTTGAAATTTCATTTCCAAGAGCTTTTACGGTCCGTATATGGGTTTGAAAACTGAAACTTATCGAGTTTGTTTATTAATCAACACTATCAGCATACAAGACGTTTCACTGATTTCATATTTTTGCGAGCCACGCTTGAAATGCAAAAAAATCAAGTTTCAGTAAATCAAACCCAAAAACGGAACGGTAAGTCTAATGCTCCCATCCTCAAAAAATATCAAAAGCACTCCATTTCGAGAAAGGAGATTATACCTTTCATTATTTGTAAATAAGTCAAAAAAGCCCAAACTTATTCTTAGATTTATAGATATTTTTTCAACACCTCTCAAAGGCGATTGTTACAAAAATTTCAAGTTTATTTTTCCGAGTTATTCGAAATAATTGTTGAGTTTTCTTAGAAAATTAGTTTGTCCTAATGTCAAATACGTTTTAACTTGATTTTTTCTAAACTTATCCTTCATTGAAATAGCCGCCATTCATAAGCAGGTACATTATTCTCACTCCTCCCATCATGGATTTCCATTCAAACTACTTCAAGTTCATTCACAACGATCTACTAAAGTTTTTAAAGAAGCTCAGCTCAAATGTATCAAGGTCCCGCAGCGAAAAGGTTTTTCAGTCCGAATCGAGGTAAAAATTCGTCTAAAAAAAGCCGGGCAGCGTTTGTGAATCGACTCATCTTTTTCTCAACTTTTACAAAGAAATTTTCGCGTATTCAAAATCAAAAATCCATTGCATCATTTATCCTTTGAATGTATATCCAGTTTTCAAAATATTGTACAAAAAATGAATAAAGTTCGATTCTTACCTCTGGATGTCGTGTTGGCGTTGGCTTGTGCTCTGAAAAATAATTCGATCATATTTTTCGCCTTTGGTCGCACACAGAATGGCTCACTGTGTAACGGCTCTATCTTTTGCGCCAGACTAAAAACGACTCCCGTCTGGGATAACCTGCAAATTTAGACCAGGTCGCTGAAATCCGGCACGCGACCACGACGCATTGAGCCATTCCAAGTGCGATTTTTTCTCATAATTTCCAAAAATGATAAAGAAGTATCAACCGATCAAAACGAAATTAGGCGACCAATTTACAAAGAACCGGAATAAACACTTTATACATGCTTCGAAAACTTTCTAATAACAGCTTTGAAATCCGAAAAAAAAATATTATGAGCTCAAAATACAAGTAAAGAGGAGATTTTGAGATACAGTGAGGCAGTTTCCCGATGAAAGTATTATGACTTTGCACGGAGTTACCGGTAGTTAATAAAGAGTGTGAGAACGAGAAAAAAAAATGAACGTGAGACAAAAATAACAGGTTAATTGCATGAAAACAAAAGAACAACAAACAAAAAAATTAAAATTTCATGAGGTCATCGAGGGAAAATCCTTCCATTGGACGAGCTTGGGCCGTGTTGTCGACGATATTTCCAGAAGACGACGAAGATTCGTTCGCTGACTCGTTCTTCGTAGCCGCTTCGTCTTTCTTTTTCTTTCCCTGGAAAAAGAAAGTTCATGTAATCAAATGAAAGAAAATAGGAAAAAAGTTGCAGAAAGTTTCTTTCTCACTTTTTCAAAATTAATGAAGGGCTTGATAGATTTTTTAACAATTCTCTTGGAATTCTTCAAGGCTTTTCTAAAAATATTCAAAAAGAGTTTTTGATTTTTAACAACTCTTTGTCGTTCGAAAAGCACTTTCAAAATTTATCAACCTTCAGTTTTTTTTTCCGATTTTTTCATAAAATATACATCTCCTTGGCTTGTACTCGAAAAAAACTTCATGAATTATACGCTAGGTTAAAATCTAAATTTTTACCTGTCCCTTCTTGGTTTTGCCCTTGGCCCCTTCGGCCTCCGGAGCTTGTTCCAACTTCGCGTCGGCGCCGAATCTTTTTCGGACGTAGTTCAAGCGAAGCGCGCCGCGGATCAGCTTCCGCCAGTTCTCATAGATACGGTCAATGCGCTTCTAAAAACGTACTCATTTTTTTGATCGAGAAAATTTTTTTCAAGTAATTTCAGACAATTTACTTCGTTCTCGGATTGTATCTGGCTCATTTCTCCATGATTCTGCCCAGAAAGCTCTGGGATTCTGGTTCGTGGAAGTATTTTGATGTTTGATCAACGAAACTTCGGAAAATCTTTTTAAATATAAATTCTGCTACATGCTCTACTTTATTATACTGCCAAAACTACTTCACAAATTTACTGAACTCAACAGAAAGGAAATGAGAAAGAAAAATTTTGACTCATCCTAACCTTCTCTTCCCTGGCGGCTCTACCGGCCTCAAGACGATTCCATTCCGATTTGAAAAGTTCAACGTCCTTGTCAAGAACACAAGCGCCTTCGATCCTAAAAACAATCCAATGAAAAATAAATAGATTCAAAAAAAGAGACAAAAACTCACACAGGATGAGTAGCTCCGCCACTGAAATCCCAGCCGACCACACAATTCACACATTCTTTGTTCAAGCGGCTGGCGATCCGCATCAGGCCGGGAAGCCTGAAATTCAGAGATGAGAAACGAAAAAAATTGAAAAAAAATGTGTTCGAATCAGGAAGAACTGAAAAAGACGCTGATTTTTATTTAAAATTTATTTCTTCTTTTATTCTTTAGTTCCAATGGTGAAATCAAAAAGAATTATTAACAGCTGCATTTCAATAAAATCAAGAATCTTACTTATCCTATCCTTAAAAATCTTATTTAACTTTTTAAGATTGAAGATTTTTTTCAAAACGAAAGAGCTAATTTTTCGAATTCAGTTCATTACAACACTTCACTTTCAACACATATTTTCCTAAATTTCCTTTTTTTCACAAAAAATTGGTTTACTGTAGATATCCCTCATTCTAATCAAAGCTATCACTCTGAGGGAAAGAATAAAAAAATCGATAAAACTTTTTTTTTTTACTTTTAAGTTTTTACTTTCAACTTCATACTTGAACTTGAACCGCACTAATTTTTTTCTTTCGTACACTTCTCAAAAAACTCGCTTGAGATAAGTCGCTCCAACGGGACACATCACTTTCGGCTGGAACATGTAGACGTTTCCGTACTCGTTGCGCGGAATTTTCCCCTATTTTTCCAATAAATTTCCTTGTCACATGAACTCTTTTATACATTTTTGACGACCGGACGTCGGTAGGTCTCTGTTTGCCAAAAGCCGAAAACGTCCATGAAACGGTCGACTCGATCTTCGACAGGAACCCTGGGATCTGGTCGCGCTTTCACAGTTTTGTACCCTTTTTCGCCAATCTGAAATCGGCAATAAAAATCGACTCATATGGAAGATGTATGATTACTGAATTCTAGAAACGAATATTTTAATTTTTTTTTTAAGGGATGTTCAGCTTTTCTCTGAAATCCGAACATATGCTATCAGAATAAAAAAAAAGAAAGCTATCGGAAATTTTTTTTTTGAATTGTTGTGCTTTTTGCAGTCTATTCACTGCAAGCCAGCCTAATTAAAAAAAAACTTCGGAAACGGACCTTGACACTTCTAGCGAGTTTCACCCAGTTGAGCTCTCCTTGGCAAGTGAAGACTGTAGAACGAGGATAGACTTTGTGGCCTCGGATCTCGCCCAAAGGCTTCTGTTCGCTTGGAGGTGGGTAAATCGCTTCGAACTTGAGGAGATCCTTCTCCAAAACATATCTTAAAGTTGAAAAATGATCTTTCGAATAGGACAATAAAAACTTTCATTTCCTCTTATTAAACAACCTCAAAATGAATCAACGAAGTTTGATTGATGATGAAAAACAGTGAAGATATTTTTTCTTTGAACAAAAATTGAAACTCTCCACTTGAGTAAAAAAAAATTGAGCTTTTCGGTTTTTCGGTTTCCCGATTTTTTTTTCTTATGTTAATCGACGCTAAACACTCAAAAAGGCTCAAAAATGGATAAAAATTTACAAAGGATGATTCTTGAACTCGGAAATGGTCGTCGGCAATGGGCGCTTGACCAGATCCTCATGCATCTGCATTTTCTCCAGTTTCACTCGGTTTTCATTTGCGGCAAACATCTGAAGACTTTTTCTTGAAAAAAAGGTTTTTTTGATTGTGAACGATTTCGAAAAATCAAATTCAAGGTTTTTTTGAAGATAAATTTGTGAGTTTCTGAAAAAAATTAAAGCTCCAGAAACAAAAAAATTATTTGAAAACACTTTACTGAACTTTTTAAGTTCAAAATCTTTCTGATTGAGCACTTTTTCCTAATGTATAACTTCTAAATTGAATTTGAAGCCAGAGATGATCATTACCGGCAAGCGCAGCGTGTTCGTGAGCCAAACTGGATCAGTTCGACGACGTCGGAAATCTCCCTTGACACAGTCAAGAGCATACCGTTGAGCCACTTCACAGATTCCTCTCTCTGATAACACAATTAAAATTTAAAGGACTATCACGATGAAATTACTGTTGTCGATGGCGAAGACGTAGGTCATTGGAGAAGATGCCTTTTTGGCCATTTCCAGGGGCTCGTCGACAGTCCCTTCCAGTGGGTCCATACCTAATATTCCTCTTGAAATTTTATCATTTTTCCCAAAAACTGACAAATCCATCTCTTCTGCTTTGTGCACCAATACTCGACCCAGTAATTCCGTTCAACGGTTTTCGAGGGTGAAGGCTTGGCCTTGGAATTTTTTCCTTTCTTCTTCTTCGATTCCTCGCCAGTCTTATCTTCCTTGGAAGGAGTCGAAGTTTCCCCAGAATCCTTGGCAGGCGGAGTTTTGCTCCGTTCGCGGAAGACCTCCATGTCTTTCTCCAGCTCTTCGATCATCGCCTAGATAATTCACATAATCAATGAAAGTTTGGCCTCTTTTTTTCAATCAGCTATAAGTACATTTCATTGATTTTACCTTGTTCCAAACTCGAGGAACAACTCGAGCATTGACGCAAAGTCGAGCCGTACATTCCATTCCAACCAGAAGACAGAAAAGAAGCTAAAAACAGTGATTTTGAAACGTTGAGTCTAATTACCACAGCGCGATCGACGTCCGTTTCGTAAGCTTTCGCCGCAACCAGCGCAGTGAGTCTAAAAAATCGAAAATTATCATTTTTGAAAAAAAAAGACCTAGAAGTAGCTGGATAACGGGCTTCTTGGCCTTTCGGAAGTTGTTCTTCATATGCTGTGATGGAGATGACGCCGTTGAGGGGCTGAAAAAAGATCAATTTCGCATAAAATTTACAGTTTTTTCACGCATAAGAACTTCAAAATAGAAAAGCAGAATAAAGGAAAAGAAATTTTGATTTCAAGAAACCCAACTAACTTTTCAGAAAAATATGAAACTAACCCTGAAAGCGTCCGTGTACCATTTCACCAACTTTTTCGCGACATCAATCGGCAGAGGTTCTCCAATATACTTCAGGTAGCCGGACGGAAGCTGGAAATTTCATAACTATTATAGAGTCCCCTGATAGTTCAAGAAACCCAATTTTTTTCATTCATTCTGATAAAATCTTCAAAATCAGCCGTTTTCAACTTTTTCGTTCTCAACGCGATTCAGCTCGTTTATTATTAAATGAAATTCATTTGTCGGCCTGACATGACTTGCTTTTAAGATTTTAACTTTAAATGTGAACCAGTAAAAAAGATGTGAACCAGTAAAAAATGTGAACCAGTAAAAAAGATGAAGAGACTTCTTCTCATTTTATTTGACTCATTTAGGAACGTATTGGAAACGGCTTTGTTGTTTTCTATGGATTAGTCAATCGTATAGAAGTATACAAATTAATTTTGTTTTATAATACCATGTTATTTTATTTTCTTAAAATCTATATAAGCAAGTCTTGTGAAGAATAAAGGCAAGACAAGGGAAGAAAAAATGGTAATTGAAGAGGAGTGCACCTAAAAGTGGAGAAGGTGCGCCTAGATCTAGGGTTGGTGCACCAAAAACTCAAGGCGAGAAAAAAGAACTTTTATTCTTCAAATTTTGTAAATGTCTCTTTTGTTTGTTCAAACATTCATAAAGAATCAAAAATACCTGAGAAATGAGCAAAGATGGAACCAAGCTTTCATCCAACGAAAAACGGGTGAGAGAGTTCAGCTGCGCCAAATAACATAGAATATGAGCCTTGAACAACCGTATAGATCAGATCTCCAAAAAGCCGAACCTTATGGGTATTCTCATAATTCTGACGGATGGCTTTGTTCGTTTCTTGGCGCAGATAAATGGCCCACCAATCTTTCTCCTCTTCTTGCTTCTCCATTGTCACTTCCACCTAAACGAGGAGAATGAAGCATTTCAAAAATAAGGAAAAACCATTTGGTCATTGGCCACCGGCTGAAAATGTTCCATTTCTTCCCATTCGTCTTCCGAGGAAGATTCTGGAGATTTTCATTTTGTTTTCAGTTTTCTTAAAATCGAAAAATTAACCTTTCTCTCCTTTTTCTTCAGCTTCAGCCCGTCGCTCCTCCTTTTCAACAACGCTGATCAGTTTCTGGCCCTCGTGGTAAGCTTTTTTCAGTTCTTGTAGAACCTTAAACCGAGCTTTTTTAATACACTTTTTTAAATTTATAAGAACCTTATGACACTCTTCATAAGAGATTTCCTCGATTCGTCCCTTAGCCAAAGATCGCGAGACGATCCTAAAGAAGCACATTTGGTTCAGTAACTCTTACTGATAGAGGCGTTAATTTTTTTTCAAGCTTCACTGGAATAGAAATTCATGTTATGAATTAAAATACAGAAGGTCTTAATCTAGCAAGTTTCCTATATTGCGATTAATAGATCTTTAATAAGAAAGAAGATGAAACGCCGTTCAAGTTGGTTATTTTTTTAAACTTTGAGAATTTCTTTTTTTGGAAAAATAATAATTTATCGCAGACCGAGACTTCCAGAACCTTCATATGTTACGTTAAAAGTATTCTGGCTAACTTTTTAGGAAATTCACAGTTTCAAGTAGAAATACTGTTCATGGAAGTTGTCGGGGAAGCTCAAGCCAAAATTATAAATATAAAAATTAATTTAAAAAAAAAACGATCTTATCTTTGGCCATAAATCATAATCCTGAAGCTAATTGGAAAAATATCGAAAAATTGCGGGCTTTCAAATGTTAGAAAGTGATACCGTAAAGAACAGAAAAGCTTTTTTTTGAGAGAACCTAAACTCGCGCATCCTTCTTTCACCCTTGGCCATTTTGCGTTCCTTCTGATAGTTGTCCAAGTTTTTCTTCCACGGTTGGTCTGGCTTGGCCTGGAAAGATATCAAAATTATGAAAAAAGTGTTCTTTCTCCGAACCGCCGAGTGCACACGAAGACCTCTAGATCCACCGGACCTTTCGCCCCCACCAGAGCTTTTCGTTTTGGTGGGTTGACGTTTCTTGTTTGCGCCGCTGCATTTTGGCCCTGAACGGATAGAAAAAAAGTAAGAAACAGACAAATTTGAAAAAAAATTGTTCAAAGTCTATAAAAGATTTTTGAGACTAAACTGGGCTTCACTGAAAATTCTTACCAACTCGCCTTTGAATTTATGAAAGTCGTTTTTCCCCAAATCCTGGACTTCATCCCTATTTCTCTGAAGAAAAATTCTTACAAAATGTCGATAAGTAAACAAAAGATGACGAGTTAGGTCAGAAACTTATTGACAACCGCCTTAATTTTCGTTTTTTTTTCCAAATAAGTAAACTTTTTCGCAATGACTTCTGACCAAAGTTTCTCGTAACAGTTTCAAGATCAGAGGTATCTGAAAACCGAAATTCAAACGCCTCGGGCCCTTGTCTTGACTATCATACTTGGAAAGTTTTACTTGTAAAAAAATCTTACCAAAAGCCAGACTCTCTTTTTTTCCAATAGAAACTCACAAATCGGGTCTTTCCCATTCGTTTCTTTGCGGTTATTCGGGCGACGCGAGCCGGCATTTTTTGAACGCGCGAATCCTTTTCTAGCTGGAGCACTGGAGCGTCGACGCGAATTTCCGACGTCTTCGTCCGAAACTTCGTTTTCCTCTTCCCCAGAATCCGAGTCAAAGTCTTCAGATTCAGATTCAGAATCGGAAGACGGATGGAAGTTCTGATAGTTTTCATGAACTATCTGGACGGGGAGATATGAGTTACCTTTTTCTGGACATTTGATTTGCGCCTAACAGTTTCGGTAAGTCCTTTCTTGTCACTTTCATCAGGATCCTTCTTCTTTTTTCCTTCGATCTCCACTTCGAAGTCGAATTCGTCTTCGCTGTCTTCTTCGGAACTCGAAGAAGACGAAGACAGGGGCATCATAATGCCGTCTTCTTCTTCATAATCTTTTCCTCCGAAGGAAACTTTTGCGGCAGCAGCTCTTCTAGGACGACCTTAAATAGTTTTTTTTCTGCAAAGTTTTGTTCTGGAGGAACTTTGAGAGTCTCCTTTAGGAAAGGAAACGTTGCCAAATTCTTGAGTGGAACACTTTTGAAGTAGGTATTTTTGGAGTCGCTTTAAGTTTCTTGAAATCGCCAAAAAATTTATTGACACAATGGATTGTGAGAGTAGAAAATTCACACAAATACCTAGAGCTCGGAAAAAAAAATTTGAAGTTTCGAAAAAATTATTTTAATGACTTCTCCAATAATAATTATTTTTCTAGTTTGGTAAAATCATTTTACTTCTTTCCTACAAAAAAAAATTTCAACAGCCTGAAAAAGAAATACCTGAAGAAGTTGTAGGACGAGAAGTATCCGATTTTTTCACTTCAGGCAAACTTTTCTTCTCGACTTGAACACTTGACTTCTCCTCTTTCTAAAAAAAAACTCAAACATTTAAAAAAAAAGCCAAAAACCTTCGAAACTTTTCCATTATCATTTGTTTTATCCTCATCAGCAAGTTTCACTTTTTTGGGTGGCGAAACTTCCTCATCCTTCAACAAAAAAAAAACATTTTTAATTCCAATTTCGACTCAAAATACCAGAGAATCATCCTCAGAATCAGGATCTTCCTTTTCAGGTTGAACGTTCAATTTCTCTTCTTTCTAAAATGTAATTTTTTTGATAATCGTTTTGAAAAAAAGTAACCTTCAATGAGCCTTTCCCATTTTTCTTTGGTTACTCTCCCATTTTTTTCGCCCTTGTCGGCTTTTTTCGACAGTCAAAACTTCTTCCTCCATCTATAATTATTGAATTAAAAATTATTGAACAATTTTTTTCAAAAAAATACCGGAGAATCATCTTCGGATTCATGGTCTTTCTTTTTCAGCTCGAAGACTTGATTTTTTTCTTCTTTCTTGAATGAAAATCTTCGAAATCAGCTGAAAAAAAAACCAACCTTCAATACATTTTTTTTATTTCCTGTCGTTCCTTTTCCATTTTTCGCTCTTGTCGACTTTTTGACTGGCGAAACTTCCTCCATCTTCAAAAAAAAAAAACAATTATTGGGCCAAATTTTCACTTAAAATACCGGAGAATCGTCCTCAGAATCTTCAGGATCTCTCTTCTCAGCTTGAAGGTTCTTTTCGTCAATCTTGAAAGGATGTATTAATTTTTAAAAACCCCTAAAGAGGAGAAACCTTCGAAACTTGTCTCCTATTTCTGGTCAGCGTCGTTTTTTTCGGCTGCGAAAAATCCTGAACCTTCAAGAAAAATTTCAATCTAAAAGTCATTAATTCCAAGGCAGTACCTCTTCTTCTTTCTTCGCCTTAGCCAGTCTCGACTTTTTTGGTGGCGAACTTTCTTCTACTTCCTGGAAAAAAAGCATTTTAGAGGTTTCTTATCCAAAAAAAACCTCTTCATCTTCGTCTTCATCAAGATCTATCTCTGGAATCGGCGCAGGTGCTTTTCCTCGACGTTTTGGAGCTGGACGAGGGGTGTTCACATGTTCGTTTGTATCTTTTTGAGCAGTTGCTTAACATCAAAAGTTAGATAGACAATAATCAACACAGTTAAGGATGTAAAATATCAATTTTTATCAAATCAAAACGCGAAAGGTCTCAACGCGTAACGGCTGCGAGACGGTTTTTATAAAGCCAGTCCGGCTTTCTACACTTCCTGCAGTAAAAGACAAAATCCAGCTCAAGCTTCTGAATCTCTCCGCGACGCGACCGCGCAGCTTCGAGCCATTCCAAGTGCGACTAAACTTTACCTTCTTTCTTGCTTCTTTTCCCTCTCGTCTGCTTCGTTTCCGGGGCAATGAAGTCATCTTCCGGCTTCTCCTCTGATAAGTTAGCGATACGCGACGAACGTCGTCGTGTTGTCATGTTTCTTGATAATAATTCAGTTAAAAATGGATAAAGGCGAGAAAGTGAGCAAAAAATAGGAAACCAAGCGATAAAAACGCGAAAAATCATGAAATGGAGGAATAGAGTCAAAAATGCTTTATAAACACGTTCGGGGAAAAAAAAAATATCGACGGGGTCATGAATTACCTAGTAAAGACAAGTGAGATGAGGTAAGGGGAGATACCGGGATAAGTAGTAGAAGAGTTACACGTTATGAAATAACAGCTTTTTTTGAAAATTTTAAAGGCGCAGTAGCCTAAATCAACACTGGAAGAGGCTCTTCACCAAAAAGACCTTTTTGAAATTTAGCTATGCTTCAAAAAGGAAACGCTAGCAAGCTGTTATGAAAAAAATATATGTTAGTCTACGAAAAGATTATAAAATGGTACATGTGAAACTTCAATCGTTTCGATGGAACTTGGAACTCTTTCTTCGAAATGAATGGCTGAAGGCATAATTATTTCTAACCGGTTATTTGGTAAGCGGTTATTTTAGAGGTGCGACCGACCAGAAACTGTTTTGCGCTGAGCGGCATCGAAAACCTCAAGGCGGTGACAACTTTTCAGCGCATTTTTTTGAATTCTAACTCCAGCCGCAGCGCAACCGCAACGCGTCAAGCCATTCTACATGCGAAAAAAGATTCAATTGACGGCTGGAGTCAAATCATTCAAGAAAAAAAAGTAAAAAAAAAACCAAGCTAAAATTATGATGAAAAAGTCAAATGGAACAATCAAAATTGCATCAAATCATCATGAGAAAAGCCGTCAAGGGGTGCAAGATTCACAAAACGAGGAGTATTGTCGACGAATCTATTAGGAACTTCCTTCAGCAAAGTTTCCCGAGGTTTCTTCTCTTTATCTTTTTCCGATTCAAAAGGCTTCTTCTCCTCAGACTGTAAAGAACTCAAATTGAGGGATTTCATTGTGATTTTCACCTTTTTCTCAACTTCACCCCCCTCAACGGCGCCAAACTTTTTCTGAACATAATTGAGACGCAAAATGCCTCGTATCAGCTTCCGCCAGTTGCCATACACTCGATCTGTGTATATCTGGAAGCCGCTCTTCTTACAGAATTACAATAATCGATGAAAACCTTGGCGTTTCTTCTTGCTATCACTTCCATGGCGATTTTCGCGTGCTTGGTGAAAATTTTCGCGTCTTTGGCCAAGACACAGGCTCCTTGCAAGCTAAAAACAAAGAAAAATCAGCAAAATTTCAATCAAGAATCTTCCAATCAGATCTTCACTTGACAGAAATCCCCGCTTCTTAATAAAAATTCAAGATTCTGGTCTTTTAGCTCGGGACCCTTCATTAATTGAAGATATGATCACAAATTGCTGAAAAAAAAAGTGGAAACATACACCGGAAGATTCGAAAAAGCTTGTTTATCATATCCGACAAGTGCCGGTCGACATGGCTTGTTTAGATGTCGAGCAACCGCGATCAAACCGGGAAAACTGAAAAATGATTTTTGAGAATCTAATTTTTTTTTCTAACAAATCAAACTTTTATTTCTGGAACAAATAGTCGTCTTTAACAAGCTTTTGAATTTCACCGGTGAAGCCGGAATCCTTCACCGTTTTGAAACTTAAAACGAGCTTTGCCTTTCAAAAAGACATCCTAAACGTTTCTACAATATTTTTCCTATCAGATAAAATTTTTCCTCGGTTTTTCAAACCATAACTTTATAAAAAAAATACTAAAATAAGTTTCCCACTTTTTTCCAGAGGTTTATTATAGCTTTGTAGAATTAACTTTTTACATCGAGAAAGCCTAAGAAAGCTATTATTTGATTCAAAATTACCTACTTCAAATGTACAGTCCCTTGAGGACACATCAACGGCTGAAAGAGTGGAACTCGGCCTCGATGATCGCATGGGATGCTTCCCTAAAACCCAATTGAAAAACTTCTTGAGGACCCAAGTTACATCATTTTTTAGAGGAGGCGCGCGATAAGTTTCCGTCTGCCAGAAACCGAAAATAGGTTCGAAATGCTCTTCGTCCTTCGGAAGCCGAGGGTCGTTGATGATACGAGCCATTTTGTAGGGCTTCTCCTCTTTCCTGAAGAGCAAAACATTTACTTAAAAAATGTATTGAGTAATATCTCATTAGTAAAAGTTACATCAAAATTTGTCTCATTTTCATATTCAGGTACATAATATCCTCGATCGCCCTGGTCAACTTACAAAGAACATAATTTTACTGTTTGGCTGGGAGTTTTTTGAGATTCGGCCAGAATAATTCTTTATGTATTGGATAAAAAACCTGAAAGCCCTAAAATTTCTAGTTTTCGAGAACCCCCTCAAAGCCGGAGAAAACTTCGAGTCATTATCTCTCAGAAACTAAAAAGCTGTTCAAGAAGAAATTCTGGACGTTGCGAAAACAAAATAAAATTTGTTCAATTAGTAGTCAAGCTTCCTGGATCCTAATCTAACCTTGATGCTTCTGGCGAGCCTCGTCCATTCAAACTCCGACAGTAGTGTGAAAACGGTCGATCTCGGATAGACTTTGTGACCGCGAACACATCCCACAGGTTTCTGTTTATGGGGAGGAGGGTAGATGCCTTGGTACTTGAGAAGGTCGCGTTTCAGGACGAAGCTGAACAGAATGAAAGTCGAAATTGGCTTTTTTTCCGTGCAAATTAAATCATACGATTTTATTTCGCTCAGCTTCTGAAATTTCGACAACAGGCAAACAATGTCTTTCCTGGATTTTTACCCCTTCCTTTAATTTGGAGGAAAACCAGAAACTTTTCTAATTTCAGCTGCTCTCAAAAGCTTGATATGAAGTGAATCAACGCGTTTTCCAGTTTAAAATGCCTGACTGAATACTTCCAAGAAGGAATTTTCAAAAGACGATAAACTCACAGAGGATGGTTCTTGAGCTCTTTCAGAGTTGAAGGGACGGGAGTTTCAAGTAAATCCTTCTCGAATCGTAGTTTTTCTGATTTGGCTCGTTCTTGGTTCGCGACAAGACCCTTTAAAAAGTTGCAACTTGAGGTTTCAAAGATTTTTTGACTTTTTTTCAAACCGGGAGATGCAAAGTTTTTGATATCCATGATGAATTGGTCCGTCGTCGACGGAATTCCTGCTGAATATAGTCCAGGGCATACCTATGGGCCACTTCAGATACTCCTTTTTCTAAACAAAAGGAAACTGACAAAAGAGTTACAGAATTGGATGGAACTATGATCGTTCAAAGCCTTTCTGAAGGTCTAGAAAAAGTTCTGAGAAAACTCCAAGTATTGAAGACTCGGAATTTTGAAATTTCACCAACAAAACCTCTTTATGAAAGATAAAAATTTGAAGTTTCAAAACTTCAAATGCAAAATTTGTACAAGTGACAACGGCGAGGGATCTTTATCTAAATTTTCGAAGACATTTTTTGTAAATATGTTAACTCCTCAATGAAATGAACTGTCTTCTAGACAATTTAGCCGCTCTTTTTTGAACCTTTGCCCAAAAAAAAAAATGAACCATTATCAATGGCGAGCACATAGGTGATGGGACAGTCGACCGACTTCGCGATGGCCTTCGGATCATCGAACACCTCGCTTTTCGGATCAACACCTTCAAAACAAAGTTGATGGATTGAGTGATTATTAATTTATTACAGATCCATCTTTCTTCATCAGGAGACCAGATCTCGATCCAGTAAACGGCAGAATCTTGCGCCTTGATTCCTTCTTGTGAAATCTGTTCTCTTTGAGCTTCCAGTTGTGCGATAACATTCTAGAACATTGCTTTCATTCAGAAATCGTCAAAAAATCATGAAGAACCTTGTCCCAGCGACGAAAAACCGTGTGACAGGCCACACAAAGGCGAACAGTTGCTCCAAGAGCGTGCAATAGACAAAAGAAAAGCTGAATAAAAAATAAAAACACAGATTCTTTGATGAAAAATACCACAGACACATCCTGACTCGTTGAAAGGCAGCACTTTTGGATGCACTTGAACAATCTGAAAGATTTAATTAAGCGCCTGGAGAAGTTGTTCCAAAAATACCTTGAAAAACTGAAGATGTAATCTTTTTCACCTGATTGTTCCTGAAAAAAAATTTTCTCTTCCTTGATTTTTTTTTTCGATAATACCTTGAAAGTCTTCTTGAACCACTTGAGAACAGCCGCAGTTCCATCTGCAGTTTTACTTTCTTGGAATCTTCGTAAAACATTGTCCGGAACCTATAAATTACAATTTTGGAAAAACGTGAAGGAACATAACCAAACCAAAGAAAGAAGAGAAGCGGGAAGAATATTTTGGAACAATGCCACGTCGGCAATGTAACGGAGATGAGCTATGAAACCGAGAATCTGGGCCTGTAAAAAGAGAATCATTGAAAATATCAAAAAATATAATTGAAAAATATAATGGCTTATTGGAAGTTGAAAATGCCCCAAAATAAGGCGTGGCAGATCCTAATGGCATATGGACAATAAAAATTAGGCTTATGCTGTGAATTCCAGTCTATGTAGATTTCTTGTCTTTTCCTCCAACGGTCTGTTAAAAATTGCACACAGAGTGATTTCAGAATAAAATAACATTAGAGCATTGAAAAACGTACTCATTAGGAAGGACCGTTAAATGACTTATTTTCAAATAAAAGTGAAGAAAAATCATTATTCATCATGCAGAGAAAAAATTGCACGCGAAATTTCTCGGTTTCATGATAATTGAAGAAAAAACAAAAACTACTCAAATCTTGAAACGTAAGGAAAGAAGCGGAACTTTGAGAAGTAAAAAAATTTGAGAAAGATGAAAATGAATTCTTCACGCTTCACGTTAAATTATTTTCATTTCGTTCTTTCGATCTGCATTTTTAAAACTAATTCGTATTCTTCATCTTCTGAAAATTGAAAATTCAAATAAAAGCTCTACCTCAAAATTATTTTTTTCAATCTTCTTTCAATGAACTTCATGTGTTAGAAAAATCCAACAACCTTGTGTTGAATAGAGAATAAAATCGACCTTATGGACGTTCTCCCAAGATTCTCTAACGAGTCGATTGACAATGGAACGTAGAGCGTGTCCCCACTCGGCCCTGTATTCTTCCTCTTTCTGTCCGCCGAGGTTCACTTCAACCTATTTCAAAATATATTTGTCACTCGAGTAATTTCCAACCAATCTTTCCAACAACGGCTCGAAATCCTCCATTTCTTCCCACTCGTCCTCGGATTCATCATCATCTTCGAAAGATATATTATACCACCATTAAAATAAAATCTTTACCTTCTCTTTTCTTTGATTCCGATGTTTTTTCCAAGAACATTTTGACGGATTCTTCAAGGTCGACACCTCGATCGCTGGCTTTTTCGATCTCTTGCGATATGGTGACACATTCCGCGAAAGTGATTTCAAAGGTGCGACCCTTTGCCAAGTGTTTCGCCACTTTTCTGGAAGCAATAAAACATAGTTTGCTTTGCATTTCCTGAACTGATAATCTTCTACTTGAAGAGAAGGTTGGAGGTTTTTTTAAAGATTATTCTCAACAATTTTCGTGTTCATGATCTCAAGAAAAAGCACCTGTGCTGATCAATCACCTTTCGTTGAATACAGTTTCAGAACTTCAAAAAATAACAGTCAACAAAAATTTCTGTAATCATTTTGTGCTCTTTTACTTCTACGTTACGGAGCCTTTTTGCTACAAAATAAACAAATTACTTGAAAAAAGTTCCCATATTACTTCACAATTATAAACTAATGAATAATATTAATATTGAAAAAAAGATCGTACGTATATTCAGCGATCTTCTTTTCAACCGCCACCGTGACATGTTCCCCTTTCGTGTTCAAAAGAAGTTTCTGCCAGGGCTGACGAGGTCTTTTCTGGAAAAAAATTATGAACTTTCAAAAACCTCCTTCAAAATCAACCTTTTTAGCTTCGCGCATGCCTTTCGGTCTTGTAAGGTCATTCTTCCCTGAATCACAGATTTTGAATCTTTTTCATAATTCAAAAACCTGTAGACTTGCTCTTCTTTGTCTTTTCTCCAGTAGACGCTTTTTTGGTAAGGATTTTCTTCTTTTTCACAACTTCAAAGTTCTGGTCGCAGCTTTCCGAATAGAAAGAATCATCAGAAGAAGCCTAAAAACACCAAAATTTTTTATTAAACAAATTCTTTTGATGAAAACCTCCTTTTTTCTGTGATATTTTCGCTTCTCACGTGCAACATTTTGAGCCGGTTTCAGTTCTGATTTCTGCGGGGAATTGTCTATCGATTCCTATAGAAAATAACATGAAAGCTTAAAGGTACTCGAAAAGTGATAAATAGCGCCTAGGTGTATGAAGAAGAATGGAAACGTTTCGTAAAGGGTTCTAACTAAAATAGTTTCAGTGTCCTTTATTTTAAACTTTGCAAGTTTGAAAAACCCAGAAAGTACTTTTTATAGGAAAATACCTTTGGAGACAAGTTCTCTTCTTTATAAGAAAGCCCTTTTTTCTTGTTGCTTTTAATTTTAAGTTCGTTGGGCTTTTGACTTTTGGAAGCTGGCTCAGATTCCTTCACAGACAGTTCGGCGATCCGAGCCGACCGCCGCCGTCCAGCCATTCTGAGGAACAATTCCTTCGTGCAACGATTTGTCATAGAGAACATACAAATAAACAACGAATTCAAACGAACTTTCAATTGAAAATGAAATCCGGCACGTCTGGAAATTCCTTTATGCATATTTCCGAAAATAAACGATACAGGGAAAAATTAATACGGCATAACAAAATATCCCAACTGATAGGGTGCAGCTTGGAGCGAGGTAATTTTTTCCTAGTTTTTAAAGATCAATATTTTCTGAGGTTGAGAAAAAAGCTTACAAAAAATATGATTTTAATTCCCTTTTTTCAATATTATTGTTGTTTGATTACGGAAAAAAAAGATAAGTTCACAACCACTTCTGCGGAAGTATACAATTGGAATTACGGAATAAAGCCCTGGTTAGATATGTAAGTTTGATTAGAGAAGATATTAAATGAACGAGCGTGGTGTATAAACAATGAGATTGACTGAGAGGTGACAGAAGCGGTCAGTCTCGAATGTCGAGGATGTAAGAATTGAAATCAGTAGACCAGACGACGTGAGGAGCCGTCGTGTACAGTTCGCCGTAGGTCTCCGGGTGCGGATGATTTCCGGTCAGCTTGCATTCCGAGAGCACTTCCATCCCCCTTGGCGTCATGGTGAACGCGGTCACCCTAAAAATTCAACGCGTTTCTTCTCGAGTTAACAATTTTTGCTATCGTTAATGGTTTTTCCTACGAAGACGATGTTTTTTTTCCGAGCTTTTTGGAAACTAAAAATTTGGAAAAAAAAAAGCTCAGTTCAGATTTCGAGTGTTATGCAGAAAATTCCGCCCCCATAACGCTCTGTGGATGGCTCGCTCTCTGATTGGTTGAATCTAGCATAAGAAGCGGAGTTTGAGCGATGACTTGACGTCAAAATCTGAGTAAACTATAGCATGTTTTAAAAGTTTCTGAAGTTTGAGAGTGAAAAAAGTAAGCTGATAATGAGCGTTTCAATCGCTGAAAAAAGATTTCTCTGCGGTTTTTGAACAGAGTTCCAAGAATTTCCACTCCTCCACTATTCTGTGATCAGTTTTTCGTCCAATTCTTGTGTTGACTCTTGAAAATCATTGATAAAGACTTACTCATCATGTGCAGGAGCACAGATAACTGCGACCGATTCCTTCATGATTTTCTGATAGGCGTGTTGCGTGTGGAAGTCCATGGGAGACATATGAGCCTTACTCTTCGGATTCGTCTGGATCCAACCGAGGGTCAACAGAGAAGCATTGTCGAGAATACACGACACCTGCAAAACTTTCGTTTCAAGTTTTGGATTGATCGAAAATAATCTTTGCGTGACTTGGCTAGTTTGGAAAGGAACGTTAAATAAATTAAATAAATCAAATTTTTGTATAAAAGTCAGTGATTATATTTAAAAATTTTGCGAGCTAAAAAAATAGTAGAAAATACCTTTGTTGAACGAATCACAAAAATTTCATCTTAACTTCTTTCTGCAATTCTTCACTATTTTAATTATATATTTAAATGGATATCTGGAAAAGTGTCAAGAACTAGAGAAACGCGCTGAAAAACTGAGACTCGACGAATTTATATTTTTTGATACTTTGTCTTATCTGGATTCAAAAACCTCCTCTTCTCCCTGTCCAACACAGTAATCGGCTGTTCCAGATTGTTTAGGAACCAAAACATGAGTGATTATGTAGCGATCACGGAGCTGCAAAATTTTAATTAATATAGAGACATGAATTGAAACGGCGTGGAATGGGTTCGCTCTGCGGTTGAAAAGTTGGAATCTCTAAAACTTTCTTGTCTCGAAATTCACGCCTCAAGCCATTCCACGTGCGATCATAGGAAACACATAAACCCACCTTTCGGCCAGCCAGAACTCCACAAGTTTGGATGTTGTTTTTCGTATTCTCGGCGCAGCATTTTAGAAACCTTGAAAAGAACAAGGCTAGATAGAGGTTTCGACGCTAGGTAATAAACTTTTCAACCAAGTCACAGGGAATCGCGTAATTCTTTTCGGGCACCGCTTCATCCGAAAGCGAAGAGTTGGCGGAACTCTCGTCAGGCTGACTATCCGCGGCTGGTCTGATCGGTTTGAAAGCCGAGCCCGACGATCCGGGAGCGACCGCCGGAGAAGAAACATGCCTATTCGAAGGACCTGGTTCATCTTCTCTCGTGGTCCTAGAAAAAACAACCGTTATTCAACTCTGATGGTCATTTTTCATATGAGTTTACTCTTTTTTTAAATCTAAGATATTTATCTGACGATAGTTCCATTGAATTGGTACCATTGGTAATAGCGGTTTTGCCAACGAAACTGCAACTATTAGTAGAAATCTTATTACTACCGCTTCGAAAATCTCTTTTCACCGGTAGAAACGACTGAGAATAAAAACTAACAAAAGCAATTTCGAGGGAGTCACTTCGGTCGGCACTTGCGGAAGCGGCCTCTCGTTGGGTCCGAAGTCGACGAACTCAGGCTGCAGCGGACGAACGCGACCCATCTCCATTCCAGCACGAACTGTTACTTCTTCAGCCTCTTTGTACAACTCTTCATATCTTTTATTTGCAGTTTCTTGCTGGAGTCTCCAGGCTTGCGGGTCCTCGAAAAGCGGTCTTTAGGAGCACACAACAGAAAAATGTATTACCTCTAGTAACAATACTCGCTGTGATTCGGCGAATCTGTAATAAACCGCTTGAGCTTCATAAACGATCAAGATTTGTCTTTCGAGCTCGCTCGTCTGAAATCATATTAAGGTTTAAAGATTTTCAGCTCGAATACCAGTGGAACAGCGTTGTTGAGCAACTCGCGCGCCTGTGTTTTCTCGGTGGACTCATGTTCTGCGTCATCCGGATGCTTCGGCAATTCAGTTATGCAGAACCTCAAAACAGATGACGTGAAAAGATTGGAAGAAAAATAGGTTACCAGCAATAACGGTACATCAGGACGAAGCACCGTTCTATCAACCTGTCATCCAAATAGCTTACTGCCAATTTATAAAGGTCTAAAACGCCCTGATAGTATCTGAATGAAACAAATGTTGACTGTTAAACACCTTAAGAACTAACCTGTGAATTGAGACTTGTAAACTGAGCGTTGTTAACTCGGCAGAGTCCGCGAGTTTCCTGAGCCGAGCATCAGGATTCAACAAAACTGCTTCAAGCGGCTTATTCTTATTAACTAAATGTTGATTATGATGTGGACGACGGGGCAGGCTAAGGAACATTTTTACTGACTTTCACAAAAATTGAGAGCTCTTTGAAAAGTTAACTAACCTGACATTTGACCTCTGGCGGCAGTTGAAGTGTAGAGATCAAAAAATTCTCAGTTCGAATGACACAGTCAGCGGAAGGAGAGTTTTCCCATCTTTTACCATGAAAATGAGCATATGACGAAATTCGAACAATTATATCATAACTAAAGCGTTATAACGTTCCGAGTTCTTTTTTATAAATATTATATATATGAGAATGATTTTTTTCATGATAGCCAAGAATTTTACAAAAAAACCGGGGAACTTTCGTTAAGCTATACTGTGCGAAATAATAGATGCAAATAAACTTCTGAGAAATTTAATTTTTGAATTTTTTTAAAATAATTAATTTTTTTATCAATTTTTTTCCAAATTCTTAAATGACCTTTTTGAAGTTGCGGCAGCGCGCACAAGACCTATCTGAAATTTAAAACCGGTTCTCGTTTTGCACGTGAAAATGTTTTTTTATTCGACATCTAGAAAATTTTTCCGTTTCATTATTTTTTTACTGTGAAAGGATAAAGTTAATCCCAATTGAGGTTTTCATCGCTTTCAGTGCTCGTTTCAATTTTTTTCAACGATCGGTAGTATTTATTCGCTATTAAAAGATTCTTGTATCTAATTTTTTTCTCAATTGTTTCTAGAAATTTCTCGAAAAAAAATAGTCGTACGTTTAAAAAAATTCTTTATCGTACTTGCAGATTTATATAGTCTTTATCACAATAGACCTGTAAGAATACTTTCAAAGAATGGATTGGCAAGAATACTGATCATGAATCGAATTGAAAAATAAATACTTTAGAGAATGAAAAAAATATGTGTCGGAATGTTTTTTTAGTGATATAAATAATATAGAGAGGCGATAAATAATGAAACGAAGAATCCAAGTACGGAGTTGAATAGTTTTCTTTCCCAAGGCTCCAGCATGTAGAGACCTGTTACCAGAATGTACTGTAGATAGAACCATTCAAGTCCAGAAATCTGGAAATTTTTAATTGAAAAAAATTGAATTTTCTCTAAAAAAAGTTTGAATAGAAGTAAAGCCATTTTTTTGTGAAAAATTTTTATAGTTAGAATCGTCTTTGATGAACGATTTAAAAAAAATGGATTTATGAGTTTTGTAATTTTCGAAGATACAAGAAACCTCACCGGCTTTAAATGCATCTTCTTGAAATTGTTGAGTTGTCCGTCCATTGAAGAAAGTTTTTCATTTTTTACTGCCGTTGTAGTTGTGGTTGTGGTTGACATTTCTAAAAATGGGTTGAAAATAAACCAAAAATATAAAGAAACGTCGGAAAGAAATCGAAAAATCGAAAGAGCGGATTTTTTTTTTAGGATATCTATGGATAGTTTTATTTTCAAATTGTAAATGAATCAAGCGAAAGTGAACAAAAAAAATAACACTTGTGGGAAATTAGTACTTGAGAACTATAAATACAATAAAATTTAAGGTTCAGAGCTGAAATTAGCTGCGCCAAAATTCACTTCACGATATGACGTTTTTGAGTGATTCACCTAAAATTAAATATCGCATTTGGGAGGGTTCTTCAAAAAGGTTCAAAGTCCTCCTAGTGGACACTGAACTTTGAAACCTTTGGAGCGCTGAAGCTACTTTGTAGACATTTTTTATTGGATAAAAGTGATGGATCAAGTACAAAACAGGAAAGTTTAGGAGAGGTGGAGGTACAATAAAACTGAAATCAATAGGTTCGATGATAGACATTGATAAGATGGGGAGAATGATAACGTTTTTCTTTTTTTTTCAAAGAAAAAGAAAGAAAATGACAGTTTCTTCAATGATGGCGGATGCTATAAGAATTGATTTCTTATATTATCCCCAGACGCACTCTGTTTGCATTTACGTAGCAAATATTTGCGTGGAAAAACTTTGCCGCGTTCAAATTCATTTTTGAAAATAATTTGATGTGGTTTAGAAA
Source organism: Caenorhabditis auriculariae (assembly GCA_904845305.1). Taxonomy (NCBI): domain Eukaryota; kingdom Metazoa; phylum Nematoda; class Chromadorea; order Rhabditida; family Rhabditidae; genus Caenorhabditis; species Caenorhabditis auriculariae. Next base: position 448,019 of record CAJGYM010000036.1, read on the forward strand.
GCTTCTTTGTTTGATATTTGAGATCGAAGGCGTCAAAAAATACAAAAATAACTTCCATAGCTGTTTGAAATTTGCGAAAAATACCGCTAGGCATAAAAAGGAATTCACACTTTTCCGCTTTTCTTGTAAATATGTTCTTCAATGTCTGAAGCCTACGGTAAAAGAACTATATGCTGTAAAATACTTATTAGTCGAAGGAGCAACTCGTTTGAATTTCAAGGACACGACAAAAATAGGTTTTTGGAGGTTTCTCATAAACGGACTGAAAGCTTCATTAACTTCTGAGAGAACATAAAAGAGAATTCAACAGCACTTGATTTGTAAGTTAATGACTCGGAAAATCTCGCAGTTTCTTGTACTTAAAAAAGCGTTCGCCATCTATTGAGCGCATGAAAAAATAGGCGTGGACTCGATATGCGAGTGCCATCAGCACGTATTGTTTTTTTTTTTTACAAATATTTGGCGTCGCTTTGTTTGTCATGACGCCACTACTTTTTTCTTCAGTTATTACTCTCATAGCAGTTTTTAAAAATGACTTTGTATCAAAATCTTTAAAAAATTATCTTCTCATTTATTGTTGGTTTTTTTCCAAATAATTTTTCAAAGGGTTTATTTAGCATTTCTGGTTTTTGAGACATAAACACTTTAAAAATTGAAATCCTTTTATTTCCGAACGATTTTCAAAATTCTTGATATTTAAAAAGAATGGTCTTTCAAATCTTATCTCATTGCAATATTTTTTCTCATTTTCTCAAATCGCTGTTTTTTTTTTGCTATGAGAAGTACATCTTTGCTTACCTTTAAGTTATTTTTTTGTTCTAGTTTATTACTAGGCCTTTGTTCTGTGCGTATATTTTCTCCAATAACCTGAAAATTTTTACTGAATTGTTGTATTTTCAGTCTTCTTCGTTTGCAAAAATAAAATGGGGAAAGGAAGGAATAAGAACAAAGACAAGGATGCCTATTCGGGCCCATCGAATCCACGCGGCCATCGAGGTTGGTTTGAACTTAAAATTTATTTATTCAATTCGTGTACTCCATTAGAAAATTGAGTTTTCTTCATGATCGAGAAGATAAAAATAAAAATGAAAAATTTTCTGAATTTAGATGATGACGACAGCGACAGTGGAGATTCGATATCAACTCATTTAACGTTTGACGACGATATGCGCAGTGTTCAAGGTTATCATTTTTTTCTGATGACCCATTTTTGCGAAGCTGTAATAGGAACAATTTTCACACCGAAGACTCGTTTTAGACATGTTTCTCAATTTCTTTCTCGAAAATTATAGTTTAGGCGATGTCGAAAATGTCGATGATATACTGGACAAGCTGGCAGAACACATCGAACACGCACAAGACAAGAAAAAGTAAGAAATTTTAAGCTTATAAAAAATATTATCCAGAATCTCCCACTAGTTCTTTCATCTGTTTTGAATTTAATTTCTGATACTGAAAAAACTTTCAAAGAATTATTAAAAAAATTCGATTTAAAAAAAAACAGAGATGAGCATTTTTGGTTTTTTTGAGCTCGAGCTCTTGAAATTTGAATAAATTTTCTACAAATTATACAGTAAGGTTGGAATTAATAGAAATTCGAATTTTTATAATAGTCTTCATTTTTTTCGGTAGATAACTCACTGGTTTAAAATAATCTATATATCGTTTAAGATTAATTTTTTTGGTAGTGCTTCTGAGAAAATTTTTAAATTTAAATTTCTAAAAAAAGGTCCAGAAATATTTGAGTTGAAGTTTTTCGTTTCTAGATCTGTTCTCTTTTAGGGGAAAAGTTGAAAATTTTAAGACTTATTATTTCATATGAACTCAATTGATATAGCAGACAAGAGCGTTTTTAGATTTCCAGCAATCAATTTTTGTAATGTTTTTATCATTCTCTTCTCCGAAATCTTAGCTTACACTTTTCTTGTTTTAAATAATTTTCGATTGTTTTTTTCTTAAGTTTATTCTAATTATCTCGGATAAACAGGAAATTTGAACTTTTCAGCATCAGCGTGAAGCTTGCCGCGTTGCAAGGAATTCAGTTGGCTCTGACGTCACACTATCTTCCGGATTTCTCGACTCGCTACAAAGTGACGCTCATTGACTTGATCACCAAGAATCTGCACAACAAAACGGACAACGAAATCGTTGTGTCGGCGGTGATCCTCGCCTTACTTGCCGTTCAAATCGGTCAGTTTCAAATCAGCCTAGTCCTAGAAAAAAAGAAAAAAAATGTTTAATCAGTTATATGTATTTCGGTTCCATTTTTAAATTTTCTTTTATATTTTTATAAAGTTTATCGGATTCGAAACTTACAAGGGAAGTATTCTTAGCTCCCGGTTGAAAATTTCACGAAACTTGACGAAATTGTACTTTTCTTGATTCCAGAAAAATAAGTTTACTCATAGTTGAACTCTTTTCCGAGTTGTGACGCTTCAAATAATCCCTTTTCTACATTTCTTGTATATTTTGCGAATTTTGAAGCGTTGTAACCTGAAAAGGAAGTCTAATGGGGCATATTTTTCTTTGAAATTGGGAGGTTTCACTTTTTCAGCCAGGTTCAATAAAAAAATTTTTACCGGAAAAAAATGTTATGGTCAAAAAGAAATTCATTTTTTTGAATTTTGACCGAATCGGAAAAAATTCCGAAAGTATCTTCGATGTTTTTTTTTTTTTCGCTTTACCCCAAGAATATTAATCAGAAAAAAACTTCAAGGTTGCTTTTTCTATATGCCTCTTTATCAGATTTCTCTTTATGCTGTACAAAGTTTTATTACAGGAGGCGAAATGAGCGAAGACGTAGAAGAGCCATTGGCGGCGATGCGGACGATCGTGATGGACGGCTCGCGGTCTGACGCCCTCCGCTCTGTCTGCGCTCTCTCGATCGCCATCACCACCAGACTCTCCTGCGAAAGCGACGATTCTGTCGCCGCCAGCGTCAAGGTTCTCTTCAAAAGCTATTTTTAAAAATCGGGAGAAGAATTTGATCGAAAATGATGCCTTAAGCACCCACTTTTGAAACTATAATACTAGAACTTTGAAACTAAATGTTTCCGAAACTAAAAACTTGTGCAGGTAGCGGTCTTTGATCTGGACCTTAATTAGGTGTTTGAACGACTTTTCAGATAATTTCATAGTAGGAAGTAAAGTTTAAGTGTCTTTTTTGTTTGAGGTTGATTTTAATCGGGGCTAGAGGATTCAGGGAATCTGAAAAATGGAAACTTCAAGGAGCGCGAAATTTACTCTTATTTTTATGACAAGAAAAACCGCTGCAGATTTAGGACCATAAAATTACCGTAAAACGAGGAAATATGAAATTTTTGCAGGCTTGTCGTCATGCGTGGTCTTCCGTCAAGCTGGGCGCTCCCAACTCTCGACTTTTCACCATTTCTTTGGCCTCCTGGTGTCTTCTTCTTTTGGTAAGAGCTTAGTTTTTTTTTCAACGGTCGCCTGAAGGTTTTTTCGAAGTTTTGAAAATAATTATGGGTTTCAAACGTTGCAAAAAAAACTTTGGAAAAAAGGTCGTCTCGAGTCGCATTTGTCACAATTTTGATCATTGAACAATGACTTGAAAGAAAGTTCATTTTTCGCGGTTAGGGTTTTCAAGAAAATTTACCAGAATCTTAATGTACCAGGTGAAGATCCTGAAAGTTCTGAACCCTTTAGTTACCTAGTCTTTGAAAATAAGGCTTGAAATCGGAGTTTGGCTTATTCCAACAGAATCGAATGGTTTTTTCTTTGATTTTGAGGTGTCATTTTTCGATTGATTGTGAATTTTTGAAAATTAAGTCTCTCAGGATCTTTATCTGATTTATCAGGATGTTTTCCCAGCTATTTTTCAGGGGATCCTAATTATTCAAACTGACCTCCTATGAAAAATAGCGTTCTTTTGAAATAAAAAAAAATTGCTGATAATTTGAAGGACGCTGACAACGCGACTCTTTCGTCAGCCATTCTCGACCAGCCCAAGGTTGCCAATTATTTGGATGCCGACCAATTAGACAATCGTGTGGCCGCCGGCGAAGCTCTCGCTTTCCTCACCGAACTCGTCGGCGAGAACCGTCCCGGCTTCACCTTCCCCAACCATCAACATGTCCTTGAGGTTTTTTTGAATTCTTGAATATTCCGCCTTACTACGAGAATTAGAAAAAATAATAAATTTATGAATATTTTCAGATTCTGGAACGCCTTGTTTCGGAAAGCACAAAGAGCAAGGCCAAACGCGACAAGCGGATCCAGCGTCTCACTTTCAGGTGATTCTTTGAAGAATTTTTGTCGGTTCGCGAAACTGTAGCCGATCGGTAATTGCGCCTAGAACATCCAGGCCTTCTTGAGATAGTAATAGACGAGTTTTGAGCGTTCTGAAGATCAGCTGCTTCTCCATGTGAGAATAGTACGGCGCTTAGCTTGTTCAGGGCGGGGGATTATAAGTTTACAAGGAAGAACTCCCGGTTTTCAGAGAAGTGTACGCTTTCATGAAGTCGTCGGACGATGCTCCTTCGGTCAGCATTAAATTTGGCAAGGAGTCGTTGGTTTTGGACACCTGCTCTATAAAACTGTTCTACGATCTTTGTTGCGAGGTGATTTTTAATGAGAAAAAGACTACAAGAAATTATAAGTGCGATACTTTGTGATAACTTTGCTTAAAATTGTCTAAATCAAAACCGAAAAAAAGTTTAATTTAGACTTTCTAATATTAAATTTCTTATATTAAATATGAAGCTTGGCACCTTTGAAGGTATAGGAAGCGTTTTGAAACAAGCAATAAAATGAGTAATTTGAAAATTCCTTTAAAAAGCCCAGGGCCACTTCCATTTTTTATTTTTGTTCATGTCAAAGTTAAAATGATCATAATTTTCGGTGGTACGAAGTTATCAAGACATTTGAGAAACATTTTGAGAAAAAAAATAGAAAAAAGTATTGACACTTTGACCGCTTCGCAAGCCTGGACGCTGCCTCAGAGCCGCCAGTGCGCGAAGTTCTGATTAAATTCCAAGAAGAAGACCTAACTTTTGACAGGTTCTACGCGGAGGAATGCTCAGGCAACTCCAACAGAACGAGGCTCTCCGGGACGTCTTCGACCTGGGACCGGTGCCGCTGGAGACGACAGGACGTGAAAACAAGGCCTTGAAGGTCCATTTTGTTTCCTGAAATATTTTAGAATAAATTTCTATTTTCAAAAAAGATTATTTCCAGATGGCCATTCACGAAGCGGCGGACAAATATCGCAATCAAGTGCGCGGTCGCCAAAGAGACAAAAGATCTACCGTTTGGTCCTGATTTCTCTCGAATTCTATCTTTTTTTGCATGTACTCTCCGTATTAGTTATTCGCTAGAAATTCTCTTCTTTTTCTGGGTCTTTCCATCTAAAATTCGAACTCAAGCCGTTCTTATGCTACAATTTCCTCCCAATATCAAATTTTCTCTTTATCAGAGCTTAGCTCTACTGCTGGGGTGTGTAAATACTGTTTAAAGCTTCCGAATTCTCCTAAAAGAGTCTATTTCTTATATTTGGGCATTCTCCCTCAGATACTTATAGTGTTAATTCATCATGTTCATCTTGGAGCTTTTGTTCAAAAATGTATTGCCTTTGGATAATAATAAAATTTGAAGAGGAAGTAACAATAACAACAGGAAAATAACAACTTATTGATGTTTTAAAAAAGTGAATTAGAAGTTTCATTGTTGTTTGACGTTGCCGCGCAAGCACAGCCGTTTGAAGTGCCACATCCAGACTTTTCGGTTTCTCCGTCTGGTTTGGTGCTCAAGGCGATTTTTGTCTTTTTGCCCTGTAATACGATAGTATTGTCTTTAGCAATGAGACATCTCTTCGCAACTATACATGGAAGTTGGCAAAAACTGTAAAAAAATTTTGGGTAATGCTCATTTATTCAGTTTTCCCCATGGAAAAGCTTCTGCACTTAGAGTTCATAACAATTAGTATGTCTCCTAGAGAGGCCACTAACTAAAACCCCTATATACCACTTTTGCAAGCTTTAGTGGCTCCTGTAGGGGTCGGAAAGGTGGCCCTAGAGGAGACCCTCCGAGAGCCCCAAAGGTTGCCCCTATAGGGATCACTCTGAAGATCTCAAGAAGGCTATTTCAAGTCGCAGAAATGAAATACCTTCTTTCTGACGCCCAAATCTGGATTATTCGAGTTGAGACCTTCGATTAGTAGGCAAGCTTTGCACAGCTTCTGGCTTGTCATGTAACCGCACCTGGAAAAAAAAATCAACTTCTTTCTTGAAAACTACGTTTAAAAACTTCAGACGCTTGAAAAACTTTTAGGCTACTCATAATTTGAAAAAAAAACCTCTCGCAAGTGGTGATCTGGGGCATTTCGACTTCTTTCCGAATGGCCAAGGATTCCCCAGACCTGATCAGGTCAAGAATCGCGCGGGGCTGGATCTTTTCCAACTCGCGGACGTATATTCTTGAAAAAAGCTGGTTGCATCAAGTTGATAATTACAAATAAAACCTGGAATAGCCACGGTAGGCATTGGGGGCATAGATACATTCGGTGTAGAAATATTCCAGTTTCTTCATTCGGGCGTACATAACGATGTCTCTCTCGTAGCAATACTAAAATGATGATCAGTTCAAAAAAGAAACTGAACATTTTTTTCGAGGGACATAACTTCTGGAGTACCTTTAGGAGCATTCCTGTGCCCATTTGAAGAAGGAATGTTTTCTTTCTAAGAGAGACCTAATATCACCCTTTGAGACTTGTTTTACTTTGGTAGTCACAGAGTCTTTTTTGAAAAGTTTAAAGGAGCATAGACAGATTTTATAAAGTTCTCAAGGCGGAGTTACATCTTCAAACACTAAAACAAAGCTTATGAATTGACTCTGCACATTTAAAAAAAGCGCGTCCTTTTTCATTGTATGAACGTTGGAAGCCGAAAATAAGCAGATCTTCTGAAAAATTGGTCTGAAATCTACTAATTTTTCGGATTTTAAATGTCAACCCATCCCTCAAGCTCCGCCCCTGATTTCGCGATAAGCCAATCAGAGAGCGTTTACTAAAGAGAAAAATTTTGAATGACGTCATTGCGCTTGATATTCAAAATGTGAGCAAACGTTCCTCGAAACACAGTAGGAAGAAAAAACCCTCTAGGGGCCCCTTTCCACAAAACCTTGAGAGGCTTGGCGCGCGGTAGATCACCCTCTTCGCCGGTGACAATGTTCGTGCAGCGCTGAAGTCTGGCGATATCGCCTCGCAAGACGTTCATCAGCACCGTCTCCGCCATGTCGTCGGCGTTGTGGCCGGTCACCAGCTTGCTGGCTCCGATTTTGAAGGCGCCTCTGAGAACCGCTGTTTCAAAAAAACATCAGAAATGGCTTTGATCGTTTCAAAACGAGACCAAAATGAGTTTAGAAATTTTCAACTCTAAAAATTGGAATCAGAAAAGTCAGCTTACAAGTTCAGTCAAAAATTAAATCATCAAAATGTTTGACTAAAAAAGGGGGGGGGGCATAGGCAGAGCTGTTCTCAAGTCGGGGCGACCCTGGCCGAGGCCGCCCCGACCCGACCGCGACGCGCCCCGGAGCGCCCCGGCCCGCGAAGCGGTTTTCATTCAGGCCCCCGAAGCGAGCGCGAGGATTTTTTTCTCCGTATTTTTTGTTTTTATTTTAGTTTCTCATATTGAAAATGAATGTTTAAGTTATTTATGATCCATGAAAATTTTTAATTTTATTGTTTTTTTGACAGAAATCGTGCTTTTTTTGATTTCACTTTTTTTCGCATCTTTTTCGTTTTTTTCTCTTTGTAAACAAATAAAATAATATTTCAAATAGTGGTTTGAATGAATTTTTTTGCAAAAAAATGAAATTCCTGATGATGGGAAAATTTCAAATTATTTTTTTATTTATTAATTTGTTTTTCTCTAGTTCTGTAAATTGTTCTGGCCACTCAGGAAACTATTGAATTTTTTTGGATTATTATCTCATTTCATCGGTTTTTTTCTCTTTATGTGCTCGATAAAAAATGTTTTTTTGTTTCACTTTCATTTCAGTAAAACTTGCGCTTTCCATAATTCGCAAAAAACCGGGAGTCAAAACAAAATTTGTATCTACGGGTCGACCGAGTTGACCCTTACCAAAAAGCCGACCGCGGCCGCCCTCGAATACGCCGTTTTTTTAAAAAAATTTGTTTAAGAATCGTTGTTTAAAAGAGTTAGGGACGAATATGAAGAAGCGAATTCCAGTGAACATTTAATCGTACCTCCTATAGGAGCCCCTTTTATTGAACCCCTATAGGGGCCCTAAACTAGATTTTCGGGGCCCCGATAGGGGTTGAGTTAGGGGCACCACACGGGGGCCCCTACAAGGGCTCACATTTGTCCCCCTAAACTTTCCTTAGTTGGGCTCAAATTTATCGTGCTCAATACTCACCGGTCAAGAGCTTGACGTCGGAAAACGCCGCAAAACGTGCAGTTGTTCTTCTTTCCGATTTTCGCGACAATCTCGTCCATTGTCCATCCGTAGAGGTCTTGATAGCTGAGAATCGTCAGCGGTAGCCCGTATTCTATTCTATTTTTCTCGACCGCCTGGAAATTGGACTCATTTTCGCCGAAAGAGAAAGGTTCTCATTTTCATAAGCTATTTTGTTCGTTCATTTAAAAAAAGACATTTTTATTTTTTTTTTTTCAAAGTGAGAGATTGTTTAAGTGATATACCAACGTCCCAAGTGTGCTACCAAATTGAAAAAAAAGGGCCTTGCTCAACTTGGTGTAGAGAGAAAGCTGTTTGAATTATTTACGGTGAAACAAGTTCTGAAATTTCCCAAAAGACGAACCAGTAAAGAATCGTCGCGATAGCCCTTGATTCCCTCATCGATCGATAATAACCTCAAGTCCAAACCGTAGTCATACCGATCATTGAGTGTCTTGAAAATGGATAAATATTATTTCTAAATCTGAGAAGGTCCTACCTTCATAACGTATGCCAAAACAGTCGAATCTTTGCCACCCGAGGCTCCGATCGCGACCCGCTCGCCTCTCTTAAAACAGATTCACTATCAAAATGGGGAAGGCAGTATACATGAAAAATTATGGAATTAAAGCAATTTTCAGCTCAAAAATCGAGGTTGTTTCATCGATCCTCACAAAGAAGGTAATTTTTTTTGGCTTGGTGATTCTTCCGAAAAATAGCCAGAACATTCTTTGATGTTTCAGAAAAAGACCCTGAAAGTCTCAACCTGTAAAGCTTCCTGGTTTTTCAGAAATTGAAGCTCAAAGCCTAAAAATTGACCTACATCAACGGATTTTGACGGTTTTCTTCAAATTTGAGTTATTCTTTCTCAAAAAGTAAGGAGTTCGAGTGGTTTAGAGTTTCATGATATTTACCTATTACATTAACGAGTTTTGTAAGCAATTTTCATGAAATTCCTAGCCGTAATGTATGATGACCTTACTTTTTAACGTTTGTACGCGGATGGATAAGTCTAAATTGAAATACATAACTTTTATTTGAATCTATTCAAAAGTCCTGAGTTAACGCAAAACTTCTAGTTTTGCCTTGACCCAACCTTGAAAAGATTATTTTGAACGATGGTTTCGTGAACGTCTTTCTCGAAACTCGCAGTGAAACAGTCTCCACACAGCTGTCGGCCGTCTTTCATTTTCTTTACCTGAAAATTCCGACCTGGAATCTCAAAAAGATGCATAATCAAGAAACCAACCCTAAATTTTCTAAACTCTAAATGAGATTGAAAGTTTAGTGATAGTATTCTTTTCAGTTGTTAGTTTATTTTTTTCCCGCTCATTAGGCTCCCTAACTCGTTCAAGATTCAAGCTGGAAACAGTAAGAAGAAATTGCTCATTTTTTTTAATATCTAAAAAAATGATTGTTTCCAGTAAGTCAAAAGACATGGGTAGGGTCAAAGTATTTGAATTGACCAAAAAATTAAAAGATAGAACACCTTTTTTCACTCATTTTTAATAATGTAACGACAAGTGTTCAAAAAAGGTTAACTTCAGAAACCTGATAAACTTCAAAATTTTTTTTGAGATCAAACTCATCAATTTTCTTGATTACTTATCTTGATACAATTAACAATTTTCAGAAGTCGATCAACTCATTTTTTTAAAAACTTAATTGAAACTAGCCTTAGCGTAACTGGAACATCCAGCAATGGACTCGCATTGCGGCGGTCCCCGACGAGATCCCATATTTTTCTATACAACAATTGGAAAACTGAAAAAGCGAATTGAACCCGGAAAATACTATGAAAAGTGTCATGAAACACGACAGTTTATCTTTCAAAAAGTAAAAAATATATAAATTCATTTAATAAAAAAAAGTAACACAGATAAAACAATGAATAAAGTAATGAAGTATTTAGTTTCAGCAGAGATGAAATATGAATATGAGATAATGCGATTCCAGCTATAGAGTATTCCGTATCAAATGTAGAACTGCAAGTCAGTGAAAATAAATGGAAATCGAAATGAATAGCAAAATCGTTAGGAATCGTCTGAATAGAGCGGGACGAAGTACAGCCGTTGAATATACAGATCAGCAGGTAAGGAATTATCAAAGAGTAGAACAGAGTTCAGTTAGACCCCTGGAAGATTCGAGAGAAGAGATTCGTGAAATTCTTCAAAATTTTTAAAAATTCAACGCCGTTTGAAACAATTTGATCGCATGGGGAGCGTCTCAAAGCGATTTTTGAAAAGGTGCAGCCGACAAAAAAGCGACTTCCGCCCCTCGGCATTAAATCCTGAACTAGACATGTCCGGAAGTTTCTGAGCTTTTGCAGTGAACACTAAAGAAAGCTGACGTCCCTAAAGGGATTCCTACAAGAGCTCAGAAACGTCCGGTTCGCTTCACCGATGTCCGAGAGGTTTTAACTGAAACCGCAGCGCTTTCAGCCATTCTACATGCGACCAGAACGTTTCAATTTCCCGCGAATGGAGCAAATAATCAGTTCACCACAAGCACGTCCCAAGAAATGCGTAGGTTACTGTTTGATCTCACTTATCTTCGCGAGACCTTTATCAAATAATTATTATTTTGTGGCAAACGAGCGGTAAATTTAAAAGTTCGAAGTTTGAATAAACAGTAAAAATATTGAGTGAATGTTCCTGCAATGAAATTATTACACTCTTACCTTGAACGGTTAGTTTTCAAATCAGTCAGTACGAATATAAATGGAAATAGGAACGATTCTCAGACAGTCTATTCACAGAAAATAGTCAGTTGGATTTTTCCAGAATGAATCAGTCGCCGGAATGGGAGCGCGCGGAAGAGTTGCACAGAACTCCGAGGAGGAAGGGGCAGTCGCCGGAAAAGAGGCGCACCCCCGGGGCCTTCGCCGCCACCACTCTTTCCACCATTCCGCTGTGCGGGATCACGTAGAACACGCCGTCTTTTATTGACACCACGCCTGAAAATAATGGAGTAGTTGGTGCAAAGGTCAAGATTTCATAACCTTGCATCATATGCAACATTGGCGAAGCAAAGGTCAGTTTCTCTTTTTAAAAAACCCATCGCTTCCTTTCTTTCTGATTTTTATTTCAAGACAGAAAATGAAATCCTGAAGAAAAATCGAATGAGAAAAAATGCTTGAAAGAGAACCAGACTGCATAAAATGACGTAGGTTCATTCTCATTTTCATTAAAGTTTTTACTATTGCCTTATTTATGTTTTCGCACATCAAAATTTACGCTGGAAACTTATTTAGTCCAATTTTCTAACTTTAAGTTTCGATTATTTTTTAAGGTTCTTTTTTAATTTTTTTTTTCATTTTTGCAAAGTTTGCTTCACCGTACACCCTCTCCAATCGGCGGAAAAATAGACATTCAAAAAAAAAAGGTTCCGACACGATTTCGGAAAAAAAAAGCACTTCTTGAAGAATAGTTACTTTATTATTCGCTAGTTTGAGACAATAATATAGCAGGAATTCATGAATTTGTTTTTTTCCTGAAAAAAATATTAAAATTTTTCTCAAGAGGCCTCTCGCCCTCTCACTAAATGGTCCAGTAAAGCTTGCAAAAAGTGACTGCTTTAGGGGAGTATGCTAGAATTTTATGGGTATGAACTCTAAAAAAACTAATATATCAAGTTTGTCTTTTTTAAATTTTCAAGCCAGAACGAAAAATAAAAAGGATCTATAGTGACCACTTGAGCTTAAGCCGCCTAGCTGCGGACCCTACAACCCTATAGGAACCACCCTGAAGTTCCTAAGAAAAGATTTGAAAGCCAAATAAAATTTTTCTGAAGAAAAACCTGCTGCATCCTTCTCATCCAAATATCGAATCAGAGGCCGTAAATCGTCGAGTTCCCTTTTAGCCGTAATAACCATCAGACACATCTCCTTGCTCGAATGGTTCAAGAATTTCTCTTGTAACGCATCTTGGTTTTGCAGGGAGAGCCTTGAAAAATATTATTTTGAAAATTCTTTATTTCAATAATGAAACCTTTGACTGATCTGCACTTTCAGAGGATTTCCATCATCGTCACGCAACAATTTCTGCAGCAGACGCTCCGCCCCGTAAACACGGTAGAGTTTGACCGGATAGTCGTTCTTTTTCAGGAAAAGCTATAATAATATTGGATTTTTAAAAGGATTTTTGGGAGTACAAACTTGTCCCTGCCAAGTGGACGCGTACTCTTCGTCCAGATCCTCGAAAGTGCGGACAGAAGCTCGAGGGGAGCCCGGTGGAGAACGTATCGCCACAGGACTGCTTGGCGACCTTGAAGCCCTTCTTTTTCGACCAGAGTCTCGGGAGGCCAACACGTCTCTGAACATTTGAAAGATCTAATCCGGCAGTTTTTCTTTTTGAAACAGGAATTTAGAGATTTTCCTGTCAGAATTTTGTGCTCTAAATGCTTTTTCTCTTTTTTTTTCAATTCAGAGCAGTTGGGTTATCTAAAAATCTAAGAATAAAGAGAAAATTTTATTCCAGATTTCCAAGCTGCCACGAACTAATTATTATATATCCCGTTTCAATACAAATTATTTCGACAAGAAAAAAACTCGACCACATTTTTTTTGTTGTTTGACTCTAGAACGGTCCAATTTTTATTCCTTTTCGTGAGAAAAAAACCGATCATTTTTGCGATTTTTTTAAAATGTAAAAAAACCATAGAAAACCAACGCTTTGAAAAGTTATATCGAACTGAAAGAACACAAATAAAAATTATATAAAACGGAAGTTTTTTTCTTGGCTCCAAAAAGTTTTTTTGGAGCCAAGAAAAACTTCATCTTGCAAGTTTGGAAACTGTATCGCTGGGCTAAAAGCCTTTAATTTTTCAGAATTTCTAAAAAAAATTTCATGACAAATATATACTATTATACTTTTTTCCCTGAATATTCATAAAAACAAATTGTCAAAATGAGGTAAACGAACTTGGCGAAGTCGACCATAATGCTGCGATCTCTGCCGCCGAGGGGATAATTCCGCATGGCCCGACAGGCGTCCTGCGCCGCGTGAGTGTCCTCGAAGCAGATGTAGGCGACGTCGTCTCCTTCCTGTTTCAGTCATTCGATGAATTATTCCAATCAATGGCTGTCTCACGTTGTAGTCGAGCTTCTCGATCATCCCGTAGCGGTCAAACTCCTTGGCGAGCATGTCGGCGGAGCACCAGGATCCCAGGCCACCAACCCAGAGTCGGCGTGAAACCTTGAATAAAAAGTTTTGCTTCGGGAAAACTTTTATTTTAACTTTATTTTGGAAAGAACATCATTGATGATTTCAAGAAATCTTTCCAGTAAATTATCTTCCAAAAAGTCATTATATTACAGGTTTTGAAGCAAAGAAGCTCTTTAAAAAAACACTAAACAATTTTTTTTTGGAAATTAATTTTCAATATATTTTTTTTTCACTATATTACTAGCTTGCAAGTTTCAGGAAAGCCCTTGTCTGAGAAAAAATGGGTCTATGACGAAATTTTTTTGTTTGAAAGATATGTATTTTCGAGTTGAGGATATCATTATACTTGCTCAGATTCTTCTGACCTGACTTTTCCCGTAGCCAATTTTGACCCGAGAACTTCCTGGACGGATCGGACGATCTTGTTCTTCAGCTTTTGCGTCCATCGCTTGTTCCAGAGACTTAAATCACATTTTAGGATAAATTTTAAAGTTAATTTATCCCTGTTTCGAAAATTATTCGTTTTCGACAAGACAAACAGAAAAGACAGTGAAAAGAAAAGGTTCATACCGCTTTTAAAAACTCTGCAACAAATCGAAATAACCGTTAGAGAGTGAAAAATAAGTAACTAGAGAGCCAATTTTCATTTCGCGGAAATATTTTGTAAGTTTTGAAAGTTTTTGAAAGTTTGAAAGTTTGAAAGTTTTATTCAGTCTTCAGAGTAGGTTCTCTGCTGAATCATGGAAAAATATTTTGTACGGGTATTTAAACTAATCGAGAGCAATTTTGTCTTGAATAGCCAAAAAAGAAAACTCACTTGAAACATGACGAAAGCGTAAGCTGCATCTGTGTTGACTGGTGTTTTGATGTCAATATCCTCGATTTTTCCATACTTTTCGAAAACCTGAAACAAAACTAATCCTTTACAGAGGCTGTTCAAAAGTCTATTTTAGGGGTCTTACATAAAACCACGGCCATTAGTATCGAGAGAATTTCCAAAATACACGACACAAATTTTCAGTTTTTGAAAAATGACATCTCAAAATCAGTTAAAATTAGCCATTTTGGGACTTGGAGCCCCTATTTCTCGAAAACGAAGAAGCTGCAGAGCATGAAAATTGGTTGATCATCTTCTAGCGCATCAAGCAAAGTCCTGGTCAAATTTCAGGAAATTCCCAACTTCACATTAAAATGACTTCCCTTGTAAGGGTCCGCAACAGATACTTTTTTTTTTCATTGGTTCAAATCCTCAGAAAGAAACATCAAGAAAAAAAAACCTTTCTAATTTCCGTTTCTCTGACATCGGCAGGCATATTTCCAACGAAAAGAGTCCTTGTAGCGTCAGAATCGTCGTTTTTCAAACGCCACTGAGGAGGCTCTTTTGGTCCTTTCCGATCGCGAGAACTGCGATCCGTCTAAATTTTGATGAACTTTTGAAACTATTGAATTTTTCTCTGATACCTGTAGTGAGCGGTTGAAACGATCGGGTATATATTTACCCTCCTGATCTCGCAAAATTCCAGCCGGATCACACAAAACTCTTTTTCCCAGAGCTTCTCGTAGACGGTCCATCATTTTATATCTGGAAAACTTTTTATTATTTCAATTTCTTGAAAAGCTCTACCCGTTTGAACACTATAAAAATTTTCAGACAGATTTTTGAAAAAAAAATTCGAGGTTAACAATTATTATTTAAAATAACTTGCCTAATATTCCTTGCACAATCTCTTCTTTCAAAATTCACATATGCCATTCGCTCATCTTCCTCAGGATTCCTTACAACTTTTATCTGTAAAAGCCAGTATTCATTTTTCTGTTTATAAACTACCTCGAACGGAGCGAAACGCCGAAACTCGTGTGTTAACTTCATTTTGATTTCATCTCTTTCTAACCGCTCGTCGATCCCCGAAATGCGTAAATTCAGGTACTCTTCGGGGGAATGGCTCCCAAAACGCTCTCTGTAAATTTATTGATGAAGGATTTCACTGTAAAAGTTGAAAAACCGATAAAACGACGAGAGTCCATCGCTGTTGGCTCGATTGATAGGCCGCCCGCGGTCTTCTCCCATCAATAGTAGTTTTGTTCTTTCCGGAATAAACTTATGTTAGAAACAGCATTGATATTAGTATAGAAATAAATTAAAAAAAGTTAATAAAAAAATTAAATTAAAGAATTCAGCACGTCGCGAGCATCGATAGACGAAACATTGCGGACTGTGGTGCATGCACAAAAAAACGAGTATCGTGTGAAAAAAATAATGCGGCGCCGGAAACAGCTTTGGAATTTTTTGTACATAATTGGGAAATTCTTTGGATTTGGCCATTTTTGATGTATAATTTTGCATTCAATAGGATTATGTTGGTTGTTGGTCAAAAATATAGGGCGAAAATATGAGAAAATATGACGTAAAAGGTTATTCTCAGGTAAATTCGGAATGTGGGATAATGGCCGCTAAAAGGGGTCTAAAAAAATGTGGCGGAAAGACAGCGAAAAAAAGTCCCTTTATCGAGCCTTCCATTTTTTCTAGAACTTTGAAAGCCTGAATGATGATGGGAAAAAAGGAGAGGCAGCAAAAATGGTGCATAAGGGCCGTCGAAATGATGCTAAAAGACAGCAACAAAAGAGCCTTTTTAGGCTAAAGGGAACACTTTTATGGAGCTTTTTTTTTAACCTTCCGACTTTGCCTATTTTTTTTTAATTCAAGAGGGATTTTCGTAAATTTTAATCGGATTTATATTTTCTTTATTTTTTTCTTTATTTTTTTCATTGGATTGGCTGTAACAAGTGACGTTTCTTAAACTACCTAGGACAAGATGAAGAACATCGCTTCAAAGAGCAGCCGTCACGAGGAGAGAGAAAACCCAACACAAAACAACAGCAACCGGACAAGCCTCCGGCATTCATTCAATATCTTATTTTCTCGAACTAAATGAATAAAATGCTCTTCCACGGCGTCATTCTGTTCTTCTTTCTGATAGTATTCCCAGTTTATTCTACCGATGAATCCGAGTTGACAGGCCCCACCTCGAGTACGCTTCGGCGTCGTTTGTTGGACAAGGTGTGATGAAATGAGAAGATTTCAGCTCAATTTGTTTTTATATAGGTCGGCCCCATCGGCAGGTATCAAAGCGTCGGAGTTCGAGGTCGACTTTTCTGTGGCCTTGGAGTTCTTCCCAACGCAACCGTCAAACTTTGGGACAAGGACTTTTGTGAGGAAAATATCAAGAAAATTATTTATTCATTATTTAAGTCGATCCTGATGACTTGATCGCCGAGGGAAAAACGGACGAAGATGGAAACTTTGTTATCTGGGGCACTGCCGTTTCGGTAAAAAAGTTCTTTTTACTCCCAATTTTCATGTCTCAAGTATGGAACCTCGAAAACTTCACCAAAATCATTGTTTTGTCGCCAATTTGCAACTTTTTTGCAGCCAGTAGCCTTTTGAGTTGATTCTGACCCACTGAAACCTTTTTTGCGACTTTTTTGTTTCAGAAAAAAGTAAATTTTGCAAAGAGGCTATGAAATACGAAATAAATTTGTGTAAGAAGGTAAAATTTGATTAAAATAAAATTTTAGGTCATGAAAATCGACCCACAGCTCCGAATCTATCACTCTTGCCACAATGAATTCTCTGTAAGTTCTTTTTTTCATTTCAAAGATCTTCTGACCTTCCAGCTCTGTAAGCGCAAGGTGGTCTTCACCATTCCTAGCAACTACATCAACGGAGGAGAAAAGGTCCAAAATTTCGCTAAAATCAATGATTTTGAGAGGTTTTCAGGTCCAAAAATGGTTCGAGCTGGGAAACCTGAACATGGAGATCATCATCAAGACCAAGGAGGAGGATCATTGTATTTCGTAATAACTTTTTAACCAGCTGCATTTATTTGTAAATTAATGAAATGACTTTTTCTCGAAAAATAAAGCTTCTTTTCAACTAGCGAGAGACTTCAAAACGGAATAATGATAAGACTTTGGAAATAATTTTCATAGTCCGTTTTACGTGACTTCCGAGACTTTTCTGTGCCCTCCTGTTCTCTCGACGACGCTCTCCTGTTTACGAGCTATTTCCATGTTTCTATGTACTCGCCGATGAAGGAACAGAGAGACGCAGAAAATCGAAAACTGTCAAGTCGCGGCGGCCGTATTTCATCCTAAAAGAAGCTAACAGAACAATAAGAATGATTCGAGGCGCAGCGGCTGCGTCGCGGTCACAAAAAAGGCGCCCGACCAAAAGCGACTTCCGCAAGCTTGAAAGTAATCATTCAGCGACTCTCAAAAAGCAAAATTTGAAAACTTAGTTTGAAGCGTAAGGCTTTCACATCACAAGTTCTACAGATAAATTATGAAAACTCTTGTTCCTCCACTTTCCTCATGAAAATACTGTTCCTACACAAAATGTATGTAAAACAGCTTCATTTCGATTGAAAAATGAGTGCTTTGGTAAATTAACGACGAGTTCCATCTTCGAAGAAGACACCTCCGTCGATGGCGCAGTACCTGAGAAATTAAAATATTTACATTTCCTACCAAAAATAACTCACTTGGGACAGATTCCCTTCTCTCCGTCGCCACCAGACTTTCCGGCTGGTCCCGGCGGTCCTGGGTTTCCGTCGCTTCCTGGCTGTCCTCCTGGTCCAGGTGGTCCCTTGGGTCCTGGAGCTCCAGCTCCTCCTGATCCTGGCGCTCCGTCTGGACCTGGTGGTCCGGGTGGTCCTGCCGGTCCGGCTGGTCCAGGCTCTCCGGCTCCTCCCGTCTCAGAAGCTCCAGGTTCTCCGGGGCCTCCAGGCTCTCCAGGAGTTCCGTCGTTTCCGGCAGGTCCTGGCTCTCCGGCTGGTCCTGGTGGTCCAGGAGTAGATGGTCCAGCTGGTGATCCAGGTGGTCCATCTGGTCCAGGTTCTCCGGCCGGGCCGGCTGGTCCTGCTGGTCCTGGGGGTCCTTCTGGACAAGGCTGGCATGGTGGCGGGGTCTGGAAATTTCTGACTATCCTTGAAGCTCTCAAAAAATTAGTAGCATTTCTCAAAAATGATCAACTAAAAAGAAGCTCACCATTGGCTCGCAAGGTGCTGAGGCTCCCTTTCCGGGCATTCCTGGAGCTCCGGGAGCTCCTGGCTTACCTGGACGTCCTGGCTTTCCTGGATTTCCGCCAGGACCAGGAGGTCCAGGGTTGCAGCAGCCAGAGCAGCCTCCTCCTCCTCCGCCTCCGGCAGCTGTGGCCTCTCCGCCAGCGACTCCATATTCTCCTGAAACAAAAAAAGTGAAATAAGTTCTTCAAATTTTTTTTTACCTCCTCCGCCCCCGCCGCCAGCGGCAGCGCCTCCAGTGTTGTAAGCCTGACGAGCGATACGGGTTCTGTTGACTTGGATGTCCTTGATTTGGTGCACCTCGGACCAGATGTCCTTAGCTGATCCCTGAAGTTTTTTCTTTCTCTGGGGTTGATTATGATCCCGAAAAGTTTACGGAAAGTTTGAGTTCCGAATTTTCTCGATATTTAATGTAGGGGTAACTTTCGTAGGTAGCCCCAAGAAAAATTATTCTCTTCAAGAAAAACCTGCCAAGCTTCATAATACGAAGAAAAAGTATAAAATGGGCAGATAATTTTTTCTTGAGATATTCAAAACTTGAAAACGTATCCAGTTCGAAAGGACATCATGAGGATCATTAGAAAAAGTTTTCCATCAGTAAAACCGGAAAAAAAAACCGTTTTCGACCTTTCTTGGCCTTTAGTTCTTACCTTATCCCGCTTTGAGATTAAATTTTTTTTTTCTTGAGGCCTTTCTCTCTCCGTAATTCTAAACAGTCCTGTGAATTACACCTTTAAATTTTTATCTAAATAACTAGAAATTGGCGTAATTACATTTCTTAAGCTCTTTGAAGATTCTTTGAGAATTTTCAGAAGCTCCGAATTTCTGGGTGTTTACAATGACCTCACTTGTGAGTGATCTGGAAAGACTAACTCTCAGCTAGCACTAAAAAAAAAAGTAAAAAACGAACCTTGCAGAAGTTGACGTCGGTGTGGATCTGGCGCTTGATGTTGTGCACGTAGTTGTACACCATGGGCAAGGTCACGAAGATGGAGACGACGGCGACGACGGAGAAGGTCACCGCCGTGTAGGCGACGAACTTGTACGCCCTGATGCGGGCGTCGAGATCCATGGCTGACGTCGTCGACGCCTCATTCCAAGCTTTTATAGCTTCTGGAAGGAACTGGCAGCGCTGATACCAGTTTGATTGTTGATTGCGCGCAAAAATCGACCGCTTCGTCACACTTTTCATTCTTTTTGTCCTCGGATTATTTTGCATTCGCTAATTGGAATTGGTTTTCTCTGAGGATCGAAAGAAAAATCGAAGAGCTGTAAGTGAAAATAAGTCGATCGCCGATAAGGCTTCAGAGCAGAAAATGTGAGAATTTCGAGGAGAAAAAAGGATTTTTTTGAGATTCTGACTTTTCTGCGAGTACATTGAGGACAGCAGATTTTGAAAAATTCCTTGAAAATATTTTGTGAAAGAGCTTTCTGTAGTTTTTAGGAAAACTTTGAAAACCTTAAGAGTCTAAAAAAGGTTTCGAAAAAAATTTTTAAATTTAGTTGAAACTTGTGAGGTTTCATCTTTTCATCAGCTTGCTTTGCGATTTAGAAAATAAATTTCAAAGGAAAGTTGCGATTCTACCAAGAAATAAATATCATCTGTGCCTGGCAAGAAAGGTCATTTCCCTTTCCGGTTGAGATTTTCCAGGAAATTGGAGTACAGTGTTTCTTTCTGTACCAGAAAAAGGTTTTTGAAAACCTTAGCCTTCACAACTTTCTAGTTTTTGAGAGAGAACACCTCAAGGCGCTCCAAACCCGGCAAAATAGGCGATTTTGGGGTTTTGAGCCCTTATTCATCGAAAACTAGGAAGTTTTGCGGGTTGATTCTGTCAAAATATTCTTCTGGCACATCAAGAAAAATTCCGGGAATTTTTAGAAATTCCCTACCGCAAAGTCAAGTGAATTCCCTTGTGAGTCAAGAACTTTTTAATTTAGTTCATGTCGTCAGAAAAATTATCACAGAGCATCAAAAGCTCCCAGTTTTCTCCGCAAGTTTAGTCAAATAATAACTTGTGAACTAAACATGAAAAAACGTGATGTTACAAAAGTTCAAGGAAGGGAGTGTCGCAAGTGAGGAAAAAAATAAACACTCTTCTACTCGAGTGCGCAGACATCCAGGACAACATCCAAAACAAACAGCTCATTGGCAAACGGTCGAGTGGCTAAGAAACGAAAAAAGGGGTGTGGAGATGTGTTCTTCTGTTCAGTTCTGCTCAGAAGGTCCCCAAAATAATCACTTCCTTCCTCCAATCACCAGAACTTCAGCTTCTTACAAATAAAACTCCTTTCCACATTCTAACTAAAAATGGACTATCTACTTAAATCAAGTAAGTTCTTTTTCAAAACTATACTCAAGTTTTTGGTCTTACCACACCTTGAGTTTAAAGCACAAACTGGTCGCTATCAAAAATGCGACAATCACTTGTTTATCTTTATCGGAAAACTTGAGAAATATCTTGTAGAACAAGAGTTTTTTCAGACGAAATGGTGACGCGACGTCAGTCTTTCAGTGCCGCCTCTTTGGAGGACCGCGAAAAGCTGATGAACAACGCGAAAGCTCTTCGGTTCGCTTCGTTTCGTTCTTTGCCCTCATTTCCGTTTTTTTGGTCCTTCTCCTGCTTTTTACTTTGAAAGAAAAACTAATTTTTTTTCCATTGAAAAGCTTTTGAAAGATGTTAGACTATAATTATGGTGTTGTCTCTGTTTTATCACCATTTAATGTCACAGTACCCCGGGCTTGAAAAGCGTCACGGGAACTAAATCCAATTCAATTCTATACCTTCTTGCGCTAGCCGTATTGGGTCGGGCGCAACTCTTTCAAAGAGTGTTTTAGCCAATATCTCAAATTCAAACAACAATCTTCCTTGTTAAAATAGATTTTTCGTTTGAAACTGGAAAACAATGAGATCCCCTCAAATCGTTCCACTGCTTTCGAAAACCATGAAGGAGATTCCAGATTCGAGTTGGAAAGTAGAAGGATGGGCCTCAAAGACATCGTCGCCGATGTTCAGCACAGCAACATGCCAAGACACATGGAAGAACTCGCCTGTTCTCACGCGGCCAAAGCCATGCAGGTTTCCAAGAGTTTGAAACTTCTTATACTTCAAACCTTTCAGACATACAATCTGGAGCACGACATTGCGAGGTACTTGAAAACGGCTTTTGACCGCGAGTTCGGACCCGACTGGCATTGCATTTGCGGCCGCCATTTCGGATCTTTCGTGACTTTTGAGCCGAACAAGTAGCTTCTGACTTGTTTGAAAGTCTATAGTTTGACTATTTTCAGTTTCATTTACTTCCGGATCGGCACCATAGCCTTCATGCTCTACAAAACGACGTCTTCAAGGCTGCCAATCGTGGAGGAGACTCTTCGGAACACTGAACTGACGCCAGCAACCTATTTAGTCGGTCTTATTTCTTCAGCTTCATCGTGTCATTGATCCCATTTTAAACTAAACCTTTATCATCTCGATTTATCCTGAGTTGTAAGCTTATGGTCGCGCTTGGAATGGTACGGTTGCGCGAAAGTGCACCCGACTTAAAACTACTTACGCGTTTTGGAATCATAAAAGAAACAAATCACCGCTAGCTTGGGAGGAAACTGCAAGTCGTCTAAACCTCTTTTTTCACTCAATATTTAACCGCAAAGAATTCCTTTTAAAATTCCTTAAACCAGCGATAAATGAAATATGATGTGATGTGAAAAGAGGGCCAAGGTCCATTCCAAATGCGACCATATAAACAGTTTGAAATCGCGAAAACTTTTACAACTTTATTTCCTCTCGGGTTTTCTTCAAATCGGAAGTTTTGCACCGCTCAGGATTTTTTTTTTCACTTTTAGTTGTTCAACACGTCGTTGACACCAATTTGATGACTTCATGACTTCATAGTTTGCAGATAAGAAGCCATGGAAAAATTTTAAAAGGTTTTCATCACCCTCTTACTGTATTTATCACTTCTCACCTCTCTCAATATCGTTAAGTGAGTTTTCCTGTTTCAAATGTTTGAAGATGGCTCCAAAAACCAATCTTATCTGTTTTCCTTTCAAGCCTGGACAATTTTCGTGGATATCTCTACATATTTACTCTTTTTTTCAGGTTCAAGGTTTCATTTCTAATAAACTTTCAAAACCTTCAAGAAAGTCAATTTTTGAAAAATGCACTTTGTTCGTGTCAATTGTGGACAAAACACAGAGGGGAACAATCAGTTGGGTTCCGAAAAATGGCGCGAGATGATAAGGGGCCATAAAATATCTCCGGCTACACTGAAACCGCTACAAACATCCCAAAAAGATGATAAAGAAGGTGAAAAAAATTGAACTTTAAAATTTTTGAAAAACATTTTTTACGAGACTGAAACCGCTTCATTCAACGTCAAAAAACCAGTACATCTCCAATTTTCAATACCTCTCAAAAAGTTCTATAGAGAACAGTGAAACTCTGCATTTTTTGAAATTGAATTTCTTTCTTGCTTACACTGCGTTTGTACAGACAAAATAGTCTTTTTTCAACATTTTTCTGGGGTATAAGCACAAAAGTCTTGAATGACACGAAAAAGAGAAAGCGAATCTTTTTCTGGAGGCTTGATGAACTTTGCATATGTTCCTCTAAGCGTCTCATCAAGGTCTTTATGAAAAACCAAACCATAAAAACTGAAGAAAACGAGAAAACTATGGAGGGAGCCTTTTTCTATTGATTAAAAAAAGAATTCGTCTTAGAAAAACTCAATGATTGAAAGAGAAAATTTTACGTTGTTAAATTTTCAAATGGTTTCAAGCTCTTTTTAATACTAACTTACAGTGGGAGAAATTTCAAAGTCGAAAATTCAATATTTGCGAAACCTGAGACTTCTTCGGCTTAATTTCAACGTAACGCTTTTTAAACTATTATTTCAATTACGGGACTCGCTGTATGATTTCTAAAATCTCAGCAAGGATTTTTGAACTCATTACACTAAAAGTTTCAACTATTGTCAATCGATGATGAATTTTACGAAATGCATGCTTTCAAGCTTCCAAACCCCGCTTCTCATTTCCAAACAACCCTGAAAGCTTCTCTTTTGATTTTTCAAACAAGGAACGCACTCAAAAAACAGTTTTTTTTTGTGAAAATTGTTCCTTAAGGTCCAAAGAACGCAGAGAAAGTACTTGAAGGGATCATCGAAAAGGTCATTTAGCTGCTGCGAGGCGAGAGAACAAGGAGCGCAGACAGCTGAGGTAAAGAAAAAAAAAGTTCTCACACATTTGTCCCTTGCCTTTATCACTTTGTGCCCGTTTTCTCAAATGTCGCGTCCCGATGTGTCGACGCCGCTCATCGCGTAAGTTTCTCATTCTTCCATATCCGTTGACATTTATGTAACTATTAGCGTTCCAATCAGTTGTTTTTATGATTTTTATGATTTTTTAAAAATATTTTTTTCTGTAAAAAAAGGTCACATAACCATCGTCTGTTAGCTCTGACTTGTCTGAGATAACTTTGAAATACCATCGTTTAAAAATTCAAAAAAACTTTTGACGCCTCTGGAGGCCGAAAAACTGTTTTATCAGAGTAAACAACTGGATTTTCCCACAGAAAAAATTTAAATTTGAGAGCCAAAACAAATTCAAATGCGCATTTTGATTCTACCCCGCCTATTTCCCACCGCAAATCCTTGGAAGTCATCTTTTTTTTTCATTTTTTCCTGTTTGAATTTCATTACTGTTTTTGCGGCTTCGTATCAATGAAAATGAACGAAATTTTATATTTCAATTCCTCTATTGAGACTTGAACGATTAAATTTGGTCTTCCTCGAAAAATTTATTACTTCGCATTGAAAAAAAATCTCGAAACTGAGAAGATTTTCTTATTGATAAAAGTAGTTACAAATTTTGAGATTAGATTTAGATTATTTCGCTTAGAACAGTTGTTTAGAAGAGTGGTTTACAGCCCACCTATATTAAAGTTCTGTTTCTGAACGGATAGGGACCATTCTCAGGCATATTTTTATTCCGCGTTCGAGTGAGATATCTCAAAAAGACCAGAATCAAGAATGAAAATATGGTTTATCAAATCAATCTTCTTTTTCGAAAAAAAGCAACGTACTGCATCTTTTTCAAGACGCGTGAAAATTGTGTTGCCAGCTTAAAAAAAGTTCTTTAAATTGAAAAAAATAGGACGCAAAAACAAATTTGTAAAACCAATAGAAAAAAATTAAAATTTATAAAAAAATTAAATTTTTATCGAAAACCGAACTCACGGCAAATGCGTCGCAGTGCATACAGAATTTCGAATACAGTGATCCAAATTCAATATATTCCTTCCGGTATATTCTATCTAATCAAGTGATTCCTTATTTTCGACGCACCAAATGAAATAATTAAAAATGTAAATTTGCCGAAAAAGTCCAGATTTTTTCGAAAAAAAAAGTCTTCATATATTTATTTTGTTCTAACACAGTTACGAAAACTATGTTCGATTCCTTGAAGTCAATCTAGAATAGAGTCGTCTTATTTTTCAAAATTTTTAAGTATTTTTGAAACTGTATTCTTCAGGATGCAAAACCTAACAGAACGCGCCGTCGAGATGAACGGCGGAGAAAAGTTGCGAGAGGTTGAAACGGATCAAAAAACTCCTTCATACATGGTGAAAAAAAAGGAAATCAATAAAAAAATTCTCTTCGAATGCAGATAGGCCTGAAAGTTCTCTTCATCGGTTCTGTGGCACTTTCTTGGAGTTTGGCGACGCAATTCAGCAAAACTGCGCTCACAATTAATGCAGTCAGTTTTGGATTCTTGTGTTAGCATTTGGAATTACCGAATAATTTTTGAATTTGCTACAAGTCTGAATTAAGAAAGAATTTGACGCGCCGTACTTCATGATGTGGTTCAATACAAACTTCATGATTGCCTGCTTTCCAATTGCTGTGATTATTGAGCGAGTGAGAACCAAAAAGTCGCTGAGTGAAATATATGAGTAAGTTTTTATCACTTTCAAATCAAGGAGTAACTATCGTTTTCAGCGAGTCGCAACGGATATTCCGATCGAGGGGACTTTCTGTCATTTCGCTCCTTTACTACGTTTTACCATTTTTAGTTCTTTGGGTCAGTGAGTTTTCAATTTGTTGTGGTTTAAAAAACATAAGAAGGGTTTTGAGAAACTACAGATAAGCATAAGATGTGTTATTTAAAGACCAGAAAACATGACATATTTTATTAAAAAAGATACCAAGAAGCTATTTTTAACGGTTGGCTTCATTTTCTGCTCTGAATCCAAGTTTCCTATAATTTTTGTGGCTCAGTATAGCCTGTGTACCACGACTTGGAATTTCACGAAACGACATTCCGCTGTGCCGCTGCGCGATCCTTAGTTGCGCTTAAATTTTTTTTTTCTTTTATTAGGGTACTCTACTTTCCTGTGATCCCACAGCAATAAAAATCAATTGAAAGCGTGACCTAGATTCGAAAGACGCTTCTCGAACGCACGCAGCGGAACAGCGGAATGTCGTTCCGTGAAATTTCAACTCGTGGCACACATAATATATCTCTTTAATCTTTTTCTGCTCTCTTCTCCTGAAAGCGTATTTGAAACTCTCCTACAGCTTCCATTTCTGCTTTTCTCATTGAGAATCTTCCAGGAGTTGAAAAACTTGTACCATAAAAATGTAGTAAATTCAAAGACTTCAAAGATAAAATCATAAAATGAACGACGAAGAGAAAAAAAAAACTTTACAGGCAGGGGCCAATTATACCTATGCCCAAGCTCTGACGTCAGTGAACGCCAGCGTGGCGACTTCCATCACGGCTTGCAACACGGCCATCATCTACGTTCTTTCCATATTCATCCTTTCCGAAAAATTCTCAATCCATAAGGTTTTCGGCCGATTCTTTCTCTCCGAAAAAGTTCGCGTTTCAGCTGATAGCGGTGATCTTCGCAATCGGCGGCGTTTGCATGATTTCTACGGAGTCTATGAGCAGCGGCCATTGGCAAGGCTACGTGCTTTCCATTGCCTCGGCCTGCTTCTCAGCATCTTACAAGGTTTCAATTGTCGATCTCTCAAGGAAATTGCGAATGGATTTAGCTTGAGAACTTTATAAAACTTTTCCCAGGCAAAAAAATCTTGTCAACTTTTTAGGCCTTTCTCAAGATAATTTTGTGTCACTTTGACTTGCTTCGAAAAGTTTCCTTGTTTATAAATTCTCCTAGATTTCCTCATTTTCCTTTTGAAAAAAAATTCCGCCTTTTGCCTTGAAATCGGAGATGTGGAGGCCATGTTTCCTCCTTGATTTAAGCCAAAATTAAAAGATGTTTCTCAAACCCCTTGGTTTGGGTCGAGGCGGGGGTCGAACTTGTGACCCTGTGGACCGTGAACAGGCACACAACCTGTCGCGCTAGACCGACGCAATAAGGAAAATGGATGAGAAAAATATAATAAATCATGCCAACTCTTTGCAGCCCCCTCATTTCAGGTCTTCTTCATGAAAAGCATGCGCGACTTTGGCTTGTTGGGACAAATTTCCTTGTTCATGACTTGTCTTGGATTCCTCAACCTCTTCTTGAACTTCATCCCGCCCCTCGTTCTCTACTTCACCAAAGTTGAAAAGATCAACTTTGCCTATGTTCCCTGGTGGCCGATGATCGGAGCGGCTATTCTCAGCCTCAGTGAGTTTTTTCTTCTTTGTCCTTTCGATAAAAGTCGTTTTAATATGCTTCTTGCTCAATTGCTGTTGCAGTGTTCAACTTCTTGATTAACTTGGGAATAGTTTACCTCGGTCCGCTGGTCATTTCGGTCGGAATGCTGTGCGGAATACCTCTCAACTACAGTCAGTTTTGATTTTGCTTCATTTTTTTTAAAAAACGAATCCAAATTTTTTAATTATCACATGAACTTTTTTCACAAAAAACCGATAGCAGAAAAAAACAAGGCATGAGTTTTAAACAAAAGAATTTTTTTAATGTTTCAATATGTCGCGGAAACTCAAACCTTCATCTCTCCGACTTTGAATTATTTTTTCTCCAAAACTAGGAACTTCTGTACGTTTCCAAGTTCACCGTTCGATTCGCAATGAAAAGCTCTACAAAATACTGCTTTGAACTGAAACGCCGTTTTTTACTGCCCCTATGCCTTTAAGGTTCAATTTTTGGTTATAGAAAGGACTTGGGTATGACTAAAAATTAAAAAAAAACCTCAGCAAAAGCTTGAATTTGGCTTTGAGTCATATTTCGGCAATACTATAGTCTCATTAGCCAAACTTCATCATATTGAAGATCTAAAAAGAGTTTGGAATAACTGCGAATTTCTCAAGAAATAGGTATAGCTGAAGGGTCTCTTTCGTGTGATTTGACAGTTTAAAAATTCCAGATCAAATTATTTGCGAAGTTGTTTTTTTTTCATAGTTGGTTAGTCCGTCATTCTTCTCCATTAAAGGCATTTAAAAAAAAATCAAAAAAAAAAACGAAGCCAATAAGGCAAAAATTTTGGTAAAAAAATATGAAATAGAAAAAATCTTTGCCTTTAAACAAATAAAAAATACGATATTTACAGTCATCGACATCGTATTCCGGCACGTGGCCATTTCTTGGTTTTTCATCGGTGGCACGGCTTTTATTCTGGTTTCTTTCGTCCTCATCATTTTCCCCATAAATCTGCTCTTTTTTCCCTTCCGTCTCATCCAACGAACATTTTGTCCCAAGGCGATCGTCTGTTGTGGCTCCGATCGGAAAACAGTCGTGAAAAACTGAGTTTTTTTCGATTCTTGTATTTGTTATCTCTTCACGACTTTCTTCTAATTCCAATTTTCAATTTGTGATAGTCAACGTACATATCTCACCAATTTCCCAACCGCTGGTAGTTTGACTAAACTCACATTGTAATACGCTGTGGACTGTAACCGGGTCAAAATTTATTCACCTTTTTTTGCTACGAGTGTTTGAATTTAATAATTGAATAAACTTGAAGATGAAGCATTCAGGATCAAGCAAGATCTAATTAAAAATCAATGAGAAGAACATCGTCCAAAACAGAGCTTTCAGTCGTGGAACTCTCAAGGTTTGGGGGCTCTGGCCTCAGCTCCGACATTCCGATTTCAAGCATCTGGTTGATATTTCTACAGTCCGGGTTTTTCAACACGAGATCCCAGGCCTTGAATTTAGTTCTGTTTTGAAAAAAAAAAAGTTAAATACCGTTTCTCGACCGAAAATTTCGGAGAGAGCGTCCACGTAAGTCATTCTTAGAGGTGAGATCTGAAGTCATTCTTTGAAAAAGAAATAAAAAAAATACTCAATTTACTGCGACTTTCTACAGTCTAGCTTATCTGTACTCTCTCCTCCCTCCTCCTAGCATTGCCTTATAAGTTAGAGAAAATAGGGCGCAGATAGGCTGGAATGTTTCATTTCGTGGCGAAAAACCTCAGTTTGAAGATCGAGCAGATCGTTGCCAAAGCGATAGATCGAATTGGGAAAACCGATTGTTGTGGAACTTGGCTCAGCAACTGGGACCTGAGAAAAATTTGGATAAATTTCACTTAAGTGATCACTTTTGTCTGCGGATAAAATCGTGCATATTCTGGTAACGGTGGGCCTTCGTCGTTATTCGATGTCGGAACGTTCTCCTCTTCAAAGTTTCTAAAATTAACATTACCATGATCTTTTTCATTTTAATGCAGTCTTCATATGATTAAGAATCGTCACCCAAGGTCTAAAGGACTGTTTCAAGGAACACCCGACCAAAAACGACTTGCGCATGGTGACATAAAAAACATTGAAGCGAGTTTGTTTCGAATAAATTTCTTATCCTATTCTAACCTCGGCGCACCCGCGAAGCTTATCCCATTAAAATAATTCAGAATACCTTTTCTTCTGATTGCTCAGCTTCACTGTAGCAAACTGCATGGACAAGCCGTTTGTCGTTGGCCTGAAATACCGGGTAAAATATCTGAAAATGACCCAAAATAACCACGAAGATGGCTGAATACGACTTTCTCGCATTTGGGTGCACATTCTCTTCGATTTTTCTGAAATTTACGGTTGAAAACTACTTTCAAAAACAAAAAGGACCAGATCTGATGACATCGCACATGTGGATCATGAGATAGAGCTGATCTTCGGCGCTCAGTTGATAATCCATGACACCGATGAAATCAGCTTGGTCCGGCATCACAATGAAGGGATTCTGAAGGGTAGTTCTCTTTTTTCCTTACAAGGGTAGTTTTTGAGCCCCCGAAAAATTCCTTGACTTTGTTTCGTGACACGGAGAACAATTTTAGTGGCCTCTTAAGGGTTTTGACACTATATTGACCACCATAGTGGTCGAATTAGTAGTCATCTAAGAGGCTAAAACTTATTGGCCTCTTCAGAAGTCGAAGTGGTACTACTGGACCATTGAAAACTATTATAGTGGTCACTAAGACGCGAAATGGGGGCTTCTAAAGAGGTTTTTTTAGTGACCCCTTTAGTGTCCTCTCCAAGTAGTTCTTGAGAAGTCTCTTAAATGACCACTAGAGATTTTTCCAGTATATTTGAGTTATAAAGTTGACAAGTTACGAAAATTTAGAAAACCATATTCAAAATTTCGAAGTGTTACAACTAATTTATAACTCGACTAAAAAAAGGATTTTTTTTCGTTCAAAATGGGATGGTCCTAAAACGCACTTTAACCAAGTTTCCTGTATAGTTCAACCTTGGCCCGAATAATATTTCCCTTGTCAAAAAGAAAAACTTACACAACCTTTATGGGTGTCGCCAAAATGAGCTTCCATCCCGTCTGCAGTGAACAGCGGCCGAACAAATCTACAGGGATTTTCAAAAAATCGACATAAAGTCAATGTTTCCCGACTTGAAAGGCGAGGGAGGCGGGGCAAGGGGCGGACGCGTAGCGTGTGCGTACGCGGTTCTTGGCATGAGTTCAATTCAACCGCCAGCGAGCATTCAGATAGCTTATTTATCGCTCTTTTCACTTCTTTTTTAGTTATTTTATGATTATGTGAATTTGTGTAGCAAAAATTAGTAGAAAATACAGAGAAAGAGCGGTTGCCGAGCTTTTCAAGTAGTCGGCGGTAATTCAATTGAACTGGCGCCAAGTACCGCGTACGCACACGCTACGCGTCCCGCCCCTTGCCCCGCCTCCCTCGCCATTCAAGTCGAGAAACATTGACTATACCTCTCAGCGACGAAATCGGTTAATTGACGTTGGTGATGAGCAAGGGGATAGTAGGATCCTCGAGATCCGACAAGACAGCCGTTGCTCCGAAAGGCGCAGCTTGCGATGGTCATGTGGTAATCCATCATTCTCGATGAGCTGGCTGGAAATTAAGTTTTTTCTACAGGTCACTACTACAATTTCAGGTATAGCAACTTCTTGATAGTGCACTTTGATGATAAACAGAGATTCCGACATTTTTTTTTAAATGGAGGGTTCTCTATTTTGGAGAGAGCATGTCAACAGCCTTCAGAGAAGATAAAAAGTGCCCTCTATAGGGGTGGATATTAGGTAGCCCCTATAGGGGTTTACGGTCTGGCCTCTAAACCCCTAAAGCTCAAGCAGTCCCTATTGGGTTTTTTATTTTTGTTCAAATTTTAAAAT
The DNA here is from genome assembly GCA_904845305.1 of Caenorhabditis auriculariae. Lineage (NCBI taxonomy): Eukaryota > Metazoa > Nematoda > Chromadorea > Rhabditida > Rhabditidae > Caenorhabditis > Caenorhabditis auriculariae. The sequence continues at coordinate 479,256 of CAJGYM010000036.1, forward strand.
CAAAAAGACAAACTAGATAAGTTCATTTTCTGTTGATATTTTCAATCAATAATCGCTAATTTATAGGGTTTTTTTGAATGGAAACGCTTCTTCTCATGTAATTCTTAACAAAAATCGACTAGCATGTTGTCCCCTAATGGGGCCACTTTTGCAAGCTTCAGTGACCCTTATAGTGGATAAGATCCCTAAGGCGGCCCCTGTAGTGACTACTCTGGAGCACTTATGCACAACCTTTATCATCGAACAATAGCAACTCCAAGTCAACCAGCTTCTGAAGGGCGGTCTGATCCGTACAACACGGCACGTACATCTGAAAGTTTCCCGGCAGTACCGCCATCGTCTGAAATAAAAAAGTTGCAAATTTCTCATCTGATTCCAAGATGAATAATCAATAACTCTCATGTTAATAAATATGGTAACTATCTAAAAAAAGATCATCAGTTACCATGTGTCCGCGAGAGACGAGCCTCCAAAGAACCAGCGAAATAGCGTGGACGTTGAGTATAGGAGGATTCTCTCGGTCGGGGAACTCCAGAGCTTCTTTCTTGGAAAACCTAAAGTCTGCTTCATATTTCAGTTTCAGAAGCGAACAGACATTCTGGAGACGTCGAGGGCGTCGACCACCACCGGCCTCAGAAGCAACGAGCCGTCCCGGAAGTCAACAGTTGCTTCAGTTTCATCGCAAATCACAGAGAGCTGCTTCTGAATTTATACTCGTCGGTTACTTGAAAATTTTTTGAAGGTGTTTGATCTTGAGAAGAATACTTTGTTTTTTTATTTTTTATTAATCAAACCTCATTAGCGGTGCGAAGTGAAGAACGACCGAACATCATAGAAATAAATCCAAATGATTATATTTCACGTGTAGAATCGTATTTTTTTCACATAATTCTATGAAAACGATCAAATTTTGGACGTTGTGGAGAAGAATAGAGACCCGAAATTACAAATAAGCAAAGGTCAAAGTCTCTAGAACTCAAAAACTAACTGTCAAAGTGTTGAACTTTGACCTGGAACTTTTTTTTTATTTTGCAAGGATTTTCTGATTGCACAACTTCCTAGTTTTGATAAAAGACCCCTTAAAGTCAAAAAATCGTTACAAATTAGGAAAAATAGGACATTTTTGGGCTTGGAGAGCCAGTTTTTTCCTGTTAGATGAAGGAACTTTCTGGACAATTTTCCAGAAATTTTCAACCAAAAAGCAAAAAGAGCTCAATTCTGAAGATTCCAATATCGCTTCTTTGAAAACTGTTTCAAAATCTTTGAAACGGATGTCCTCTCAAAAAATAGGAACTTTTTCAGTTTGAGCCTCAAACTTTGAGGCTTTCAAAACTTTCTTCGAGTTAAAAGCCAATTTTCGACAATTTACAACGCCTTTGCTCAGATGCTTGCGTTTAGTGAATGTGCGGTGTCGCTTCCTTTGAACCCAATGGAAATGCTTCCAACAAACTAAAGAAACACTCGGAAGACAAAAAGATGATCTCGAGTCTGTTCCCGTGTTCGCATGACGAATGACGCGTCTCCGCAACCGACTCGCGGGATTAGAAGACGTCGCGTTCGCGCTGTCAAAACGATCACGAGGCTTAAGGCACTCGGAGTTTCGCGGCTTTTGATGAATTCGCGCCCACCGCACAAACGACCACGTTTCCGTTTTACTTCAATTTTTCGGCTTCTTTCGGGTGCTCAGAAAGTGGGTCGCCAAGAAAGGAAGTGGTCTGTAAGTTCAGCCTCTTGAGGAAACTCCAACTGTTATTTCGCCTCCTCCTAGAAGCTTATATAAACAATCTCCTGGCAATTCCTCGTTTTTTTCATTCAAGATTCAATTTCATTGGTCCTCATTATACTTGACAACTCCTTTTTATATTTTACTGAAAAAAACATGAAACTCAATTTTTTTTTTTTGAAGTTTTTTTCATTTTGCACTTTTTCGAATTTGATTTTACTCAAACCCTTCCGAAGTTTTTAGTTTTTAATGAAAATTGATTTTTTTGCATACTTTTTAGGTACGTATTTTTAAAAAGCATAGATACAATATATATAATAATATAGTTCCGGTAAAGTTATAAAAATATTTCATAAATTTTCTACTATTTTTTTTCTTTGCATCGTTTTTTTTCAATAAAAAAAAACAGGTGCTTCTGAAAAATTATTTACACCATAACGATGGCGATTGGCGCTTTTCCAGTGATTAGCGTAAATTCAAAATTCAATCAAAATTCGTAAACTTTGATTTTTCTTCTATTTCATCATGTTTCCGACTTCTTTTATTCTTTTATTCAAATGCTTCAAATTGCGGCAAAGTCCTTCTCAAGTTCAAAGTACAGGTATGAGCTTTTTTTCCAAATTTTCACGAGAAAAATTTAAAAAAAAATGTGAATTTATAATTTCTGTCAGATAAGTAAATTTGACATTACCTTCCAGGTTTGGATAAAAAAATTGAAGGTTTTTCCGAGGTTAGAACAAATTCTGTAATCATATGTCATAAATATTTAATAATCTCGTGCCTAAGCTTTGCACTATTCTTCCGAAGAAGGTTAAAGGAAAGCCTTTTTGGAAACGTCCTTTTGGCAGCTCGAAACGATTAAACTTATTAGCACTAAAAGGCTTCGCCTTCACTAATTACCTCGTTTTCCTTTTCTGTTTCTCCGGCTTAAAAAATTATTTAGCCTGTGTTAATAGTTGTTATTACAAATAACGAAGCCTTCTTTTTACGAAAAGAAGAGAAAGAAAATGTGAGGATTCGTACATTTTCAAATAAATTTTTTCTGCAAAATTTGGCCGTTGGCCTGGACGTCTCCATTCTAATCCGTTGTTAACGTTCCGGAACCGGCGGCCAAAAGAAAATGAGAAGCTTCGTTTTCCTATTAGTTTCTGTTTCTTTTTCGTTTTTTCGTCCCTAATTTCAGACTGGGTCCTTGAAACCTTCTCAAATTTATAATTCAACTATCTGAGAGTTTTAGAAGTTTCAATGAAATTCTGAAAAATATATATTCCGATAACAGACAACTTAGGTGAAAGTGAAGAAATTTGTGGCAGGGATTCTCGAGTAGCGTCGCCGATTAATGATTCATCGACAAATGTTGCGCCTTTCTGTGCTCGTTCATTTTATTGCTCTTTTGACTGCGTTCTCCAGAAATGCATATTTTTCCCGTTTTTTCTGTCTTTATGAGGAAAAAAAAAATGAAAGACTAAACATTTTTGATTTTTGATTTTTTTCACTAAACCAGAAAAACTAAGATATTTCTTTCGAGGCTTCGTATCCTGTGAAATGCGACGGCATGGAATTCAAATTCCTTTGCATATTTGTTTTGTTTTGACGAAACGTGGGAGTCTGGCCAAGAAATTTATGTACCTGGCTTCTTCACATTTCATCCCTATTTCCTATTATTTTTCCGTTCATCGACCAGTAATTTAATTATTTCGAGTGGATTACAAGAAAATGTCCGAGAGGCCAACAATTTTCAATTCTTGTCGGGAATAAAAACGCCATTTCGTCCTAATGTCTTGAGCTTTCGTAGTTCTCCCTCAAATCCACGCCAGATTTAGTTATTTTCTTTTATTCCTCTTGTTTTTTTTGTTTGTTGAAACGCATTCCCATAGGGCCTCTGACGTTCCCATTGTATTTATTTTTTTATTTATTTTTTTATAAATAAGTGAACGGAGGGAGAAAACCAAGTTGGCTCAGGGGCAACTTTGTGAGCTGATGAAACTCAAAAAGAGGCCTATAAAGCTCAGATTTCTGTGCAAAATAACCTTTTTTATTTTCAAAAACCGTCGGTCTTACTTGTTTAGAAGTCTAACCTATTTACCATTTAAAAATTTTTTTCTTTCTGGAAAATTGAATTATCATCTTGTGATAGCAAAAGATGTCGCGGTACTCACAATTCTTGATTTCGTTAAAACTCGAAAAATTTCTTTATTGAAATAAACATGATTTAGACCGATTCTGAGAAAATTTCAAAAATGAAAGTTTCCAAACGAATAAACTTGCTTTTTCTCAAAGATGTTCATACTTCGGCTAATTTCTGAACGGTGAGACGAGGTTGGATCCCAGCCAAAACGTACTAGAACTGGAAATAAGGAAGAAAGTCTCACCTTTTTGTGCGGTTTTCCCACGTCGCCAGCCCGTTGTCATTTGTTTCGTTTCCTCCGGGTACACGCTCGGTTCAGAATTCTCGATGAACTCCGCTCGGCTTTTCCTATTCTTTCTTCCCGTTTTGGCACGCGTGTGTGTGCAAACAGATACCGCGCTGACTTTGCCCCGCTGACTAATTGGTCGGCGAATCTTGTAAGGTCTCTTTCTCTATTTATCGCAGTACGTTAATTGATTCTTTAATTCTTTCCTATCTGAGCCCGAAACCTTCAAATCGTCAGTAAATGGCAAAAGCTTGCCTTATCAGTCCCAACCTTTTTCTTAATTTTATTTAATCAGGAATGTTTTCAAACTTTTTTCGAAGTAGATCTGAGTGGTCCTTGGTCATAAATAAACTTTAGAAAGAATTTTCCATTTTTTTTTCAATAACGCAAAAGGTCAGCAATTTTTTAATTTTCCCCCCAACCTTGTAATTATTTCTTCCCACGAGCAAAACCAAAAAAAGCTCTGGACAATCGCTACAAAGTGGATCCGTCTTTCATATATTTTTTTTCTTTTTATTGAAGCATTCCTTCCGTTATTCTAAGAAGGTTTAGTGAGGCTCATTTTTTTCTTTAAAAAAATTGAGAACAAGCATTTCTTTTTTCTTGTTTTTCATTATGAAAATGAGGCTAAAAAGAAATGAAAGTGCGAAAAAAACCCATAGCATTTTTTTCATTTCTCTTGGCTCCAATATTTACTAGGAAAAAAATGTCTTACTCAATTTTAATATATTTTTAAAAAGCCACTAAAAATCACTACATAACTAGCGTCGGCTAATAAAGGTGTTTGATATATCTGTTGTTAAGTGGAAAAAAAAAATTATTTTCTTTGATTCTGCAAAATTTCCTATTTTCTTATGTCTCTATGCCGTTTGAGCTCACACAAATCTGCTTTTTCAAGTTCTCCATTTTTTTTTTCAATATTTATAATACAGATCTGATTTTTTTTTTCATCCAAGTTTTCTTTTTAGAAAAGTTCAGAAGCTCCATCCTATAACGATTCATATTTGCTTATGAAAAAAAAGAAAAAGAAATTTCTCATTAATTGCTCCCAGAAGGCCTTCGATTGTGCTTATCACTGAGCAGATTTGTCCAGAACACGCGCACTTCTCACTAAATAACAAGACACTTTATAGCTAGCGGCTACAAAAATTCTCACGGACTTGGCGTTTTCCCCGCGGAATTTCAATCTGTCCTCTCAATTCATAATTGCTCTCGGGTTTATTGTCAGGACTGCTGGCTGAGCCTGAGCTTTGGAGCATCGGATCGTCTTTTTCCCCGGCTCCGCCTCTTTTCCCGCCCCTTTTCTTGCAAGAAGAAGCCACCCAGCTGTCTGCTTCCGTCACCTCTTGTCCATTAATATCACATTTTGTTTTGATTTTTGTAGTTTTGAGAAAACCGAAAGTCAGTTTTGTTTTTCTTTAGAAACTAAAAAGTGATACAGAGATTAAGAAGTTTTTTTGAGCAAAAAAAATGGAAATATTACAAAATGGCTTCTATAAAAAAATGTTATGAGGCTGAAGTTACTTGATTCAGAAACCCTACAAGTTTAAAATTCGGAAGATAAGTTTTCCATTTTTTCTGTACGTATGGTGAACGGAATTTTATTCATATCTCATCAACATTTAGCTTTAAAAATTTTTCCAAAAAAAAAATTTAAAAGTCAAATTTTTTTCTACTCCTAAATACTGCTTAAGAAAATCTGAGCTTTAAAGCATTACAGAGATGAAATTGAAGTTTTAATGCCACCAAATATTTGGAATTTCACTTTTATATAAAAAAACAGCGACTATCAAAGTATGAATAAATTTTTCAAAAATTTTTTTCATAGGGATTTCCCTATTTTTTTCTTTATTGATTATAAAAGATCTCCTGTAAGTTGAAAAATTTTTCTATTTTTTTCAAATTTTCTTTTTTTCCTTGTTTTTAACCTTCATTTTCACGAATCCTGATCATTTTTTTTAGCAACAACGTAAACAAGATATTAATTTGCAACGTTTAATTGTTCACTTCACAAATTATCAATCAACAATTTTTTTTTCGTTCAGCTGAATGCCCTTTAAATCCGCTGTCAGTGTTGTCATCCTTTCGTTTTTTCAGCACCAGAAGAGCAGTCCGAAGGAAGAAGACGTGGGTGGCCAGAAGTTTGATGATCCGACGGGGCCGAGGATGATTCGCCGACGATGTTGCTGTGGATGACCATCTTCTACTTTCCTCTAATTGCTGATGCCTTCACCACACTCCTCGGTACCTTTTAGGGTACTTTTTCCGGAAGAAAATTTCCAAAAAGTAGTACTAACTTTAGTTAGGAGACTTCATAAATGGGCATCACAGAAGTCAATTAGTCCAGGAGGAGGAGTCGGCTTACAAAAACTTAAGAAAATAATGAGTAAAAATGATTTTTAAACTCAGGAAGGTAGGCTGGCAACAATAAGAACTAGTTTCAACCCCAAGGAGGTAGTGATGGCTTTAATTCAAGATGGTTTATTAGGAAGAAATAAAAGCCTTCAAAAATGCTCTGCCTTTTTGAAAATTCAAAAAAATGTTTCTTGAAAAAATCAACTATTCAGAGTTTTTTCATGCAATGTTTCATATGAAAAGCGTGTATAATGAAAAATGCTTGAAACTACGATTTTTTGAGATTTTCGGAATTTTTGTTCAATCAAGTTTTGATGATTAAACAGGACCTAAGATCCTCAGGGAAGAGAAATTGAGCAAATTTGGTTACCTAGGGACAGTTTCCCAATATTCAACTTTGAATGGATGTAGATTTTTTCAATTTTTGAAATTCAACTTTTTCTCAATGAGCATATTTCATAAACTTTTTGAAAACCGTCTAAGGACTATTTCACAAAAAAAAATGATGACCTTTTCGTAGTGTAACTGAAGAAGAGAAGAAGGGGACCGGTTAATAAAAAAGGGGTTTTTGTTCAAATCAAATAATTTATTTTGTTGTTTTAGTTAGATGTAATCGACTAGGCGGTGAAAAAGAACTTTTTGAGCTATAACGAACAACTGCCTCTGGCAAACTAGAAGTCCTAGCGTGTAGTCGAAAGAGTTGAAAGCATGGTCTTACGGTCCTTCGTCTCGTCCTTCTGCGCGTAGTCCATCCATTTCCGCCCTGACGAGCTTAGCATGTAGCGGATCTTGTGCTGGAGCCCGGAGAACGTCCTTTAGGTGAAAGCCTCCGAATGAGAGCGACCACTTTGCTCACTTGAATGTGAAGAAAACAATAGAGTAGAATAAACAGTAACAGGAACTAGTCCACGAATAGAAACTGACCCAGTGTCCGACAAGAATTGAAGCAGTCGGGAAAAAATTTATTCGTAGAAGCGGTTATTCGGATATCATTAGTTTTGACTCGTAGAGAATTAGAGTAGACTTAAAAAACGAGAACTTTCCAGAAAAGAAGCGACATATCGGCGGCGGTACGCACAAGTGCTACAGCTGCATGTCGCGGTATTACGGGGCGACGTGGCAATTTGCGGGATATTCGCGGATTTACCAGGAGCCCCGCTCCTTCACTGATAACTGCCGGTTTCTTTGGTTCGAGGGGTTCCAAATGATAGAAAAAGGCTTCAGAAATCCACGCAACGCCGAAATTCCCTTTGTCCATTGCGAGGAGGAAACCAGCTGCGTCACCATGATCGAGGAGTTGAAGATTGGTGAGTTTTATCGAGAACTTGAACATTTGAAGATCATTTGGCGCTTTTTTATATTCCTTAAATGGTCACAATTTCTAGCAAACTTCGTGTTTTAGGTCTTCTAAAGAGGCCACTAAATTATAGCCGCTATTTTGTTCCTTAAAAGGATGGATTTCAATTTCTCGGTTTTCGAGTTTTTTTCAAGGATTTCTCAATGAGAGGAAACTTTTTTTTTAAAAAAACATTTTTTTTTTTCTGTAAAGTCTCTCGTTTTCACGCACTATCAAGTTAATTATGTCAGGAAAATTTCTTTAAAAATTTGTGGGTTTTCCGAGTTTTTTTCTACAAGTAGTTTGTGATTATACTTGTATTTTAAATAACCAGAACTTTTTATCTAAAAATTTTTCGTCTGAATTTTTTTAATTTTTCACGGCTTTGGTGCGGTTTAACGTGGCGTTTTTTTCCATCAAATCTATCTAAGAATCTGTTTTCTTGATTTTTTTTTTTGCCATCTCTTCCGAGACATGTAAAAGGAGCAAGAAGCTATAAAAAATTTCTATTATCAAGAAAAAAGCCAACTTTTCTTCTTTATTTTGCAACCTTGCTCTCTTACTTTTCTTTTCCATCAGTGCCTCTGGAGCAATCTTTTGAGTTTTGCCGACACCTCTCTTGTTAGTTTTTAGTCTCTGTGCTAATTGGTGCTTAAGCGCGGCTAAAGCGAGGAAAAATCCGAAAGATGAGCGACTCGAGAAAAAAGAAATGTCAAAAACGCTCCTCGCTTGTGTCAGTCAAACGTGTTGCCAGTTTTTGAAAACCGCAACACACAATGAATTACACACAAAGGAGGCCCTGTCAGCGACACCTGTGCTCACCTGGTGGCATCTCATCTCCGCGGTAACTTCACAGGAATGGTCAGAAAGGAGCCGTAGTGTTGATTTTACTCATCACTACAAGATACATTTGTTTTGTATTCAGATTCATTTTTCACGAAAAAGTATTTTTTTCACGACGAAAGTGATCCATGTCGCGATAAAACTAGTTTTAATTGTATACGCTTTTTGAAAGGAAAATCTTTGGAATGATCCAAAAAATTAGATCGTTCTATTTGGATCTTACTACTGATCTTTGAAAAAAACAAGTACACAATTTTTCTCGGCAGACTCGGCTGTACTTTTTTAGAAATGTTTCCAACTTTTCTGCGAAATTTTTGCATTTCAAAATCTCTACAGGCAACTGGATCGAAAGTCAGTTTTTTTTTTCAAAGTAAGAATTATTCAGGAGAAATCTTATTCATCCTTTAAAAAAATTAATTTTTTTATTCAGCCTTCCGGATTCGCTTATTTTCAATAGTTTTTGGTCATAACTTTTTTTAAATAAGATGAAATATTTGAGTTATATGCTTGAGAATTCGTTATTGGTAGATCAATTAGTAAACTTTCGATATTCTATGGCTGGAATGAAGTTGGAAGAAAGATGTCATTTTCTTTTCCTTTACTTTGACATCATGAATACCGAGTCTCGATGTCTTGAGCCTGGTGGAGGAACAGCGTCGTCTACAGACGCTCGGGCCTGTTTCCGGCACCCGCCGAAATTGGCCAGATCGCTAGGCCACTTCAAACGAATTTCCCCTCCGTCGCCAATCGAATTTGTGCTCGCCCAATCAACAATTGTTTCGACCAATCCCCCTGACTTGTTGATTTATACTGACCTCCTGGTCAAGTGTTTGTCTCTGCTAGAAAAAGAGGCGGCGACACGAAAAAAAAATATGGAAATCGGTGCCTGTTTTTCAAGATTATTTAGTGAAAATTTGGGATGAGAAATAGTCATTATTTTGAGAAGAAGGCTGAATAAGGAAGTCTCTACCTTCATATTTATTCTTGAATAATAAAGAAAAAAACGACAACAGGGGCTCATAAAAAAAAGAGGTGATTTATTCAAAGTTATTAACGTTGAACTGATAAGCCAGAATTCAACTTTTTATTATTAATTTCAAAATTTTTTTCTACTGAATCAAAAAAATATTCAAAAAAATAATTGGCCTTCAATTTTTTTCGGACGTAACTTATTGAAATAATTGGTGTAGCTTTTTCTCCGACTTAAATAATGGAAATAAAGTTTTTATGAGTTATATTGTTTCATCCTGTTTTTTTTCGTCAAATTCAGCAAAGCCAAAACGCTGATCCCAGTTAAAACTTCGGGGTTTTCTTTAAAGTTCATACCATAAGGGCAAACAGCTATAAGCTATGTGATCGTTTCTACGTATTAGGATATAATAAATATTTTACTTCAACAACTACGTTGTCTAGCAAAATATAACATTATGAGTTATATTGTTTCATCCTGTTTTTTTTCGTCAAATTCAGCAAAGCCAAAACGCTGATCCCAGTTAAAACTTCGGGGTTTTCTTTGATTTACATTGAACTTCATGTTGAAGCGAGTGTGCAAAGATTGTAGGAGCGCAATAGTTACATATAAATTTCTTGAGGGCGGTTTTAAAAAATTTTTTCAGGTACCGGGGCGCGTGGCTACATCCGCGGATGCTATTCCTCGATCCTGCTCTTCGGATTCAACCGCACCGGCTCCGTCTACGCTCTCGGAGCCCATACATTCTGCCACACGTTCAACCTGACGCAACTCGTCAGCGGCGGTCGTCCGGAAGAGTCCTCCGTCCAGTCAGTTTCCTTGTCTTTTAAACACCCACCGTAATCCGCGACGTGTGATTAATTTTCTTTTCGATGCGACAAGCCGATTGTAATATCTTGACAAATGACACAACATTGAAGTGTAAATCGCGCGACATCGTTAATTATCTAACGGACAAGCAGCGCGTGGCAACTTCTCTCCGCCTGCTGAACAAGATTATCGCGAGGAAAAAGTAGTTGTGAACCTTGCGCTTATCAGTTAATGGTTTGATTACATTGTAGTATTCATTTTAAGGATATTATCAAGCTTCGCTTGAAGTTGAATTTGCCTTCATGAAAGTATGAAACTATGAAATTTGTACAGAATTAAAAAAAATTTGGTACGACAACATTTATTTTTAAACAGTACTTTTAGAATCTTTCATTGTGAAAATATTCAGATCCAATACTTTTAATTCGCAAGGTCTCAATTTTTCTGAATTTTTACGACTTGACTCACGTTGTTTGGTTGAAATTGAAGCGTCATATAAGAGAAACGGTCTTTTTTGGTTATTCTTAGCTTTCAAATGGAAAAAAAGTTGCTATTATTGGACTATGAAGTGAATTGTCTTTACTGATAAAAAAATTTAAGCGTTTGCTCATGCCGCGGTCCTCTCTGCAATGACTCGGAGATCAGCACGACGTCGTCGCCTTCCCTGTGGATGGCGGTCCTCCTTCCCCTCCTCTCTTTCTTCTTATAACACATAATTCTGTATTTTATTCATGAAAAGAGATTATATTGTGTTAAAAACTCTCAAGTTGAGAATCACCAACTGTATTCACTTAATATCAAATTTTTTGTGTCGCCAATATTTTGTTAGTACCCAATGACTTTATGGTCTTTCAATGTCCGATGAACGTTTTTATCAAAAACTTGGCGAAATACCGGATAAAAGAGGTGTCAAATGTCTGCGTAGCGGTACATGAGACTCATTTCCGTGGGTTTCCTCGGCAACGGCTCCACGTGGATTTGTGGGCAGAAGGAGCAGCAGCAGAATAGCAAAGGAACTGCTCGTCTGCAAAACTTGCATTTGTTTAAAAAATGGAAATTTCACGGTTTTCATTGGAAAACGTAGTTTTCAAAGTTAAAATCTGCAGGGCTTGAAAAATGGTTTGATTTCGGACTTTCATAGGTTGAAAGGAAAAATCGGCATAAAAACGAATTCGAGAGAACAGCGTAGTCAGAAGAGACGACAGAGTGGAAAAGAGTATCTTTCTCTAATGTCTCTTTAAACTTCTTCTGTTCTCTCACCTCCCTCATAAACTCAATATTTTTGAAAATTTTCCTGTGATTTTTTTAGTCGAGAATGATCTATCAAAAAAGAAATCCGTTTTTCGCATTAAGACTGTATCAAAATTGTCTCTGCTCCTTTGATTTTGAAGGTTTTAACTGACCTGTATGGTGGTAAGAACGCCATAGTGATGATGACCATGTACGTGGGCCGATGGAAATTTGCTAGGTATTTGACTATTTGAACAATTATTGTGAGCTGAAATTGAAGATTTAGTTGAAAATTAAATTTAGAAAGTATTACCCCACGTAAAGGTGTATTGGGACCTCCTTGTACGTTAAGGACGTTCATTACCGCGTCGGCTGAACGATTTTTACTGATGTTTAAGGAATTAGGAAGCCTACCGGCTGAGAAGGCGAGCATCAACGTGGGGATGATCATGTAGACGAGGGTCCAGGCCAGACGACTTCTGGCGTCTCTGACCTGCATATCCAGTGAAGTGGCCGCTTCGTACGGTAGTTCGCGCATCAGGACCACGAATGACTGTAATCGTTATATAAATATATAGAGGGGGTTCTAAAGCTTTATTGGAGCGAGTAGGAGAAATTCAGAGAGTCTAAAAGAGCCAAAAAATCCATCAAGGACTCGTGTTTTTTGAAGATTCAAAAATCCTCAAAACTCACATAGAAGATCTGGCCGACGATGAGCAAGAAACTGACGACTGTAACGACTCTGGAAATACTTCCAAGAACTCTCATAAACGTCGTATTGTTGACGCCTTCCACAAAAGTCAGAATCGAGAGGAAGAACGGGATGATTTGAAGGATCAGGCACATTGTACTGGATCTCAGAATCTTATACCCATTTGAGTATCTTCCCCACTTTGTTGGAAACGCATTGATGCGATTTCCGGGATGTGTAGCTATACGGCAACAATAAAGCAGCAAAACGAGCATCACCATCGAGTTGATGTCGTTGTAGCTGAACAACACGTTGACCAAGTCGCGGGTCCATCGGATGTACTGCCTCCAAGCCTTATTTTGAAGGAGATTCGGGATCAATTTCATACTCAATGAACTGCTTGGAGTCTTTGGCGGACGCCGTGAACAACTCCAAATAGTTGACGATCTCGCAGTACAAGGTGAACGATTCGGCCGCCAAAATGGTCAGGAAAATCGTGGTGGTTATGGATCGCATGAAATCTTTCTCCATCTAAAAATTGAGCTCTTTTTGATGGGAACTGCTAAAGGGCCCACTTTGGTTCCAAGGAGCAGAATGATGATTCCGATCCCAATCCGTCCCAGAATGATTGCGTTTGAGATTATCTGGTCTCGTGTGAAGTATATATCTGAACTTGATAGAGGATGTTTTTTAAACTTTTTTTTTTGAGAAAAAATCGATTCTCGGTTTTTTTTTACTTATAAAGAAAGTCGCATTTGAAATTTTTTTTTAAAGTCTCCAAGTAGAAGTCGGAATATTTGAATAGAGAAATTGTACGTTTAGTGATCATTTCAGGAGTCGAAGTTAAGTTTCTTAGAGTCTTAAGTGACACCTTGAAAAGATAGTCTTCGAACTTCTCAGAAGCTTGAAGACATTTTAAAAGGTCTCAGACTTTTTGAAGTTTTCAAATGCGTCAGAACCTTTAGGCTTCAGATTGTGACGCAAGCAGAGGGGTGATTCAACTTTTTCTTTCTCCTAGAGAGCTTTGGCAATTAGAAAGGAATTTTCTAAATGTTTTCATTGATAAAAGCTTTTAGAAGAGTTATTGAAAGTAATCCGAAACGAACCACAAAGCCACTCGCGACAAAGTGGATAAGGCCGACCACGGCGTACTGTCGTCGGCATCAAAGTCGTCAAAAGTTGGGAGAAGTTGGACCCGCTCATCGTACTTGCCTCCATTTTGCGCCCGTAGTGATTCGATACCGATGGTTACCCCTGGAAAAATTCCGATTATTCAAAAAAAGAGTCAAAAATGCTTATGGAACTGCAACTCATGCCGGGTTCAAAGTAATTTTCGAAATCATCTCTGACTCTCTAAAAATTAGTTATCTTTCTCGTTCTCTGACGGCTATTCTGAATTTCGCGAATTTTTTCGAACACTGCATCATAGAAACAAATAAGGCTTAAAAATCTTACATTTATTCACAGGGAAAGTTGGAATCACATAAATTTTTCTTTATTCTTCATTCGCCATGACTTCAAAGAGTTTGATGTGTCTGCGCTCTCTTTTCTCTCTCTGGGACGTGAAAACGGAAAAGAGTGAAAATAGCACGTGACAAAGAGATTTGGTGAGAGAAAGAGAGCACAGACGAGGATTTTCGAATATAGTCCGTTCTGATTTTCAATGTCAAGTAGAATGACGTGCCTCGAAAACACTCTGTGGATTGCTCGCTCTCTGATTGGTTTATCGCGCCATTAGGGGGCGGAGCTTGAGCGAGGACCTGACTTTTAAAATCTGAACAGACTATATGAATAGTTTTCAAGAATTTCCTAGAAAGTGTTTCAAACCAAAAAAAAAATCTAATCCATTTTTTTAGTAATAATGAGCCCTGACAAAACTAAAAAAAATGAGAATTCAATAAATATTTCTCATGAATCATTAAAAAAAAGATACTTATAACGTATAATAAATGCTTTTTGAGGTAAAATGAGAAGTGAAATAAAAGTTATGAGCGGAAACATGTCAATTATGGCGCCCTATGATTGTAGAAACGCCTATGAGAGACTCACATTAGCTATTTTTTTGTTCTCTCACGTCTACGTGAAATAATACTTTCAAGCTTCTTTTGAAAACTTTTGGAGGAGTTGAAAAACAAGAAAAAAGTTGGGTTTTTGGTGTTTTAGCGAAAATAAATGTTCGGAATGGAGAATGTCTCAAATTATAGATAGAACTTCAAAATGTTCGCTGGAGAAACGAAAAATCATTTCAGGAACCAATGTCAGCCGTTTTTCTCACAGAAAATTGGAAAGTGAGAAAATCAGAGAATAAGCAGGTGGAAATGGGCAGGTGAAGCTCAGTTGGAAACTTGGAAACGGTCATTTTTTGAGTTTTTGAAGTTTTCAGGCACCTTTTCCATTCACAAATGACAAAAAAGGTGTACCGTAAAAACCTTCAAAATTTGTCTGATCTATCTGCGCTCTCTTTTCTCTTTCCGACTAGGTCAAAGAAATTGGAAAACAGAACGTGAGAGTGTGTTAGAGAAAGCAGAGTAAAGAGAAGCTAGGATTTTTCAGATAATGGAGAATACAGAATTTTTAAAGATTTGAAGTGATTTGAAAAAATGCGCCGGACTGAAAACTACTTCCGCGTGAAGATATTCTGGAGCCTTGTCAGAATCCGTTCAGAGTCTGGCGCAGTGAAAAATAACTTCCGCCAAGTGTTAGCGCTCTTGAGTCATTCCAAGGACTTTTATGGCTTTCAAACTCGCGGAAACTTTGTACATCAACAGGTTAATCATCTAACTTAATTAAGAAACAGCAAGATTTGCGGTATCAATTAAGACGACAGCGAAAATCACAATTAACCGAGGCAAAAGTCAAGATATCAAAGACCCCAACCTTGTTATCCTCCTGAAAAAGTGAATTATCCTGCGCAGCTTTTTTTCTTTTATTATTCCTATAACGACGTAGATTAACTGGAGCAAGTTACGTTGGAAGTGGAAAACTTCCAGAAAAGGTCCATGATTTCTGGTCAGAGACGATGAATCATGAGACGGCTCTTAATTAAATAATGAAAAATTGGAGTGACGTAAAGGAAAGTCACTGGAAACGGTGGGAAAGAAGTTTTTTCTTGGGGAAAATTGAACATGTCTCACTAGTCAGAAGAAAGCTAAAATTCTTTAAAACTTAAAAAAGAGCATTTCGATGACACCGCTAATCGAAAAAGTCTGACTTCTCTGCGTCTCTTTTTTCTCAATTTCGAGATCGGAGAATCAGGAAAATTGCAGAGAGATCAAGAGAGCACAGACAGGTCAGAAAACTCCTGAGATGAATAGATTTTATAACTCGCTATCAATATTCGGAATCTTTGAAAAAGTTTTTCTAAGCTAGAGGAAGAGAGCGCAGAGATACCAAACAACTCCAAATTGCAGAAAATGAATTTTTTGAATTTATTCCGAAGCTCCACTAAACTCGTAACAGAACCGACTATGATGTGACTTTTTGATGAGACAAGGGTCGTTTTTCCTGAAAATCATTTTCTCCAGTTTCCTGCCTTTTCCCACGTATTTTTTGCGCCTACCGTAGTCAGTGGGCAATTTCCTTTGAAAAACAGAGAAAAAACTCGGAAAAAAGCCAAACATTCACTTTCAGGTTGTCTTCCCATTTCACCTGCTCTTTGAATATTTGATTCCTCAAAACATGATTTCTTTTGGAAGGCGTAGTATTGTTTTTTCAATTCATAGGTTGAACTTGACGATAATCTTTGCAATTTTTGCTTGAATCGAAACGTTCTGAGCCATTCCAAATGCGGGCAGCGTGTAGATTGAAATTGTGAAAACAAAATAAAATTGAAAAATTTATGCAATATGAAGAAAAAACCTCTGAAACTATATATCACGTTTTTTCATGAGGCAACAAATTTTTGTTGAAGAAGCACCGGGGGACACGAAAATCTACTCAAAAAGAACTTCTAAGACAGGAAAAACCGTTTGACGATGTCTTGACAAGAAAGGACAGAAGAATACAAGTTCCTGAGTGGTCAGAATGAAAATTTGGAAACAACCTAACGTGAAGATCGTCTTTGGGCTATGTCGGGAAAGGAAAAAACATAAAAATCTCAAATTTACTTTTTTAATGAGTTTGATAGTAACAACAGCTTGCTGGAAGGTTTAAAGGAGCATAGATAAAATTATGAAAAGGTCTCCTAGATTGACTTTTGCGCCTTCAAACAAGCCAGAAATCTGATAAAAAGGGCTAGCCACGATTTATTTGAAAAACTCTGACGTGTCTGGCCTTTTCAAACAAGAAAAATGAAATGGAGAAATGAAGGAGAGAAGCTAGACTCTTTCAATCGTGACGAATAAAGTATTATTTCAATATACTATGCTTCAAAATCTAGTTTCTCATTTTCTACGGCAACAGGGGCAGAAAAGACGAACAAATCGTCGTCGGAAAGGATTCAGGAAGAACAGACTGGCGACCAGGAAAACCAAGGGACGGATCAGGAAAAGCGTCAGATGAAGTGGGAAGGCTTCGGCGGCGATTCGAAGCGGCAACGACGTCGTGTCGAAAGACAGGAGCCACATCACGTCGCGGACCAAAGAAATTCCAGCCCAGGCTGAAAAGTATTGAACTCGATCCTATCATGTAGCCATTTGAAAAGGAGGTCTTTTCGGTGTAAATTGAAATTTTCTAGATCCTAACTCTTATAGGGATCATCTAAATTTTACCCCTATAGAGGCTTCTTTTCCTATCCCCTATATTGACCACTTTAGCGTTCCTAATTAGGGCAAAAACTAGAAATCTTTGTAAGGGTTTTCTTGAGTGAAAAAAATCATATCGTCGGATTTTTCAAAATACTGACCAATGTAAGGAGCAGACAGCAGGTGCACGACGACCGTGAACAACAGCAACAAAAATAATCGCATTTTTGCGTTTCGAATCTAAAATTTTCAGCAATATTTATTGGCTCCTTTCGTTCAGCTTCACTGATTTTTGCCAATTTGATTTCTGATTTTTTGGGAAAAAGACTCACCTGTTCATATGGGGAAGTAACAGAGAGCTCATCGACGCTTCTACAGAACAAGAAGAGCGACTGAAATGACATTTTTAAAGTTTTTTTTGTATTTGAAACGGTTTTTCATTCTTTAAAAAAACTGTATCTTACGGCGAAAAGCTGAGTGGCGATGGCGACGGCGACAAGACAAGCTCCAAGTCGGACCACGACCATTGCTCCAGAATAAACCCATCCAGGTACCTGCATGTATACCTTTTTTCATTCTTTCCTGTTTTCAAGTACCTGATGAAGGGCCAGAAGAGTGTCGACGGCTGTGAAGAGAACAGGGATCAATTGAGCCTTCAGGAAGGATAAACTGGAAAATGAAAGGTTTCAAAAGAAAAATATTGCAAAATCACATGAAAGGTTCAAAAACGATTCTTTCCGGTCTCACGATCGACTTGTGAGCATAGTAAAATGCAACGACAGTACTGAAAAGGAGACTCCAGAAGACAAAGTCGGCGATGATGAAAGAGGCCAGGGCGAACAGAGGGTCTCCGCTGGAAAATGATATTTCTGATTGCAATACTGATCAAAAATGTGAAAGCGAATACAATATAGTGTTTGAAATTTTTAAATTTTAGTCTAATAATGAAGAGATCACAGCGATACGATATCGTTACAGAAGTTTTAAAAGTCCGCTTTTCAAAAAAAAAATTTTCCGCACGAAAGGAAAAAAAAAACGAACGTGTAGAGCTGATAAGTACTGTACTGCTGCAGAATGGCTCCATATATGTCGATCGCGTGTCTAAAAAGCCAATAAATCAAGAAACGAGCCCTCTGACTCACTTCGGATAGTCAGAAATGGTACTATTCACCGGCTGCTCGACCATGTGATAGGCCCATTCTAATTTCCTGGAAAAGCACCTTTTTTTGAACATCTTGCCTTCGGAAACTGACTGAACGCCGAAGATTCCAGTGCCAGCTTGGATCTCCGTGAAGACGTCAAAAGCGGCTTCCAGGAAGAGAGGAATGAGGATGCAAATGGCGAAGAATTTGAGGAAGTCCCGTCGGATGGTGCACGAGATGGCGCAGAGAAGGACGATCAGCAGACATTTGACGGCCAGAAAACCTATCCGGAACGGGTTCGGCGTGTACGGCAGAAGGGGTTCTGGAAGTAAAGAAGACTTTCAGAAGTTATACTTTGGCTAGCGTCCTTGCTCGCCGTGCCTATGACCGGGGTTCGAAACCTTTCGAAAAGATTCGCTTTTGCCAAGAGTAAGAAAAATCATAACCGCCATAAACAATGGAGGTAAGTCCGTTGGAAAACTGCAGAACAAATTGAAAAGCTGCTTATTTTTGTAAGGAATTCTTAGTAAGTTCAAAAATATTTTTCTGGGAAAGTCTGATATTGAGAAACGCATAAAAAAACGATTTTTTTCAGTAAAAAAACTGACAGAAGGGATTTTTTTCAAGCGTTCATGGCGACAAGCTTGATGTTTTTTTTGTTGAAAATTTCAATTATTTTCAGTTTTCGAATACCCTTCTTTGGGCTTTTAAAGCCGTTTTTAAAGTTTTGCATGGCATAAAGTAACTGGAAACGACTTTCGGCATCGAAACCTATTCAAATTCTGGCTAGGCGCCTCTGGAAATTACAGAAAAGAGTTGCGAAAAAAAAAAACATAAACTACTATATATTTCATAACTGACCGAATGATGAAGTTGGCAAGACGGTAGTGTTGAGGATGGTGCTGATGGTCGTGGCGAGGGTATCGTTGAGCTGGAGCAGCTCCGGATCAGTCTCCCCCAAAACGATGACGTCATCGGGAGTGTCACCGCTGAAGTTGAGCAGCTGATCCTCAGCCATGCCTGAGGCCTGGAATGAAGCGACGAATCAAATGGATGGCTATCGAATTTCATCACAAAGCGTGGGCAATCACAGCAAAAAACAGTTTTCCAGCAAATTTCTGGACTTTTTGGCTGGCTGGTCAAACAACGGATCAACTAACAAAAGAAAAATCAAACTGGAAAGAAAAAAATGGGCTGGGAAGAAGGAAATGAACGAAGGCGTGACGACACAAAGGCGAAAGTTCAAAACGCGTTTCATGTTCGTCCGAGGAGAATGAGAAGAGTCATCGACATTTCTTACATTTTCCTTTACCAATCAATTTTTGGTCCTTTTCGAATACACAAGAGTTTTTCAAGAAAGCTGTGTAAAACTGCAAAGACAAGAAAAAAGAAGAAAAAAAGCTTGTTCGGCCCCTAAGAACTTGATCATTAGCAGCAATTGTCAGCTCGTGAAGGTGATTGGAGGAAAAACAAAAGAGCAATTGGGTTTTTTTTTTCTGGTTTTCCCTTGATCTCAGAGACGAAAAAAAGAAGCAGAGGATGAAAAAAAACTTCTGCGAGTTGCGGTATTTATGCGATTTCAGGCAGTTTATGAAAAAATTAAAAATAAAAACAGCTTTTCCTAACTTATTATGAGTAATCTTATCTATGTAACAATATGCCTTTGAACCACCCCATTTTTTTTTGAATATTTTTGACCAGTTCACGGCACGGAGCCATCGAAAAAGTGGTCCTGACACGAAAAAAAAGAGACAGCGCCTGATGGGTGGAGAGCGCAGACAGCGTCCAAATCTAGCCTGAATCGACTATATTCAATAAAAAATATTGAAGCTTCTATCACATCCAAAACTTTTTTGAAAAAGATGAAATAGATAGAAATGAAAAACGGAAGAAAATCGGTTTTTTTTGATTTTTCAAATCTCATTTTTCAGATTCTGAAAACCCTTTTTCAACAGTCTGAAAGCCTCTGTCACAGGTTTTCGATTTCAAAAAGGGCTGTCAGCTGATGGATGTTTCTTTCCACAGAAATTGAGGCGGAAATGGGAAAAAAGTTAAACAATGGAGGAACGCTTTCAATGGAGAGGAACAACGTTTTCAAAGGGCCCAGGGGGATTTGGCGGATCTTTTTTTGGTTGCCAGCGGCAAAATAACGATTGATAGGGGGTTCGTAGATGATGAAGATGGATGCGGGCGCGAAGGCAAACGAGAATCCGACGAATCCCGCTTCTGGCCAAGTTGATAAGGTTGTTTGCAGTGGACTTTTTTGCAGTCTGTCTTTCTTTTTTCCTTCTCGTAGACGTCTCTAGTTTATTCAGAGAAGTTTGATGGCGCAGAAATCGGTTATAGTGTGGAAATGTAAAACTGAAAAGGATTCTTTTCTTGTCGAGTTTTACCAAGGCCATCAAAAATTTCGAGATGCTGTTGTTTCCCGCTGTTAATTTCCAACTTGGAGCTCAAAGACTTTCAATAATATTTTTGGGCATGCTGGAAAGTCGGGGTCGGTGACTTTATCAAAGTGGCCATTTTTTGAGAATTTTTAAAGTTTTTTGTTCTAAATTTTTTAAGTGTCCAAAATGCATCGAGTTCTCGATTTTGGTTAAATTAAAAATTTCGATAAACTGTATTGGCAGCTCAAACTAGGAGATTTCGTGTTTTTTTAAAATAAATTTCATTGCAACCTTTTTCAATTTCACCTTCATTAAAATTAGAGAGCTATTTTTCGGTGAAAACGGAAAAAAATTCGAAAAAGAAAAGTGACTTTTTGTATATAGACGTCAAAAAAAGTGACCGAACCGGCCGACTTTTCCAGTATGCCTGTTTTTTTGAACCTGGTTTATTAAAACGTCTATCAAAGTTCTCATTCTAATTGACCACGTAAATATTAACTTCGAAGCCGAAATATGACTTTTCGGCCTACAATTTGGAAAATATCTCGATAAATTAAATTTTCGAACTTTGAGGGCAATTCTTGTGACCAATTTTGAAGAAACCGCAAAAAACTTTTTTTTTCTCATTTAAAACCCTCCAGCGACTTTTCTCAATAAAAAAAACGACACGGAAAAAGAATTTTAACTTCAAGCCCTTGAATAAATCGAGAAAAATCTTCTTCAAAGAATCTCAGCAAGCTGTTATGAGGTGTAAATCAGGTAAAGGTGAACAGAAAGCGCAAAGTTTCAGGAAAAAGAACGTCGAGTGTCGTGTTCAGGTGTATTACAGCGTATATGTCAATGGTTAGCGGATTCGCCGCATATTTCATTTTGAAAAAATCTTCAAAAAATCGCTAAAAGTAGAATTATTTCACATCAAAGTGTTGTCATAGACAATGGGATTTGAAAAGAAAGTTTCGGGTTCGATAAATTTGCACTAACTTTACAATACTGTGACAAGCAAACCGTAAATAGAGTATGATTCGAAATAAGCACTATTATTAATTGTCAAAAAAATGATTGAAATGATTGACTCCTAATGAAAAATGTTTGCTTCTTTTCTTAAAAATTCTTCGAAAAAATTAAAATAGAAAAAAATCAATGAAAATTACAAAACCTGGGAAAAAGTGGGCTTGAGAAGATATTTAGGTCGACAAGAAACTGGCGGAAACGCTTCTCAAGTAAATGTACTCGAAAGAATTGAAGGTCAATGGAAGATCGCAAAGAAAAGTTTACAAACCGCTTTTTCCATAGGTTGTTGGAAAATCCTTGGGATTTTTGAAGGAAGGTCACCCAAGACTTCAAGAGCTTGAAAAACTAGAGGTTGTATTCAGAGAAAAATAACTTTTTGATCGGAAAATGCCTAAAAATTGGTCAGTGAAATCTTAATTTTACAAGGAGATTCTGGAAATTTCAACCCACTAAGTCCAGTTTTCGAAAAAAAGGGGCTCAAGTCTGAAAATGCTTAGTTTCGAATATTTTTTTATTGGCTTTCTTTGACTATGAGTTTTTCTATTAAAAAAACTAGAAAATTCGGCAGGTGAGGACTTTCAAGATCTTCGTCTTGTACATCGAGAAATTTCTGACCAATAATAAGAAGATTTGCAAAGTAAAATTACCTTCCTAAGCCATTTACCACCTTTTTCTCTTATAGGAGGTTCTGTTCATTCAAAAACTTAAATTTACTTCTAAAAGGCAAGCTTGAGCCATTTACATTTTTCGGTAGGACACGGTAACCGGATTTACCACCTCCTTGCATACAGTCAGCAGAAAAAGAGCTACCGTCAAAATACCTTTTTTTTTTGTCCCTTCAAGGATAGAGCAAAAAAAAACATATGTCTTGAAGCGAAATTGGTCCAATTTTGAGCACCATCTTATTTTAGAAAAAAGGACAATCATGAGCTATAACACAAAAAAGGGACACACAGGTTGCGCAAACGGTTAGGAAATGGGAAGAGAGAGGTCGGCTGTAATAAACAATGCCAAAGGAGAAGCATATGTGGAGGGGCTGTCGAGAGCCTCCAGTGATTAACGTCCTTACACTGCGGAGGTTACTCGGCTCCTTCCAGCCGGTCACTTTTCACCCTTGCCGATGTTCTGACAGGACGTCGAGTAATATTAATTTGTTTGTTGAGTACGTCACTTTGACATGAAGGTATTTGGACTTTCCTCGGGACGGCTTTCTTTTGGGACTTTTATCAGCAAGAATTTGAACTTCTCGACCCACAGTCCTAGAAAAAAGTATATCTTTAAACAGACTGCTGTACTTTTTTATCAAATGTGTTTCTTTGATTGAGATCTTTGCATATAGGTTTATCACGTATTGAAAAATCATCTTTCGGCTTCAAAATTTAGTTCTTTATTTAGAATATCATTTGTAAAATAGAAGTGCCCCGCCCCTTTTTACTGCAGAAATTGGTATTTTTTGGTATAAATTTGGTATTTTTTTCAGTTTTCTGAAATTGAATCCTTATTCGAGTTTTAAGACTCACTCTGGATTCTTTCTATTTTTCGTCCAATGTGTATTTTCTCGAGGATTAGCAGAGATCGAAAAACTGCATCGTTTAGAAAATTGAAGTCAAAGATTTTTGGGAAAATCCGTGCAGTTTTATGTCCACATTTTTTTCCCCTCAGAGAAAAATTTGCGAATTTTGAAAAAAATTATTGTCATTTTATTCACAGAACCAGTCGCTTTGAAAGTGATTCGCTGCATTTTTTCATCTCCAATAAAATAATTCATTTTTTTTTTAATTTCGCGATCTTTTCGGAGAATATTTGGATCTCTATGTTCAGAAATACTGGCTCAAAAACAGAATTTTATGGAGGGTTAAAAAAAAAGAATACAAAACTGACTTCGACAGGATTTGAAGCAGCAACTTCGAGAACTATCCTCAAACGCGATATAACTGTGCCAAAGTGAAAAACTGTCTTCTGTTTCCTTTTTATGCTTGTTAACGATCAAATTCGATTCTAGAAAACAACTTATATCGGATATGTATACAGAGGTCTTTTTTGTATAAGTCTGGTCACATCTTGCGGAGCCGGAAGACGTGTCAAAAAATAAACAAATCGCGATGCGTAACCAGTAAAAAGCGCCAGACGTCCTTCAGGGGAACACGATCGATTCGAGGAAAACTGTTTATTCAGCAAAGAAAAAAAAAGACAAAGTTCAATTTGAACACAGAAAATATATCACAAAAATACATACAACACCGAGAAGCGCGCAGTGCAAAGTTATAGAGTGTTTTTGTTTCAAAGGAGGTGATGGATCAGAAAAAGACCCGGAAGAGATGGTGCAGCAAATCAGTATCTAGGACATGTCGTGAGTTTGAGGAGGAGGATTCTAGGAAAAGTTGGGGCTATTGGACAAGGTTTCTACTCGGGAGTCGGTTGCGCGTCTTCGGTTTGGCCGGCTCGGCTGTTCCCGCCGCGGTTTTTGTTCATGACTCGGCCGCGGTGGCTGCTGCCGGCCCGCGACACTCTTTTCACTCGAATGGCTGCAAAACGGCTGATTCTCACGGTGGCTTTCTTATAAAGGACTGGATCTCGCAAAAGGCGTTGAAAAAATGGCAGCATTGTACATCAAATCCTCCTATCTCTATTAGGAAAAGAGCTAGAACTGGAAAAAGTTGTATGGTTCATTCAAATCAGCCTTAAGAAAAGGAAAACCAAAAAAAACTGAGTGAAAAAGGTTCTAAGACGTTCCTTTTGACATTGGTCCTGCGGTGAATGATGTTTATAAGTTTTTTTTTTCTTAAAGAAGGCTTGACGAACTCTTCTCAAAAAGGCGTTAGTAATCCTTTCCGAGCAGAATATAAACAAAGGCCGATAAAAAGCTAAGTTATTCATTTTTCTTTTTTGAATTATTCCCAGTCAACTGTGTTGAGCTTAAAAAAATTCAACGAAGAATTCAAATAAGTTTTTTTGAAGTTTTTTTCTATACGAGGCTACAATCTTTTCAATCGATCCTCCTAGACAAAATAATGGTAATTTTTCTATCAAAGATTAGATTTATTTTCCTTGCTATATTGATATTGTTTCGGTAAAAAAAATCTTTGCAGGATTTTTGTAGAAAAACAATTTTGACGCTTCGAAAAAAACTATTCTTTTAGAAAGTTAAAATTTTAATATTTGATTTAAAAAAACATAAAATGGGGAAGAGGATAATATTTTCCGGAAAAACATTACAAAAGATGAGCCCGACTTCGATTTCTCCTTGAAAAATTATTTTCTTTGATCTCTTATCATTAGGAAAATGGGATTGAAGAAGAAACAGACTTTCTCAGTCTAGTTGGACTTATCGTCCCTATGAAGCGTAAGTTTGATGTGAAAATTGCCGTTGGGAAAGCAATGAAGTCGTCAATTTCAAACATTTCAACGTTTGTTCGAACGAAAACCAAGAAAAAAAAAATGAATTTTGAAGTATTGCATTCAAAAAAATATTTTCCAAATCTTCAAATTTCGATCTCCAAATCAATATTTTCCGAGCAAAACGGTCAAATATTGGGCTTCAACTAAAAGTTTCTTGATTTTGAACTTTAGAACAATATTTCCTGAACCAAACTTTCCCACTAGTTAATTTCAACTCAACTTTTCTCGAGCCAAGTTCAAATTTTCAAATAGGCGAAACTGTTAAAAAAAATATTCAAGGAGCACTTGATTGAAAGTTAAATTTCAACGACTACAGAAAGCACTAAGCTGGACTAAAAAGCGTAAAAGGAAGTATACCTACTGAGTCAGCTGGGCTTTCGAAGTCGCTGGCGAAGGGAAGCTCCTTCTCAGTCGAAGATTCGCTGGTCGACCTCCGGTCGCGGATCTCCTCCGGCTCCTCGTTTTCGATCGAATCCAGCCACTCATCCGGGTTTTCGTGCTTGAAATCAGTTTTTTTCGTTTTTTTTCACAAGCAGAGTTCAAGCTTCCTAATGATGGAGACGCAACTTTTCTTGAGAAAATTATTTTTCAGATCTAGAATATTTCCTTTTCTTCCCAAACCATTCAATCCCTATATAGAGATTGGCGCGCCGTAGCGCAACAGGTTTTGCGCCTGGCTACGGTCCACAGGGTCACAAGTTCGATCCCCACTGCGACCCAACCAAGGGATTTAAATATTGTTCGTATTGGAAAAACCGTTACTTCAAAAATCCCCAGCTGTCACAAGGGCGCATAGGTCACTAGAGCCAGTCCACTGATCATCTCTGATATCAGGATAGGACCTCGGCTAATCAGCTTGAGGCCGCTCAAGCAATACAACAGCGTAAGAAGAAAATGAAGCTTATATGGGATTATGAAGGTCCTAAAGGGGGTTATTCAAGTTTACCTCCATATAGGACTCACTTAACCTCAAAATCCCTTAAGGGCGAACTTCAGCTTTCCAAAGTAAGCTGTGTGCAAACCTCTTGCTCCTCATGATGATGCTCCGCGCTCCGTCGCTCCCTCAAAAAATCTTGGAAAGATTGCTCGACGTCGTGATAGTTCTGTCCCCTTTTTGGGTCAGGCGTGGGATTTCTCTTCTCAAGATGATGGTCCTTGTGCTCGTCGTCTGAAAAATTCAAGGTGTCTCCGGCTTAAAATTGAAAATTATGAAATATGCTGAAGTTGTCGATTCAACCATAAAAGCTCTTGAAAAATTAATTATAAATTTACTGAGTATAACATTCTAAATTGGTTCTTCGAGTTCAAAAAAGGAAACTCATGAGAATGGCAAAGAAAAGTCTTACCGACGGTATGAGACCGTCGAAGTCTGGCTGAATGAGGCGTCGGCTGAGGATGATGATGGTCCGGGTCCGGATCGGCGGTCCGTTTTTTGGCGTGATGATGATCTTCGGGATTCTCTTCATGGCTCCGCTTGTGGAGGTCGTGCTCCATGTGTTCGTTGGACCTTTCATTGCTGTCCAGTCTTCTTTTTTCCAGGTCGTGGTGCTCTTCCGCTGAGAAACAAGGCTTCAATGAGTTGAAAATCTTTTTTTGAATAGTTCTTGAACCTCATAAAGCAGTTCAGACAAAGTTTCAAGATTTTTTGGACGATAAAAACTACTTCCAAGACCAATTTAGGTCATGAAAAGCCTATGTGTTTTTGAAACCGCCACAAAGATTTTCTAACAAACTTTAGCGTATTTGAATTCAACCGCAAATTTTGCTCTACTGATTTTTTCTGTCAACTTTTTTTTGAGCCAAAGCAAGTAATTTCTATATTTTATCAGAGTGACCTTTGGAAAGTCTGATATAAAAAAAGACCAATCCGATCATATGGAATTTTTTTTTCCATACGATCGGATTGGTCTTTTTTATTTTGAAAAAGGACTTACAGTTCAGAGTCGTGTTATCGATGTGAACCTCTGCTATCTGAAAAAAACTTCTTTAGAAAAATAATGTCTTTTTTAATAATACCTCAACAGGATCGATCTGCAGAATGGCTTCTGCGTCTTCGTTCGGAGAGTCTTCTAAAAAAATTATTTTTTTCGTTCAAAAAAATTGAAAAATCTGCTCAAATTACCGTGAGCAATAGGCATGTTCAGCGCCCTTTGGATGATAATTGTTACCAAAAACAACTGAATTATTGGGTTTCGCGCCATTCTGAAAATGATTAATGAGTTATTTTTTATGGCGAAAGAAAAACTTAAGATGAAACAAAAATTGAAAAACCATCACCTGAGGCCAGGTTATAAATGAAAAATGTCCACAGCGGCTGGCGGTTATTTTGGAGCAATTAACCCTGAAATCCGGATTCGGGCCCTATTTATCGCCAAAAAATAATACGGCCATGGGTTAATCGAGCGACATCGCGATGATGATGACTCTTGTCATGACCTCCTATTTTTTATTTTTCAATGTCGAGTCGCCGATTACCGAAAGTCACAGTCATGCTCAGAGATCTTCTAAAATGTCACTCGACCTTTATTTCAATGATTTCAGGGTTCAGAAATCGTGCTGATCAAAGAACAAATGTACTTTTTCAAACGTTTAATGGCCCTTTTCACGTTATATCCAAAAGTCGGAGAGTTGAAGGGGGAATCAAATCATTTTCAACATTCTCAGATTTGAAAATGATCGCAACGAGACTGAAAAATAGGAAAACCCTGAAATTAAGAACAAAAATATAATCGTATCTAGTCGAGTTCTACGCAATTATGTTAGAAACGTACAAAGAAAGCTATACAAATTTAGTTCCAAGCAGAAAAAAGGAATCGAAGAATTAAAAAGGGCGAAAAAAAATGCAGAGGTTCATCTTTTTCTTTTTTTTTGCGCGTCCTGGTGTAGGATTGCGTCATTCCGCATCTTGGGTGTAATTTAACTTCGAAAGTTTCAAAATTTTCAATTGAAAATTTCTGTTTCTCTGCGCAGATAAGGAAGTATATATGTATGCGCTGCGTAGCTTCTCTTTGAAGGATATCTATATAAGGTTCGTTTTCTTTTTTTATTTATTTGTTTAAAACTGTTTCAAAAAAAAGTTTAATTTTTTTAATAGGACAAACGGTGAAAAAATTTTGCCAACTTTTTGGGTTGTCATCTTTTTTCATTAGTTTCTACTGGGATCTCATCGGGGTGCTATGATATCATTAATTACTTTTTTTCAACAATGTGGTATGAACTACTTCACATTCAAAGAGAAAAATCATTTCAAATTTTCAAAATGAAAAGCAAACGAACAAAAAAAAAGTTTGATCCAGGAATTATTTTTCAAAATTTAAAAAAACATATCGGTTTTTTTCTCAGGAGTTCCTAGGAAGCTCTACACAAGATCATGTTGTTGTTCTGAAATTCGACAAACCGGACAATTTTCCGTCGTTACTATTGACTACAACTTTGGCGACTTGTGACGAATGGTGAGTTTTTCACAGATAATTTTGGATTCTTTATCGAACAAAGGTGCTTTTTTAAATTGAATCTGTATTTTCCCTCTGTGAGCCTTTCCAAAATACCGTGATAATTTTTAAACGACGGGTCTGCGAAATATTTTCCGTTTAATCTTCTTTTAAAATATGGAAGAAAATTTATTTTTTTGGTTTTCAAAGCTCTCTTCATACTTTTTCAATCGTTTTTTCCTGTTTAAGTAATTCGAGTTGCTTCGCTGTCTTCTTGTTTTTATTTCAATGTGAAAGTTCAATATGAATCGGAAAAAGTTCATTTATATTTAGCGAGATAAATAACAGTTATGTACAGTGGGAGGTAAGACCTGAGATTTTTTTAGGAAAAGTGTTGATTGAAGCAGTGTAAGCAGTTCCAAGTTTTGTACAGTTTTCTAAAAAGTTCATATTACTGAAGAAATTTTTTGGGAAAAATATTACCTTGTTTAATGATGTGGATGATGTTCCTCGATGGTGGAGAGTTGAACGAGTTCTCCGTTGTGGACAGATCGGAGGGCGCGGCTGCCGAGGTTGGTCACCGTCTTCGTTTCGGTCACAATCGGCTCGGGATGAACGACAGTCTTTTCATTCTTCACTTCGGTGTGGACGACAGATTCAGCTTCTCGTCGCTTGCGTCCAGCGCTGAGTCCAACTCCTAGGTTGGCGCCAACTTGACGTTCCTGTCGTTGAACTTCCGTGTGCATAGTCTTTTCGACGTGCTGAACTTCGGCTTCTCTCTTCTTGCGGCCAACAACGGTAGGCTGGTAACCGACGGCTGGAGCAGCCACAACTGGAGCAAGGCCGATGGTCCGTTCGGGGCGAACGTGAGTCTGCTCCGTCTTCTCCTCAACTTTTGTCTGAACCTCAGCTTCTCTCTTCTTGCGGCCAATAACGGCAGGCTGGTAACCGACAGCTGGAGCAGCCACAACTGGAGCGAGTCCGATGGTTCTTTCCTGACGGATCTCAGTCCTCTCAGACTTCTGCTGGACTTCGGCATCACGTCTCTTGCGTCCAGCGCTGAGTCCGACTCCCAGGTTGGCATTGACTTGACGTTCAGGTCGTTTTACCTCAGTATGCATAGTCTTCTCGACGTGCTGGATCTCGGCTTCTCTCTTCTTGCGTCCTATGACGGCAGGTTGGTATCCAACTGCGGGAGCGGCCACAACTGGAGCGAGGCCGATGGTTCGTTCGGGGCGAACGTGAGTCTGCTCCGTCTTCTCCTCAACCTTTGTCTGGACCTCAGCATCTCGCCTCTTGCGGCCGATAACGGCTGGTTGGTAACCGACAGCTGGAGTTGCAACAACTGGAGCAAGACCGATGGTTCGTTCGGGTCGAACGTGAGTTTGCTCCGTCTTCTGCTCAACTTGTGTATGGACCTCAGCATCTCTCTTCTTGCGGCCTATCACAGCAGGTTGGTAACCGACAGCTGGAGTTGCAACAACTGGAGCAAGTCCGATTGTTCGTTCGGGGCGAATGTGAGTCTGCTCTGTCTTCTGTTCAAACTTTGTCTGGACCTCGGCTTCTCGCCTCTTGCGGCCGATAACGGCAGGTTGGTAACCGACAGCTGGAGTTGCAACGACTGGAGCAAGACCGATGGTTCGTTCAGGTCGAACGTGAGTTTGCTCCGTCTTCTGCTCAACTTGTGTATGGACCTCAGCATCTCTCTTCTTGCGGCCTATCACAGCAGGTTGGTAACCGACAGCTGGAGCAGCCACAACTGGAGCAAGTCCGATTGTTCGTTCGGGGCGAATGTGAGTCTGCTCTGTCTTCTGTTCAAACTTTGTCTGGACCTCGGCTTCTCGCCTCTTGCGGCCGATAACGGCAGGTTGGTAACCGACAGCTGGAGTTGCAACGACTGGAGCAAGTCCGATGGTTCTTTCCTGACGGATCGCTGTCTTCTCAGACTTCTGTTGAACCTCGGTATCTCGTCTCTTGCGTCCAGCGCTGAGTCCGACTCCTAGGTTAGCGCCAACCTGACGTTCAGGTCGTTGAACTTCAGTGTGCATAGTCTTCTCTACGTGCTGAACCTCGGCTTCTCTCTTCTTACGTCCGATGACGGCTGGTTGGTAGCCAACCGCTGGTGCAGCAACCACTGGGGCAAGACCGATAGTTCTCTCATGACGAACTTGAGTTGTCTCAGTCTTCTGCTCAACCTTCGCCAGTTGCTCAGCTTCCCTCTTCTTTCTTCCGATAACAGCTGGTTGATATCCAACAGCTGGAGAAGCAACTACTGGAGCGAGTCCGATAGTTCTCTCTTGGCGCGGTTTCTCAGCATCACGCTTTCCTCGGAGGTTGTTCCGAAGGTTTCCAGCAAGGCTGAGCCGTTGTAGTACTAGCTGTCGATTGACTGAAAATGATATTTTAGAAAAGATTTCAATTTTCTTTTCTTACGTTGCTGGTAAGACTCATGGACGAGGACAACGAGAAGGAGAAGACAGATCGCCTTCATCTGAAAACATGGATTTGTATTTTTCATAATCTGATCGGTAGAAAAGAAGACGATCAAATGAGAAAAGGTGAGAGAACTGATTGAACTTTCCTGGCGATATCCTTTTATAGGAGACCATAGTAAAAACATGTTGACGTTTCTTGCAAGGAGAAATAGCCATCGGTTCAAAAACGCCTTTAAGGGATCACCGCGTCATCTCAGACGCCGTTCTCTACGCCCTCCTTCTCGATAGCCTTCTCTTGCACCTTTCTAACCTTCGCAGACTGTCCAAGAGTTCTCAAAACACGCTGATGTTTGTTTCGGACGTTCGCTGGTCGCGTAGTGATCATCGAAATGTAGCGTAGAAGATTTCGATCTCCGAACTCTACTTTTTTCAAACTGACTTGTGATATGGAGTACGCCAAGTATCACTAGTTGAACATACAATTTTCGAGATACTGTACGGGAAAGACGGCCATTGAAAGGCGAATAGATTTTCAAGAAATGTTCTAATCTTTTTCTAGAACTTTTTAAAGTTTTGGTTCAAACGACGGCAATTTTCGAAAAAGTTAAAAATCAAGATCGATTCGTTGACAATTCTCAGATCTCTATACTTTTATATTTCCGGAGAGGAGTGCTACCAAAAATTATCTAAACTGTTTGACCAGCTATTGATTTCACCTTGAACTTGGGTAGTTCCGCTAAAACCAAAAGCTATAAATTTTTGAACGTATATATTTGAAAAGATGGTACTGATAATGGCTGAGAAAGTTTAAATATATTTTTTGAAATTCGGAAAACCAAACAGTTAATTTTGATACACCTTTAATTTTCAATTTGGTAAGTTTTAGTATGGCTCTAAAAGTCTTCTTGAACCTTTATGATAGTCGGTAGTTCTTGAGTAAAGAAATCACTTCTGCGTTTTTTGAAGAAGAAAAATCGGATTTATAGCACAGAATCGCCTTTTTTTCAGAAATGTTTTTGGAAATCTCCTGCGTTTTTCAGAAATACGTCTTCAGTGGATTTTTTTTTCACTTTTTTTTTCGATTTTTTAAATTTGGCATCCGTCTTCTCTTCAAGTTTGCCCAAATGTCCTTTGAAACTCTTGAAAATAAGATTTTGAAACACGAAATACATATCGAAACTACAAACACTTTATTGCTTTGAGACAAATAACAGTTTTGTACAAAATCGGTGAAAGTTGATAATTTCCAATATACAGTGTTGGTGGGAGATTAACGGGGCTTCAAGCTATGTGCAGTGGTCTGGAATATCAAAGTATTAATAAGTTTACTGTTTTCAAAAAACCCACTTTTTTTTAATGAATCGGCCCCCAGCGGCGGAAAGGAGACCGGATCAGACGGCTGATTCCGCTGTGAAGAGACTCTTTTTTCTCGTTATTTTCCTGGGCTTCTCGTCGGGCCCGGTTAATGATCACGCCAGGTGATGGTACAACTGGACCGTATCCAATGGTTCTTTCGTGGCGAATTATTTCAGCTTCACGCTTTCCTCGAGGGAAGCCCATTTGTTGGCGTAGGCGAATCAGGTTCACTAAAAAACTTCTTTTTGAAGAAAATTTTCGATTTTTCTTACGTTGTTGGAAGGACACTTCTACAAGGACGAGGAGCAGAAGAAGACAGATAGCTTTCATCTGAAAATTCTGGTTTCAAATAGAATAGCTCAAAGATATTTTTTGCTTCCACGAGGAAGGTAGTTCACTTTGCGGTTGTTATTCTCACTGAAACGCGATAAAAAATACTCTTTAGTGTATCCTATCATTATCCTGAAACTCAAACTGTATTATTTTTTAGTTTTCAACAAACAACCAGTTCATCAGAGAGTGTTCTGACCAATTTTGAATGAATAATTATGCGCAAAGTTAAATTACCTTCCTTGTTTGGAAGAAAATGCATAAAATTAAAGAAAGTCAAAGTTAAGAAAGAACTGTTTGAACCTTTCCAACCAAATCCTTAAATAGTCGAAAAAAGACAACATGTTGACTTCAATAAGGAAGTATATGTATATTTATATAATTTAAGAGATCGTCACATCATCTTCATCGTCTTTCTCTTCGCTCTCCTTCTTTTTTAGTTTCTCTCGCCATCACAAACTGTCCAAAACTTTTCAAAACACGCTGATGCGGACGTTCGTTGCAGAAAAATGGTCATCAAGGTGGGGTGGAAACTTTTTAATCTTCGAATTGCTAGTTTTTGGAAAAACATTTTTTTCATAAGGAAGTGTTCCAGGCTTTTTTTATTAAAAAAATTATCTTTGAAGGATATGAAGCAGATAAGTTTAACTAGCAAGAAATAGAAAATTCAAGAGAAATAGTCGAATTTTTGGCGGTGACGGACTTCAGAGCTTTCTGAATTAATCTGAAGTTTAATTTAACTAGATCTGAAGTTCTTAGCAGTCATTTTTTTCCAGAAAAAAATTTTTATTTTTTTCGCCTATTTTTTTGAGGTAATAAAGAAAAAAAGTTTCTCAAAAACGTCGCCAACAAAAAATCAACCATATGTTTTTTGCAAGTTCGCAAACAATTGAAAAACGGCGTTTTGACTGGTTTCGAGAATTTTTATCTTGTACCACTTTTGTGAAATAACTCTTCATTTTCTCTTCAAAAATTGAAGAATGGAGAACGTCAATACGTAAGAATGTAAAGTTATCTTTGAAGTTTTTTTCTGAAAAAGTCCGACGGCTGTCTGAAAATCGTCATTTGAGAAGTTTGATATTAAGTGAAATCTATTTCATAAATTTTAGAACTTTTGTGTGAGAAATAAAACATTTTGATTGAAAAAAAGGGTTGAAATTACAATTCACACCCAGTTGATTTTTTCATATTGGTATTTCTGCAGACTTGCGGAAAATCTGAACTCCATTCGTTTTTTCAAAGATTTAATTTTAGGCTCTTTCTGTTTTATATAGAAATTATTTTTTTCTAGAAAAAAATGGAAAGAGGATTACTCAACGTCTATTGATAAGTATCTCTTTGAGATGCTTCATTATTAGACATTTTTCATTTTAATAAAATCTTTATTATTTTCACCCGAAAGTATGACTTTTTTTAATTGATCCAAACTTAAAAAAAGAGATCAGAAGTACAACATGTTGATATAACACTAGTTCCTTGTTTGAAAACCCCTCTTATTTACTTTAATTTTAACAGTTTCCAACTGGTTCTTGCTGTTTTCAACTTTTCTTCTTTAACGTCCAGGAAAAACTGTTGCAGTGAAAAATGTTTATTATACAGTATTCGACATGAATTTACATTTTTTTTTAGAGAATATGTACCATCGAACGCTGACGACGGCTGTCTGAAAATCATTATTTGAAAAATTTTATATTTGAGATGTGATTTACCTTAACGACCACCGATCTGGGCTCCACCTCCCACGTTGGCGCCGATTTGGCGCGCCTGTCGAATTCCGGCTTGCTGGGGTTTCTGTGGAGAGTTGGCGTCTGATTCTCTCTTCTTGCGGCCGCCAACGTTGGCACCGCCACCGACTTGACCTCCGATTTGGCGCTTAGGACGCGAAGCTTCGGCGTTGCTGTTCTGCTGGCCGTTCTTGGTTTCGGCGCCACGGGCTGGGCGCTTGACCTCGGTGTGGCTTCTCTGTTCTTGGGTTTGCATCTCAGCTTCTCTGGCTGGTCGCTTGGCTTCGGCGTGGCCAGACTGCTGCTCATTCATCTGTTGAGCTTCACGAGCTGGTCTCTTGACTTCGGTGTGGCTTCGGTGTTCTTCGGTTTTGGTTTCCGCAGCTCTAGCTGGTCGCTTGGCTTCGGCATGCCCATGCTGCTCATTCATTTGTTGAGCTTCACGGGCTGGTCTCTTGACTTCGGCGTGACTTCTTTCTTCGGTCTTAACTTCGGCACCACGAGCTGGTCGTTTTGCTGCGGCTTCGCTATTCTGCTGCTGATGATTTGGTTCAGCGGCACGGGCTGGACGCTTGGCTTCGGCATGGCCAGTCTGCTGCTCATTCATCTGTTGAGCTTCACGAGCTGGTCTCTTGACTTCGGTGTGGCTTCGGTGTTCTTCGGTTTTGGTTTCCGCAGCTCTAGCTGGTCGCTTGGCTTTCGGCATGCCCATGCTGCTCATTCATTTGTTGAGCTTCACGGGCTGGTCTCTTGACTTCGGCGTGACTTCTTTCTTCGGTCTTAACTTCGGCACCACGAGCTGGTCGTTTTGCTGCGGCTTCGCTATTCTGCTGCTGATGATTTGGTTCAGCGGCACGGGCTGGACGCTTGGCTTCGGCATGGCCAGTCTGCTGCTCATTCATCTGTTGAGCTTCACGAGCTGGTCTCTTGACTTCGGTGTGTCTTCGGTGTTCTTCGGTTTTGGTTTCCGCAGCTCTAGCTGGTCGCTTGGCTTCGGCATGCCCATGCTGCTCATTCATTTGTTGAGCTTCACGGGCTGGTCTCTTGACTTCGGCGTGACTTCTTTCTTCGGTCTTAACTTCGGCACCACGAGCTGGTCGTTTTGCTGCGGCTTCGCTATTCTGCTGCTGATGATTTGGTTCAGCGGCACGGGCTGGACGCTTGGCTTCGGCATGGCCAGTCTGCTGCTCATTCATCTGTTGAGCTTCACGAGCTGGTCTCTTAACTTCGGTGTGGCTTCTGTGTTCTTCGGTCTTGATTTCGGCACCACGAGCTGGTCTCTTGGCTGCGGCTCCGCTGTTCTGCTGCTGATGGTTTGATTCAGCAGCACGAGCTGGACGCTTGGCTCCGGCGTTATTGTTGTCCGACGCTTGTTGAGCTTCACGGGCTGGTCTCTTGACTTCGGCGTGACTTCTTTCTTCGGTCTTAACTTCGGCTCCACGAGCTGGTCTCTTGGCTGCGGCTCCGCTGTTCTGCTGCTGATGATTTGGTTCAGCAGCACGAGCTGGACGCTTTGCTTCGGCATGGCCATTCTGCTGCTCATTCATTTGCTGAGCTTCACGGGCTGGTCTCTTGACTTCGGTGTGGCTTCTGTGTTCTTCGGTCTTGGTTTCGGCTCCACGAGTTGGTCTCTTGGCTGCGGCTCCGCTGTTCTGCTGCTGATTGTTTGGTTCAGCAGCACGGGCTGGACGCTTTGCCTCGGCATGACCACTCTGCTGTTCGTTCATTTGTTGAGCTTCACGGGCTGGTCTCTTGGCTGCGGCTCCACTGTTCTGTTGCTGATGAGTTGGTTCAGCAGCACGAGCTGGGCGCCTGGCTTCAGCGTTATTTTGTTGACCATTCTTGGTTTCGGCTCCTCGTGCTGGTCTCTTGGCCTCGGCATGGCCATTATGCTGCTCGTTCATTCGTTGAGCTTCACGAGCTGGTCTCTTCACTTCGGCGTGACTTCTTTCTTCGGTCTTAATTTCTGCTCCTCGAGCTGGACGCTTGGCTTCAGCTCGGTTGTTCTGCTGCTCATGCATCTGCTCAGCGGCTCTAGCTGGTCGCTTGGCTCCGGCGTTACTGTTCTGTTGCTCCGACATTTGCTGAGCTTCACGAGCTGGGCGCTTAACCTCGGCGTGGCTTCTGTGATCTTCGGTCTTGGTTTCCGCCGCACGAGCTGGTCGCTTAGCTTGAGCATGATCATTCTGCTGCTCCGCCATGTGTTGAGCTTCACGAGCTGGACGTTTGACTTCGGTGTGGCTTCTCTGCTCCTCGGTCTTCATTTCTGCTCCTCGAGCCGGACGTTTGACTTCGGCATGTTGTTCATGCTTGGTCTCGACTTGTAGTCTACGGGCGTTTCCCTCTTCTTAAAAATGAAATAATGGAATAGAGTTTATGATGTTTTGGTAACAAACCTAGGGGAAACTGGAGAGACTGATGAACAGCAGCAACGAGGAGGAGGAGACACACGATCTTCATCCTGAAAACGAATTGTGAGTAAGTAGCCGGAAAATAAAAAGTAAGTAATAGATGAAGAATGAAAAGGCTGGTCTGAACACATGGTTTCTCAAAATCCTTTTATACCCCAGCGACTCTGTTTTTGACCCTGAGTCTGTTTGTCACTGAACAGACTTCCAGTTCAATATCACCTCATTTGAAGCCGGTTCGAAAGCAGAAACAGTTCTATTTCTCGCCGATACGCACGTCTTCTCGCTTAAATCTGTTTGGTGACCTTCCGACTCTCTGGGAGTTCCTCGTAAACAACGCCTTGATGTTTGTTGGCCAGGCTGTTTGGTCATCCGGACCTGCCCTTCGCTTTTTCGTTGAAACAGACTGGAGTTGCCGGCCCTTCGCCGAATCGTAAGTGATGTTTCCCGTAAACATGTTCAAACGCGACAGACAGTGTTTTTTCATTGGACTGTATTTATTAAATTGTATTTATAAATTTCATCTATGAAGAAGTATCACTTCCTCGTTGGTTCTTTTTTGAAGATTTGAAAATTATACTTGAGAAAACAGCTCAAAAAGTTGAAAATCTAGTGGGACAGGCTTTATCTTGATTTGTATCTCTCCAAAGTTGGCAAGGTCAAATTTCGTTTTTCGGAATTTTTCGCAACTGTCGTTAGCTGGTTATGTAATTTTCACCTCCAGTTTTCCAATGATTTGAAGATTTTGAACTTGTAGGTAGAGTTAGAAAATTTTTCCAAAAATCAGAAAGAATTACTTACTAGGAAGTTTGTTGCCCCCGATGAATATTTAATGAAACATTTCTTGTACTTTAAGAGTCCTGATTCTAGGAAAAGAAGAAAATCTTCATAATAGATCCTTTTTTGGTTTATGAAGCTTTTATCAAAGCTAATAGATAGATCTGGAGCATCGAAATTGTAGATTCCAGAATATTTTTTGTGATGTATGGACTCGGATACATCCCAAAATCGCAGTTCCTGCCCACGGAACACAATACTCACTTTGAAAGACGCGGATATGAAAACTTTTACAAGCGGATCTGTCTTCATATTTAGATATTTTTGAAAATTTAATTTTTTTGTATCATGAGCCCTAAACTATTGACTATGAATGAAAAATAAAAATCGAGACTTGAATCCAAACCTGCTACCGCAATTTGTGGCTTGATCTTCCCTATCACCTTTTTTTGTTTTTTTGAAAACTCGAATCTTTTTCGATCTGATGAGTTGAGCAACGGGAAAAAAACATGAAAATGTGATTTGCCACTGAATTTTTATTGAATTTTATTCACGGTTTCTTGTTTCTGTAAGTGATAGAAAATTTAGAAAGTAGAAAATTTATCGCAATCATAAATAACAAACAAAAAATCAATGCTTTGTTTTTTGCTTTGTTTCAAGTCTTGTACAGTTATTTACAAAAATGACACATAAAAAAAAATAAGAATAATTTGTACATAGTGGGATGTGAAGATGGTAGAGCCGTTCACATGAAAGAGCGATTGTGGAAGTGAAGATTGATCTGAAAATGTTTATTTTGTTTTTAAACAAAGTTTTCTGTGAAAACAAGCTTTTAAAAAACCGTTTGTTTGATAGAATATTTTTTGAGGGTCTTAACCCGATTGCCAAAATAATGTGCTAAAAGCGGAGATTCAGAAGTTTTTGAAGTTTTTTGTTCCTCTAACAGTGAAAGAAATGCCTAACTTTTCAAAATTTTTCAGCTTCTTTGAAGATCTCAGCTTTTCTAAAAAACCTAACTCTTAGATTAATTGAAAAAGGTAATAGGCCTCACCTTATCAGTTTCTCCTTGCTACTCACTACTTCTTCCCGATCACAGCAGGTGCCAGCCCAGCTCCATAGGCTCCTCCGTAAGGCGTAGCAGCAGCAAGTCCGACGGGAGCGTACTGACCTCGGCCAAGTCCCAAGTCTTCTGCGCTGATACTGCGGTCGGCACGATCGAACGTCTTCTCGGCGTGAAGAGACGTCTTACTGACGGCCAGAGGGTCAGCTTCAGGAAGACTGACTACTTTTTCGGTCTGAGTCGAGGAGCTGGACGTGACTTGATCCGCATCAGGTGCAAGCGTCCTTTTCGGGCGAACTTCGGTAGTTTTGGCCTTCAACTCGGTGTGCTTCACTTCGGCTTCACGCTTCTTCCGTCCAAGACCTGCTCCTACAGGCAAAATGCCTTCGGTTGAGCGATCTTCCCGGTGAAGGACCATTTTTTCGGTATTGTCTTCAGAAAGAGACTCCGCTTCACGTTTTCCCTTGACGGCTGGCTGGTAAGGAGTGTGGGGAGCATTTACAGGAGAAGCGATCGCTGAAGGGATGATTGTCCTTTCCTGTCGTCGAACTTCCGTTATCTCCAGTTTGTCTTCAGTTTTCTTCGCCGGTGCAGCTTCGCGTCCATGTCGTTCTGGCAATCGCGAGTCTCGAAGTTCCATACGACGATCGATGTCTCTGCTGCCTCTTCTGAACGAGTTGGCGTTGAGGAACCATCCTCTCTTCTCTCTTTCGGTGAATCCACCTCTTTCTCCATTCGGGCTAATCGTCTCAACAATTCTGACGGCTTCCGTGTCTCTCTTTCCCTTCAGAGAAGCACCAAGACCGATATCAGAGGGTGTGAGCATCAATTGTCTTTTCACTCTTTGACCCATTCCGCCTTTCTTCTCGGCGAAATCTCGTGGACTTCTTGCTCCATTCATTTCTCCATTTGAGCTCATTTGTCGAACAGCTTCCGTGTCTCTTTTGCCTTTCAATGAAGAACCGAGACCAACATCCGATGGGGTAGCCTGTCTTTTCTGTCTGTGACCCATTCCTCCGATGGATTCTTTGAATGGTTCACCGCTAGGCTCCACTCCTGGATTGACTCTGACGGCTGGGACGGCGACCACAGGTTCTGCGACTGGAGTTTCAATGGTTGCTCTTCTCTTCCGGCCTTTTCCAGTTCGCTTGATTCGATGGGTGATTGGCTAAAAATCAGGATTTTGAAAAATCTTTTAAAATCAAAAGCTAACCTCTTGTTCAACAAGTAGAGTTCCATCAACCGGCTCCGTTTGCGAGACTTTTTCCGTGTCGCGCTCGATTCGGTGGTTGATCGGCTGAAAAATTTATTTGCAGAAACCTTCTGAGTTGAAAATCTGACCTCTACTTCTCTCTTCTTTCTGCCAATAAACGGGGCTTGCATGGGAGAAGCCTGTGGAATTAGTGGGACTCCATCTACGGGGTCCATTTGAGAGACTTTTCCTGTGTTGCGCTCAATTCGGTGGTTGATTTGCTGTAAATCCGAATTTCGAATCGAAATTAAATTTTGAAGCTTACCGCGTCTCTTTTGCCTCTAACAATCATTCGCTCGACTCGGGCGTGACCTTCTTCTTTTTCCTTGAATTTCAAATTGTAATTATTTTTCAAAATGAAAAATACCAATGGAGCAGGAGAATCTCTTCTTATGATATCCTGCGAATCCATTTGATTGGTGTGACCGACTCCCTCTAAAAAAAATTTGAATTTTCGACCTTCTTTTTAACCTTTCAAAGTTTTTAAAAGTTTAAAAAGGATAAGAAGACATACCGATCGGAAGACGCGTCGCCTCATTGGCCGCGATGAAAAGTAGAAGACACAGCGCCTTCATTCTGAAATTTCATTCTTGACCGTTGGCTAAAAAAAAAAGAAAACGTGGTTGCATATGGAACGACTGCGGGTTGTTTTAATGCGCGCCCGACCCGAAACGACTTGCGCTCGAAGGGGAAAAGGTGTCGAAGGAAACTGTTCTCGGACATCGGTAATGCAAACTGGACGCGTTCGGGCGTTTCTGAGCAAGGGATCCCTTTAGCGGCATCAGCACCCTTAAGCGTTCACTACAAAAACCCAGAAACGTCTGGATTGCGTTACCGAGGTTCGCGTTAGATAATAGAAAGACTACCGCGATCCTTTTGACCATTCCATTTGCAAAAATGATTTTTCAATTCGCGACAAATAGAAATATCAAGTAGATTGTTGCGAAAAATGCAGTTCTTCAAAGGTAAAATAAAAATTGAAGGGGTCTGAAAGCGTCTATTGAAGCTTTTCATAGTCGAAAAGACAAAAGCATAGACAAAGGTGAAATGGAAAAAAGATTCTGGTCCACTGACCTCGGAAAACTCCTTTAAATACCGGTGAAATATTTTGGACCACGAGGTTTCACTTGCAACATTTCTACAGGTTCATCACGTCACCGCACGTCTTCTGCAAAACAACACTCTCCTCATTCACCGCACTATTTCTTCGGTGTTGATGTCTATCAAAAAAACAATTTGTGAAACCTTGGATTGATCAACTTGATCATGTTCCTTTACCTTGCAGACGGCTTTCAAATTTGTTTCCAGATCTTTTCGAAACACAAAGTTTTTAGGTCGTCTAATTTTTCCAGAAATCGAACTGGAATTTTCCTTCTTCTTCTAATATCTTTCAACTTTTGAATTTTTAAAGCTCACAGTTTCGAAGCTATTTCTTCATAGTCTACATTCTCGATTTAATTTA
The DNA here is from genome assembly GCA_904845305.1 of Caenorhabditis auriculariae. Taxonomy (NCBI): domain Eukaryota; kingdom Metazoa; phylum Nematoda; class Chromadorea; order Rhabditida; family Rhabditidae; genus Caenorhabditis; species Caenorhabditis auriculariae. Next base: position 520,484 of record CAJGYM010000036.1, read on the forward strand.
CAGCTGGCAAGTCACAAAAATTCAACCAAAAGGCTTCTCCTTTCTCTCTCTCTTCCAAAATATTTTTTTAAATTTTCTTTTATTCTTTTCCTAAGGATCTTTGGTAAGAAAATTTGTTCTGACCCTAGGAAGTTTATTTTCAATTTTAATTTTTCTTGACTATCCCTTTCCAAAGTTCATTTCCGACTTCTCTAAAGTTAAAGTTTGTACTTTTTAATTTAGCAAATATGGAACTATAAAGAAGCTTCAAGAACTTTTAGGTCAACAAAAAAATAGGTCAAAATTAATTTTAGACGCACCCAGGCAGTCAAATCCTCCAGTAGATCACAGAAAAAGTTTCTTTTTTCTCCCCAGATTTGCGTATTTTATTTTTTCCTTTAAGTTTTCACATTCCAATTTCTCCTTTAGAAACTACGAAAAAGGCTTGAATTTTCGATCTACCGTTTCTAACCATATTAGTTCAATAAATCTATTCTAAACTTCCTCAATTTGTTTGCCCTTTTACGCAACAAAGAATAACTGTAAACTCTGATAATATTTTCAAGACACTCCCATATTTACCGCCTTTGAAAATCAATGTTATTCATACTCTCACTGTTTTCGGTTTCTGATGCATTTCAGAATTTCTATTGTTCTTCTCTGTATTTTTCTCTCAATTGAACTTCTGATGATGAAGAAGAAAAAAATTGCGTGTCTGTTACCTTTCGAAACACGTATTCTCGTGGGGAATCAAAACACGTCAATGCCGTTTGATTTTGAGAGATCAGACAATTATTTCTTCACCTTTTTCGAAGTTTTTCGGAATATGTTACCTCAAAACGTTTTTTTTTCTGCGTTTATAAGAGCTGTGATCGCAGTTGGAATGGCTCAATTGAGACTCTGGACTATAAATCGTGTCTCCGATGCTTTTCTGCGCAAATCGTTTAGAGTCGGATACAAGATCAAAGCGATTGGTTCGCTACCGCTACGCGTTAAGACATTCCAACTGCGGTCATGGGTTCAAGTTATACCCAAGATACTCAAATTACTATTTTCTTGTTACAAAAATAGGTTTAAGTTACTGTAAAGCTCCATTTTCTTCAAGATTTCGTAAGCCTTTAACTTTAATATAGTCTGTTCAGATTTTTAATGTCAAGTCGTCGCTCAAGCTCCGCCCCTAATGGTGCGATAAACCAATCAGAGAGCGAGCCATCCACAGTGTTTTTGAATGACGTCATTGCACTTGACATTAAAAATCTGAACAAACTATAAAAGCCACCGATCTTTCTAGATCTCGCGATAAAACTTTAAAGTTGAACTTTCAAATAGTTCCCAAAGAGAAAAACATTATAGCGCAGAAATGAGCGTACGCGTCGGCTCGGCATTGCTTTCAAGTGTTTGGACGATTGGCTCTCGTCCTTTCTACACTTCTGATCCAAGTACTCCCTTTTTCAATGCAGCTTATCCTCATTGTCATTTGGAGGAGAGGAAATAGCTGATTCAACAAAATGCCCCCTCCGACGCAACAAGAACTCGCGGCGGCGATCGACCGCGGCGAGGGAATTCTGCTCAAAGAAGCTGAGGTGCTGGAGCTGCAAAAGGCCGGCGACCTCCCCGACATCAAACTCCAGCCCGGCTTCGGCGTCTATCGAGTGACCAAGGATAAGGTCGAGTACCTTCTGGTGAGTCTCCGTTGCGAAAAAAAATTTAAAAAGTGGACACCACGAGAAAAAAAATTATCAAGTTTTGAATTTTGGGCCCCTGGAGTCAAAAGGTTTCACGCTTTGATTATTGAAAAATGATATAGATTTCACGCTTAATAATTATTAGATTTTAACGGGACTTTTCTTGAGCAGGTTTATTTTTTTTCGAATAACTTGTAAAAATACCGAGAAAAATTGAGAAGTATTTTTCTTGAAAAAAATGAGTGATTAAATAAAAATAAATAAGTTGAATTTAAGTTTCAGTTAAGTGTTACTTACAATACTGCAACATTTCATAATTCAAGAAGATCTGGTTAAAAAAAATGAAACAGAACGATGAAACCAAAAGAAGGCGATCTGATGCATCTGAGAGCGATTTTTCGTAATGATTTTATTATTTAATACTTTCATAGTTTTCAGAGGAAGATGAAAAGATTGTTTCAGTGCAAAACTGCGACACAAAGAAATTTCAAAATAGTGACATATCCTATTCCTATTTACAGTTAACCGTTTTGCTGAAATAAATTCGACACAATTTTTCTGGAATAGGAAATGGGAAAAAAGAAATAAAAATGAGCTTCCATGTGAAACCTGCAGGTGACTAACATCTTGTGCGACAAATGCAAGCGACTACCCAACAAGAAAGTCATGCGCTGCTCTCAGCACAAGAAAAAACGACCTGCGAAGATCAAAAAGGCTCCCAAGGAGAAGGAGGGCGCCGACGACGGCAGCGACAGAGAGTTTGAATCTTTGAGAAAATCGAGAATAATTCTTGATTTGAGCAAACTCAACGCCCTCCGACACGTCGATGACGACGAAGAAGATGACATCGCCGACAAAATCGAAAACGCCTTTACGCCCGACTTTGTTCTTACCATTGTCAGTTTTCCTTTTATAGAAAGCCGGACAAACATTTTTCACAGCAAAATTGGGGTTTTTCAATTTAGAAGAGCTTGGTTGAAAGCTCTGAAAAGCTTCGCATTTTGAGACAGATCTTTTTTTTTTGTCTCTGATATTTCGAGAAATAATTTTTTTCCGCTCTGGAGTTTTTTCAGTGCATGGAAATATTTTTAGCTGTTTTTTTAGTAATTCTTTTATGAATACAGTCAAAAAAAACTTTCTTTTTTCCAACAAAAGACACTTGAAAAGACACTTTCTGAAGCAACGGATTTCATACTGGTATCTTTATTAGGGTCGATCTGAAGGCTGATTTTTTTGAAAAAGGACCCCTCTTTGCGTCATATCGAGAATACCTTTAGTAGGAACACCTTGATTTGACGTTTCAGGGAGCCGGTGGGGCGTTGGTTATGGTTCCTATCGACACGACCAACAACCATAACGCTGGCCCTCGTGCTACTGGAAAAGACCACTTACGCGGCGTTTTGCTTAAAGGACCTTGCGGTGAAGATATCACAAAACAAACGTCAATCTCCCATCTTTTTCAGACTGCCCACAGTTCCTTCCCGAAGACAAGATTCCCTCAGATTTCAAAGTCAAGTTTGACGCCTCGGTCAAGGGCGAGCTGGTGTTGAACGCCCAGGGCAAGGAGATCTTCGTCCCGGAAACGGCCGGCAGCGGCAAGAAGATTGACGGAAAAGCCATCCCGGTCTTCATCTCGCCGGAGACACCGGCCGAGAAGAAAGTCCAGGATATTTTCGCCAAATTCCCGGATGGATGTTTGTTTTATGAGTTATTTGGGGTGAAGTTAAAAAATGAAGTTTGAAAGGTAACTTTTGAGTAACTTATGGAGTACCGAGTTTTTTTTTTTGATCAATTCGTTTTTAGCTGAATTGAGTTTCCTGAAACTTGAAGAAAAAAAAATTGAATGAATACTGAGTAAAGTGCAATTTCATAAGTTTGGTTTAAAATTATGATCGCTAAACTGCCGTTATTTGAAAAATAAAAAAAAATGATTTTTAAGGGAAAAAGCTCGGTTTTTAAAAGTTATAAAGCAGTGCAAAGTTACCTGAAACAGATTTTGATATTTTTAGCTCTGCCGGTTTTTCACGAGTTTCATGAGAATTTATAAGCGAAGTCTCTTGATTATACTTCAAAGCGTCTTTCTGTCGGTTTATCCAAATTTTTTAAATGCTTGAATGCGGTGCCAGGTGCCGCCACATATGGAGAACGGATTAAAGGTCCCAAAATTTCAAATTGAGGATAAATATCTTGAAGAACTCAAAATGGGCTCACTCTGACAAATTTCCGTAACTTTTTTCGATTTTTCCAGTGGGCCTGGCTGTGGTGGTGGCGATTGGCGAGAGCGGCCTCCCTCTGATGGTTCCCCTCAACGAAAAACCTCAGAACAGAAACACGCCCGTCGCGCTGCTTATCAAAATGGAGGGAAGAATTCATTTTGCCCAAATCTTGGGTCACAGGATTGGAGCTGGAGAAGGTTTTCAATTTAATTTTCGTCAACCTTTGTCTCACAATCTTCTCTTCCAGGTGCTCCACTCATAGAAATGACGCCAGAAAATATGAACAAACTGAAGCCCGGCGACCATATCGCCGACATTGTCGTCGACGAAACCTTAAAAATTGTTGGCGTCAAGCCGGGAACCGCCGGAAAACGCAAAGTTCTTGGAAAGGCCATCATCGGGCAGGACAATCGGATTTTCTACGTCCCGAACGGATCGACGCCCGACATTGCCAAGAAACTGGAGCTGCTCGCCAAGGAAAACGCCGACGCTCTCCGTCAGGTGCAGATCAAGGAGCTGGCCAAGGCGTCCGGCCAGGTGCCGCCACAGATGGAGAAGGAGATGAACGACAAGATGATCGCCGCCGCCGCCAGTGGCGCTCCCGACGGAGCCATCACTCCCGACTACGTCATGGTTGTGGTATGTGAATACCCATGGTTGAATGAAAAATGCGGCGCTCCGTAGCGCAACAGGTTTTGTGCCTGTCTACGGTCCACAGGGTCACAAGTTCGATCCCGGCAGTGACCTGAGAAATTGGTTTAGAAAGTGTTGGTAGTGGAAAAAAAAATCTAGCCGTCACACAGATATGTCACTAGACATTACTGATCATAATTTTTGGTTTTCAATGATTCATTTGAAACTTCCTAAGTTTTTCCCTCTGCAAATTTGCGAGTATCTTTTACAAGGCATTGGCAGTCAAAAATGAGTGAAGCTTGGCAAATTCTGAAAAGCTCAAATCGAGTTTGGGAAGTGGAAGATTTACTTTTGAACTTCTGGCTTCCTTTCGAATGAAAAGAGCCAATTTGTGAATATTTCCGCTAAAAATGAGATTTAGGTTGTTTTTAAGGTTGAGATGGATTCGTTGTCTATAGCCACAGAAAAATTTAATTCAATTATTTTTCGAAAACTCATTTTCAGGGCGCTGGCGGAGCTTGCGCGCTTGTCCCGATCGAAACAACCAAAAACGACAAAGTCGGTCCTCATGTCCAAGGTGTCGACCGCGTCCGAGGAGTCTTGGTCAAGGGCGACAATGGTGAGGGAAAAAAATATATTGTTACTTGGTGTGAGGGAACTCTTAGTCCTCCATAAAACAGAAAAAGAAAAATTTTCAAGATATGAAGCTTCAAAGCGCCTAACTTTTATCAAAAATTCATCCGGCGACTAATAATCCTTGTGACAGAAAGGTTCGTCAAGGATCTGAACAATCTGAACAAAGTAATCTGAAAAAAATTTAATTAATTCAATCCGAATAGTATAATGACACCGTCATACAATTCCCGATGGTTTTCGTTTTCCAGGCACTCCTCAGTTTATAATGGAGGAAAAGCTGCCGAAAAACTGGGAGAAGAAGTACGATTGCTACGTGAAGGGCCAGCTGGTGACGAACGCCCAGGGCAAGGAGGTCTTCGTCCCGGATCAGATCGCCGGCGGCAAAGAAGTCAACGGAAAGGCTCTGAATGGCGTCATGGCCGTCCAGTGTACTGACAAGAATATGCAAAAACTCATTGGCAACACCGAGGAAGGAAGTCTGAAGGATCATAAGGACTCTTTGAAAATGCTATTTGATCTACAGTGGGCGTTCCCGTGGAGGCCGCTGTCGGAGAAAATGGAATGCCCGTGATGAAAGTCGTGACGGAAAAGCCGAAGGACAAGTACGCCGCCAATGGCGTCCTCATCAAGAAGGGCGAAGAAGTTCACTTTGTCCAGGTCATGGGCCAGAAGATTGGCGGTCAGGATGGTGAGTCTTGGTTTTGTTAAAAAGAAAGAATAGTTGTCTGTTTAAAAATTATCTTTTTTGAATAGACATATTGAACTATGAAAAAAGTTCTAGGTTCTTAATAAACCGCTTCTAAGTCTTAGTACAGAGAAATTACAGTTTGAAGGATCTTTTTTTCAAAAATTTGGGAATTTTGCAACTTGATACTTTCAGAATATTTTTCTAGTGTTTTGACCAGTTTTTTTGAAGTTATGACTGAAATTGCCTTCCTAGGGAGGCGTAGAAAATGAATGTGCAGTTTTTTTTTTTTTGAAAATGATAGAGGTTTTATTTATTTAGAGACTTTTGAGTAACAAAGTGCAACGAGAGAAGGAAAAACGAGAGAATAAAATATGTAAAATCTAAAACAGTGATATGATGTAAATTTCAAAGTATAAACGTTTCCTCTCAAAGCGAGTCTATCAAATTTTTAAAGACGTGGAATGCTTGAGAGAAAAAATTTAATCAAAAATCAAGATTGCTAATTTTTGCAAGCTCAAAAAATGTAGGATTGGACTCGCAATGAAAATTGATTCAAGGAGAATTTTAAAAATATCAAATTTCAATTTTTACTGGCCAAAAGCGTTTTTTTTTTCATGTATGTTGCGAGTTTCTCATAAAAATATTCACTAGATAAACAAAAAATGAGATTTTCTCTCCAACTAGCCGGAAATTAATGAAAAAGGGAAAATTCGGATTGTGGACTGCTAGTTTTTCTGACCCGAGACGATATTTTAACAGTTTCCTATACTTTCATTATTTTCTTCACTCAAGTGGAAAACGACGATTTTTCAGGCCAACTTGCGGAATGCACGCCTGCCGATCTGACCAAGATGAAGACTGGAGACGTCCTTGGTGACGTGGTCGTCGACGAAGAAGGACGAATGCAGGCGGTGAAGCAAGGCATCGCCGGCGGCCGGAAAGTCATTGGCCAGGCCGTCGTGGGCAACAACAAGGAGCTGGTGTTCGTGCCGGCCGGCAAGAACCAGGCCGAGGTGATCAAGAAGACGGAGGCCAACCTCAAGGCCCACGCGAAGGCGATGCGTCAGGAACAGCTCAAGACGATGGCCCAGGGTACTGGAAAGACGCCCGACCAGGTCGACAAGGAGATCAACAACGCTCTCCAGAACTCCGGCTTCAATGCCAATAACATCGAAGGTTTTTTTGTCACTACAATGTCTGACCTTTCTGTGCTCTCTTGATCTCTCGGCGTTTACTTCTCTGACCTTGGTGAGAGAAGAGAGAGCGCAGACAAGTCAGACATCAAGACACTGAAAAATAGACAAAATTTGCTTTTTTTTAAGCCAGTCAATCTGGCTTCGTTATGACCAGAGGCGGCGATCAAGGAGCCGGTGCGGCTTCGGCTACGAGAGAACAAGCTTCGCTTTCGAAACAAGGCAAGTTGAAGGAAACACTATTCTAAAAGACGGTGAAGCTTTCTAGAGCCTCACTCGGTAGCCATTGGTGGCCAGGTCTATGGTGGCCAGGTCTATGGTGGCAGTGTGTTCGCCAGAGCACAGCCTAAAGCGAAAGCAGTCATCAACAACACCGGAATCCAACGCGGTCCGAGCGGCGAGGTCAAGTCGGCTTTCATGACCAAGAACAACAACGAGGCTCAGAGCCAGTTCCTTCGCTGAATATGATAAAAGCTACCATTTGCAAGATTTCTTTTTGTCAAAATATTACTGACAGCGACTGGCGGAATTCCGTGTTCTTTTGGATAAACTTACAACTTCATTTTTCGGAGAGAGAAAAAATCATTCATTTCCCGTCTAGACATAAAAATTCGACAACCGTAAAATATGTTCCTTTGGCACACGTTTCTGGAAGCTCTTTGAAGGAATTCTTTTCTCAAGCCCCGGCAAGATTTTCCAGTTGTAGTTTCGGTATGTCTGCACTCACAGTCATTGTGTCGCTGAAATTATTAAATCATTTATCCTTCAATTTTTTCAATCAGGCAAAAAGTATGAGCAACCAAAGATTTTGTCTTTTTTTTTGTCCTATGAATATTTTCTTCACAGCTTGATTTTTTTCAATTTTCAAAATCTTTTCAAAGTTTTCGCGATGCACCTGAACTTTTTTTTGTTCTCAAAAATGAAGATATTCTTTTCACTTTTCAATTTTTCGAAAACCCATCAAGGTTTTTTTTCTCGATCAAGCTGAAGTTAGAAAACGTTGGTTCATATAAAGACTATTCAAGTCGATATTATGCCGTGTTCAAAGTAATTTCGCGAAATGCAAAATAGCCGTCAGAGAAAGATAAATATAACTAAATTTTGGAGAGTCAGAGATCATTTTGCATTTCGCGAAATTACTTTGAACACGGCATTACAAGGATACCACTTTTTTTTTCATAACTTTCTCACCGCGTCATAAGTATAGGCTCAATCTACGTTTGGGTCATTTTTTTCAATCATTTCAAAAAGATAGATTTTTCATACACAACGATTGGAAATTTTTCAAAAAATTTGAAACTCATAAAATGATCAAAAATTTTTAAAATCTCATAGTTTTGAGCGATGGGTACTGTTGATTTCAAAAAAAGATAACTCTTTGAAATCAGAAAAAAAAACTTAGTACATTCATTTTGTTGTTCTAGTGAAAAAAAAACTCACAAAATTCCGCGGATACAGTCGCGACGAATCCGCCTTTCATTGTAGGTGAAAGTTTCCTCCACAGAAGTCACTCTTTGTTTCCAATGCTGGGCCATGTGCTGGAAAATCATCTTTTTTTGCGAAGCTTTTCAATAAAATGGAAAAATTTTGCATGGCTTGAAACGTCGGGACGTGATTTTTGTTCAAAAACTTATTTCAAACTCGGAAATTTCAGTTTCTGCGCGAAGCGTTTCTGGCGCCAATTCAAACTCTAACGTCTCCTGTATTCTTCCAAGTCCTTGTTCATGAAGTCAATCAATCTACATACCCTTCAAAGGATTCAAGATAATGTCCCCAAAATAGGGAAAAATGGAAATTTTTGAAATGACGCCAAAAACGAATCTCGACACGCTGTAAACGCCGCAGCCCGACGTTTGAAACCGCGAAAACTTGAGGATAGAATCAAAAACCGTGAAAGAGTCGTAAATGTGGCCCAACTCCACTTCTAGCTCCCTGACGACACCGGTGAGTCTCGTCAGTTGCTCGTCCACCGATAATAGTTCAATCTGCGCTTTTTTTGTGTATATTCTTATTCCAGTTCATTCCTCTTCCCAACCATAGTCTCATCTTCGACGTCAAAATCATCGTAGTCGATTTCTCCGTTTTCACTAGTTTCCAGAAGACCTCGCTCGTGGAGCATTTGACGTGCTGATAACAGCTAGAATGAAAAATAGGCGAGAATTCGAACCGTTGCGAATGAGATTTTCTCGGTCCTTTTGATACTCTCGCAGAACTCGCGTGACGTCGTCTTGATGTAAGACATAAACGTCAGAGTAGCCTTCAAACACATTTTCAAGTTGAGAAAAATGATTTTGACACATGATGCGTCATAATTTAACTCACTCAAGCTTTTTTGCTGTTTTCTCGCAGGCTGAAATTTTTTTCACAGCAAATTGTGATAATAGAAAAAAAGAGAAAAAGACTATTAATTTAGCTAATTTTTCTAATGTTTCAACATTGAAATATTTCTGAACGTGAGAAACATGCGGCTTTTTTTAAATAAATTAAATTTCTCTAAATTTTTCTTTTTAAGAAAAATCAGTAATTTTTACGAGAATAAATATTTTTTTCAGCAAAATTCATTCTTACAACCCTATACTTATACAATCTTACACGTGAAGTTTGAAAAACTTTTTGAACGAAATTTTTTTTTAGCGCGTCCTAAGTATAGACTCACGCTATTCATGCCTCTTCATTTACAATTTAAAAAATATTCCTTTTTAAGGTATCGATTCGAAAATGTTGTCGGGATAGAGCCTACTTTTGACTTTTGCGGCTTGATAGACTTACCAACAGATCTGAGGGACACGCTCCGGCGATCCCCCAGAAGATTTCCTCGCACCCGAACAATTGAGAGTTCTCCAAAAGTTGCACCCTCGTTAAGTGTCTGGATTAGTTAGTTTTTCAGGGATTATTCCAAAAAAAGTTTAATCACCTCGAGTTCAACGCCAGTGTCGTCATCGATAACGCTGAGCGTTCCTTTTTTCACAATGAACATTTCCTGCAAACAAATTTGTCAAAAAAGGCATTTAGTATGGCTTAATGTCGTGGTTACTGTTTAGCATGTCCGACGATAAACTACTTGCGCGAAGTAGCATTCAACAGCATATAAGGAAAGTCGCGCAAGGTCGGGCGCAGCTTTTGAATGAGTGCCGAAATTAGAGCTCAAATGTTTTTTTCACACTCTTTTGGAACATTCAACAAAAAAAGGCCTAAAATTCTCAATTTTTTGAATCAATCGGGAAAAGAGTCTGAAATGAAGTTACAGCTACATCTGAAAGCAAATTTTCAGATGCATTCTTTTGAAATATAATTACCTTACCTTCGCTTTCTCGTCTTTCCTGCACAAATAATCGTTTGGTGAATAGACTTGCTGCTTGACCAGCTGGACGACTTCGTAAAGAAATCCGGCGTCGCAAGTCTGTTAACAACTTTTTTTCTCAGAAAAGAAAATGAAAAAAGTATATTGAAAAAATACCTGAAAAAGCTTAACCCTTTTCAAGGTCTCCATGTGAAGATTCACAGCGATGTGTCCTTGGAAACGAGTCGGCAGAACGTCGAGAACTTCCTGGGCATGTTTCAATTTTGCCGGGAATCAAAATGGAAGTGATCACTTTCTCGTCGTTGAGCTGATTGTGGGTATTCAAGTACATGAAGCAGGACAAAACGCGTTCTTGGATCGCCGCGTGGACGTTTCTGAAAGGTTCTGATGCCCCATTCTCAGATTTCGAAGAGGAAAGTGCACGGACTTTGTAACGCAAACCGGGCCCGCTCAGGACGTTTTTGAACATTTTAGTGACCCCTCTGGCCGCGTCAGTTTTCTTAAGTGATCACTTCAAATTCTCAGAAACTTCCGGGACGCGTCAGACTTGGGTTACCAAGGTCCGAGTTGGAAAAAAAGCTGCTAAAGTTTTTTTTTTACGTTTTCAAAAACTCCGAGTTCGAATTAATAAAAAGATCCTTTATAAGGTATCTTTTAAAGTACAGTGAGCGCCATTAAAAATTTTTACCTGATAGATTTTTACGTGCATCCAGAGGTTTTCATTAAAAATCGACATTTTTAGTTGAAACCAACCTGTATTTCATATAAAACTTGATGGCGTCCATTTTTTCACGGAAATCGTATACACTTTGGTTCATTTGGGTGACAACGTTACCGACGCCTGGAAATTAAATAATAAGCGTGTTTCGAAACCGATATCTTTATGGAATGATTAGGCTGATTTAAACCAGTCTAATCTTTTAATTTTTTGAGAGCTGAAACCATACATGTGATGAGCATGACTCGCGACACACAAGTCTTTTTTTCCGATAATTTTTTAAATTTAAAAATCGGCTTTTTGCCAATCAATTCAACTTTAAAAAAAAGACATTTTGATTTTTGAGATTGGACTAGCGCCGTCCACGCTGAAAGTATTTTGCCAACTATCATATGTATCACTGAAACCAAGACTTTGTTTTAACCAATTTTGGGGCAAGAAAAAATAATAAAAAGAAAGAAACCCCACTTCCAATGATGGTAGCGAACACGAGAACGCCGATCAACGTATTGATCACTTCGAGCATATTCTGAGGCGAAGTCGAGGGCCAAGGCTGCAAAATGAAATTTTGGGGCGCCCTGCAATTCGAAGCAGTCGCTCCGGGGCGACTCGACGCGCAAAGTTGAAAATGAGTAAAAATTTAGAAAACCGGTCGTGAAAAAACAGAAAAAAAATGACCGCTTTTCGAGTTTTCCTCGAGCGGCCCAGTTCACAAACAGCACCTTGTATTCTCGCCGAACTGAACAATGTATTTCGAAAAGAGCTTTGGGAAAGTCTTGAAACAGTAAATTGACTTACTTGTTGACCGCAAGTTGTGATGGTGAGTGAGGACCAATAGATGGACATGCTGTACTCTCGCGAAAAGTTTCCCATCACAAACTTTGTGAACCTGAAAGACTTGACAAAAATTTAATATTTCTGAGCTCAAGAAATTCATCAAATGTTACATCTCCCTTTTTAAGTAATATATTCCAGACTCAAGATAATTTAATTTAAAATGGGACCTTGAAAAGAAAAATTTCCAAGCCACAGTTTTTCGCTTCAAATACACCCTAACAAGGTCACTCTGATCTCAGATTAATCGAAAATAGTGAAAAAGTACTATTCTTGGGATTTTTTATGCCTTGTTCAAATTAGTGTTGCAACATAAAAAAAACAGTTTTTAGAAGCCCATTTTTATCTCACCCCCTAACATTCCAGTACTCGAACATTTCCTGCATATACTTCGGTCTTTCGTCGTCCAAATCCAAAACGCTCGTGTTTTCGTCGTACCAACAGTCGTCATCATGAAAAGGCTGAAATTTAGAGATTCTTTCAGAATTGCAAAAAGGATAAACCGTGCAAAGTGGAAAACGAGGATCGAAAACTTTGTAGTAAGAGAATCCGAAGGCGCTCGTGTCGTCTTCTAGACTTTTTTAGATCAGAAAAAATTAAGAAATTTCAAAAACCTGACAATCCTTCAAACAAGGAAAAGAGAAAATAGACGCAAGCATTCCAATGGAACAAAATATAGCAAGCCGTCATTAGAAAGGCGATTTTCGTCGCGTGAGGGAAAACGGTCCTTTTTTGAGTGGTCTCAACAAAGTCCAGGACACGATAAGCTGGAAAAAAGCCCATTTGTGAAATTTGATTTACCGATACCTTTGAAAAGTCGGACGGATCGGCACATAGAAATGGTCGGATTTATCAGAAGTAATAAATCTAAAGGAGCCAAGGCTAGTAAGTCTGGGAAGATTCTTGAGCTGCAAAAAACTCTTACAATTTTCATTGATCTTTATAAAATTTAGTAATTCACTTGTTCATTTTATTTAGCTGATTCGTGGCTAGCTTGGTGCTCAAAGGGGCGTGGCCTGTCTGCGCTCTCCTTTGAACAGATACTATCTCTTTTCTGTTCGTATCAGGACCCTTCTTTCGATAGCTCACGACAGCCGTGAATCAGCTATAGTCAGTTCAAAAATTGTTTAGCTTTTTCAATTTCGACTCTAATACTCGAAGTCGTGGGTCTTGAAGCGAAAGTATTTAAAATCGCTTGAAAAGCACTTGAAATAAATCCAGAAATTTTTTCGCATAAGTAGTAATTTTCGAAAAAAATCAAATTTAAAAAACGTCAGGACAAAGAAGAAATTTGTTGTGAACTCTAATCAGAAACTTCACAAATTTATTCAAAAAAACCGAGTTTTTACTAAATTTTTACAGCCAGCCATCGATCATATTCATAAAGAAAACCACAGAAAACAGCGAAAAAACAACCTCTCGACGTAGTTTTTCCACATCTTCACTGTATTCTTGACTTCAGATCCGTCGAACAAGAAAGCTGGAACTTTTCCAATTTTCTCAATTTATACTGGAATGTCCTTACTAGTTCTTGCTTGGACTAAAATATCGATGACGAAAATCGCATCAAATACAGAGTTGAACCAGAGCCAAATGCCGAAATAACCATTGAAAACGTCGTCAAAAATGAATATCACCTAGAGGATTTTATTCAAAAATCACATTTTAAAAGATAAATTGAAAAAATCTGGCCTGTCTGCGCTCTCTTGATGCCTCAACAACGTTCTTTGACCTCCATATTCAGAGAAAAGAAAGAAAGAGAGCGCAGACAAGTCAGACTGTTTCAAATGATGGTGAATCCTAAGGAACTCCCGAGTGGACCCTATATGGAGCAAAATCAAAGGTCCTTGAAGGTCCTCCTCTAGAGACCACTTTATCTATCCCTATAGGGGTTTTGGTTAGTGGTCCCTATAGGGGACATACTAATCGATTTCCATGCGAAAAGCTCAATAAATTAGCGTTATTTGATTAAAATTATCATCAGAGGATGAATATATCAATTTTTTTCTTCTTAATTTACAAGTCTAAATGAAAAAAAAAATTAAAGATCCTTAAAGGACCACTTGAGATTTAGGGCCAGACTCTAAACCCTTACATGGCCAATTAACTTTCACCCCTCAAGAGGCTGCTTTTTCCCTTAGACCCTATAAGGACCACTTTGGCGTTCCTAACTGGGGTAATGAATAAAATTATAACTACCATAGCAAGAGTGTTATAAAAAACGCCGGTGGCAACAAGAGCCGTCCAATAATATTGCAAGTTTGAACTGGTGCTGACGTAGAAGAAAATTATTTTCCTTAAATTTTGACAAATTTGGAGAGAGTTCTGAAAATCGTTACCTTATCCGGTCCTCCAAGACATCGAGGAAAATCCGCCAGCCGGTAGGATTTTCCGGCAAAAGATCGTTGTCTTCAGACAAGCCGGCTGCCTCGTCCGTCACAGGGTCCTACGAGGCTCCAGATTACAGACATAATTCTCAATGTTATTCAATGGCCGATTTTTTATAAAGAGTTTCTCAATGTGTGATTAATAACCAAGAGGAACGAAAAATATTGAATTTAAGAGACAAAAAATAGTAAAAGAAATCAAACCGGTTCAAAAACTGCCGTAGTTGAACTTCTACAGGGCTCTGTTTCGTGCTCGTCGTGCTCCATGGCAGTCATCCAGTTTCTTACCAACTAAAATCTATTTTTTAAAACAGGTTTATAATGACTTATTTCGTTTTTCGACAGCGTTCTCTGAGGTAAAATTGACAAAAAAAAACTAGAAAAGCGAGAAAAAAGGGAAAAAGTAGGCAAATTCAAAATTGGTGCTGAATTTGTGTAACAATGATTTCATTGTACCTTTCTTGTATCAAGTTGAAAATCTTATGAAAAATTCAAAACTGAGAACACCATAAAAATAGTGCTAAAATAATTTATCCTTTCTTTTTAACATCGAAATTCCTAGCGATTTTTTCAAGTCAAAATTTAAAAAAATACGTAAAAACTGGCACTGGGAAAGCAATCAAATAGGAACAGAAAGAACTTATTAATTTCTTCATTTTTTTTTTGTCAAACCCAATTTCTAAGTGATAGTTATACAAAATAGTCTGGAAACTTCTAAGCTATTCGAAGCTAAAAAAACAAGGAAAATAGCGCAGAAAAAGAGGAGAGCGCGGGAAAACCATGCGAGGCCCGAGGACGATAACGATGATGATAACCATGGAGATAATCTGGCGCCTATTCAGGCCCATCTCCTTGATTATCCGCCGTTTTTCACTTTTCTTTCCCGGCTCAACTCTTCTTCACGCGCGCCTTTATTGAAAAATACTTCGTTGGAAAAAAGTTGTTTATTGGATTTCTTAACAAGAATTTATTCATGCGTTATCGTTCTCATAGGAACCTGAATTTTTTCATATTTCTAAAGCGGAAGCTTCGGCTTTTATTCTAAATTACGAAATGAGGTCGCTTCTTTCGACTTTTTTCCAATCATCTTTTTTTTTAACCATTGCCGTTTTGACAACGTCTCCGAAGCTGCTCTTCATCATGAGAACGGCATTTCGTCGTCCTTCTGGCGGTGGTTCGCCTTTGTTCGAGTCCAGAACGACAGGGTTCGCGCGAAAATCGTCCTAAATGAAAATCGGTTTTTTTTTACGAAGTTTTGAAATTTTCATTAATGGAACTTTTTTTCTCGTTTTTCTTTAGTTTTGAACAAATTTTCAATAGTTTTATACTTATAAATATAAAGTCCCCGCAATTAACAAAACTATAAGCTTATTTGAAAGCTTCCAGTTACCTTATAGTGTAGAAAATGCGATGAAACCCTCAAAGCAAGAAAAAAAGTTTGCATCTCTTTATTTTTCAACCTTTCGTGGCAAAATATAGACCATTTGATAAAATAATACAAACCTCAAACCACCATGCTCCAGAGAACGCTAAATTTGAAAAAAAAATTGATTCGAAATTTTTAAAATTAAAATGCGCCGGTTTGCAGATCGACGCAATCTAACACCCATACGCGCAATAATTGATAAATCAAAAGTTGCATGATTTTTCTCTTTGAACTTGCCTTTTCTTTTCAAATCGAAAACATAATCCCATCCTAAACTTAAAACTGAAAGGAAAAAAAAAATTTGAAATCAAACGTTTTACTGAAGATTTTTGCCGAATGCCCTCTCTAGAGCAAAAAAAAAGAGTTATTTGCACCATTTTTAAAACGCTTATTAAAATTTTATTATTTGATAAACCTTCTTTCAGAATAAAAAACTGACGAATCTGGCTTTGGCAACGGCCTGCGGTGCCTTGGCTCTGACAGACTCCCAATGGCTGTTGCTTTTCGGCGGGACCTCGATCAGCTCTTTCGGAACCTCTTGAGCCTCTTTCGGAGGCGGTTCCAACGGTTCTTCTGCAGTGGGTGCTGGTTTCTGAGCAAGATTGGCAGCTCGAAGGTAGTGACGACTTCTCGTTTTCAAGTTTTGTCTGCTCCCGGTTCCCGCTTCGGGGTTTTCGTCGAGTTTTATGTTTGTGAACATTTTCTGAAACTCGTTCAAGTAATGAGAAGAGTAATGCTCAATTTTTAAGAATTAAGGACCTATCAGACGGAAGCTAGAACACAACAAACTTAATAGAGAGGACCTATTTCAATGGAAATTTTGCCTAGAGCTGTATAAAATTAAGTTTTAAGCACGTGCTCACCAACTTCAACGCCACGCTTGTCAGAAAAAGAAAATTTAAAAATTTAAAACAAGTCTCTAACTCAACCTACTACAGTCTTTAACTTTCAGAACACCAGAAGCGATTTTTTGATCAAATATCCAACCGAAACAGTGGCTAGAATAAAAAATACTCAGAGATGGAGAACATCAATAAAAGTGGAATGACTGATATCCCAATCCTTTGGGTCTAAATTGACTTTGAGAGGAATCTCCGCCTGACAATGAAGCCCCTCATTATTTCCGAATTACTATGACAACGCCTTTTTGCCATCGCGCACATCCTGATTGCCCTGATGAAAGTCATCTGAGCAAGTTTTGAAAAAAAATTTACATTTTAGTTGATTTTCGTGAAAGACAGTGTGGCTCAGCTGAGGAGGATCATTTCTAGCGTCTACAGGGTCGCTGGATCAAGTCCTCTTCAGGTTCACCACGTCCTCCAAAAACAGCTGAAATCGAGTGCTGAATAGAGAGTAAAAAAACTGGATTAAAAAAATTTTTTTCAAAAGTTTCAAAGAAAAAAATTTTTTTGAAAAAAATTTTTGTCATTAACTTAAAAAAATATTCTGAAACATGGTCAAAGCTTCAGGATCAAGATTCTGAAGTCTCAGTCTCCGAGCTACCTCGTTTTTTTAGAAAAACCCTTCAATGATCCAATTTGTTGGCATTGTGCTGAATCTTTCCTGAAAAAACTGAAAAAAATAAAAGGCTATAATCAATTTTCGAATCTTCTTTTAGTTGATCAAAGAATTTTTTTGGAAAACTTTTTTAAGTTATGAAGAGAATTGACCTTGTTCGGGAGTCAATAATCTGTCCGCATTCATTTTTCATTTTCCTAAAATTCACTACGTCTTTCCCCATGTACAATCTTCCACATAGGTGAATAGAAAAACGTTTTTTGAGACTTTTTTTTCAGCTAAACCTCGGGAAATGTGCCAAAAAGTTGCCATCCGTTAATCGGTCCGAAATCGGAAGAACGGGCCCGACGAGAACAAACAAACAAAGGTTGGGCCGACAGTGATTCGACGCCTTTTTCCGGCAAATGTTCCGCAAATAACCGCGACATATAAAACATGGCGCATGGCCAAAAAGAGCCACGGCTTTTGCTCGGCGACTTTTGAGCATGCTCAGGTCTTTGGCGCTGGTGGCACTGCTCGCTGGGACGGGGACCGCGGCTCAGTCTCGCTCAAGGCTTGGTGGGTTTCTTTTTGACCTAAAGAAAAGACTTTGAATGATTTCCTGACTATAGCCGATCTACGCTTGGGGAAGAGGCTTGGTTTGTCTGAGTTCTCCACTATACAGGCACTGTCTTTTTTCTTATATTTTTAGGACCCTTTTTCGATGGCTCAAGACAGTCGTGAACAAGCAACAAAACAGCAAAATAAATGACTGATTTACTTATTGATTAGAGAAAAACTATATCAGTTCACATGTGAAAATCGAAAAGTCATCATTTTTGGGATGGCTGCAGTTCATTTAATTTCATGCTCTTCCTAATTTTTCGCCTTTTTAAGATGCATAAAACTGCAAAACATCTTTCTGATTTACTCATAAAGCAGCAAAGCTTGAAAATGATACCTGGAAAAGAATCCGACCGAATCGAGAATCTCTTTTTCTCCTTGTTGAGAATCTGAAGCCAAGCATGATTTTCTGCGAAAAAGTTTTATCCAAAAGTCATTAGGAGCTGAAATTTATTGATAAGAATGTGAAAACCAAGAAGGAAATAAGAACAAAAACAAGAAAAAGTAAAATATCTCTTTTTTGGGCAAAGACCTGAGATCAAAAACGCATCTAAAGGTCAACACCCAGGAAGAGACGTTTTCGGACCTAGTCTTTTTGTTCTTTTCATTTCCGCAATTCTTTGTATGATTAATATTCCATTCTAAAGATTTTTTTTCAATAGATATCTTCTGCATTACAGTTCTACATAAGCTCTGACAAGAATTCGTCAATTTTCAAAAAGAAAACAGAAAGTGACTTTGTCCTCAAAATCTGAATTCAGATTCTGGCTTGGTACAAAAATGGTCGCACTCCGACTGCGTCCGCCCTTGGCAACGGCCCATGATGAAAAAAGCGACTCTCGCACAGCCAGCTCGTGCTCACGAGTGTCATCCTGATGCTCGCGTTTGTTCTTTAGCCCCCTTCAGTCGAAACTATCACTAGAATCCGTTCTTCGCTGCTTGAAACTGCTGGTTTTCTCTGCACCCTCCTCGTCTCTCGGAGACCCTCTCATGTTGACATGCTGTTTTCATGTTTTTCTGACCTTGCGGGTAAGGGAACAGAGAGACGCAGACACTCGAAAACGGTCAAGTCGCGGCGAACGGACTATACCTCTATTGAAATGATAAGATCTTCTTCAACCCAACAAATTTAGGCTTGTCCAGAAGGAATCAATTCGGTCTGCCAATTTTCACTGAAGTCCTTCAAGTACATCTGCTGCGAAGATAAGAAAGACGCCGAGATTCCTTGTGAGGAAAAGTCTCAAGACCTACATCAATAGAACCTTTGCAGCTTGTCCCAAGTTCCACGAGACGTTGCTGGTCTCTTGCGGGTCTTCTGTGGAAGGATCGTGTCCCCGGGGCTACAAATGCTTGCCGAGTGTCGCCGACGTCAACGTCAAGCTCTGCTGCAAGCCAAACTACTCGATTTCTTACAAAGAGCCTGAAGCTAGTCAGTATTAAAAAGTGTTAGAATAATCTTGCAAAAATGTTTTGCAGGCTTTGTCGAGAACAGAATCGTGCCGAAAGTCTTGCCAGTGGCGCCTCGATACGAGTTATCCGTAGGTTTTATCTTTCTGAACTAGGGCAAGCTTTTTTTGTTCATTTCTTCTAATTTTTAAACTCAATTTGCCAAAAATTCAACCTACTGGCCGCATGTAGAATGGCTCAAAGTGCAAACATTTTGAAGATGGAAAGTTGGGATTCCAACGAACTTTTTAGGCCAAAAAAATCAAGAAGAAAAAGCTTATTTTTTTCGAAAAAAATTTGATAATTTGATATTGAATCAAAGCTTCTATTAAGCGTCAATGACCAAAAATAACGCTGTATCAAATTTCAAAAAAAAAACTCGTAACAAAAACCGGACGCGCTCCGGACGTTTCTGAGCAGTTCTAGAATCACTCAAAAGTGATGAAACTACTAAAGTGGTCACTAGAAATGCTGTGACACTCCGGCTCGCTTTTCCGAGATCTGAACGTTTTCAAAATCCATTTTTTAAAATACGAAACTGAACAAATATTGGAAGGCAGCAATAAAAAAATAACTCTTTTTTTCTCTCAAAACTATCTCATTACAGTCCTGTACTTCGTTTTTTAAGACAGCGAAAATTAAAACCATAATATACTCGATTGGCCTCCAGCTTGTCGCGAAAAAGCACGTGCGCCATTGAGTTCCCTGTGAACTTTTTTGGTCGCTCAATAAACTCTTACGAATTGATAATTTGATAATGTCAGCAAATTTCTGACTGTTTTTCTATGCATTATGCAAAATTTTGACAGAAAACGCAAGAAAAATGTTGGAAAAGGAACTTTTCTAATCCCTCCATCCTTCAAAATCTTATGAATTGTTTTTGACAGGCCAACTTCTCCGGCGAACACATTACGATGGGGCAACTTTTCGACGTCAATCACCTGGATTTTCTAGAAAGCCCTCCAGTAATGTCAGGCGTCGAACTCAATGACGACTACCTCTACACCTTGATCCTCGTCGGTTGGGATCATACCTTCTCCAAAATATATTCTGATTGCTTTTCCAGATTCGACAGCCAAGTCGGTCAACTGGTTCATCGCCAATATTCCGTCGATCGACGGCGCCTTGGAAGTTCATCGGAGAACCAAGTCCGCCGTGAGTTACGTCATGCCGGACGCGACCGACGAACCTGCCGGTAAGGATTTTCAAAAAATCGGCCATAATACGTGTTGGACCAAGTGAAATTCCAGAACATGGAAGGTAATTCAGTATCGGTAGATTTTTTGGAAATGCTCGAATATTTCTCAGGACTCAATTTAAAAAAAGTTCAAACTTATAATTTTCGAGAGTGGACGATTACGTCTAACCAAGAGAATCGTGAATAGGCTTTTTCAGAACTACTTTTTTCTCGAAAATTAGATTAACTCATTCAGAACTTGGTACATTTGTTAGTATTCTGCCGATTTTCAGGAAAATCCAAAAATATTCCAACCACTAATAGTTCGAAAAATGATCACCAAAAAGGAAAAATTTAGAACACAAGTTTGAAAACTATAAGCTCTAGTTAGACCCCTTTTTCATCTTTGCAGCTTTTCTGTTGTTCAGGAATCCACGTGATGGTCCTCTGCCTTTTCGAACAGAAAGAAGCGTTCCACCAACGCGAAGTCGCCAGAATTGCCGACACCGATTTCGAGTTTGGCCAGTGGCTCGAGGAGAACTCCCACATCCTAGAAAGAGCGCCTCTTGCTGCCACTTTCTATGGGGTTCGTTTTTTAATGAAAAATACTGAAATTTGATTTGCTACATAATAAGCATACTTTAAAGGCTAACGTATTTTTTTTTAGTTTTTTAAAATTTAATTCACTTAAACTGGCTCGAAAAGCACCTAGAAACCATAGTTATGGTCAACAGGTTTTTTTAAAGGAATTTCAAGATTCTTCAAGTGAACCTAACTTAAAATATCCCGATTTTCTGCAAGTCTAGCTTTTGTGATAAAAATAAGCCAAGTTTGAACTTCCACGAAATGAAATTGAAAAGTTAAAATTTTTGTTACAGTACTCGACAAAGCTCGACAGCCGACCGTGACGAAGTGCTATTTTTGTACCGATTATTTATTTTTGTACAAAACTGTTCTTAATAGTGTTCAGAATTATAAGTTTATGCGCAGATTGGTATAGAATTCATGTTATATATTATTTGTTGATAAATTATTTCTCAAAAAAGTTTGGCGATTTTCCCAATTCTCTTGAAAATTCGTCGTCTTCCAGGCTTCTTTCTTCGAAAAAGTTCAAGAGAACTGCAAAATAATCTAAAAAATGCAATGAACTTCACGGTTTTTGGTCAAGTTAGGGGCGTGGCCTCACGGTCTATAGCCTAGCGAAACTCACATGAACAAACTCGGACGAGTTCATTCTTTTGCACGTTTTTGTCAAAAACAAGTGCAAAATTGATAAGATTGGTAAAAATTCCGGCCTTATCAGGACACGTGGTCGTCCAAAACACATATAAAAAGTGCCGGAGCGAGCAATTTCGTCGCTCTTTCGACCCATGATCCTCTTACTTTTCTTGGCAGGCCTTCTGGCCACGTCCTGTGAGTTTCGAGAGTTTCTTTTCGCGAAAACTACAGTAAACCTATACCAACTAATCATAAAAGGGAAAAATTGAAATTCTCTGTTTTTCAGGTTATTTTTGAAGAAAATGATAGTATTGGAAAGTTTTAAGAAAGTGACAAGAAGCGCCCAGGACATCGAAGAACTTTTTAAGTCATTCGAACTGAATAAATTATTACTTGAGGGATTTCAGCAGCATAAGCCTAGGATCATGACGGAGTTCAACGCAAGCTTTTCGTCAAGGAAAAAATGAACGAGCTGTCAATATAGGCGACCCTTTCCTCAGGAAATGTTTTAAAACTTGTCTAAGAACTCAAAAAAGTCCCGAAGAACAAGCGAGCTAATTTTTTCGAGGATCACTTACCTTTCAGGGGCCGACTGGCAGCCGTGCGCTCAGAAAGTCATCAAAGACAACTTCTCAGTCTGCGTCTGCAATGCAACCTACTGCGACACGATCCAACCCATCGGAAGTGTCCCCAAAGGACAGGCCGTCATTTACATCTCCAGTGCCGCGGGAAAGCGATTCGCTAGAACCCAGACGAATCCGGCACCGCAGAGACAGTGTAAATATCATGCTTTTTTTATTTTTATGTAGATTTTTTTGAGAGAAAAATAGTTATCAAAACTTCTTTGAGCTTAAACTTCTGACCGCGGTCAGGCAAACATAAAAAAATTTGAAAAATTTTAACAAAGGAAGGTCATTTTCTTGACTTGAGAAATTTTCAGAATCGGTTAGCAGCTGAAAAACTTCGAGCCTGTGGCCAAATTTTTCTAGTTCAAAAAGAAGAAAAAATTACCCACGGCTCAGATTTCCAAAATTATGAATAAAAAACCGCGGATGAATTTTCCATATCAAAAACTGATTTGTTAAGACGCAGCTAGATTTCCTACTATGAAATTTCAAAAAATCAACATTGGCTCAAGTTTCCTTCTCACAGTTGCCTAGTGAGCCTTCCAACCCAAAAACTGGATTTTCAGACCACGACCTAATTTACCAAATCAAATAGCTCAATTTTTCGATTATACAGTTTCAAACTGTTATCAAGCAGTACTGAAAAATCCACAAAAAGCGAATAAAAACTAACGTACTTCGATTCAAGCCGGTGACGTGCTGGTGACCCTCGGCTCGAACAGAATGCAGACGATGATGGGCTTCGGCGGAGCGTTCACCGACGCCGCCGGCATCAATCTCAGAAGACTGCCCCAGGTCCTGCAAGATCAGATCATCCAGCAGTACTACGGCTCCGATGGTTGAACCTTCTCAAGCTTCAAGCCAAAGGAACTGAGAGCTTCAGGTCTGAACTACACCTACGGTCGAGTCCCAATTGCCAGCTGTGACTTCTCCACGTCTCCCTACAGCTACGACGACACTCCCAACGACTTTTCGCTCTCTCAGTTTGCTTTGGCTCCGGAAGACGGCTTGTACAAGGTGAGTATGGTAGTCAGGTTTTTAAAATCATTGGCAAGGCTGAAATAACAATATTTTCGTTCTATATTTCACAATACCCCTTTGAAGTTCTGGCTTGGCTTTTTAAGGAACTAAAGACGATTTCCATGATGGTCTCGAGGCAAAAATTAGTTTAGATGCTAGAAGACTTCAATACCTAAAAAAAACGTTTCAAATACTTAAAAAAACAGTAGTATTGAATTTTTTTCATAAGATATTTGTCTCTCAAACAAAAAAATTACTATTTGAAATACTTCTGTATATTCTAGCTTGAAACCTTCGAGATCACTACCAAAAGATCGTCAAAATCGTTATCTCTACCTGTCAAGTTTTCACTTTTCATCACGCTTTCAGATACCTTATCTGAAAAAGGCGAGAGAAGTGAACAGCAATCTGAAACTTTTCGCTTCTCCCTGGAGTGCTCCAGGTTCTTTTCTTCTTTTCATAATTTTATAAATCTAAATATAAAACAGCATGGATGAAGAGCACGGGGAACATGAAAGGAGGCGGCGCGATGAAAGGAGACCTGTTGGGGATTTACTATCAAACCTACGCACAGTACTTCATCAGGTAGTTGGTCTGAACTGACAAAAAAGTGTTTCCAGTTTGGAAATTTTTAAAATTTGTTCGGACTCCTTCCCCATAGCCGAAGCCTGCTCGAAATTCTATTTTCAGGCTGAAACTTTTACGAACCGCGATTTTCCGAATCGATACTTTTGATAATCCCATAAAGTTTGGGTTCGGACAATCGATTCGGAAAATCACGATCCGGAAAATTAACGGCTTATTTTTAAAAAAAATACTTTTTTCAAAGTAGCAATCAACACAGAGTTAGGCCTAAAAACCAATTTTCCGCAACTTCTCAAAAATCCCTGCAAAATTAGAAGTTTGCGCAAGAAGCGACTACTCGGACATCAGTAACGAAAACCGGACGTTTCTGAGCATTTCTAGGGATCCCTTAAGAGTTCTGACGGTACTAAAGTGTTCACTAGAAACGCTCCGACACGTTCGCGTTACCAAGGTTCGAGTAAGAATTCATATAAAGCTTCAGAGTTAGATTTAGAAAAAAACAAACATCAGACTGAAATTGCTTCTCTCCTGAAAACAAAAAAGGAATTTATAAAGGTTCCTGGAAGAGTACAACAAGCAAGGCGTCACCTTCTGGGGCGTGACGGTTCAAAACGAGCCTGACACCGGGGGTGATCCTTACTTCCCCTGGCAGACGATGTATTGGAACGCCGGAATGGAGAGGTGATCAGAGAAGAAAGCATAAAACGGACTTCTGAGTTTCAGAGACTTTATCAAGGTTTTGCTCGGTCCAGCTCTCCAGAGTTCTCCCGTCGGTAAGAATGTCGGCGTCATCATCAACGACGACAATCGAAACAACCTCCCGGACTGGGCTAACCAGGTAGTTATTCTATTTTTTTAAAATTAGATTAGGGGCTCCGAACTTTCTTGAAGGTGTAGGCTCACAACAGCTTGCTGAAGTGATTCAAAAAAATAGATTCAAAATTATATAATTTTCGGATTTCTGCTGAACTTTTGAAAATCCTTGAAAGCTATCGTGAAAAGGAACCTTTTTAAAAAAAACCCTTTCTACAGATTCTGAGCGACCCCGACGCTGCCAAGTACGTCCTCGGTATCGGCGTCCACTGGTACGATGACAAAAATGTAAGTAAAAGTATTTTTTTTATAACTGTTAAAATTTAGACGCCGGCGTCGGTTCTGACCACGACCCACAACAATTTCCCCAACTACTTCATTTTCGGAACAGAGGTGAGACCAGGAAAATCCTCAAAAAAAGACGAAAACATCTAAGGCCTGCACCGGATGGACTGGAAACGAGCGGGGCGTCAACTTGGGCGACTGGGCTCGGGCTCAGGATTTCGCCGATTCTATCATCAATGTTCCTTTATTTCGACAAATCCGGAAGAAATATTTCTTCAGGACTTCCTTAACTGGGTGACGGGCTGGATGGACTGGAACCTTGTGCTGAACACGCAAGGCGGACCAAACTGGGTGAACAACGTCGTCGACGCGCCGGTCATAGTCGCCGACAACAGCCAGGAGTACTACAAGAATCCGCTGTGGTACGTCCTCGGCCACTTCAGGTGAGACTGGACTTTTTTACGACTTCTAAGAGCTTCCGCAGTATCTTCGTTCCTCCTGGTGCACAGCGTCTGGACTTTCGAGAGAAAACGACGGCGACATCAACCTCGTCTCTTTTATCAACGACCAGACCGCCGGAACTCGCACCGTCATTATTATCAACAAGAACCAGGTGGGAACAAATTCGGTAAATGAGACTTCTGCTAGAGTTTTCCAATCCACCGGTCTACTTGAAATATCAAAAAATTTTGTACTTTTTTTTACCCTTATTTATTCCTGTTTCTTTTTTTCGATTTTCCTTACCGTATTTTTCCAGGGCAACTCAAAGACGGTTACCGTAAGAGATGGCAACAATTTCTACCCAGTCAATTTGCCGCCAAGCTCCATCGCATCCATCGTCATTGGATAACTCCCGAAAAACTTCACCCTATCATTTGATGACCAGAAACTAGGGAAAGATTTCATTTCGGATTGAACATAAATGTAACAATAAATTTTTTTTGTTTTCTCTTTGTTTTCGACTGGAGTTTGACGTACATTGGAATAGGATGATGGAATTGTAAGTGAGCTTTGGAAAAATATAACAAAATGACAACTCAAGGCAAGACAAATTCTATGGGAGCTCTAGGAAGAGCAAGCTTGGTTCTTATGAATATTATAACTCCTTAAATAATATCTGCAAATAATAGTAAATAGACTAACTACGAAAAGCAAAAACTAGTGAAGAACTCCGATCGGAGCACTTTTAAGCCAAAGTTCGTGGAGGAAGTTGTAAAGGGCCTCAGAAACGGATACCTTAAGAAACTTCTCGGTAAAGGTTAATTTGTTTGAAAAGTAACCTTATAGGGAGTTGGGTTGAGATAGCGGCGATGGTCGTTTCTCAGCTGTTTTATCGAAGTTTCCACGACTCCCTCAAGAAATTTATTTCTCAAAAATCTACAAACAGAGAGGGGTACCCGAATATCGTTCAAACTCGGGAGTTCCTGCAAAATTTTTCCTTGCTCCCAGTAGGTCAAATGCAGCGGCTCAACGCGAGTAGCACAGACCATGGCTCTTTTTCGAAGCCTTGAAAAAAAAATATATATATATAATTTTTTTCAATTTCCTTTCAGTTGATTCAGATCTATCTAGTACACATTCCAGTCAAATTTTTTTCAAAGTTTCTTTAGGCCTTTTGATTCAAAAAAAAACTAAGACGCAAAAGATTCATGAAAAAAGCCACAAGATATCAAAAAATAAACTCCAACCTAATCTCAAACAAGATTGATAGACGCTACGCAGATCCATTTTTGCGGCATCCAAAATTTCTCAGTTAAAAAATCCGTGAAAAACGTCTATTAGTTTTTCTTTGATCTGGAAAAAAAATCTTACAAAGTTAGTAGTTATTTCATATCTATATGGACCTACCCCTGGCTATTTTCTGAAATTGAAAGTTGTTAGCGAAAATAAGATCGGCCAGCCCTTTTAGTTTATGAACTTTGAAGTTGAAAAAGTTCTTCTATTTCATACAGTTCAACGGAGTTCCTGATTTTGATGCTTCTATGGAACTATTTAATGACTATAATTCTGTGATAGTACTTCTCATGTGCCTTTGTAAAATTCGCCAGCTTTAAATTCGGGCTTCAACTTGTAAAAAATCACTTATAAATTTTCTATTTTTAATCATTCATCGCTTCCCCTTTTTCATTGAGTAAAATAAAAAATTATAACCTGGAAAGGATGTCGGCACAAGATTTCGGTGTGAGCTTTGGGGGCTTCTTCGTGCTCCAAAGTGAGCAAATCGATGATGGCATATCCGGCTCGTCCGTAGAGCCGGTAGCACTTCTTGCGGCCCGGAATCGAGATTTTCGCCACCTCTTGGCTCAGTTTGATCTTCGGAATTCCAGACTGCGCCACCAGCTTCAAAGCGTTTCAGATTACATTAAAAAAGCTGAAAATCTTCCTAAAAATGTTCTTAAAAAATTTAGAAAAGTTCATTTATGTTGCCTCTACACTTTTCCACTTTTTTAAGTCTTCATAACTTTAGCAATTATAAGAAACTCGTTAAGGAGCCTAAATTGCGACCTTTAGCGACTTTTTCTTCAGTCTCTTCTTTTTCCTAACATCTTCTGGTTTTACGGACTTCGACTGGCGCAGATATATTTTTTTATAGATATTTGCAAAGATTACCTTATAAACGCATCCCAGGGCCGGCTGCTTCTGGCAAGTCACCAAGTGTGTTCCAACTCCGAAAGAATTGATTTCATGCTGATTTAATTTTTGGAAATTTTTTTGTTCACGGTATATTTCACGCTTCTTTGAGTCTACTAAACGCAATTTTTTTAGGCAAAAAGATTTCTCAACGCAAATCGAAAATGGTTTTTTTCTCCTGATAAGTTTCTTATATAAATCGAAAAATTTTATATACTAAAAAGTTTATTTGTCTTTGAAATTTTTCGTGAGAAGGTTTCTGCCGTTCAAAAAAATATTGCTCTGTATTTCTTGCAATGAACCGCCAACAAAGGAGTTAAAAGTGATATATTAACATGAGTAACACGAGGAAAACACAAAAAAAAAAAAACGAACTCCTTGTTCATTCAGCGAAGTAATGGTTTCCTCGTTGATGTCGTTGGAAGCGACGATTGTCAAAGATTCGATGAACTTCAGAGATGGATTACTGAAATTCCAGTTCTCATAGGTATTTTTCAAAATTGATCAACTTAAAGAGGTTATTCTAAGAAAAATTTTTGGAAGGCGGTTGAAAAAACATCTCTCAGAAACAGAAAACATCAAAAAGGGTGAGAAAAAAACCGAAACAAAAAATTCCACTCCTTTGGTTATTTTTTACGAAGACTTATTTCATTGCCTTCAACTAAAGAACTTTTTTTAAAAAATAGACGTTAGAATATCAGAGAAATCGAAAATTCGCAACTATTTTTTTGATTTTCCATGATACAGGGTGGCTCAAAATTACCCGCACAAGCTATAAGTGCTATATAAAAAAATAAAGTATAAAGCTTCCATTAGATTCAGATTACTTTGGGCTTTTCAAGTTTTCCTATTATTTTTGAGCTTATTTTTTTAAACACGCACGCGTTGGCGACTTTATGGAAGATGTTGCGGACTTCCTTCGACAGGTAGGACAAATCTCCGCTGTCGATCCGGCATCCCAGAGCCCGATAGCCGATCTCGTTCAACGCCGCCGCCACCGCCACAAAGTTAATGGCGCCGCTCCTTTAATAAAGGAATGTTGAAGGGAGTTTTGCCAGAGCCTACATCAAGGTATCATAGGTATCGATAAGAGCCAAGAATCCTTCAGGGAAGGCGATCGCGTAGGCGGCGAACGCGGCAAGTTCTCCTTCGCTGCTTTCGGCCGCAGAAACGGCCCAGTTGTTCTGAATATTATTCTACATGATTATACGTTTATTTCAGGCAAATTCAGATTTTTGATTTTCGAAAATTCAGCTCAGAAAACCCAGAAAATTCGAGCCACAAGCATTTGAGCTTGCTGGAAAAACGGCTCTGAAAACCAAGCCCAAAATTGGAGGCTCTGCTTTCCGAGCTAAGTTCGTCGGAAAAACTTGTGAAAACGCGCTCTGTGGATAATATTCGCTAAAGCAAGATTTTTTACATTTCACGAATTTTCATACTACAATTGTTGAAAAAACAAGCAAGAAAAAATATTGGAAGAAAAAAAAATCATAAAAAGACTCGCGAAAAGTTAAAATTTAATTTGCGCCATATTTATCCATGGAGCAAACTTCCCCACTGCATTTTGGCTTCTGAAGCCTGTTATTTTTTTTTTTTGACTGTTGGGCTCTTCGAAAATCTGCACCCGACCTCTAGCGACTTTTCTTTCCTCCTTTATCAAATGACACCTTTTACGCGAAAAAGCCGTGCAAAAAGGTATAAGAAAAACTAAAACTTACATCAGAAAAGATAGAGCTCTTCATTTTCAGGCTCAACTCGAACAAGTCGGCTTCTCGGCTACCGTCGGCTGATTTCAGAGTTCGCAATTTCAACTGAAACAATTTGAAGTCAATGACGAAAACGGACTATATCACATCATTAGCATTGGTGAAAGAGGAGATGAAACTGTGGGCCTGGGTTCCTTTCACCGGAATTCCATAGAGTTTTCCGGCCAGAACGTTGCTGGTTCCATCGAAACCTGAAAAAGAAGATAATACTGGGCTTTGGAATAAAATAAAGCTACCGCCGACATAACAGTACTTGCTGGCGGTCAGACCTCCATTGGGTCCTTGAGCTCGGCGGAGTCCGAACTCCAGAAGCTGCATTTTTGGGCCAGCTGCCTGAAATCGATTGGTTATTCTATTTTTTTCAGGAACTTTCTGAAAGCTGAATAAATGGATTCAACGAAACTTTCCAAATATGGCTATTTTTTTTTCTGAATCTTGAAACGAAATAAAATCATTCTTAAAGTTCAGGCCTTGTAAAAAAAGCTTCAGCAAGACTTTTCCATCAATAATTCTTCACATACCTGTCGGAACCTGGCCGCATTTGTAGCCACAAGGCTGGCATAATTGATCAAATTGAGAAAAGTCGTTTCCAGAAGCTGGCAGACGGCCAACGGCCCTTCGACCGTCAGAAGCGGGACTTTAGGGAAGACGACGGAGCCTGAAGACGTCGAGCTGATGAAGGACTTGGAAAACACGATTTGCCTTCGCGAATCGCGTCGATCCGTAGTTGACTTCCATCAAGAGATTCCAGGTAGTCGAAGAAACAAACGTCCGTCGTTTTGGGGAAGATCGTCTTCAAGTACTTGATATCTGAAGGAAACATTCTTCAAATGGTACAGAGGAAAGAAAAACCGCTGGCACTGAATTTGAAGTTTTCGACGAAACGCAGACAGTCTTCCAGTCCCGCGAATATTGTGAACTCGCCCTGAATTTCAAAGTAACTTCTTTTTCTAGTATTGAAAAAGACTTGGAATGGATTTTTGCGGAAGAACAAGTCGAAAACGGCCGGCTCATTGTGGGTGCCGGTTTTCCAGTACGCGTAGCACATGGTGAGCTGAGCACATTATTTATATCATCCGATCGATTTGAGCTTTTACCTGATAAAGATCGGTGAGCAATGGCTGCACCAGTGAGTCTTGACCGTTCATGTGTAAGCCGTTTACAGAAGACGGGCTATTCAAAACTTCTGAATTTTCATATATTTGGTTCCTCCTTACAAGACTAACTAACGTTATTCACAACATTTAATAAAACTCTTGAGTTTATTTGGTCATCATGATACTCGAGTAAAAACTTACCTATTACTATGGTTCCTCACAAAACTCAAAGAGAAAGAAAAAAGCTTGAACCTCGGTAAAGGAAACCAGACCCGCCCCGGACGTTTTTGCCTTTCTAGTGACCACTTGGGGGTGGCGAGGCCACTAAAGTAGTCACTAGGAGTTCTTAGAAACGCCCTGGGTTTTCCCTTGAATAAAAGGAATTTTTCCGAGTGTAATTTGATTTTTGAAACATTTTTAGAACTTGAA
Source organism: Caenorhabditis auriculariae (assembly GCA_904845305.1). Classification (NCBI taxonomy): domain Eukaryota; kingdom Metazoa; phylum Nematoda; class Chromadorea; order Rhabditida; family Rhabditidae; genus Caenorhabditis; species Caenorhabditis auriculariae. The sequence goes on from CAJGYM010000036.1 coordinate 551,394, forward strand.
AAACTTCCGATCGATATTCATAGTAGAGAAATGGAAAATATAACTCAGTAAAAACTATGAAAGATATAGTGACTATGAAATTATATTGATAAATGATGTTGGTTAACCCGAGGTTGATAAGAAAAAACTCATTTTCGAGGTTGAAAACGGAATTAAAAAGAAAATTTCAAAATTTCCTGTTAAAAAAACGTCGTTACGAGAAGTATCTCTACACTGTGTGAAACTGAAACAAAAAAAAAAACAAGGCTTGAGAAAAACTCCATGGAAACGAAACAGAGCAAAGAAAAGCTTTTTAGCGTGTTCGCGGGTCGACCGGAAAATAAAAAAAAAAAAAAGAAAAAAATAACAACAATGGATAACTTATTAGCATAGAAGGCATGAAAAGCTGAATTTACTGAGCAAATCAATGGAAACTATCACCACCCCATGTCCCAGTAAAAAGAGGATATAATCAGAAGAAATCTTTTTAACAGCTCGCAAACTATGTGTATTTATTGTTTGCATAAATGGCACTGATAAGTGATTGGAAAGGTTAACTGCCGGAGAAGGTAATTAAAGGGAAAGAGCATGCCAATGGGAATGCCTACCTCTGGGATGGACGAAAGACATGATGTCGGACGAGAAGAGAAGCCCTTCTTCTGACGGCTCAGATCCGCCAAGTGTTCTGTGAAAAGAAGAAACTATGGGGAGAGAAATGCGAAGGCGTAGAAAGATCGAAAAACGAGATAAAAGTTATTGTGGTTGGAAAGGTTAGAACCGAAGAAATGGATGGGCGGGGACGGTAAGCGAAAAATCGAGAAACCCGAAATGAATACCCAGAAAACCGTTGAAAAGGACAAAGTTCAAAGGAAGGTTTAAAGATTTAGTGTCATGAAAAAAATGAGGTCTCAAAAATGCTCCCTGGAAGAAAGTATTTATGAAAAGTACCAAACCGACTAAAAAATTTTCACTTCTTCTTTTTAATGGCACGTTTAATTGAAAATTCAAAGTCTCAGACTTTTTATGAATTTGAAGAAGCAGTATACTTTTCTCGTTTTGAAGTTTTTTTCCAGTTGGAAAAAATGTTTCTTTTCTCTTATTTAACGCGCCTTTAAATTTAATTATCGGCGATACTTCGAAATGAGCTCAAAAAACAGCTTTTATTTCAGAATTTAATCAATGAAGGAGCAAAGAAGAACATTAAATGTAGAGCTACTAAAAAGAAAGAAAAATAAACCCAAAAAAGTGAATAAAAGGTGGAAAACACGACACAACTACAAACATCTTGTTACCATCAACAAACATTCGGCGTTCTTTGTACCTCGCTGATTATTTTCTTTTATTATTCCTTTCGACGGGAAAAAAATCAACTTCTAATTGAAAACCGGAAGAAAATCATCGAGTATCACATGCGACAATTTCGGGAAAAAAGTTCTTGAAAACTTTCAGAAAAAAATAGTTCATCTTAACACCTTTCACTGTACTTCAAGTTCAAGTGGCACTTCAAAAGAACGATTTAGGTGTGAAGAATTCACATCTTACTCTAGTAACTGTTAAAAGGAAAATGGAAACTTTCCGTATGTTTTTTGAAAAGCAAAATGAAGAGCAAAGATAAGAATCTACCGTATTACCTTTTTTTATCTGGGTCTCAAATCAGAGATGAAGTAGAGCATAGCTTTCATAGGCTCACGGTAATATAAAGAAACAACTTGTCATCATAGTACATTCAGAATTAACTTGTAGAATTTTTTTTTGCAAATTCTTCTCTTTAGGACCAAGAATTTGAACCGTCGACTTCCAAAAAAAAAAAAATGAAATTTTCCGGTAAGAATTAGTGAATATACTTCAAAATAATTCCGCAATGAAGATTTTGAGACTAAATCCATTTCTAACAGCTTTACCTAGGAACTCCAGAGTGGTCCCTAAAGAAGTTAGGTGAGAAAAACGGTGGAGACCAAAAAATTGCTCCTTTTAGGGGTGAAACTTAGGTGTTCCCTATAGGGGTTTAGGATCCGCTGGTGATATTTTTCTTCTTCTCATGGGTTCGTAACGATGACCGACCAGCAGGCACCCTATAGGGGTCACTTTTGAAAGTTTTACCGCTTCCTACAGGGGGAGAAAAGTGGCCCCTAGAGAGGAGATTTTCAAGAGGCCCTGAAGTTGCCTCTCTAGGGAACACCCGGTGGGTGCCCTAAAGTCTGGCGTTTTTAGAGCAGAGGCTAGAGCAGAGCAGAAGAGCAAAGGCAAAATTTTGAAAAATCTCGAATAACATTTTTAAAATTCTTCTCGAAGTTAAAATCAACTTTTTTAACATCTAGAAAGCTTCAATGAAGATACTAATAACAAAAATACGAAATTCACAGAGAAAGCGTTTTCAAAAAGAGGTCAAAAGTTCATACTTTTTGAGTTCAAATATGATAAAACCAGGCTAAAGAGAAGCTTCCAAAGGTCGCAACAATGTACCAACTTTGTCAGGCCAAACTACTCTAATCGTATTAGAGCGTAGACGTTCGCCAAGGAACAATGATTATTGTGGAGATCGTACCATGCCATTATTTGTTTAATCTGTCAACACGCCACACTCAAACAGGCTATAATCTCATGAAAAAAAGAAAATCCACATCACACTTCAAATCTTTTCAAACAAGTATCGATTGAACACTACATTATCTTCGACTTTACCCATCGAAAAAAAAAATTGAAATTTATGTCGCAATACAAATAAAAATCCAAACGGGGAACACGTAACTCCAAGGCAGGACATGAAGTAGATTTCACGAAACATTACAGGGAGGGGGAAAAGAAACAGAGCATCATCAGGAAAGAGTTCAATGACAACGAATTTGTGAGGTGATATATGAAGGAACCTTTGAAGAAAGGAAAGAATGGTACAATTTTCACAGAAGGTACAGATCGAAGTTTTGAAGGGAATTTGACTACTGAGATGCATTGGGAAGTTGAATTCAACTGGTTTCTTTTTGAAAACAGAAAAAGACAGAAGATAAATGAAAAATAAAACGGACGCTATTTATCATGAATCCAATGATGGGGATAGAAATTCTTTTCATTGATACGGACTAGGGGAAGTTAGAGCCAACTGTGAAGAGAAGAAAGACGAGGGCTCGGCTCTCAGGAGCTCTGCCTTTCTCGTACGGATTCTTTGGAACTCGTTTTCAACCTGAAATTCGAAGTTCAAATCTATTCTCGCTAGGTTCTACTACAAAAATAAAGAAGGGGGTTACTTTTTTCATAAAATCAAAGATTTAGCGCTATTTAAAGTGATTTTGGCCGTTGAAGGATACCTAGTAGTTCTTCAAAAAAAAAACTCTAATATCAGGAAAAATGTCTTCTTTGCCTTTTATTCTACTTTTGAGCCTTTTTTAACCGAATTGACTAACAAGTACAGAAAAAATTGGTCGAAAAAAGGCAAAAAAGTTTGCTCTATTTTCAAGCATTCGAGGATTTTTCATTGCGATCTTAATACAATCTTTCGAAATAAACTCAATGAACTGAGAAAAAAGAAAAAAGCGAAAAAAAAAGTCCTTTTTCGGCGTGTATTTTCATTTAATTATTTTTCAAATGAAATAACGTGATTGCAAAAAAAGAGCTGGAAATTTTTATGAAGGCTGGAAGAAAGGTTTTCAAAGACGCTAAATTTATTGGGGATTCATGGATTAATTTGGAGGAAAAAAATAAAACAGCGCAAAAAGCTTTGAAAAAAACTTCCTTCGACGCAAACGGTTGAACTTAAAATTTATACAAAGATGTTTTTTTAAATAAATAATAGTTTTTTTCGAATCTTTTTTAATGCCGTGTTCCAATTGATACCAGAAAATTCAAACAAGCCTCCAGAGAGAGTAAATAAGATAACCAGAGTCAGAGACGTTTTTAAACTTCGCGGAGATCACTTTGAACATGGAATAATTATACCAATCAATCTCCATAAGAAAACTAAAACAAAGGGGCTGAAAAAGTTCCTCAAGACACAAGGTTACGAGTTCAGGTTAATAATGTTTCTTTTTTTAAATTTTATTTTTTTACTTTGACCTTTGAGAATGAGCTTTCATAAACAAAGTACATTATAAAAAAACGCTAAACAGTTTTTTTAAAGACTAACAAGGAGACGATGAAAATTTTTCAGGTTAATGAGAATATTTTTTTATATTTTTTTCAATAAACTTTCACAAACGAAACGAACCTTCTGCAGTTGTTGACTGACGGTGACGAAGTCTCTTCTGAATTGAACTTCTTGGGAAGAAATGTTCCAGAGTTCGGCCATCTGTCAAGAAAAAAATCTTTATTTCTTTATTTTGGTAATAAAAAACCTCCTGAACGGAAGGATTAGAGCTGTTTCCACCTTGATCTCTCTCTTTTTTCGTGCTCATCAGTTGCTCTTTTCGAGCTTCCAACGCACGCAAAGTCGAACCAAACTGGAGAAAGTTTTGTTTCTTTGAATATGAATTTTGAATAATGGCCGTGAAGGGGGAAAGGCTTGAAAAAGGCCGCAGAAAGGCAGCAAAAAGAGTCCTTTTATCGAGCCATTTTTTTCTGAGATTTTGCTCAAGAAATAATGGAAGAAGGGAGAGGCAGCAAAAATGGTGCATAAGAGTCGATGAAATGGCCCAAAAAGGCAGCAAACGGGAACCTTTGTCACCCTAAAAGGAACATTTCTATGGAGCCTTTTTCGACCTTTCCCATTTTGCCTATGTTTAAAAAAAGACGAACATGCATGAATTTAGGGCGCAGATCTGCGACCATTTCCTCGTGTTTTTTCTCTTGAACCGAAAGTTCCCAAAGTTCCTGAAAATCCATAATTTTTCAGGACTTCTTAACAAATTTTTACCGCCATGTCCTTCTCATTTGGCTGATAAGACTGTGTTCTCGGGCCCAGGTTAGGCAGATCATTGATGGAACTCGACACGACGCTCTTAATATTTTTCAGTAACTTCATTTTCGATTTTTAAAAATACCAATTTTCTACTTGTGGGTGGGGAAGAAAGGATATCCGAAGGAACAGTCGATACAGATCTTTCAGGCGAAGAAGAATGGATCGAGAAGTCATCTTCTGGCTCAGTCTTCACTATTCCAGAGTCCGGAGAAGTCCTTCTCGTCGAGTTTGAAAATGATTCTTTGGAAGACAACGAGAGACTGGACGGAGCAGCGCTGTGGATTTTCGGTTTGGCCTCTCCTTGGGGCATGGAAATCGGGAATTCTGAAAAATTGTCAATATGAAAATGACACTAAAGTCAAGGCCGGGTTAGGGATCTTTTCGAAGTAAATTTTCTTATTTTTCCCTCTTAGGTGAAGAATGTGGGGGGCGTGGGCGTTGTGAGGACCCCAAAATACAGTAACTTCTCCCAAATCGCACAAATTACTTTAAAACAAACCTAATTTTGGAACATTCAACGATGGAGAATGGATTTGAGAAGCTGCGGTGAGCATGGTGACGTCATTGGAATGAATACGGAATCCTCGCGGAGGAGTGACGTATTTCGAGGAAGAAGGACTCGAATACATGTTTTTCGGGGCCCTTGTCGTCTGATAAATAAGAGTTTCAGGTAAAACTCTAGTATTCAGAATTACCTTCGGAGTGGAACAGGACGGCTCACACGATGTTTTTTCGTCGTTGGGATTGCTTAAAAAATGGGTTACGTGGCTAAATAAAGAGGAAAATCGTCTTTTGAAAAATATTTTTTGACTTATTAGAAGCTCTTGAGCTGAATTAACACACTGAGGACAACTCTACGCTTTTATAAAACTTTTCAAATTTTAAAGACTTTGAAATTCACTTGCTTTTGAGATGAAAACGTTTCCGCAAAATCGAAAGTTCGGGAGATAAAAATTCGGTTTTAAAACGATATGGCGTCTTCTGAGCGCGAAATTCCAAATTTTGAAATTATTGGCCATTTTTCGACCCAAGTTTCAAATTCGCCACCTCATTGTATGACCTAATAATTCCAACAACTCTTGAAGTTCCAATTCTTCGTAACTCATATAGTCATTTTAAAACGTCAATTCTTAAATTACCGAAGTTAATTATAACACGTTATAAAAAAAAATTAAAGCTAACTTTGAGATAGAAACGGTCGGGCCGACCCAGGCGGTTCCTGCCGGAGAACGAACGCTTGGAGGAACAACCAAGAACTGTTTCTGACGGTCTTGATGCATTCGCTGCACGGTCATGCTCAGGTAGCTCTGCTTGAACTTCATGCCCATTGACCGATACCTTGAAAAATTAGTTGGTTTTCGAAGATCGAAGAAGTTTTTTCTCTTTCGCAAGGTTAATTCAATGAAAGATTTTTTCTTTCTTTTTATTTCTTCCTTTGTTTTTTCGTTTTTTTTTCAAACTCACATATTCCTCTCAAACTAAGATATTCTGTCTCAAATCAGATTTTTTTCTATTTCTATAAAACTGAGCTCATCACGCTCATGAAAACGTTTTTTGAAGTTCATAGATTTAATATTTTTTTTCGCCGCGTTCAACTGATATTACAGCGCTTTCTTACTATATTTCTATCGTAATTAATTATATTCTACAAATTAAAAAAGTTATATAGAGTTCTACAACGATGAAAAAGAAATGTTAAAATTAGCGGACAATCCTCAAACAAACTTTTTGGCCTTGTCCTCAGCTTGCATCGGGACTGGGGAGTTTGTCGCCCCAAGTCGCTTGACCGCCTTGACAAGAGGACTTTTGTTCGATTCAGGCGATATTGAGGCGCTTTTCTTGGTAGTTTTATTCTCGAACTGGCCTTTGTCAAACATCGCTACACCAGAAAGAGGAATATCCGTTGATGAAGTTGGTGAAGAAGTTTTCAGAGCCTATAAAGACATTCTGTTCACTTTTCAAAATATTGAGCGAATTTTTAAAAGCAAGGAAAACAATGATTTAAAAAAATTCCGTGTTCAAAGTGATTTCGTAAAATTGAAAGAAGAAAGTGAAAAGATAACTAAATTTTTAGAGAGTCAGAGATGACTTTGAACACGTAAATAAATTTGAAAACGTCATTAAAAAGGAAACCAAGATTTGAAATGTCAGAAAAGCCCCTTCATGTAAGTTTCAAAGCGACTATAACATTCGAAAAAATCCTCAAAGTTTCAATAAACAGTAGCTCAGAGAGGTAAAGCCTATTTCGTGCTTTTCTTGTCAAAAAACCGTATACCAAATTAAATCAAGTTCGATCTCGCTTCTCTTCAATACCTTTGTTTGTTGCTCTCTTTTTAGTAGTTTTGTAGAGCAAAAGTTTGTATTTACAGTAGCTTCTCTGTCAAAAGAGGAGTTATCCTTTTGAACGTAACTGTCTCGCGCGGAACGCAATATAAAAGCTCACCTGTTTCGCTTGTCGCAACGAATTTCGTGCTCGCTCTACAAAATTAATTCTAGGCCTTGATCTCTCTGGCTCCATCTGAAACGAAAAATACTTTGCAAAAACAGATACAATTTTGGTTCTGTCAAACCCAGATCAATTTTTTTTTGGAATTTTACAAAGCTTTCAAGGACCTCACGGAAAAAAATGGTCAAAAATCATTACAGCTTTTCTCTTCTTACAAACCGATTCCAGAGATTGTCTTCCTTTCGATCGCTTCTTTTTAGGAGTTTTGCCCTTTTTTGAATGTGGAGACTTTATTTGTTCTTTTCCCTGAAAGTCATAAAAATTAAACGATTTTTCTGTCAAGATTTACTTGATTTAGTGGCGCTTTTTTGATAGGAGGTTCAGTAGCTTCCCGAAGGGCGATCTGATTGGGCGCTAGACGAAAATAATTTTTCTATTGATTGAAAAATGAAAAATAAACCATTTGGGAAAAAAGAAGGGGGAGCATGGTCTTGAACGGAAAATCCTGGTAGCGATTCCCATGGCGCCTCGTATGTTGTTTCGTTCGAGACACTGCTCTTAAAAATTAGACCATGATACGTTTCTCAACATAATCAACTGACCAGTCGAGAAGGCGATGGGCCTTTTTCTGATCGGCGTAATACCCCATCGCCTGACATTCGCGAAGAAAACTCTCCTCGAACTAAACCAAACTTTTTGAAGTTCCTTTTCGTTTTAAAGAAAATCAGAATTTGAAGAAAAACCTTGTAGAAAATTTAAAAATGCGAAGCTTCAAGCTAATTCAACGAAAATTTGACATAAAACAACAGATTCTCTGAACTAAAAAAGAAAAACCAAAAGAGAAAGCTGAAATAAATTGAAAATATTATTTCGACGCTGTGATCTAGATCAAAAAGGAACACTTTTGATCACGATAAAACATATAATAAAAAATGTTCGCGCTAGCTGTCGAGAACTCAAAAATTACACAGGCTCTATATGTTTCAGAAGTCGGTAACGCGAACCGGACGCGCTCCGGACGTTTCTGTCCAATTCTAGGGGTCACTTAAGACAGTTGACGCTACTAAAGGGGTCGCTACTAGTTCGGAGCGCGTCCAGGTACGCATTACGAAGATCCGAGAAGTTCAACTAAATAACCCTGAAATGAAAAAAAAAAGGTTTTCTATTCAAGAAATAAAAATATGAAAGTGTAAAAAACGTTAAAATTTTGAAGAAAATCTGCGCCACGGCACTCATTTCAAGCAATTCAACCCGCGGGAAATAAAACGCGAAACCGCGGTTTTGAAAAACCTGTAATGGAAATACCAGTAACGTTTATCCATCACTAGTGTGATGTGGAATTTCATCAAGATTTTCACACGATAGTCGCAATATATAGTTTGCAGGAAAAAGATGGTTTGACTGTTCTGCAATTGCTGACCAGATTTAGTCCGAAACTGGCGATGAATGAGAAATATTAATCGGCATGTTGATGGGGGAAACGGAAAGAGTCCTGCATGCCGTGTTTGTTTATTAGGAAACTTCAAAAAATTTAATTTAGAATTCTTGTAGTCGTCATGTTTCGAAAGTTTTTACCCGCCATTAAAACTCGTAGGTTACTGTATTCTCTGCGAAGTTTAGTGAACATTGAAAAGTTTCAAAAAGTCGAATTTTGAAATGACGATACACTTTTCTTTTGATTATCCACGGAACTCACATTCTCTGTAGTTCTACAACTGTAAAGGCTATTTTATCCGTCTCTTTTCGGATTTTGGCACATTATCTTAATTGTTTGTTACTCATCCTGATGTTTTTTTTTCGGTACTTTGAGAACTTTTTTAAAGACGCTTCATTTGATTTAGCAGTCGATTCTTTCATTTATCAACCAAAAACAATTGAAAAACATAGATTGTATTTTTATTCTAATACAAAAGGGTTCTTCACACAGTTCAAATAGGTATTTCAGACAATGGGATTGTCATTTCGATTCGTCAGACGCTGGGGAGAGTGACGTCATCCAACTTCTTCTTTTGTCACGGTGGGAACGCTCAAAAACTGTAGGTAAGTCTGAAAATCTTCACCTCTTTCTGAAATAATTTTGAGTTCGCAGCTGAAGACTTTGACTTCAAATTTTTGAATAATTTTCTAGGAAAAATATTTTTGAGCCAGCTCCCAATATTTCATCGAGAACTGGAACCGTCTCAGTGGAAGATAAAAAAAGATCGTTCGGAATCACTTTAACGTTTTTTTATATGTCATTTAAAAGAAAAAAATCCTACAATTCTCCATAATAATAAGCCGTCACGTTTATCTAGGAAGGCAAAGGGGCGTGGCCTGTCTGCGCTCCCCACCACCAGAGCACTGTCAATTTTTGAAATGATTTCAAGACCTTTTTTTTAATGGCTGAAGCAAGTGTAGAGAAAAAGAGCCGTACTCGAACACATCCTAAGCAACGATTCGAAAGCAATTCACTGTTCCGCTTCGAAGTTAGGACGAACTCGCATTTATTGGCTGGGGGTAACTGTTTTGATCGAGAATGAGTTTTTTTCTGATTTGGATAGTAAAAAGGGGGAGAAGTAGAGCACTTTTTCTTGGAAGAATACAAATTTTACACTTTTCATCTTTCCCGAAACACACAAAACCTTTTTTTCGATACTTTTTCACAAAGTTAGTCGAATTTGTAGAAATTTCCTGGAAGCCTCTCATATAAAATCTTTAGACGACAAGTTTTATGATGATAAATTAAACTAAATTAACATACCCGAATTATCAGCTTGAAAAAGAGGAATTTTTGCAGTTTAAGACTTTCAGGTTCTTTATCTAGTAGATCGGAGAGTATTCGGGCGAGCTTCAGTAAGTTCTAGAATGCAAAGGAATTTATCTAGGAAGAACGGATTTTTCAAAAAGTGTTCTGACTGTTTTAACTAACATGCCGTTTTTATTTCTTTCAGGGGGGCTATTGGTGCCGAAAATTGATCAATTTTTTTTCAATAAGATCAAAAATTTCCACGCTCATGGAGAGACTGGCATTCTTCTGGGAAGAATTTCAGACTTACCAACTCTTCAAAACAGAAAAGGAAATTAGGAAGTTCTTCGGAGGGCTCAGAACAGCAGCCAGGAATATTTTGGAAGTGAGGAGGTGTGAGAGGAGTATAGGCGGTACCATGGAGCTGTGGTCAGGAGGAGCGGCCGAAGGGGCCACCCTTCGTTTATGCAGATTCGGCGCCAGGATTGGCGCCCATTTCGCGGCGCGAGACGCAGAGACAAACCGTCTGGCCGGCGTCTTGCCCCCCGAAATTCAACAGGAACGACTGACTCAAGGACTGGATAAATCGAACGGTGCTGCCAAAACGTTAGGCGCCGCCCACACTTCGCCGTTGGCCGCTTTCCAAGTTCTGTCCGTTCGGCGTTCGTCCTTCAAATCGGCGACTAGGAAAAACTTTCCTTCGCAACTTGCCAACAGATTTCCATCGCTCATTCATTCAAGTTCGATGGGATCAATACCTGCTAGCCACTTTTGAACGGCTTTTTTTTTTACACAAAACAGAGAGGTGCCGACATTTTCGGCCTCGTTCCCTACGAGGACAGTTTCTCAAGCCTATAGAACTGAACAATCAAAGGCTTTTGCTGTAAAATCTTCTTGAATCTTTGAAAGTTCCAGAGAGACTTCGGATTTTGAAAAACCGAACACTTTCAAAAATCTTGGTCTGAAAAAAAAAATTACCTCGAGAACTCAAAAATGCAAATAATTTTGGGGATTAGGGAGTACCTTTTTTTCAAATTTGAGTCATTGAGAAAAATTTTAAGATATTCTTTTGCAAGATTTCAGTAGCCTTGAACTTTCCTCTACAAATTTTCGATAGAAAATAAGGCTGAAATTTGCAAATAAGTTATGGAAAACTCATGAAAACATTCCCTTCCTTATTCAACTTTTTTAAAGTTTCGGGAATAATTATCAAATTCAAGCATCGACCGTGTCAAACTATGAATATATATATATATTTTTTTAATTCAAAGAGGAAATGGAGAAACAATCCTGTACATTATCATGGTGCGGAGTTCATACTTAAAAAAAAGGTACCGACTAAAACTATTTAAAATGAACTAGAGGCATATCTCACAAATTTCATCTTTCAAATCTTGCAGTTTTCCAAGAAAATAATTTTCAAACTCAAAAAGCTGCAGCATTTGGAAGTTTCCTCTCCGCGGATATCTAGTTCTTTGGAGAAGCTTCTGAAAAATACAGTCAAACTTTTGAAAAACTTAAAGAACCTTCCAAAGTTTCAAATGAAACTTTCTCACATTTCAAGAAAACAATCTGGTTTGAAATAAAAACGATTCCGCTTTTTCAGAAAATCTCAATTAATTCAGAAATTTCCAATGAGGGTTTCCACCATTTCCGAGCTACGGTAACTCTGGCGGGTAGCACTTTGAGGAAATTGGCCCCCGCGCACACGATATAATTCAAAAGAGACGTTTTTTTGGTTGCCTCTGAACGTCGCCTTGGCGTCGGCGATGTGAGGACGAAACCTGGAGGGCCCAGATGTCCGCAGACACTCATTTGCCCAATTTTTCCGACCATTTTTTGATCCTGACGCTGCTCGGCCATTTTCCGATCCGACAACCCTCTCATCGGCCACCAAGCAGGTGCGTCGCACCAAGATTTATGCAATGTGATGTTCGTAGAGAGAGAGAAAAAAAAAACAAAAAAACGGCTGCGAGGTGGACGATGTGCGAGGAGAAACCAATCCAAAAAGAAGATTTCGTACAATTTTCCAAGCCGTTAGTCTTGACGGTCCTGATACGGCAATGTGAGTGTGAACTTCCTGGTTTCTGCTTAACAAAATTTAGGATGCCAGAGGCGTCCCTAGAGGGGGAATTAAAACTCCTTTAGGAAACAATATACTGGTCATTATAGCGCTAAAATTTAGGTGACCCCTATATGGATCAAAATAGGGTATGACTCCTAAGCCCCTGAAGTTTTAGTGGTAATTAAATTTTTTATGGCTTGAAAGCTTGAAAAACGTATTGAAAAAAATTTTGACTGATTAATCGTTTGTTGATATTTTTCTTATAGGGAGCTCAGAGGGGAATCCTAAGAGCCCTTAAGGTTGCCGCTCTAGGGACCACTCTGGCTTTCCTAAAAACAAACAACAAAAAAAAATCGAGAGTTATTGAACGAGAAAAAAGCATTTATAAGGTTCTGCTTCTTGAAAAATCGGAAGCTCTGCTAGTAGTTCAAGGTGGGATGATTTAATAAAATGAAAATATCCTTCAGAAAACTTTCCTCTAACATGAATAATATCGAAATTTTGATCCAGCTAGCCATTTTACTTTTTTTACCATCGGATAGGTTCTTTTTCAAATTGATTAAAACCGCCTGTTTTCAAGGGCTCTTTCAAAAATACTTTCGCAAGCATGCCGAAAAAGTGACTAATATTTGCAGCCAAAGTACTGTAGTCGTATGAAAGTACGCAGACACCAACATAATCGCGATTTTTACGTTGCAAAATTTTAGATCGCAAAAAACGTTTATTACTTTTTTATGCAATATAAACACTTTTCTAAGCTTTTTATAGTTGTATAAGATGTGCCTTATAATGATATTGCATATATCTAATATACTTTCAATAAAAAAGACGAACGCGTGAATTAAATATCAAAATAAGGAATTTCGTTAATTTCTGACGTCCTTTCTGGAATGAACGTGAATTAAAATGCATTTTTGAAGGAATGTCCGCATTCGAAAGCGATTTAAACATCGGAAGCAGTGCTCCAGCCGCCGGTGGCCAAGGATTCAGTTTGCAAATGTTCGGGTGAGTGGAAATTCGAATTAAAATCAATGAAAGACGTTCAAAATCAAGTTCGAACAAATTTGTTTCAGTAAACCGACAATTGTACTCGCCCATCTTGCTTTCAAAGCGGCCGCTCTTTTCTTCTACTTCTTTGCCAATTTTATAACTGATTCTTTTATCGTCCAATTTCTTCTAATTGTGAGTTATCAAGGGTATTTTTGAGTATTGAATCTTTGAAAATTCAGCTAATATTTCTATCAATGGACTTCTGGACAGTGAAGAACATAACTGGACGACTTTTGGTCGGTCTCCGATGGTGGAGTTTCGTCGATGCCGAGGGCAACAATCATTGGAAGTTCGAGAGCGCTAAGGTGGTTTTTTGCGCCATTTTTTTTCCAGAAAATTGCTACTCTCGCTAAATTTCGTGAAAAAGTCGGAGCTTGGCTTGAAATAATTTGAAATAAAGGGTTATAATGTCAGATATAGAAAAAAAGGAATCATCTTTTCAGGACAACGACCGTTTCCCAGCCATGGATCGTCGGGTTTTCTGGTTGGGACTTGTGGTTGGACCTCTCGCTTGGGCCTTTTTCGTCACTACGGCCTTTCTCACTTTCAAGGTTTGCTTTTTTCACTCATTCTGACTCTTCAGTTTTTTTTTTCGATTGAAAATATATCAGTTTTAATAGAAGGACCTAGCGTTTTTTAAAACAATTTTCTTGAGCATGAAAAAATTATGTTGAATGATAAACTTAAAGTTTGGTTTTCAGAAAATGTATTTAATTAGATTCTGCTGACCCAACCGCTTTCAGATCCTGTATAAAATTATGATTAACAGCTTTAACGTTTTCGTTTTTTCTCCAGAAGGAGGTCGAGATTTCTTTCATGTTTTTATGTCTTAACTTTGGAAAGGGATTTCACTGAGTGATTAATAAGAAATTCGCTCTGAAAGGAAGATTTTGCAGTTTGAATGGATGATCGTCGCGTTATTGGGAGCCGCGATGAGCTTGGCCAACTTGTACGGCTATTTGAGGTGCCGCTGGTCGGACACGAATCAACTCACGAGTTATCTCTCCAAATGGGCTTTCCTAAACGTCAGTTTCCCATTTCAAACACGCTTCATTTTATTTTGAGAACGTCTTTTTTTTAAATCGTGATAACATACGAATCTGAAAAACAAACTATCGAAACTCTATCCGAAGAAAAATTTATCTTTATTTCTGGACATTTCCAAAAAAAATTGTCTTATAGAAATAATTGCCACATTATTTTTTATTCAGTATATTATAAAGGTAGACGTCAATTTTCCATTGTAAAAATAGTCAAGCTGGAAGCTTTTCAAAACCCTTTTGGGTATATCAGCTCCAAAACTGATATTTTCATTTTTTGCAGGTTCTCCGACGGCAGCAGCAACCTCAGCCGCAGCCATTCCAGCAAAACATTTGAAGACCTCGGCTTCTTTCTCACCGCATAATTTATTCTAGCGTTAAATGTATGAAGAAGAGTCGTGTCGAAATGATTTATTCGGGGTACAAGGCCTCGCGGCGAACAGGCCGTGAGGCTTCTCATTGGAGCCACTTCCATTTTCGGTAGGGGCTGCGCGGTTGTTCGACGGCGGCGTCGGGAGCTGGTGTGTACGTCGCCGGCTGATAAAACATTATTTTTTTATTAAGGGGGCCTGTTAGAAATGATTTGGGTTTATCGATTGAATATCAATATTTTTTTATATTTTTTTATTTGTAATATGCATTTGATTGACAAACAATATTTCTAATCTTCTCACGGTGACATCGTAGATCCAATTCAAAAAAACGATTTTTTTGAATAAGTTAAATAATATTTCATAGGGGAATAAATGACCATCATTCCTAACCGGCCAATCTTAACATTTCCTCGGTTGTGCTCTTTATAATTCACTGACTAATAAATGACTAAGATATCCTGGAGTTTTACTTGACAGCTAAATATTCTACTCACTGGCTGAGGCTCGTAGGCTGGCGCTTCGACGGCCGCCGAAGGAGTCTCGTAGTTCTTGGAGGGGGTGTTCTCGTACTTGTTCACTCCGGCGCTGCGGTCGGGGCATTTGCAGTAGTTGGCGTCCGCACCTGAAGTATCACCGTTTGAATTTGCTTTCATTCTCCTTTCTTAAGACATTTTTCGCCACGGTTGTAAAAAGATAAAGGGTTAGGTTCAAGTAGGACTTTCAAAAGAGACTGAAAAAACACGCATTTTGATGTAGTCATTTTCGGTCATTTCACTAACGAAATAAAGTCACTAACCAGGTTGACCAGGAGCTCCAACCAGACCCAGTTGTCCAGTCTCTCCAGGCATGCCGACTTGTCCAGTAGGTCCAACTGGTCCGACTTCTCCTGGAAACTACTTTTTGAGCGAGAACTAAAGCCCTTCATCCTACCGTCGCTGCCTCGCTGTCCGTCGCGACCAGGATATCCAGTTGGTCCCTTCTGACCAGCTGGTCCTGGCTCTCCCTTCGGTCCCATGGCTCCCTTGGCTCCGCGAATTCCGTCGCGTCCTGGTGGTCCTGGCTCTCCGAGCTTTCCAGACTTTCCAGGCTCTCCGGGGATTCCTTGTTGACCTAAAATTGGAAGTTCAAGATCCATTCTTTCTCTTTCTGTCTGCTTTCCTTTGTAACTATTTCTATGAGAGACCACTTGGTTCTTGAACTTTTTCAAGCTTAAATAGTTGAAATTTAGGAGTAAGCTGACCTGGATATCCTTCACGACCCATTTCTCCGATGCGTCCTGGGTTACCGGGCTGTCCTTCTTGCCCGACTGGTCCAGCTTCTCCAGGCTGTCCTGGAGGTCCGCGAGGTCCGTTGGGACAGACGCGGCAGCCTCGGCTCTGTAAGAATACATTGATTTTTCTGAAGTTATCAGAAGACTAACTGGATCAATAGTGACTGGTGGCGCGATTCCGGCCAATCCTGGTGGTCCGGCTTTTCCTGGCTCTCCGGCGTCGCCGTCGAGTCCCTGAAGTCGTTGAGATCTTCTTCTGAGAGGAAATTTTTGGCTTACCGGCTTTCCTGGCTGTCCTGGTGGGCCAGCTGGGCAGTTGTTGTTTCCGTTGCAGCCTGCGATGGTTTTAATTAGAAGGAGGATACCGAATTTTGTTAAATTTGGATGAGAGCTCTTTTATAACAGCTCAATGAATTTTATAAAGGCTCAAAAGCTTGTGAAGCCACATAAATTCGACCTAAAAGGTTTAAGAGTATAAAAGTGAGAAGCTTAAGTTTAATAATAGCTAGGTGATGTCACAAGATAGTCTATTCGGATCATTTCAGATGTTTGAAGATGCAGAAGTCTGAATTTTGAATAATTTTCACGCTCTGAGACCTTTATTAAAGTTTCATTATACTCCTTTAAACTCACCATTTTTTCACTTATAAAATCTCAAAGATATTTTTCACTCTTTTCCTTTTTTTTTATTCGAAATACCATTAAGCGTTCACTTATAAGAAATATCAGATCAGAAAATAGACTATTCAGATCAGTCTAGGTGTTTGAAGACGCAGATGTCTGATTGAAGAAGTTTCAGGCTTTGAGACCTTTATAAAAGTTTCCTGTGCCCCTTCAACTCATCAACAAATATTTTTTCCACTTATAAAATCTCAAAGACATCCTTCACTCTTTTTTTCATTCGAAATACCATCAAACGTTCACTTATAAGAAATATCAGGTCAGAAAATAGTCTATTCAGATCAGTCTAGGTGTTTGAAGACGCAGAAGTCTGATTGAAGAAGTTTCAGGTTATGAGAACTTTATAAAAGTTTCCTGTGCTCCTTCAACTCATCAACAATTTTTTTTTCCACTTATAGATTCTCAAAGAAATCCTCTCAAAGCTTTTTTCGGAAAGTCTATTATACGCGACTCACTGCAAGTGGATCCGCCGCCCTCGACGAAAGCGTCCGGTTTCGCGTAGGCAGTGTGCAGAGCGTACGTCTTCTTTGGCGTCTCTCCGTAAGCCTCAAAACAAAATATTATCGAGGTATGTTTTTCAAGGAGATGGAAAAAGACAAGAAAATCGCAAAAACCTGTCTCTTAGCACGTCGCGTCACGATGAGCTCTTGCCAGGTGATGTCGGCCATCGCGCGGAACTCCTCGCTGTCAACTCGGAGCTGGAAAGCTCATTTTTGAAAAAAGTCTTAGGAATTTGGGGAAAAAAGCATTCTTAAAAAGTCCATAAGCTCAAAAATTCATGGTTTGATTTTTAATCTAGACGATCAGGAATCCCTTCATCTGGACAAAAATAAAAGTTGCAGAACAGTTGATTTTATTGAGAATTTGTAAATGCACCAAAGTTAAAAACGAAAAGGAGAGAGCAGCGCATAACGAAGAGACGCCAGAGAAAGAAAGATTCTATAATTCTCTGGCCTCTCTTCAGGCTGCGTTTTCTCTCTCGCTTCTTCTACTGATCAAGGCTTCAGATCGGAAAACTGATGCAATGTACAAAAACTCCTGGTTTTAATCAATTTTGATTCAAAAATAATCCTTTATCATTCAAAAAAATGGCTCAAATTTATTGTTGGCTTTGTCGAAAATTTGAAAAAAATTAAAAAAATACGAAGAAAAAAATTTTTCAGAAACTCGAAAAATCAGTTTAGAGACTAGCACTGTACAAAGAATGATCATTCCTTACTCACAGAAAAAATCATGAAAGTCAATTTTGAACCAGCAAGTTTCAATCTTCAAAAAAAGACAAAAAATAAAAATTTTCCCTGATTGGGTAATACAAAAAACCGTCAGAAAATGCAAAAGTTTAACAGAATTCAATTCAAACCTGCTCATTGATATTCTGGATTTTAAAGACGAGAGCGGGAACATAGAAAAGGCAGACGAAGATGGCACCCGCGGAACAGGCGCAAGCGGCGAAGCCGGCACTTTGGGCCGACGCAAACATTTCTTCTGGTAGACGACCGATCCGACGGCAAGTTATAAGGAAGACGGCGGCCGCGGCGGTGAGACGCCACGCAATTAGGGCTCGAGGGCCCGCCCGAAGAAGTCTCCGCATTCCTGCTTCTTCGTCATCCGTCGCCATACAGTTGCTTCGCAGTCAAGCGACCTTGAGTGCCTCTTCCCGAATGCATGACGGGTTTCACGCTGCCAAAGTGCGGCCGATGCGATTTGAAGTTCAAGCTGAAGTGAGGCTTCCAGTTTTACCTATTAGGTTGGCCGAGTAGAAATGAGCGTTATTTCTTTTAACCATGTAATATTTTGAGAAAAGACTGATCCAAGAGAGTGATTTCGGCGATTAAAAGTCCTACTCAAGTCTGTGCTCTAGAGTAATCACATATCAATCGATAAACCCGCTTTCATTTATCAGTAAAAGCGCGTCTTCTAATTCTTAAAGGTCGGACTAACTAAAACCATGCTTCTGACTTGAACTTTGGAGAAAGCCAAGGCCTTTCTGTTAAACAAGTTTCTGAAAAAGCTGAAAAACACCGAAAATTCTAACTTATAACTTACTATAAGGCAAAATTTCAGAATTTTCGTAGCATTTCTTTAGTACTGGTATACTGTTTGAATAAAAAAATTTCTCAGTTTTTTAAACTTTTCGAAGAATTTTTTCACACAATCAGTGAATAGAATAATGCTCCCTTCAATTTTTTTTTCTCAAACTGTTTTCAATCCTGACATCTTTTTCTCCTCCAAAACCAGCTGTCAACTTCTTCCTCTTTTGTTATTCCAAATAAAGTTCGAATCTCCTCATATTTTTCTAACTTTCCATTAACTGGACCCAACAATAACTGCTGCTATTTCCCCCTAAAAGCTTCTGAATCGGTCTCCATGACGACAAGGATTTGCAATCGCGCAACCTTTGGCAACAGCGCCCCATTTGCGCCACTTTACTGCCTCCGTCTATTTTTAGGTACGAGTTTTAAAATAACTTTGAAGGAGGTTTCCTTTTTTAGTTTTGAATAGTGAGAGATGGAGGAAAGGACGCGGAATCTGACCGTCAGTCAGACTCTCGATGAGATTCTCGGCCTTGAGTTTCATTCCAGCACTTCTTCTTCAGGTTTTGCTACTTTTTTGCACGGGTTTTCCGTTTTTTGATGGAATTTTCTCAATCTCGAGTTTTTCCTATTCAACTTATTCGGTCAATTTTTAAATTTTTCGTCATTTTGGATTTTTTAAAAATTACAGAGCACTCAACTTCACTTGGTTCTTATACATTATTTTCAACTATTCAAAAATAAAATGGTCTTTGACTTCAGGGCCGTCAGAGCAATTCTCTCAAATTCCTGAAAAAAGTTATTTTTCATTTTCAAGTCTATTACCATCGGGTCATAGATCTACACTAATACAGATCTCATTAAAAAAAAATTCAATCTTGGATAAAAACCTCATATTTGCTTCTAACGCTGAGCATATTCACACGCGAAAGTAGTTTGAAGTCGGCTGCACCGAAGCAGTGAAAATTCTGAGGATCGCCCTGATTCAAACTTTTCTTTCCGACATCTGAAAACTTAAAAAAATCGTTGAAAGCGAATCGAAATAAACTAGGAATTTCCGAATTTCAAAATTTTTCAATTTTTCGGTCGTTTTGTAACTAAGTTTTTAAAATTTATAGGGCAAAAATTCAAACTTTGAGCCTTTTTTTCTCATTGAAATTAGGGGGTATGAAAACAAGATTAGCGAAATTTGCGTTGGCGAACTTATCGAAGACCGCGAAATCGCGGGCGGTGTATGCCACCGTGTATGCATACTGTTTGCGCAAAAATCAATAAACACCTTTCCGACGGAACTTTTTTCCGACTTTTTTTGCCTCTTTTTTTCAAATTTTTTTGGATTTCGTCACTCATTTTTGGTTTTTCTGTTATTTCATCTTTTTCCATCGCATTATGATCCTCTGGTACGTATTGTTCCTATTTTTCTCGATAAAAATATATTTATCCGATAGGAAACGATGTCAATGAAAAAAAAAAGATTTGGAAACAACAAATTTATGGACAATGGTGAAATAAAATGAAATAAAACAAGAAATTGGGAAAATAAGAAATGACACGAGAAGAATGTGAAAGATATAGGAAATTTTTGATGTTGCCCGAAACGAAAACAATAATTTACAGATTTGTAGGAATCAGTGTCACTCAAGTAATCAAGCATGTCATCCAATGTTTCTCTCATAGCTCTTTCTTCTTCACTCATTCTGTAATTGAAACGCAGAAAAAACTGTTATAAACAATGTTCCAACAGCCATCACGACGAAAATTATTCCAAAAAAATATTTTTTGCTTCAAACAAAAATTGAGGTCTTTTTTTCCGATACAAGGATCATAATGCGATGGAAAAGATGAAATAACAGAAAAAACCAAAAAAAATGAGTGACGAAATCCAAAAATTTGAAAAAAAAAGGCAAAAAAAAGTCGGAAAAAGTTCCGTCGGAAAGGTGTTTATTGATTTTTGCGCAAACAGTATGCATACACGGTGGCATACACCGCCCGCGATTTTGCGGTCTTCGATAAGTTTGCCAACGCAAATTTCGCTAATCTTGTTTTTCATACCCCCGAAATTAGTCATCTTTGTTTAAAATAATCATTGAAATTATCAAACTAACCAACTGAATCCAGAGAAAAAAATGCCCTGAATTCGCCGATCCGACCTCCTACGAGGCATGGACGTGAGTCTTCGAGCAGCAATGAGGAAAATAAGGCAAGATTTTATTTTTTTTTCAGATTACATCAAAGAAATAAAATCATTTTTCTCGCTCAAGAATATCATGGGATTTTTCTTCTGATAAATGATCCTACGTTATCCCTTTTACAAAATCAATTAATCACTATCATTAATTAGCCAATGAAAGGAGATTTATAGGACCCGATGACGGTTTTTCCATTGCCATCCGAAGAAAATCACTCAAAGTCCAATTCGGATGACGAATTCTTACAGAAAACTGTGAGTTTCGTGGATTTTATTTTTGTAGAAGTGATTTTATTTGAAGAAACGATATGCGTCGTCGATCACTGGTTGCCATGAACATTCAGCCTAGAGAATCTCCGATGTGAGTTTTTTTTTCCTTGAGTAGTTGTTCTGAAAAGTTCGATGGTTGCGAATCAATCATCCAGGTGTCTTAAGCGGTAGACCCGTGTTGAACCTGTGGTTTTTTGAGTAAACTTTTGAGTTTCAATTGTGCTAAAAACGGAAAAACAACAAGTGTAAGAAAAAAATTGATCCAGCTGTGTTTATATCGAAAATATGAGACCCACCTGTAATGAATAGGTTCCTCAGCTAAGGTAAAACATGCCAAAAGTTCTTTCAACTGTGCTTATACGATTTTAATACGGGTGGACCCACGGAGACCCTGTTTTAGCCCGGCCTGGTCTACCCACACCAGTGAGAGTGATTTTCAACAAAAGTCGAGCAAAGAAAATGAATTTTTTTCTACAAATAAGTTGGTTTTTTCAACCTGATAGCAGTTCTTTATCAGCTCAAATTTTGATTTACCGTAGTTTTCGTTTAAAAAAAAGATAAAATTTTTTGAGAATACAGATCTTTTTTTATTACCTATGTTTGTTTTTTTTTCAAACCATTTAGCATATACTCTTGTCATAACGATTCCCAGAGTTCCCGTCGCAAAAGAAAGAACGGAAGCGGTCCGCCTACCAGTTACACTGGAAGCCGATGAGCCGACGATGACCAAGGCTGAAAAAGAGCCGCCGCCACTGCTCGAAGCGCCGTCCGAAGGATCCTCCAACAGAACTTTTCGGATAATCGACAAGGCTGAAGAGATCAGACCTGCTAAGTCTTTGCTTCCCATCTTTGGAAAAAGGTTTCGGATTGACTTTGATCTTAAATTATTTTTCAAGTCTTCCAGTGAGCCCTCATCTTCCATTACGACCTGGCTGAGGAACAAAATGGAGAAGGAACGGGCCGTTAAGGAATCTGCGCGGAAAGCAGAAGCCGCCAAGAAAGAAGCAGAGGTAGTTTTTTATAAATATGTGAAACTTGTAACGGTTCAGTCGCGTTTGAAATGGCTTGAAGCATCGCGGTTTGAATTAGGTTCTCAGTTCCTTGAAACTTACCTTACGCAGCCGTTAAGAGTCAAGCTATTCTAAATGGAATCCCTGACTAAAGCGAAAATTTGAATTTCAGGAAGAAAGGCGAAAAAATGCGGCCAGACTCTTCGAAAGATGGAAAGCCGAACATGACGAAGAGGCTAAAAGGAAGCTACAAATCGAAAAACAACGCCTTAAGGAGAAAAAACAGCGCGAAAGTCAGGAAAAGAAAAGCCGACAAGATGAAGCTCAGAAGGTGACAAAGTTCGAAAAAAGTTTTAAAGCTTTTCTTAAGATGTTTGAAGTCTGGAAGCGAGAGCGGTCAAAATCGATGACTGAGATCCATAGAAAAGAAGTAGATAAAGAGAAAAAGAAGAAAGAAGAGGCGGAAAAGCAGAAGCAACAGCGGAGAGAAGAGGCCGATGCGGCCTTCAGAGCATGGTTTTTCCATCAAAAAAAAATTCGGATTAAATTTTCTCTCTTCAGGGTAGCCAAAAAGAAGAAGGGACAACGGGCCGCCAGTTCTGATCCGAAAAAGAAAGATGAAGAGGATAAAATCAAAGATTTCCGTCAAATGATGGCACAAGAGGCTTATGAAGCGTGGCTGGAGATGAAGGTGAGAAAATTTCATTAACTAGAATAACTCTGAATTTTCGCGTGATTCCGTAGGAAAATGCTCAAAGAATTTTTTTCCCAGCGAAACCTGAGCGCGCTTTTGTTGAATTTTGATGAAAGCATTTGGCAGAAGAACTTGAAAAAAAAGAGATTTTTGATCAATGATTATGAAGAACATGAAGTGAAAAGAAAAAGACCTGGAGTCAGATAATTTTCATGAAGTAAGTCCAGTTTTAGTTATTTTTCAAAGTACTCGATTCATGCGGTTTATTTTTATCATTCGATTTTTTTTCCTGAGAACAGGATATACATAGTATTTTTAAATTATTAAATATGTAATAAGCCTAGTTTTAGCATCAATATTCATTCTTGAGAAAACGAATGTCCCTTCAAAAAAATTCTATCAACAGATGCACGAGAGAGACATCGAAGCGACATTGAAGCCACTCGAAGGACCTATAGTTCCATGGATACCCCCAAACAATACGGTTCCAAGGCGATTCGTTGGATCCGCTCAAAGAAGGTGATTTGAAAAATAAATATTCGATGCCTGAAAGTGGGGTTGCAAAAATCTAAATTCGCCAGGTTTCACAGTTTTCTGATGAGCTACTCAAATTACCTTCCTTTCAAAATCAACACTTTTAATTCAGAAGAGCGCAGAAAAGTCACATGCAACGGTCGCAGTCGGCAAAAGCTCGGCCCCGAACCAATCCACCATTAAGATAGCTATATAAAGAAATAAATCATTCATTATAACAACTATGAATCAACAACAATATAAACTCAACCATGGTACAACTTGATAACAATTAAATAATCCCGCATCGTTTAGTAAAAGAAAAAGCTTGAGCAAAGTTTCTCACAGTGAGAGGCCGTACTTCGGGGTGAGGAAAATCGGCTCTCGAGGCTTGCAAACCAACTTTTCCTCGTGTTTTTGAAGGAGCTTGAACATTCCGGTTCCAATGGTGATCGGGGTGCCCAAAATGATGCATTCCGAAACTCCGTGGATCTGGAAAAAATCGTTATAACTTTAATTCTTTCAATTTCGAAGAGTCTGAAACGCGATTTAGAAGGAAACGAACCACGTCGCGTTGTGAGAAGAAGGCTGCCTCGAACAAATGGTCCATAGTTCTTTCGAAAGACGCCAAAAGGAGAACCGAGTCTTTCATTTTCACCAGACCGTTTCGCGTGATTCCCAGCACTTCGCCTCTGAAAAAAAAACTTTGAAAAATGTTGGAAAGAAGAGAGCAACGGTGACATGAGAGACGTCAGAAAAAATTCTAGTTCAAGATCATGGGCTCGAAAAATGTATAAAGTCAAGATTTTTTTCAAGCCATGCATAAATTGTAACTTTTTGATAAAGTTCATGAGTTCAAGAATAGGGCTCAAAAAAGCAAAAACAAGAGAGCAGCGAAATCTGAAGAGACGCCAGAAATATATGTGCCTCTATTTCTCTACCGTCTCTCCAGGCCGTACTTATCTTTCGGCATTTTCAATTTTACCCTCTCCATTCCATCAAGAGCCGAATACATGGATTCTCTTTCAAAACATCTGCAAAATTTGATATTTTCTGCACAAAAAAAGGTCCAGAAAACCCTTCTCATCTCTGAAAAAGGAGCTCAAACCTGTAGGTCATGACGTCAGCGAGGAGCATGACGTGACGTCGATCGAGGCCGATTCCGTGAGCTTCCATCGTCGCGATGATCTCGTTGATGATGCAGGTTCTTGCAGCTTCAATGCCGAGAACCTGGAAATATTATCCTATATGTTATGGTCCTCTGACTTTTCAATACCTCAGCGACGGTGAGCGCATTGTTGAAGTGAGTTTTCCTTGGATCAACACCAACCTGAAATACAAAATGGCGATCTTACTTCTATTTTCTTGTTCTACTTGAAATTTTAGAACAAAGACAGAGAGAAAAACGTGAAATTTTCGAAACTTTCACTAAAATTAAAAGGCAGAAAAATTACAAAAATCAGAGAAGAGGGAAAAAGGTATAAGTACAGTTT
This sequence comes from Caenorhabditis auriculariae, assembly GCA_904845305.1. Classification (NCBI taxonomy): domain Eukaryota; kingdom Metazoa; phylum Nematoda; class Chromadorea; order Rhabditida; family Rhabditidae; genus Caenorhabditis; species Caenorhabditis auriculariae. Next base: position 576,113 of record CAJGYM010000036.1, read on the forward strand.
TTCTACCTTTTCTTAATTCTTTAAAATCGTATTTTCTACATTTCCCTACATTTATCTCGAGTGCTTGTGTTCGAAAAATGAAAAGTTTTGATTTTTTTTTTACAAATAAAATTAAAAAAAAAAGACTTACCGAAGACAAAACCGAACGGAAATCAGTCCCCTCGACGAGCAACGAATAACTGTCGCCTTTCTTCTCGTCCGCATGGATCACGCAACGATTTACCGATGAAACACCTGAAAAAAATCAAAATTAATGAAGAAAAAACATTAAATTCCATTTCCAACTTTCCTTAAAAAAATTAATTTTTTTCCGATTAGTTATTTTTTTAATAAACATTTATATAAATCCGCTAACACCGATCCTGTCTTTCAAAAACTTATAAAAAAACTTCTCTGAGATTTTTTTCAAACGCTATCAGGCTTAGGCGCAGACTTGTTCTGCGCCATTTGGGTTTAGGCTGTGCTGGAAAAAAAAAATGAGCGTTAGGGTAATTTTTTTCCAGTTTACTTTCCAGTTTTTTTTTAGGATTTAGAAGTTTTCTAGCAAATAATGCCATCAGCCTTTCGAACTTCTATAATTCGAAAGAAATTTGTGAAATAAGCAGTTGCAAAAACAATAAAAATTTCAAAAGTTCGTTCTTATTTACTGAGTAGAACGTATCTTGAGCCGTTCACGAAGCTTCATGAGACTTTTTCTTTTTCTCCTCATACGGCTAGTGATTTTTACTTTGTGGCTCTGTTTTTCGTCTCAAATTCTCTTTTCTAGATTTAAATTCATAATATTTGCTAACTGCGCAAACTTTTCAAAGCTTTGATGGCATTTTTTAAAGCTTGCATTAAACAAAATCAGGCATAAGACCAATGAATGGCCGTTTCGAAAATGGATTCGGAGGTACAGTCTATTTTACGTGTTTACAGAGTTGGGAGACTTCTCTATGCCCTCCTTGTCTCTAAACGACTCTCTATTGGTGACCTGCTATTTTCATGTTTCTCGGACCTCGCCGATAAGAGAACAGCACGACACAGACACTCAAAAACATTCAAGTAGCGGCGGAAGGGATATAGCGATTATTAGAAACCTTAATATAGACCTAGACCTAGACTTTCAGAAGGAATTCACGAAAAACTCCGAGTTCTACGCTAAAATGACCTAAGCCCAGAGTGACTTCTAATTTTTACCTTTGATAACAACGTTTCCAACGGCGTATTTCAACGCCTGCATGGTCATCGTTCGACTCAACTTGCTGACTTTTCCCGGCCGGATGATCATCATTGTCTTACCGTGAGTGGTCACCTGAAAAATTACTATTGTCAGTCGGAACAGCTTGAGAATCTCACATGGGCGCCTTTTTTCGCCGGAATCGCTTTTGAAGCGAGCACAGCGTAGGCGATCGACTCCAAAGTTACCTGAAAAACGAAATTTCTTTTTTTTCAAACATAGTAAGCGTTAAGATTATTGGGCGCTCTACATTTTCAGAAAACTGTGAGAAAAACTCAAGATGTTTTTGCGCTTTCAAAGTGATTTACTTTACTCACTTACTTTGATTTTTCAAAGTGCTTTAAAAAAAAATTGAAAACTTCAAACATTCCGGGTTATCACTTCTCAAGCTCCTAAAATTGATTTTAGCCAATTTTCGGCCTTCAGAAGGCTATCCTTTTTTTTTTGGTTTCTACCTTGAATCTAAGCTTAAAAAACGATATATCTTTTTGAAACCTAAATTCTAATTCTCCTATAAGTATTCGAAAGTATTGAAAACACTTTCTGCACGATTCTCTATGAAAAGATATACCTCTAGTTGCAAAAGCCGGATTCTTTTGGCGTTAAGTTTTACCAAAAGGAAATAATCGTCGGGCAAGTAGACCTCCTCAATGTAGTCGCAGATTTCGCCTGCAAAGATAACTCTTTTTTTTAAAATCTAACAAGCGGGTCTGCAAAAAATGGTACAAGTCTAGAGGGAAATGTGGAAAACTATCAGAAACTGGCAGTTTTATTTTTTTAAAAAAAGTTTAACCTAGAATACTGTTTCAAAACCATACGTGGGCTAACAGGCTGTTTTTCACTTTCGGGCCCCCCTATTCATTCAGATGGCTTTCTAAGCCGCGGAAAAATGCATCCATATTATTTATCGAGCTTTTTTAAAGTACATTTAGTGGGAAATTCGTTGCCTATCTTTTTGCCTAGCTCCAAACGGTAGAAAAAATCGAGAGGAATCGTAGAAATAGCCTTATAAAAAATTCCAGAGCTGATTAATCGACCTGAATTCTAGTTTAAATGGTACCAATGGATGATATATACATGCTCATCAAATTTTAAGCCGTTTGGAAAATTGAAAAAAATAATCAACTTCTGACCCCATAAGAAAATGATTTCTGGAAATCTACAATTTTTTGGCTCAAAATCATTATCAACCTTGAGTTAACACTAAATAAGGTATATGCTACAAGTTTCCAGGCTTCCGGACGTTTTTTGACCAAGTTACAGTGTTTCAAAGCGTTATCACTTGACGGTTTGCGTACCCCCCAAAATCCGAAAAATCGATCTGTTTTTCAATGTTATTTTACATTATAAATTGAGTTTTATGATCTGGCCAAGTTTCAAGCCGTTGGGATGAGTTTTAAGAAAAATAATGTTTTGGGTCACCGGAAAATGATGTTTTGAAATTTCGATTTTTTCCCTTGTTTCGTTTTGAGAAATGACCTAGTAGATGTAAGAATGCATGCTGATCTCGATTTCGCTAGTTTCAATCCAAAAAAACACGAGATAAAAAAGTTATTCGGTAATCTTACCCAAAATTACAGGTTTCTGGAGTTTTGGGGTCGTAGATGGAAAACTCGCCTAATTCATGTTTTGCTCAGTAGATAGAGTATTTTTTTTTGTGGTTTCGATAGCAACAATACAAAACGCCGGACCGCAACGTCATATACTGGTTTTGATTTTTTTGAGAAAAACTCTCTAATATGAGCAATAATAAGCAATAATGAAGTGATAGATTTTTAAAAATTGAATAAAATTATATTGCACCTTATTACAAACTTTGGTTGAGTTTCGTCGAATTTTGGTCAAGATATAGATTTTCGAAGGGGTCTACCGTACTTCTTTGAGCCACCGTATCTCGAAAACGGCTCGAGTGATGATATTCAGTTTTTTTTTTAAAAATTCCAAAAATCGTGCTCTACAACATATTTGATTTAGAGAAAATTTCACCCTAACGCTCATTTTTTTTTTCAACTCATCCTCACGGCGTTAACACAGTGAAAGCGGAGCGTAAATTTTGCCACCATGCGCCGCGGTCGGGAACCACTGTAACTTGGTCAAAAAACGTCCGGAAGCCTGGAAACTTGTAGCATATACCTTATTTAGGGTTAACTCAAGGTTTATAACGTTTTGGGGCCAAATAATTCAAAATTTCAAAATATCAATTTCCGGTGACCCAAAAAATTATTTTTCTTAAAACTCATCCCAACGGCTTGAAACTCTGCCAAATCATAAAACTCAATTTATAATGTAAAAATAACATTGAAAAACAGATCGATTTTTCGGATTTTTTGGGGGGTACGCAAACCGTCAAGTGATAACGCTTTGAAACACTGTAACTTGGTCAAAAAAACGTCCGGAAGCCTGGAAACTTGAAGCATATACCTTATTCAGGGTTAACTCAAGGTTGATAGTGATTTTGAGCAAAAAAAATTAAAATTTCAAAACATCATTTTCCGGTGACCCAAAACATTATTTTTTTCTTAAAACTCATCCCAACGGCTTGAAACTTGGCCAGATCATAAAACTCAATTTATAATGTAGGATAACAATGAAAACAGATCGATTTTTCGGATTTTTGGGGGTCTACGCTAAAAGTTGAAATATTTCTGTTTTTGGAGTATTGAAACCTAGCTGAATATACTTCCGAAAGCCCGCGAAACAAGATAATAGTCTCATTCAATTTTTTTATATCAACTTTAATAATCATTTCACATTGATAGTCATCCGCGGGGGGGTACGTACTTTTTCAAGGGGAGTACGTACTTTTTCAAGGGGGGTACGTGATGACGTCACAAAAAGTAGTTGGTTAGCCCATGTATGTTCAAAACAAACCGAGGGTCGTTTTCTCGATCCTCGCCTTCACTCTCCGTGCCAATTTCTCATCTGTTTGGTCGAGGAGCGTCGCAGTGATGATCGGCGTGGAAATCTGTCAAAAAAAAGATAATTATTTTGCAAAAATCATGTTTAGTCTTACAGTTTTGACGGCGTTGATAATTTCCTTGATGCGGGGAACTCCTTGGGTGATGTTCATGGAAGCGACTCCGGCAAAATGGAAAGTCTTCAGGGTCATTTGCGTTGAGGGTTCTCCTGAATAGGCAAGAAACTAACCAGGGAACGTTTTTTACCCCCCGGTTGAACTTTTGCTGAAACTTTGCTGAAGTGTACTTTGAGACCCCCTGATTGCAGATCAAGAAGAAAATTTCTCGCAATAGATCTTGTTTCCGAGTTATGGAGCTTCAAAGTGTGCAAAATACGCTAATTAGGCCAAAAAAGCGCTGTTTCGGGCTTTTAAAGTGTCCTAACTCGAAAACGAGATCTATTGCGAGAAATTTTCTTCCTGTTCTGGAATCAGGGGGTCCTAAAGTAAACTTCGGCAAAGTTTCAGCAAAAGTTCAACCGGGGGGTAAAAAACGTTCCCTAGTAAGACAAATTCAATTTATTCACTAAAGTTGCTGATCTTATGTTAAAGAAACTTTGGAAGTTGACTTTTTTTCCAAATGGTTCCGGTGAAACAGTTGAGTGAATTTGATTGATTTTTCAACTCAAACCTTGAAATTTTCGTTTCTTAAAGTTTTCTAAGCTTCCGGTGCCAAAAATGGTTGAACTTTGCTAATTTTTTCATCGCTCAGTTTCGATTTTATCAACCTTAATTTCAATTGATTCCGACTCTTCTTTTAAAAATTATCTTATGAACCAAAAAAGTCATAAAAAGCTAGTATCTGGGTTCGTATATTCTCTATTTTAACTATTCCAATGTTTCAACTTATCAGGTTCAAAAAGGAATAAATGAATAGCAGAGTTTCATAAATTTTCTAGATTTCACTAACCTTAATATTTTTTCAACCGAATTTTCTTTTAAGAACGAGAAATTTGAATAAAAGGACCTCCAAAACTTCAAAAAGATGCAAAAAAAAGTGACTCTATTTATCAGCAACCGAAAATGTTCCTAAAAAAAAACCCCCAAAAAATGGTTCAATCTGTTTTTTTTTCAATAAAACCCACCAATACTAGTAGCCGCTACAGCTCCAACGGCAGTTCCAGGCTCGGTAACTGCTCTTCGAACTTTTTCGGCGCACAATTTCACGAAAAGCTCGACTCTGGACCGCGTCAAACACACATTTTTCACGAACAAATCTCTGAGAATGAAATTGAATGGACCCTAAAAAATGAGGCAAACCGATAGGAAACCGCACTTTTACATGCCGAACACTTCAAGTTTTCACTGAAATAAATCAGTTTTTTTGGAAGATCGCCAAAAAATTACATTTTGTGATCGGAGCAAGAAGTCGGCAGAAGGATGTGTTGCTTGCTTTTCTGAAGTTCCTTCTCCAAATATTTCTTGACGGTTTTCGCGAAATGTTGATGCTCGCCGTGGAAAACTTCGGCGACCGTTTTTGATCCAATCGACTGGAAAAGGGTTATTTTATTGAGAGCTCAAAATACTTCATTTTTTTGTAAAAAAAAAAAACATTTTTGAAGCTTGTTCAAAAAAAGTCCGGGTCGAACAAAATATTTCACAAACTTCAAATTCCTCAAGTTCCAAAGGTTCCGAAGGGGCAGCCGTGTTCGTGGCGTGCTCCATGACATGGCCGAAGTCAACGACACTTCCGTCTTTGGCTTCCATCAAGGAAGGATCTGGAGAAGTTCAGTGAGAAAAAAATAGAGAAAAAATAACGTTTAAAAGCCTTTTCAAAGCATTACTAGAACATTATTTAGAGCACCTTGAATCTAGAAAAAATAGAAATTTCATTATTTCTTCTTTCAATCAAGCAAGAATGCCTCAAGTTTCAAGTTTTACGGTTTTCGTGAAGAAAAAAGGAATTTTGGGGTTCTTAAGGCCTCACAACTTGATTAAAAATCGCAAAGAAATAAATCTTTCCTTTATTTAGGTTCAGGGCGATCTAGAAAACATCTCAGAAAAGTTTTATCAAATTCTCAAACTTTTTATTCACCCTTTTATAGCAGAAACTTCAAAAATACCTAATCCATCTTCCCCAAAAATGAACTCGATGACGTCACCAACAGAAGATCTAACGGTTCCATCATAACTCGCGCACAAATCCTCAAAATCCATCGATTAACGACGTAAAAAAGGGGGAAAAGTTCACTTCAAGGCATTTGACCAATCTCCGTTGCATATATCCAGTTTCGGCCGTTTTAACAGCCGTATCGACAAGACCTTCGCGTCCTAAAATGAAAAGAAGATATTCAAAAACAGCAGAAAATGAGCAAGACCTCCCATGGTGTGGAAAAAGAACTCGGTTGGAGTCAAACCAGAATAAAAGCTATTGGCGACGAATCCCTTGGCTTCTGGCGTCTTTTTCTTTCGTTCAAAATGCGGTAAAGATCGCTCCTAGGATGAAACTTGCAACCGACTTCAACATGGAAAACTAACTTCGAAGCCGTCGGGAGGTCGATGGCCGGAAATGGCCTGTTGACCGACACAAGCGATCATTTGGGAAATATTGATGAAAGAGCCTTTTGAACCACAGACGGCCATGGTCAATGGAGCATTGTACCTGGAAAAAAAAACTTCTGATGAAAACTTTGAGAAAAATGTTTCCTATAGCCTTTTTTGGAAACCCTGGAGACAAGGGGGCAAGTTTATTTGTGCCTTGAGTTTTTTCAAAACTTAAATCTTTGAAATCCGGAAGTCTCCGAAATTTAAAAAAAAAAAGGACATGAATAAATTAGTTTGGCCTTTTTCTTCTTTTTTTGTGGGGTCTTTGCTGTGATTTTTTCCAGTACCTATCGCAAAATTTTCAAAACTTCTCAGAAATTGACAAATTCATGTGGTTTTCGTCACTAACTTGCTCAAATTCCGAAGGCAGACTTGTCCGGCGTGGTCTCGAATCGACGAAAGTTCGCGCAAAATGAGCGCTTCCAGAGTTTCCTCTTCAGTGCAGCCGGGCTGTGCTTTCAGCTTTCCAGATTCCAGTTGATCGATGAAAGTCGCACATTTTTCGTAACCTGTTGAGCACGAAATTCTCATTATCGAAAGATCAATCAACGCCCTGGATGAGTAGTCTTTAGAAGGTGTCCTACAGCTATTTCAGCCAAATAATCCTTAAATAACATCTCGAGATGGCTCTCAAGTCCTCTTGGGTTGTAGGTAATCGGTTTTCGAAGCTTTTAGATTCTTAAATCACGCTAATTGTTGGCTTTTTGTATATATTAATTTTGTAGATTAATCTCGAAAATGAAAAATATAGACTAGATTGTTCGAGTTTCAAAACAAACCAGTAGAAACAAGTTGCCCTTTCTCCTGCAGCAGACGCTCGCTAGGCCGTACATCACCGATGCCGATTGAAAAACCGCGATTGGACAGAAAAACGGGAGCCAAACGAGCAAGGCGCCACCTGCAAAAGAAATAAAGATTGGATCAATTCAATTGGAAAACTGCAGTCTTTTTCGGCGGCCAAAAAGCTTTGAAAAAAACTAGGGAGACAAATAGTAACAAAAAAATACAAAAATAAGAAGAACCTTGAAAAAAATGAGATAAAGCTTGTGAGAATTTTTGACTTTTTAAAAAAAGAAAACTAGCTATTTTGGAACTGAAAGAGCTGTTGACTGAAAAGTTAGTTAAAATTTAAATTTTATTGAAGCGTTACTATTGAATTTTTTTGACCAAAAAAATTAATTTTTTTAAAAATTTTTTTCTGCAAATGGAGGGGGATTTTATGGAGAAAGGTTCATGAGGAAGATATTCCAATCAAGAAAAAAATAATGAAAAAAATACATGGCATCCACAGCGGCGTCTTCTCCATAATCCCGCAGAAGCATGTAGAAAATGTTCTGCTTGGAGGAAGAGCCGAGCAAAGACTTGTCCAGAACTCCGCAAAGGAGCACGCTGTTCCGAATGATCACGTATGAGTCCTGAGAAAGAATAATACCTCAACAAAAATTCCATTCTCTCTCCGAAACCTTTTCACACAGTTCCAAGTTCCCGGAATAGCTCTTGTTTTTGGCCGTCAGGTTGAGGTTGATTTTGGAGCCGCTGTCCGGTCGGATGATCAGTTCGATGAGCTGTTTCCCGGTCCACAGTTCTACTGGCTTCAGTATGGCCGGGGGCGGGATTTTGATGCGAGTTTGCTTGCGGGCCGAGGCGTCTATCAAGGCGGCTGCGAAACGGTGAACTTCGCTTCGGGGCAAAAATGTGTCCTTGTGGGTCAACAAGTAGCCGCCGGTGATAAAGTCCTGGGAAAATGAAAGCTTCACTATTTTACAGGTTCAAAGTTTCATTAAAAATTGAAATCAACTCTCACTATTGTTTAAATGTTTCTATTTGTTCTGTAAGCTGAAAGTCAAGATTATTTTGCACAGAAGGAGAGTTTTTTAATTCAAATGTTTCAATCCTATCATCCTTCTTGGTCATCTTTCTGTGTTCAATGAAAATATTATAATCCAAGTCTTTCACAACTGGAAATGAAACAGGAAACGGATCCTATCTCGATTTCTTTTTTTAAATCCTGCATGCTCTTTTAAAATCACAGAAAGCTTTCAAAACAGATTATAAATGATCGCGAAGCTTCTCTCAAGGTCAAAAAAGGAGGAAAGTCAACGAAAAAAAAAGGAACTTCTGAAAATGTACCAATATCCGAAGTTTTCTTGGATACCATAAATTGAAATTTTTAGCCTTTTCACTTTTTTCAAAGCTATTTCTGTGAGATTTTTCTCTGTCAATTTCAAAAATCTTGTGTTGTGAGGTAGTTGAGAACGTGTAAAAAGAAGGATGTTAAACTTTTTGAGGAACATATGAGAAAAGGAAATAAAAAGCTCTCCTTCAAATCAAACTTATTGATTCTTTATTATTTTATTTCAAATCATGGAAAAATGACCATATCCTTATTTTTTTTTATATCAAGGGAAGGTTAGAAAGAAAGGGATTTTTTCAAAATTTATTTTGAAAACCAACCTGAATGGCGGCAATCAAGGGTTCACCGGACCGAGGGGTGATCAAGTTATTCTTGACGTTCATCAATTCGCTAGCTTCGGCTGGAAAATCTCATTTTTCACAGAAGATAAAGTTCCGAAAACCTTTGGCCTCATAAGTCTGCGGCAGATGAAGATTCATCTCATCGCCGTCAAAATCAGCGTTATACGGAGTACAGGCGCACTCATTGAACCTGAAAAAAAAATCATTCTTTCTCCATTTTTCAACAAAACTAACCGAAAAGTCCGGCCAGGCATGACTTTGGCGCGATGGCTCATGATGGAAATCTTGTGGAGGGACGGCTGTCGGTTGAAAAGAACGACGTCGTTGTCGTCGAGATGTCGCTCGACGATATCGCCCATCCGCATGTTTGCCGCAAGTTCTTCCCGTTTTCCATACCTATACGTTTACCGTTGTCAAATATAGACGGTGTCGCTGAGATTTTCGGAATTTTTTCATATCGCATTTGAAAAAAATTTCAAGTAGCTGTCCATGTTATTTCAAAAAAATGCAAGACTACTGTGCATTCATATACAACACCTTTTTTGAATTTAAGAAGTTTCATTGGCTTTTTTTTCTGATTTTTGGTTTTTTCGGGTCCCAATCCATTTCAAAAAACCTAACTTCTAAGAAATAATGTAAAATGATCATGTATCTAAAGCTTAAAAAGTTTGCGCTCCATCTTCAAACTTGTTATTGTAATATTTTAATTAAATTTTTCTGAGTTAAAAAAATTGGAAAAACAAAAGAAGATTTCTTTTTTTAAAATGTTCTTGAAAAAAACTTCTCTATTATGTAGAAACTGAAAAAAAATTTTTTTCGGTCTCTTCAAAAGTCTCAAATTTAGTTTTAAAAAAAGTCCTAAAAATCATATCTTAGAGCTTTATAACTGTTTCATAAACATATTCGTTGTTGAATGGACCAAAAAATCAAATATTTTTTTCAGTTTATAAAGCTACTAGAAAAAAAAAATTACGATTAAAAAAATCCGGGACAATCCTTCATTTTTCTTCTCAAAGACACGTTTATAATGCAATTTTTCCATTACTAAAACACTGTAAGGATTTTTTTGCAAAGTCATACGTCCCCTTTTTTTCCCATTTGAAAGCACAAACTTGAGTAATCTCTTGTTCCCCGTCTTCTTATCGACAAGATAGTTGGCTCCGGGATGCACGTCACTGCCATTGACGACCAATTTCTTCATCCTCTCGATGTTCGTCGCGTTCACAATCTCCGGGAAAGTCAGGGTCATGGCGACGTGGATCGGGACGCCGACTTGGTCGATTCGGAGGTTCGGATCTGGTGAAATGACCTGGAAACCACATTCATTCCTTTATAATAAGATGATTCTCAAACCGTTCTTCCGGAGAAATCCACACGTTTTCCGGACAAATTTCCGCGGAAACGGCCTTGTTTTCCCTTCAATCGCTGGGTGAAGCCTCGAATCGTCTAGAATTTCATTTGTTGTTCGATTCAAATATTAGGAAAAAGGGACCTTTTTCGGTTGCATATCGGGCGGCAAACCGGACATCTCACTGTTGATATAAAGGGCACATTGGATCTGAAAAGTACAACTAGATCAATTTTCCAAAATAAAAATAAATAAGTGAATATGTCTTATTATTACCTGAAGATGTTCCCATGTCTCGAAGAGAGTCTTGGCCGGAGCTCCATCCCTTTTGTGTTTGCGGAGGACGTCGTTGATGATCATGATCTCCATGAGTTTCATCGTTATGTCGTCTTCCGTGGTCCCGGATTTGACTTCTGAAAGTTACTTTCTGAGAATCTTTCTTCAAATGAAAAAAAAAACCCGAAACGACAGAAGGACGGATGCAGACCGGAGGTACTGGGATTCGAGTTAGCAACAAGTCATTCGGATGCTTTTGTTCGTCTGATCTGACCATCAAAATCGGGATGTCCTGCAAAAAAAAAACTTGATTCGATCAAAAAGGTCCAAAAGAAGAAGAGTTTTCTGAGGTGATCGAAATAATTGAGAAGAATTCGGAGAAGTCCTAAGAAGAAATGCCTATTTTTGTGTTGATACCTATTCTCCTTGGGTTTAAAAAACATGGAATTATTTTTTTCAAAAAAAGAGAAAAAAATACTGTTTTATTTATAATTCTCGAAATCTTACACTCTAAAAAAATGACAAGTCTCTTGAGAAATTCTAATATTTTTCATCTCCAGAGATGAACTGAACAATATTATACGTGAAAAAAAGCAACTTGAGTTCTGTAAAAGGAAATTTCTTTAAAAAATTTTAAAATTTCTCTAAAAAATCCTAAACTACTAAAAAAAAATAGATGAAACGCACATGAATCACGAAAAACTCACTTTCTCCTTGATATTGCAAAAGAGTTTCTGGACGAAAAGCGGATTCAGAAGAGTGAACTTCATTTTTCCAATAAACATGCTGATTTCGGCGTTCGCCGAGCACATTGTCGAGTAGAGGCCCATCTGAATCAAGCAAACGGAATATTTAGAAAAAAAAAAACAATATTTTTACATCGCTCGGCGGGACAGTGCTCTGGAACGCGATCTTCATAACCGCTCCGACAGCTTTTTTCACGGTTCCTGTATTTTTTCTTCATTTTCTTTCAATCTCATAGTGAAAAAAACCATTTTTCATGCCGCACTTCGGGCAATTGTTGGTCTTCTTGCAAGTGGCCACAATTCGTTTGTGCAAGGCTTTCCGGTGCAAATAGTCGAGATTTGGGTTCTGAACTTGCTTGGAAAAGTTTCGATGCTGATCCGCTGTCATCAGAATCGAAGAGCAGTTCTGAAAAATGATAAATAAAACTTGGAGAAGGCTACTCAAAAGCAAAGAGTTTGAAAATTAGCTGAAAAATAAATTGGAAAGTCCTTATTCGGAATAAAACCAATTTCTCAAACTCCCTAAATCTTTTCTAAGTTTGGTCGCTTCTAAAGCACTAAAAACCTGATTTTCTCAACATCCATGGGATAGTAAAAACTTTGGGACTTCAGAACTCGACCAGAAGGCGAAAAACAACGAAAAAAAAATTTTTTTTTTTGGATGTGGAGTGCTTTAAAGCATATTTTCTCAAATTTTGCTTCTTTCTCCCAGTGAGAAAAAGATTTAAATCATAAAAAAAAACCTTGCAAACACATTGAAGGAGCTGAATCACGAGCTTAAAAAAGCCAATGTGAAAGACCGGAAAATCCAAGTCAATGTATCCAAAGTGACCAACACAATCCGTCAGGCCAAATCCACATGTAGAGCAGGTACCCGTCTTTGTTGAAACTCCCTTAAATTTTTCTAGATGAGAAGAACTTCAATAAGGGGAGTTTCTACCATTCTATTATCAAGCGGGCCGAAGGTCGCAGGCAACAACTTTCCCGACGAGTCATCGTAGAGCTTGAAATTGAAAACTGGAACGTGCGCCGTCTGTCTCATGAACTCGCAGTCCCCGGGCGCAAACTTGACGCCGACACTATTTCAAACATATTTCTTAAATGAAACTTAAAACTTACACTTTTAGAGCCATGTCGGCTTCTCTGAACTGCTCCTTCCCCATTTTTATCTGAAAAAAGTTTTTCCAGAGCTATTCTAAGATTCACCGCGCAATAAAATTTTATTTAAAAGCAAGTGTAAAAAGAATTTTCAAAATAAATGGCGAACAAAAACAATAAATACAATATTTTGAATAAGATAAGTTTAATCCTCAAAATATAGAAATAGGTCTGCAAAAATAAAAGATCGGATGAACATAAACACATAGTATCTAATATTGAATATACAATTTTTCATGAAATAAGAAGTATGAAAGATTGTTGTAATAATGCGATTCAACTATTATTTTGCAAATAAAGACACGAAAAGTTGAAATTAGGTCTGTGTTTTTCTCCGCTTCTTAATGAGATAGCGGTTCGCCTATAATACCAAGAAAACGGTTAAAAACTATTCAAGCTTTAGAAACGTTATTGTAAAAAATAATGAGGAAAAAACAAATAATGAATTGAAAAAGTTTTGAAATTTTTCAAAATTTTCAACAAAGAACGAAGTCTCGTCGGATTCAGCGCATCCGTTGTGAGACACAGTGGGACAGAACTGCACACCCTAAGACGATTTCAGACTTGCGGAGACCGGAAGTCAACGTGTTTTTGAGATGTATACTCCCTCTGGTGAAACATGAATAGTTTGTATGGTACAAAAAAGTTTGGTGAAAAATGCGACAACAAAAATTTCATTCAACACGAATATTCAATCTTTTCAAGAACTTTTTCGTCTTCTCGAAGCAAAACGTCTGCAAGCTGACAATCCTGGCACTGCTCTGGCGAATCTTCTTCTTCTTCAACTTGATGTCTCGGAAAATTTTGGAGCAGTCCTTCCAATTTCCATCTGAGCGAATCGGCTAGAATTTTCAAAAAAGCGCTGAACATACTCCGGTCGAGTTTTTTGCCTCTGACTTTAAAAAGCCCCCAAAGGCCGTTTTCTCCGTAGTTTCTCTTGAAAAATTCTTGCATTAACCTGAGAAAAATTGTTTTTTTTTATGAAAGTGTAGTGGAAACGAACAAATGAGCTTCATCTTCGTCTAGACAAGCCGCCCTTGCAAAAGCCGCCGGAGTCACAGGGTTGCCGATTTCGGAAAAAAGATATGGACGTTAGTTTTTTTCCTTCATAATTATAGAGAAAACAGGAATTGAAAATTTTCAAACCGAAGATCAACGTATGAAGGATTTGCTCACTGATATCTCTCCGATCGGCCATTATATTGAAATGAATCAGCCAAACTAAATATTCTCATTTTAATTTTCGAAAAAAAGCGAAAAATGGAATGCATTTTATTGAAAACGTAGACAATTATAAGGCAATTTCACAATTTTACACGATTCATTTTTCAAACTTACCCTAATGTAGTTCAAAGTGAAATTATGGGGAGTATTATGAAAGAAATTCAACTGGTATGAAAAAGGCGATGGCACATGAGCGAGACTATGAACATACTGAGACGTGATTTCCAATAGAAGCTCGAGAAGGCTTGGACATAAACATGGAAATTGCAAAGAAAAAATGGATAAATTTGATTAGCATCTGGGAAAAAACGTGATATTGAACATGAAATGGAAAAATGTGAGAACATTTGAAGTTTCCTCAAAAGGAAAACGTGGAGGCTATAGTCCAATCAACACTGACCTGAGACAATATTCGATGAGGATATTAACACGAAAACAATAATATTGCATAAACAGCAGAGATTCAGACGGCTCTGTAGTAAATTTTCGTGAACTAATAATCAAATAAAGTGTTAAGAATCCTATTTCGAGTTCAAAGAATCCGAAGAATCGCGCGGCTGCATAGAAGTGTTGTGAGAAGATCCGAGGCTAGTGAAACTTTCGTTCCTATCGTTTCGGACCCGAACTCCTGGAAAAGCCAATCAAAAAATCTTTGATCCGAAAATGAACACAGAGAGCAGAAAACTCAAAAGCCAATGATGAAACATGAGAACACATTAGAAAAAACTTTTGTCAAGTTTTTGTGAGAAACGCGTGATTTCATGAAGTTACAAGCTTTGAAAATTTTAAATCAGCTAAAAGTAAGGTTTCGATTTTTTTTTAGTTATGTAAAAAAAAAGTTAAGAACAAGAAAAACAGGTTAAGATGAATTCGGAGCAAAATATTAAGCTCAGTCAATAAAATAATGAATCTGTTTGAGCCCCAGTTATCTCGATTCCGAAAGAGAAAAATCGAAATCTCAGCTTGTCTCGTGTAGATGCGCTCCGTGAACTAATAAAACTTTCGAGGTTTCGCCGAAAAATTTTAAGTACTTTTTATTCACATTTATTCATGGTCAGTTTTTCTTCTCAACGGTGAAACGATACTTGTAATGACACATTGAACAAATTGAATAGTTTAATGAAAATTAGAAAAAAGGACGACTAAAATTCATTACTAGTTTCGATCCCCCTATTATCTTCATCTTGCGGCTTCTGCCTATGATTTGTTTTATGTTCTAACGTGGAAAGGCACATTTTGCGTTTGTAGAGAAAAACAAGAAAATCGCATAGATTCCATTCACTAGACCTTCCGGCTCTATTAGATGATTTTTGAAGCGCACTTTGATCTTCCCCCCACCCCTTAACTTTCAGTTCACGGCTCTAATGTATTTCACTCCCCTAAATTCTTACCGTGGATATTCAAAGAAGAAGACGAAGAAGGCGAGAAAGAATGATAAATCGGGTGTTCCCTCCAATTCGCTTGCGACAATCCCGCCGAGAAGCTGTCGAAGAAGCGCGACCTGTGTGATTCAATACATAATCTGGAAAACTAGCGAGGACGAATACATTGGTTGCTGTAATTGTGTGCCGCCAGCACTACTCCGCTTGCTCAGGAGATTCGTGAAACTGCCAAGGCCTTTCATGGACTTGATGGTACCGCTGAAAATCATTGAGTCTTCAGTCTTTTTCTAGCGAGGGAAGTGTCTGAGGTTGCATTTCTGGTCCGAATTTCTATTTCTATGTGTAAACACTCGATGAATGGTGACCTGATATGGGTACCAACAAAAAAGCAGGTCAAAAGTGTACAGAAAACGTGAGATCAGAATCATTCAAAAAAGTTTTAAAGGATCAAAAAAAAACCTAGACAGAGCATTTTCCAAACGTTTTCATTAAATTTTCTATCGGTTTCATGGATTTTTTTTGAAGAAAGGATAGTTTTTTCTTGTGTTTCTTAGTATAAGACCATTCAGATAAGTTGTGCTCAGAATTTGAAAAAAAGCCAGAAAAAGCAGTTTACCAGTGTTTTCCATACATTTTTCACCGGCTTTTTTGCGGTACCCTACAGCAAATAAATATTTTTCTGTCGATTGCTCTTCCCTAAAACTACCTGCCACAAAAATCTGTTTACACCAGAAACTTCTATGAAAAATTCAAAAAAACCCTTCAGAAGCCATCGGCTCGTAGGGCTTCGAATCAACCATGCGGATGTTGACGCCTTGGGGGAGAATGGTTCCCTGGAAATGTTGAAAGAGAGAATTGGAGGATTTTCTGGGACGCAAACCGCCTTGCCGAAGGCTTCTTCGACGTACTGCCGATGGGCGTCGAAGGCGTCGATGAGCGTCGCCTGGAAGGACTTCGACTCTGGTGTCGTGCTTCGACAAGCGTGTGCATAGATTCCGTATTCCAGGATCTCGACCTAAGAGGAAAAATCGTGAAAAGCAAGTTTAAACTCTCTAACTACTCTACTAAAAAACCGCTATTTCAAGTTTTGAACTTACAAAGCCGTTCAAAGTTTTCAGAAACACCTCAATATGGAC
This sequence comes from Caenorhabditis auriculariae, assembly GCA_904845305.1. Taxonomy (NCBI): domain Eukaryota; kingdom Metazoa; phylum Nematoda; class Chromadorea; order Rhabditida; family Rhabditidae; genus Caenorhabditis; species Caenorhabditis auriculariae. The sequence continues at coordinate 592,577 of CAJGYM010000036.1, forward strand.
CTTAACAAAAAAATCAAGGACCTAAAGGTCATGCCGAAAAAGGAGTCTGATACCAACCTGCTTGATGATGAGATACTTGAGCTCCTTCAGAGCCTGCTCCTCGCAGATGTGAGCGCACTTCCCTTCGAAGAAGACCTCGTAATTCTTGACGCCTCCTTGGACGGCGGCACTGACGACACCCATGATTGCTCCGCTGAGGGTCTTCAGGTCCTTGTTCGGGTTTCTCATCAGACATTCCGCCGTCTCCATAAGTTGCTGAAAATTCAAGTTTCAGTTCAAAGGGCAGTGGTTTTCGCTGACGTTATTCTTGGCGGTCATCTGCTCGATGGCCCGTTCTATAGGATTGAGGTAGACGTCCTCCTTCGTTTCTTTCACCTGTAACCAGGTAACATTGTCAAACTTGTTTGAAAGGAATCACCGGTGAAAATCGGAGCAAAGTCGGCAGCTTCTCCTCCGTTTCAACGGTTCGTTTAAGGAGCCAACTTCGCAGACACTAAAAAATATACTGTTAAAGTAAAATTCCTTTTCGATCCATACTTGGGTTGAAATCAGAGTTAAGACAAGTGAAAGTGATGGGTTACTGTATCTTGTAAAGCTTGACATTTTGTGAGGATTACACTAGAAATCGCACAAAGACTTTTTTGTACAACCATAAGGATCCAAAGTTCAATGAAATCATTAAAAACAAAAAAAAAATTGAAAAAAAACTTTGTTAATCGCAAAATGTTCTCAATCATAATCGTTCCAACTACGAAAAAAGGCCAAATAAACTGAAAAATGTTTTGGGAGTACAACAATTACTTTTTCGAGCCCATAGTTTGAAAATTGATTTTTTTTTTTCACGTTTCTTTCATCCTCCACAGTCTGTTCCCCTGCTGACTTGTGAAACAATGTGGAAAATTATGATGTCTAAAGAAAATTTTTGAATCCGATGAAAATGAGAAAAGCAAAATTAAGAAATGTACCGCTTGACGTCAGGTTTCCATCTTTTACAGAAGTTAGAATTTATATCCAATCCTTTTTTGGATCTGAACTTCCTTTTGAATACCGACTTTTGTGCAGTTTAAGTATACCAATTCAAGCACCATGAGAAACTCTATAAGATGCTACCATTCTCCCAACTTTTCACTCCTTGAACCCTTTTAATGGTTCAAAACTTCCCACCTCTGATTTTTCACAAGCCAGAGCCCACTCAGTATCCCTTCGCTCAATGCTCTTCGTGTACTCAAACTTTCTAACCTGAAAAGAAGTTTGATATCTCTGTAATTACGAATAAATGATACATTATAGTGACGATAGTACATTTTGATGAAAGGATTGACATTTTGGGCGTTCACAATCGTATTTTCAGAGTCCACGACGGGCTCAATGCTCAAGATCTGAAGGATAATCTTATTTTCAGTTGGTTAATCTGAAATTTACTTGAAGGTATCTTCCAGGATCGTCAGTCAAACTGGAAGAATCTTCCGTGGACATGATGGATTTCGAGCCCTTGTACATCTTGAAATAGTAATTTTCGATTCAAAACTCAATTTTTCGAAAAAAAAAACCTCAAGCATTCGATGAGTAAAGTCCCCATGACGTTCCAACAAGTTACTGCGGAAAATAAATCTACAAAATCAAAATTTTAAATATGATTTCTGAAAAATGAAAACTTGTGGCCATTGAGGAAAGACGGGAATCCTCGGCCGTAAAATCCGACCAAATAATAGAAACAGAAAATTCTCTCCTCCTTTGAGATCTTCTCGTAGAGATCGGCCATATTTCTCTAAAAATCAGAAAATTTTCCAGTTGAACTGGAAAATCTCACATGCAAAGTCGCTGTCGCCTCATAATCCAGAGCATTTTTCCGGTCTTCGAGCAAAACTCTTTAAAAAAATGTACAGGAATTGGTGAGGAAATAATTGAAACTTGAAAATACTGATCGCATCTTCCCACATTTCCGCCTTCGTTAACAATTTCGCAGCCTCATTCAATAAATCCAGCTGTAAATAAATTTTTTCCCGGCTGTCAAGGTTCAATTTTTACCTTGAGTTGTCTTTGCGTCGCGAAATGTCTATTCAGGTTTTTCTCTACCAAATAGTCTGGTAATGGCTGATCAGTGATCTGAAACAGGAAAGATGTGATTAATCCAGTCGGAATAACTTTTTTTCAAAGCAAAAACTTTGAAAATTGCAGTTTCCTCTAATTTTACTACTGCTACTTCACCGAAAAAGCGGATATTGACTTTTTTTCCATGAAAAAAAGTTGGAGGTTTTGAATATTTTGTGTCTTCGAGCCACCTGCAAGGAAAAACCTTTCCAAGCTATTCTCGTTTTTATAAGATGCCTAAAAGCTTCGAAACGAGAAATTACTGTTTCGGAATGCGATAGAAAATTATGCTTTGAGACATTCGTCAATCTACTGCGCAGATAGATCTGTCCTATTATACCATTCTTACTATTGTTTTTTGTGTTTTTCTGAAAAAATTCAGCCAAAAAAACCGAAAGATCGGCGGCGTGGAACATCAGAGCTTTGGCGGCTTCGATGACGTCACCACGGGCCAGATGGAGGTCGTAGAGGCGGTAAAGATAGGTCACATACTGCTTGCTTTGTAGGTCTTTGTATAACTTCTGAAAAAGTTTGATAATATAATTTTTAGGTGGTTTTTTGTGTGAAGCATAAAGCTTTTCCCAGCTTTTTTTCAAAGTATCAGAACCGTTTTTCCCCATTTTATGAGAATCTTATAACGTCGTTGAATTTTCATTTTTCTTAACCATTCAAAGTTTTAAAGTTTTCATGATACTCTATATTTTTATACCGCTCATACGTACCTAAATATTTTTCCAAAAGTACTAAATACGATTTTTTCTCCCTTCATAACACTTCTACATCCTCATTGAAGCTTGAAGCTCATGAAAAAATTTAATTTCAATTTTAAATGTTTCAAAATTTCCTATAACTTTCTTTACACCTCAATGACCTCCTTTTTCAAAAACTACACTCAAAGAGGAGCTAAGCTTTTTTGTTTGAGACCTTTGAACATGAATCATATTTCCTTCTTTTACTTATCTCTACATGTAATACTTTTCCTTGATACTGACAAAAATTGTTTGACTAAGGGTTTACTTGTCTTCAGGGATTACGACCAATTTTCCTCAGAAAAAAAGTAACCATGAGTTCGGCAGTGAGGAAGATGCGAATATCGACAGAGTCGTACTCCTTGATCTCGTGGTACTCCGCCAGAAGGCTCAGCAACCGGCAGACATAGTGCAAAAATCGCATTCCTTCACTCGCCACAAGGTCTTTATCAGCTCTGAGAAATAAAATCATATCAAATAACTTCATGGAGACCAACTTGCAAAGAGAAAATGTGATTTCTTGGAATTGGGTGGGAAAAGCGTCGGGAGCGCGATTCTGGCTGATGAGGACATCGAGTTGGACCAAAAACTCTTCTCGAAACTGAAATTTTTCGATTCCTATCTTAAGAAAAAGGGAAAGATACATGTTTGAATTCGTGTCGCGCATCGATATTTCTTTCAGTTTGCATCATATCGAAGAAAATGGGGATCGTCATGGCGCAGATTTCTTCGTCTTCGGTCAGGGAAACCTTCAGAAAAGGTCCCACGAGCCCGGGAATGTAGTACATTTTGCTCAGGGCTAAAGAAAAAAAACATGAATAATTAAGAGAGAAGGAGTTTTGAAATAAAATAACTCCCGATCAACCAGGATATTTTTTCTTATTCTTTAATTTGGACAATTATTTTTGTAACTGGTTGCTCCTTTCCTCATACGATCTATTATAGTTTTTTTTTCTTTTTTTCCTACTTTAGGCCTAAATGAAGCATTTTTTCTCACAGTATATCCTTACTGTGGCTTTCTTTTAACCTATAATTTTTCTCTTAGAAATAAAAGAGGAAATTATCAAGTTTCCTTCAGATCCACATGATTTTGAGGTCCTTGGCGGCAGCTTTCCAAATTTGCACTTTTTTTTCAAGATAAAAGGCAGAAATCATACGTTTCATACAGAACCACATGCTTCTGAGGTCCTTGGCGGCGGCTTTCCGGAGTTGCACCCGCACGTCCGCCTCGTCCCTCAGCCATTCCTCCGGCACTTTCATACCGTCTTGGGTGATGAACGCGCAAATCGTCACCATGTACTCTCTCCATACCTTAAAAAAACATTTTTTTATGCTTTATGAATTTTTCTGATCGTTTATTTCAACTAGCCGTTCTTTGAAAATTATTGAAACTTCTGATTTTTGCAAAAAAATATTATTATTAAGTGTCAATAACATAGAAACTCTTTTTTTCAATTCGATACGTTTGTAAGTTTCGAAAATGAATATAAAATTATTTTATCCTAGTTCAAAGACGAAAAAAACTGTTTTTTTATTGTTTTTTTAATAAAAGCTGCGAAAATTGACATAGAAATAACGAAATTTATAAAAAAATGGAAAGTCAACTACTATTCACGAAACGGGAAATATAGTATGCCTCTCTTCCAAATTCACTACCTTCCAAAATCATAAATTCTCAAAAAAATTTAAAAAGCAAAGAACTTTTTCCTAATTGATTTTTCAAGAGAAATTTCTGTCACATACATTTAAAAAAAACTTTTTAAAGAAAATAATTTTATTTGAATAGTAGAAAACTTAGAAAATTCGGTAATTTTCCAAAGCCGTCACAAAATTTCAAGAAGGAAAAAAAGACAAAAAAAATTGGGAAAAGATTCGAAAAAAAAACGCTTAAAGATCTTTCCTTTTTTTAATTTTGCTATAAAAATTCTAATGTGATGAAATAGCTCAAAAACTGAATTTCAAGACAAAAACCACCATCTGAACTTGAATTTAGAAACAACTATCAAAACTACAAAAGCTCTAGAAACTCACTTCCGAACAAGTGCTGTCGTTGGGAAAGTGCGTCTCGATGGAAGCCTTGACAAAACGAAGCGTTTTGTAGACAACTCTTCAAACAAAACTTGATAAAAGGGACACAAAATCCGGAGAACTTGTTCTGTTGCAACATCATCCCATGCCACATGGGAGAGAAAGGACATCGATGTAGAAGATCTCCGATCATTTGGAGCAGTTCCATCAGAAAGTCGGACTTGTCCATTTCCAAAGGCCTGAAACACAGATCAAAACTAAATGCTTCGAGAACTTCGATCACTTTTCATCTATATAAGTGGTGAACATTTCCAGGGTCATTTTCTCCAAAATAGCCAGAATGACGGAGAAGAAGTTGCGTCGGACGTCATTAGCCTAGTGGAAACTGTTGATTTTGAGGGGAAAGGTCAGGAAAACCAAAGGATTATCGTGAGTGACGTGGACCATCGCTCTGACGACGGTTCTGTACGAAGAGGCGATCAGAGAAGACAATTCCTTCTTCTCGCGAGCAGAACTACTGTCGTCCGGCTTCACCTAGGCACAAGTTTTTGGATTCCAGCATTTTAAAACAAAGAAGTTTTCGAGTAATCATATAAGTCCATATTTTATCTTATCTATTTAACAGTTGAAACAGTGAATCAGTTTACTGAGAGCTTCAGCTTTATAGAAAGTTAATCTTTCCTTATTTTTTTGCTGATCGAGCATGAAACTTCTTCTCGCAGTAATTTATTCAAGTTTTCGCGTTATCAATATTTTTCTACTAAAAATTCTTTCTCTCCTACTATTTCGATCTAAAAAAATATTAATTTCTTGAAAAAGGGGCTGGAAATACTTCCAATCGGCTGTTTGGAAATCTTGAACTAAAAAAACAGAGTGAGAACAAGAAAATTCACAAGTATATCAAGCATAATCTTCATTGAAAAAAATTCAAAAACCCATTTTAACAAAAATCAAAGGAACTTTTTTTCTGTTTCCTTGTTTTTTTATTTTTTTGTTCTTGGAAAAAAATACCAGACTTAATTATTAAATTCATTTTTTTCCTGTAGAACCCTGATTTCTCTAGTTTTTTTCTGATAAAAAAATCTTGATTCTGACGTTTCACGAGCAAATTTCACATTTCGCCTGATTCAGTCGAAGATATCGATTGAAAATGTATTTTTTACATTAAATTTGCAATAAATGCTTCTTTTTAAAATCTTCAGAAGTTTCTCTTTTTGGCGGAGAAAAGTTTTGAGAAATAAAAAGTTTGAGAGTATTTAACAAACAGTACCGTCAGTAAAGATGCGTAAATTTTTTTTCTCACAGATTCCTTGTATAAAGCTCAATCTTTCTGAAATTCCATAGGCTACGTTTTTTTCTTCTGCGAACTGAAAAACCACCAGAGTGTTTCAAATAACAGTCACCACACTTCCGGAAGGTTCCAGAAAAATTAAAGTCCACTAAAGAAAGTTTTTATCAAAAAAGCGTTTTTTCGTAATTTATTTATTCTTAAGAAACTGTAGATTCTTCTGATATCAAATGCGGTTTGGCGGTCAACCTGAGACAGGTGAGACGGGAAAAGACGGCGAATGACGATTGCAATAATTGTGACGCATTCGGTGGCTCTCTCGGCGTAGTCATTCTTCTCTGTGTGCTGCGGGACTTCCAAATGGTCCATCACCAGTTTCAGCAAAGGACCCAGCAAATGTTCTCGAGATCCGTTCATCTGAAGATCTTGATTACATTGAAGAAGCTGACATTATCCCAACCAAAAAGAAATTAGTTTCAACTAAATGCGACACAAATCCGAGTCGTTCCCGAGCCACGATATTCCGTCCAAAGTTGTGGATCAAAAGGACGATGAACTCGCTTAATAGAAAAAAATGATCTTGAGTTACTATGTTATCGTAAATTTAAATGGCTTCTTTTCATTAAAAAAAGTAAAATTGTACGAACCACAATTGCTTAGAATCGCAAGATCCGCTATCGTTGAGTTGATCAATAATCGCCGGGATGCTCTTTAAAGCCGTATTCTAAAGAGATCCGTTTTTTTTCCAGAAAATAAAATTTCGGCACCTGAACAGCCATTCTCGGCTTTTCCTCAGACATCAACCGGACGAGAGAATTCAAAAGTTGGTGTAAATAATTCGAATAGGTCAGGGCAAACTCTGGCTTCTCCGAAAACCTTGAATTAACTTTTTTTTTTCAAATCGTCTAAAATAATTCCCATGTGAATTTCATGATTTCCAAAAATGTCTTGAGCCAGAAAATCGTTTAAAAGTCATGAAAACCTCGAAAATTGCTATGGAAAAAGGTTGATCGGTAATATAAATAAGTTGATTTTGTTAGTTTCATCTTTCATTTATAACTTCGACTTTTTTATTAATCCAGATAAGCTCACTAAGGATCGAATTTTTTTCAAACTGAATTCGTAATTTTTCTTTCTGTAGTAGTAATTTTTCTAAACGAAAAAGCTTCAAAAAAACTTTCTATTTTTCTTATTCTGAACCTTTTCAACTTAACTTTTTTTAAAAATTTGTTTTTCGAAAGTTTGCATTTTTCAGATCAAGCAATCCTTATAAGGATTTTTTTCACAGATTAAAAAAATATCATCATTTTCGATTATTATGATAACTATAAATTAAACGAACCGATCAAGCGCCCTCCTGGAGGCGATGATAAACTTGAAAATGAGGCCCATTTCCTTCAAAGAATTCCGCGCCCTCTCATTGTTGTCTTTCATTTCACTGACAATGTAATGATTGAGACATTTCAATAATTTCCTAAATTAGAATTAAGAATTAGATTGGAAAAAAAGACGATTTACGCTGATGCCGAGGTATAAGGAAACCGGGACAAATACGTGTCGAGGATCGGTTTTGTGACTTTGATATTTCTTGGTTCATCTAAAACTTATATATTTTCAAGATAAAATAATTTTCCAAACCACATAGACGCAAAATAGCGACAATAGAATCGAAGACAATCAACTCGAGATTTTCACGCTCAAACCAAATTTCGAAAAGAGCGTCTAACAAGTGCGGCAGGAAGCGAATGATCTGAAGGAAAAAGTAACTGAAAAAACTGAGAGGCAAACTATAAAAAAAGAAAGAAAAATTCAATTTCTGAAAGAAAATTTCATTGGAGAGGCCGTAACATGAAAAAAAAATTCGACACATTGTTATTTAAATTAACATTTTTTTAAATGTTATTCTTTGTAATTCTCGTAATTAACTCTATTTCCAGCGTATTTGACCTCGATAAGATCGGAAAATCGGCTTTGAGGTGATCAGAGGTAAAAAAAAAAAGAGAGAGAGAGAAATTGAAGAAAAAATCTCAGAAAAAAAGAAGTTAAGCCGATTCACGAGAGAAAAGATCAAAGAAAGGAACTGAAGACTATGGTTTAAATATTTTTGAAAAACTTGAAATACTTTGGAAAAACGTAAAAAGCGAGTGAGGAGAAGAGAAAATAATTAAAAAAAAAATAAGAAACTCGATTTCATTTTTTAAGCTACTTTTTTTTTATCTTCAAAAATCTGACACAAAAAACCAAAACTCCCACCTCGTTTTCCATTTCGCCTACTGGCACCGCCAACGAACAGAGTGAATTGTACAATTTGGCACAGTTTATCCTGAAAAATTTTTTAGCCACTTGTAATATTTATTTTTTGTCGAAACCTCCATCGCAGAACATTCAAAAGGTGTTTGTTCTGAGTTAAGACGTTGGAACAAGAATAAGAAGAGATCGAAAGGGACGTCTTCTCGCTCAGAGAGAACCCGTGAGCATGAGGCTTCGCGGAGCCGCCCAGGTCTTTCAGGATCCTGAGAGAAAAATCACTCATTCACAAATGGTCAAAAAATTTAGTAAGTTCGCCACTAGATTGAAAAATACATTTATTGAGATTTACCAGTGGGAAAAAACAAAAAAATTTCTTTATAGTAGCTTTTTTCTTTCCTCCGCTAAGGGCAAAATTTAAAAAAAAACAGACATTGAAAAATCCAGCCTAATTTCGGTTCAATAATTTTTCGATTTAAAATATTCCTCTGATCATCAATCTTTTCATGAGTTTTTCAGCAACTGAGAGATGAAAAAAATACTAAAAAAACAGTATAAAAACATTTTTCTTCGAAAAATTTTTTTCACGATTTTAGCATATTCATGGTGAAAAATTGCCTTTCATGATAAACACTATTTAAAAAAATCTTGTCGAGAAAAAACAAATTAGAAAACAAACCTTTTAGTTGATGGTAAAGCTAGATAGGAATTATTCTCGTCTTTGAAATGCATCGATTCGATCTAAAAAAAAAACTTTATACTTTGAAAAACCTAGTCCAGCCTTTCAATACCTTGTAAACGACCAGTTCGTGATCTCCATCTTCGATCAAATTCGCACTTTGTAGCAATTGAATGTGCGAGATTGCAAATGGTCCCTTGGAAAAGCTTATTTTTTTGAATAAAAACCTTAAAATAAACCTTCTCGCACTTATTCTTCTCATAAGCCTTTCGGGAATAGAAAAGAATTCTCAAATGATAGTTCGTTGAAGGATTAGCAGGCAGGCAGATCTTCAAACAATAAAATCTTATTGGGAGCTAAAAGAGGGATGGAAACCTTGATGTGTTCATACCAGTTGGGCTGAGTTTCGTGATAAAAGACCACACTCCGGTAACCCGTCGACAATTGAGAGCCCGTCACAGAAAACGTCTCGAAAACCTGAGAAAAATCAATATTTTTTAATACGATTAGATGAAAGCTTCAAAGGAACTTTTTTTCCCGCCGAATAATCTCTGACAAAAAAATTGTCAAATCAGTAAATTTTATGAAAGTATCTTATAAGAAAGCTTTGAAACGTATGTTTAGCTCTTTTTTTCGATTTTGATTTTTTTCGAAATTGTATCACTTTTTTTCTACTAAAAAAAGTGGCTACTAAAAAGATAATTAAAAACAACTGAAAAAAATTTAAAAACAAAGAGAAATGAATCCTACTTTGACAATATTAAGCTGAAATTTACGCAAAAAAATCTTCTAAAGGTATTTAAATTTTTTTGGCCTGGCCTTATTTTTATCTGGAAAGTTCAAAAATCGACAAAATTGGCTAGCTAAAAATTCGAAGCCAAAGTTAAAAAAACCCTTCAAAAACAAATTTTTCACTATAAACACGAAAAAAAAAGAAAACTGACATTCTCAACGACGTTCCCGTTGTCATCAACAACGTTCAAGCGTGCCTCGATATTTTTGTCGGAGGATTTTCCAACGAATTCCCCAGAAATCAGAGTGATATACAGATCGTTTCGAGTTTCTTCTGCATTTTTCAAGTAACTCAGCTTTTTCCTCAGAAGAATAACCCCAAGTCAAAGCCGACTTTTCGGCTTTTTTCAGCGTCACCGCCGCGTTTCTCGTGAACAGATGCGGCTGCCGAACTTTCAATTCCTGGCTAGAACCAGGCAAAATCGTGGTACTGATGAGGAACTTTGAGGAATCTTCAAAACATGCATTATAAATCTTGAAAAATTAAAAAAAAAACAACAAAAGCTTTCAGTAATGTTTGCAAGTATTAAAATCGCCAAGGAGGTGAGAAAATAGGTTGTTTGAAAAGAGTTTGAAGAAAAAACGCGAAAAAAGGTAGGTTATTTGATTTGTGGTTAAGAAAACTGGCCAGATAACTCTGTAAAGAAAACTGGCCAGATAACTCTGTACATGAATATTCTGAAAATTTCAACCTGCACAAGTTTATTTTCCGTGGAAAAACACCTAAAAATCGAAGAAAACTCTCAAAATCTGTTAAAATAAGCTGTTTTTTGGCTTAGAACGGTTATTTCTCGACAACTGGAAATGAGTGCAAGCTGGGAATTTTTTCACTTTCATATGTTGGTTCAAAAAGTAATGTGACTTATTTTTAGGAAATTCCCGACCGCAGAATAAAATGAATGAATTGTTTTCGTTAGGCATTTCATTAGTATATTTGTCCAAAACTTATGGAATATGAGAAAAGATAGTAGAACTGAAAGCATCAGTAGGTAAATTTCTATAAACCGAAAATGGCCGAGTTTTACGCATTTTTTACCCTAAAAAAACTGTTACAAAGAGGCTGAAATTTCGCTCACCTAGCTCCGAATCGAACTTTTTCGGTACGCGACCCGTTACTTGCAAGGATTTCATTGCCAAGGAGAACTCTTGGCCTCTGGAAATGGTATTTGAAATCTGGAGCCTATATGCATCTTGGTTAGAACACTTTTCGGCGGATTTTCTTCAAAACTCAGACCAAAATCGAAAATTTACCGATTGAGGATGATAACCCTCTCTTTCTCTTCATTCGAAGAAACTGGAGAGATGAGAATATTGGAGAGGTCGAGGACGTCGTAGGCAAAGTCTAAACTGAAGTTGGAGGTGATCAAGAGGGCAAGGATCACCCTGACGACAAAGATAGGCGGTCGGAACAAGGTCGTGGTTCGAAGAAGCTTTTTTCATCGTTGCCGAGGAGGCGTCGATGGGCGCGATTTGTACGACGCGCAAGATCATCGCCAGTTTCCGTTCAGAGTCTTCGCTGGTGAAGTTCTGCAGAGGACAGCTTTTGAGAGACGCAAGATGAAACATGAAAGGGATTTTTGCGACGAAACCTCGAATGAGTACCTTTTTTTCGTAGAAAACAAAATCTTTTACTTTTGAAATATCACAAAAATTGACTCCAGTCCCCTTTTCAAGGTTTTCAGAAAGTCTTTTGAACTTTGACTGGCTGAAAAAGTTATACAATTTACCAATTTCAAACAGATTCGACAAATCAAGATTTTTCGCTTAAAAAATAGAGAAATTTTCAGAAATTTGAAACTTTAAAAAACCAGAAAACGAATTGAAAAAAAGAACTTAAGAAAATCATTTTCATATTCAAGAAAAAGTCCATAAATCAACAAATACCGTGAAAATGATGCGAACATTCGGCGCCGTCTTGCTTCCTTCATTTTTTTCCACACGAAAAACGTAAGATTCTCTGAAATAAAAAAATTAAATAATATTGGTAAGAAAAATCAAAAAAATATACTTCATACACGGTCGACTAAAAGAAAGATACTACAGAAACGTCTAAAACACTCATTCTTCACATAAAATTCCGCTAATCGTGTTAAGACCCTTAATGAAATTCGTTTCAAGCCAGCGTTGAATCAAATGTATTCATGAAATCTTCAAATAAAAGCTCAAATACAAGCCTCACGTGATATATTGACGCCTTTCCGTGTCATAAAGAGCAATTCCGACTTCCGAATTGTATTTCGCGTTGAGTTCCACGGATTTAATGCAGACCATGAAGGAAAAATGACCGCCTATCGATACGTCGCTGGGTGCTCTCTAACATGAAATATCACCGGAATTGTAAAAACCATCATTTACCAAGTCATTCTCGATGCGTTTCTGAGCTTTCACATGGCTGTGATAAGTCTCGAGAATGGATAAAGATCGGCCGTCGATTGGAGCGCCATTGCTGTCTCGAATCACAATATCAAGACCGAGTAAACTGTAAAAAATTTGATGAGTTCTGATTTATTTCGAAAATAATTACTCACAAATTTCCTCGATCAATCTTTCGAGCCACTTCCAGACGCAAGGCGTTCAATGAATCAAAAAGGGACGCTACCTGAAGCCCCAAACTAAATTTTTAAAACATTAACCTTTTTTTACCTGTTTCAATCTTCTTTTTAATCATCAAAATGTCGTTCATCGACTCCAAAAGTCTATCGAAAAACACAAACTCAATATGCTTGGAGAAGATTTCCTTCAAATTGAAGTTAAAAATCAGGAATCCGAGAAAAAAACACCTTGATTTTGCTCCACCATTTGAAAAGAGTGTTGTTAATTTCCCCGACGACGTCATAGCCTTCGTAATTGGTAACATCACTTTTTGCAGAATCGTCAATTATTTTCACAAAATCCAGAGGAAAAATGCCCTTCTCTTCTTTTGAGTTAATCTTTCGGCCGTAAGCCCATCCTGAAAAAAAATTTGGAAACATTTGAAAATTTAGACTTACCATCAAGCTCTTTGGAGATGAGCAGATGATCACCTACGTACAAAGAAAGAATCGAGGACTTTAAATCTGAATCTTCCGTTTCGACAGAAGAACTGTCGAAATCGTACTGTGCTAAAATACATTTATTTTCAATTCTAAATGATATTTAAAAATACCGATAGCATATTTGGATAATCGCATCTTTGGCCTTGTAGATTATTCGTCCGAAAAGTCTTTCTAATTTTCAGAACGCATCCAACTTCTTCTCATCTACAAACTGTAAAAACTTCATTAGAAATAATGTGACAAAGTATTTCTGGAAATTAAGTCGTAATAAAAATTTTTAAAAAAACTGAAAGAAACTATTTTTTTATGATGATAAACTCAAGAGAAATTCCCAAGAATTAAATATTTTGAAATTATGGTTATTCAAGTTTTTCACTAAACGACGAGCTGTGACGACCCCATGACGCCTCAAAATGTATGAGTTCCGCCAACATCTAACAATATAAAAACTTCTTTACCAGAATACATCCTGAAAAAAAGGACCAAAAAGAGAAAAAAATAAAAAAAGAATTTTTAATGTTTGTTTTTTAAAAAAATTTTTGAACTTGCGGTTATATTTTTCGTCAGATGCGCTGCTTTGCCCGTATACACTATCGACGCAAATCGCATTCTGCCGAGAAATTAAAAAATAATGGCCGAATTTCGCAAAATTTTGAGAGCCGCGAGGCTAATCTTCTTGACAGGCTTGAAATGGGAAATTGCAGAACTTGTTTTTTGGGAAAAGTGAAAAGGGAGTGGTTTGTGTGGCTATTTGTGTGGGCTCATGTCGAAACATATTCAGTTTAGTTGTGATTTCAAATAAACTACAAAAACTTTTGGACTTGCGTTTCCAGAATGATTTCTTAGTAGAACCTTTGGTACAAGTAGATTACATGACAAACTCTTATTTCGACACATGAAAAAATTTCATAACTGAAAGATAATCTAGATTTAATTAATTGATTCAACTTCATATTTCATATTGACCCATTGAAACTAATTTCAAGGGAGCTCATTGATTCTGATGGAAGCTGACTTTTTTTTTGAACTGGGAAATACAATAAAAATTTATTAAACGTTCGGATAAAGATATTCTTTAAACTGTTTTTGGAATGTCGCCTTCCAGAAAACTAACTCGTATTTTTAGTGTAAAAAAAATTTCCAGATTTTCATGTTTCCTCGAAATTCTTAATTTGGTTTGTCTTCCCGAACTAACCAAAGATCAACCAAGTTGCAATTTTATTTTTTTATCCGTGTCTTGAGGCCGTCCAAAGGGTGGACCCCGCTGCGAATCGATACAGACATCAGCTGCGCTCTTGCGTTTTCAGCTTCTTTTCCGTCCATTCGGGTAACCTTCCCGTAATATTATCTTTTTCCAACTTTCCCTGTTATTTCTGCACGCTCAAGTTGATTTTCAATTATTTATTATGACCATTTTTGCAAGTGAAATTGAGCTTGTTGTTTATTTAAGGTTTGTTTTGCAAGTAAGCCTTTGTTTGTCCAAGGATTTGAAAGCGGAAAAATGATTCTGACAAATAAAATTTGGATAGTGGTTTTCAAAAAAAAGCCGTTATTATTTTTCAATTATTTTTTTGTGACTTTTTTTAAAATATGTTTCAAATGAAAATAGCGCTTGACCGTGGCTATGCCGTTTCTTTTTGCAATTCCTTGGTGGATAATAATCGAGTGGCAGTTCAGAAATGTCGAAGCCGCATCCGGATTCGCCTCCGAATACTCCTGATAACTCTGGTCGACCATTCTCCAGCGGATTTCAATCGCCTACTTCTGGATGTCTTTGCGGATCTCTTCCTGTCGGTCAGACTTGATTCGACCTCAAGAAGTTGACTTTAAGTTGCTCATATTTAGGATCGCTTTCGGCAAACACTTTAGCCGACACTCTCAAAGTGTCTCCGCTCTACAAACAGCAAGAGTAAGTCTGTTTTTCCTTTTTCTTTTCCTTTTTTTTTTTGAAATGAGCAATAAGGCTGCTGAAGTTGAAATAATATATCAGAAGCGGTCTTCTATTTGAATGGTTCCTGATTCTGGATCTGGACCGAAAGATTACCACAGAAAGAAAAATCATGACTACTCAAGATGGAAAAGAAAGTCAAAATTCTGATATTGCCTGCATCACATGGTCACACTCCAATATAGAAGTCAAAAATTTCATATATTGGGATCTGTCTGAACTACAACACCTACTAGGGGTCGATACATTCAGAATTTTCTGAGTTTTTGCCAAAAATTCTTTTCTATCAAGTTTAAAACCTGCGAAATATAATACATCACCCAAGCTTTTGAAAGCCCTAGGCGCGATTTCTCTTTCCAAAACTCAAAACTTCAGTTCTGCCCGCTGGTCTGCTGCAGCTCAAGCCTACCGTTCTTCTCGTGCTCACTCTCCGACTCAGGACGAGAAATTCTCCTTTGAACCCATCCACGTTTGCGCAGAGCCAGCGATTCCTCAGAAAATCGGCCATTCAAGACACATCAGCACCAGGTTTCTTTCCTTTCTGGTTCTCACGATTGAAAGCATTTTCAGAACTCCGCTTTCGCTGGAAGACATCGGAAGTGTCAATCGACGGCGGCATGAAATGGTTGGATTTTTATGAAGTTGAAAATGAACTTTTTCCAACAGGAAGGAGGAGTTCTGTCGCCTATTGAGGATGACATCGGACCTCTGGAGCTCGAGGCGATAGCCGCCGTCCACGAGCTCGCTACCGAAGTCGAGGTTCTTGCGAAACTTCATTTTTGAGAATATTTTCTGGATTATAGGATATCAGTGTATCTGAGATGCTACCAAGGACAAGCGATCTCATTTTCGTCAACGTCAAAACGCAAGAAGGTTCCCTTTTTTCAGTCTTTTAAGCTTTTTCTGTCCTAATATTGTAAATGGTAAAGCTCATAAGAGACTTAGTTTTCTAGAATGAATAAAAAGACGATGATAAATTAAATTTAGGACAACCGTACACTTTGGAATTGACAATGAAGGGCTGGAGAATCGCTTCATCGCATACAGATTGCATGAACGGTGATTACACCAAAGTGAGTCGTTTTTCAGAAAAAAGCGTATAGTTCATTCATCATTGACTTGAAAACAAGTTCTTTAAAAAATATTATCAGCAAAATACTTTCTATAGAACCTTCCCGATTCACGGTGATCATAAGCTTTCTAACACGGTTCTCTGAACAATTCAGAGCTTTTTTCGAGACTTTTTCAGTGCTAAACAAGTTTCCGATGAAGATAAATAACAGTAAACTTATAACCGTGTAAATCGATTTCAAGAACTCTATACTTGGCCTAGAAAATAAGTTTCAGAAAAACTTAATAAGGAAATCAGAAAAAAACTGGAGTGAAAAATGTTCAGACTCAGCCCTTTGGGTTTTGAAATAGTAGTCAAACTAGCTTTTACAAAAAAGCTGAAAAATTGTTTTTTGTTAATTAGTTTTTTTTTAACCTATAATTGGTAATTCCAGGTAGACCTGCACATTCACTACTACCAAAACGCCCGTGAACTTCTTCAATTTATTTCGCCAGACCACACGACTCGGTTCAACGAGTGTGTCGCCGAGAGGCTCAATCAACTTGTTGAGGTTTACATTTTACTCAAAACATCACCCTTCCCATTATTCCTACATCTTTCCTCCTGTAAACAAGTGATCTATGTCGCTCTTGGAATGGCTGTACGTATAAGGCAGCCGAAATAAAACGACTTGCGCGCGATTTCATCGAAAAGCCTAAGAAAAAAAAAACCACTAAAAAAAAATCAACTGCGACTCTTTGAGCCATTCCAAGTGCGACCATGACCCCGAAATATTTCAAAACAATTACTTTCAGGGACAGGCATCCTGAGCGACCAAGTGACTGGACCTCACGGGTGTTAGCGAAATCAAGGTTTTCCTCAAATGAATTTCTAAAATCTCAGTTGCTCAACAGATATGTAATTTTAAAGTATTTAATAAAAATTTTTCTAATGAAAAAAATCTTTACCCGTAGAAAAAAACACGTGAAATTGAACAAAATGACACAAAAATGAGAATTTTCGGGGAACTCGTAGTCAAATATACCGGATGGAGTTGTAAGTGGCTCTGAGGAGCCTCGTGTAAGGACCACACAACTCGCCGGAACCCGTTTTAAGTCCGTTGGACACATAAGCCAAAGAAATTCCGCTCTTGGGATCGACGTGGACGAACTGACAGCCATAGCCAGGATGACCGAACGTGAAGGCTCCCTGGAAAAAAAAAATTGATGAAAAGTAAGAGATTATATTAAAAAAAAGAACATAACTATGAAAAAATAGCTGCAGACAAGATATTTAGGATAAAAAAGCCTGGAAGAAGAATAAAGTTCCATTCTCTTCTTTCAAAAAATCAATGATCTCACTGGAATGAGCGGGTGTCGTTCGTAGAAGAAGCCATGACCCTTCATGACAGGCCAAATTGTGACTTTCTCCAGGTGCCAACTGTTCAAAGTTGGCTCAGCCAAGGTCGTCAGGGTCATGTTCGAGAGAATTTCGCCGTGAATGGCAAGGGAGAAAAGACGGGCGAGGTCGTCGGCCGAAGACACTCCAGTCACAGCCGGCAGAGGCAGAGAAACGACGTCCGGATCATTTAATGACATCGTGTCCTGAAAGTTCAAATCTCTGGCAAGAAAAAAACCGTCAAGGAACAGAAAAATTAGAATGATATTATTCATTACGTCAACTATAAGCGGCGCACCGTAGCGCAACAGGTTGTGTTCTTGTCTACGGTGCACATGGTCACAAGTTCTATCCCCGCCGTGACCTTACGTCTTCTACTAGTCCCAAATTTTTTCGAAAATTTTTTGATAACTTTCTTCGATTTGCATATATGGATTATTAATAAATTACTCTTAGCACACGACCCAATGAAAATTAATTACCGCCTGGAGTTTGAAGAGGATCAGAAACGCGAAAGTGATGTCAAAAGCAAAATAGAATTTGAAGCTCTTTTAAATAATTCGAAATTTAAAAAACTCGTTTTATTCAAACAACAAAAATCCTGAATTTCTGAATCATTCTTTAGTCAATTTGCATTGAACAAGAATGGGGAATATTAAAAACTTTTTTTCTAGAAATTAAAAAAAGAAAAATATATATAATTTTTTTCATAGTATGGGCTGAGACTACCCATTCCAACCATCCATTTTAGTAAATAAATAAAAACCTCAAAAAAATTTTTTTCCAAACTTTTTTTCCTGAGTTATCTTTCATGAAGAAACTTTGAAAAACCTCAAATAAAAAAAGAAACCAACATAATTAGCGATGAGCCATTTCGGATTTTCCTTGATCCTGTGGACGATTGTGTCGAACCGAAAATGCATCAGACCTAGCATTACTAGGATTTTTGGATCCTGGAAATAAAATATGTTCTGGCTTTTTTTCTAATACGATACCTTGAAGATGTCTCTAACATATTCCCACATTGAGGGCATTGTAATTCGAGCCAGAAATGGGGCCTCTTTTTTCTCGACACCTATTGAAATATCCAGATCTGCAAGAAAATGCTTTTTTTGTAAAGAAGTCAATTTTGGGCAAACTATGAGGTTCTGCGATTTCTTCCTGGAAGTATGTCTTGAGACTTCGTCCTTTCGGATCCACTTTTCTGACGATTCCATCGACAATGAAGCCGAAAGTTACAGCGTGGTATCCACTTGCAGTACCTGAAAAGTTCGCTTGAAAATTCGTGGTCGCATTTGGAATGGCTCAAAAATTTGAGGTCTACTTGACAATTTTTTTAGTGTTCTACTCCCGCCGAAGCACCGTTTTAGCACGGCTGGGTCACTTAATATTCTTTGCTCCCGTTTTTCTCCCGTTTCAACATAACTGAGACTCAAAAGGTCTCACGGGTACACCCGTTGAAAGACCTGGTCAAAATGAGAGTTGCTTTAATATGCCTAGGCGCGAAGGTTGGTTTGAGTCGGGCGCATCTTAAATCAGACTCACCAGGCATCCACAGAGGCTTCGTTCTTTCCACTTTTTCCAGTAAAGAGAGTCCTCCTATCACATCATCCATGAGCACGTCTTCGTCAAGATAAGGAACTCCGGCCTTAATCGAAAATTTATTCGAAAAATAGCTCGCCGTGGTCGCAGGTGGAATGGCTAACAAGGGAGGTCTATTTTGTATGAGTTTTGGAACCTAATAATTAAGTCCTTCAAAAAAACCCAGAAGGTCTGGATGAAAACTAAAATAGGCTCAAAATCTACTTTTTGGATCATTTTGCCAGCTTTCACGGCTTTCAAGTTTCAACGAATTAAAAAAAACCTTATGACTGAGGACGTCTTCAATAGTCGTCGAGTTTTTACCGTACTGACCGTAGCCTGGCCAATGAGTTACAACCCGATCTTCATAATCGATCAATCCTCGGTCCACTAACGTTGCGATAACTAGTGAAGCGATCGCCTGAAAAAATTTCATACTTCATTCACCCCGACTTGAAACCGTCTAGCTTGTCTGCGCTCTCTCGCGTGTTTTTTTTTCTAACTTTTTCTTTAAACTAGTCAAAAAAAGGTATAACTAGGTTATATTTTTCAGAGGAAATTAACGTTTTTCCTCTGTTTGGTGAAACTTTTCTGAGCTTTTTTTGGTTCTTAAAGTATTACCAATCAAATGAAAAAAGCAGAAAACCAACAGAACCACCTCAATGAAGAAAAAATAATAATAAGCGTGCCGAGAAGCAAACAAATTTCAAGCTGTCGGTGCAAAACACCTATGATTTCATGTTTCCATCTGATTATTGATCATTCAAAAGCAATCTTTCGGAACCAACCTTGGTGGCGGAGAAGAGTACCGATCGGGTTGTCGGCTTCCATTTTCGGTTAGATTCGCCGTCGGCGAAGCCGCCCCACAAGTGTGCGACACGACGGCCGTGTCTGTAGACGGCGAAAGCTGCCCCTTCGCGTTCCAGGCCTTCGCCAAAGTTTCGTCTGGAGGATTTCGAAATTAACAAAAGTTTTCTGGAGTTTTCTATGAGTTTCCCTGATCTTTTCTCTGAAACTATGCGAAAAAAAACTGTCGTTGACATTTTCTTGTATTTTATGACTTCTAAAAAAGTTGAAAAGGAGTTATTCTTCGAGCGGACTTTTGCTAGACATATACAACTTCTAGGTTACTTCAAAGTCAAGAGCTACTCGCTCACAGGTTTTGTTAGACTACAGCCGGGGAAATTTCAAAATATCAAAGGTCTCTCTCAAAATACACACCGAAAGTCAAATAGTATGTTTTGATGTCAGTCTTATTTTGCAGATAAGGTCAAAGGAAACTGAAAAAATGAACTATTTCTCAAACGGTGCAAAACAAGGGAGCATCAAACTTTACTGTGAGAAAATATCGGTTTACATGAACTCTTCAGGATACCTCAAAAAAAAAATAAGAAGGGAAATTCAGACTCAGCCAAAAAAAATGGTTTATCTTTTTATGACTTTTTTTGACTTTGTTGCGAGCAGACAAACTTTTTTTCTATTTCTTGCTAAAAAAATTGAATTATCAGAGATAGATAGATTTTTAATTGAAATTATGACAGCTCGAAAAATTTTTACAGCAAAATTACTTTGTAAAAAGGATTTGTTTCCAATAAATTTCCCAAATCGAGATAAAGAAAGCTGTTTTTACCGTAAAAAAGTATCAGAAAAACCGAAAATTTCCCATTTCAATTTCGAAAAAGCCTCACTGAAAAGCGTCTCGAACTGCGTGGAACTCCTCGTCGACGTATCCATGAACGGAGTCGTCGTTGATGTGAGGCGAGAGAAGACTCGAGAAAAACGGCTGCAGAACCAACGGCGCCATCAAAAGGTACAGTAGACCAAATTGGTCAAAATTCGCATAGTTCACCATTTTTTGTGAATCTAAAATAGCCCCAGTTTCTCTTGAAAAACGTAGAAAGATCGAAAGTGCTCGGAGAAGATTAGGATTTGTGATTTTCTGATATCTGGTAATTTTTCTGAGAAAATCAAAACGCTCAAAATAATCAAGGGGTTCAGAAGCAGGAAACAAAGTTGTTCTTCAAAGGCGGCAAATCCTTGATTTTTTGACCTTGAAAGGTTTTGAAAAGTATGTAAAAGAGGAAACATCAACTATGAAAGAAGCAAGAAAAAACACTCCAGATCTAATCAAAGTGTTCTGAAGCGGGGACAGGAAATTATTCTCTGGAGCCAGAGTATTTGTCTGGACGAGTGTCCGATAAGGAGTTCATGTCGTCCTCCCGTGCCCTAGGTCGACGCAAACTTGGTCACTTATTGGCTTTATTTTGAAATGAGCAATAATAATATAGTATTTGAAGCAGTTCGGTGCGTACCGAACAAATAAAGAAAGAAAAAAACGAAGCATCACAGGTTGCTCGGTACATAAATACACGCTGGAAAGTCATGAGGTGCAGTTGTTTTTCGGGAAAACCACGCGTATTTTGAAGACAAGGACAGGGCAAACTGTTTCTTTGGAAACAAACGTTGAAAATAAACATTCAGCGATACCTCATTGGGCACTCCCTGAGAAGTCTGGCCTCTCTGCGCTCTCTTCTGTCTCACCTACGGGCTTCTAAAGCAATGGAAAAGCTTTAAAAAAGAGCAAAACATCAGTCGAGAGAAGAGAATGCTCAGGAACTCCAAAGTGGCCCCTACAGGAGTCAGGGTAAAAACAGCCCTTACAGGAAAACAAACAAGAAACTTTTCGCATCAAAATGCTTCTTCATATAGTTTATAAACTCCTTCGAGGCCATTTTTTTTCAAATTGTAGTGCCCCCCCCCCCTTACGGAGGAGGTCAAGTGGACCATAGTTGCCTCTATAGGGACCCCTCTTCCGTTCCTAAGTGCAGAAAGGGGCTCCAACTAATGCTCTGCTTACTTCTGATCTTCAAAAATAAAAATAAAGCCTATCAAAAAAAAAATCATAATTTACTCCCCGCAACTTTGAACCGTCTAGCTTGTCTGCGCGCTCTTTTCTCTATTTTTATTTAATGTTTTACGTGCTTGTTTTATTCTTTGATTCAGTGAGAGGTGAGAGAGCGCAGACAAGCTAGAACACCATTACGAATGACGTCATGAAATCGCATCAATTGACGGTGAGGTAAACATTCGATAAGACTCACTCTTTGACTGCGCCCGACCTTGAGCGACTTCCCATCTTTGCTACATGATCTACTGTTTTTTTTTTGTTGTCGCTTACGCTGAAAAAAAAGTCTAAAAAATAGCTCTACTTCAAGGTAACCGCTTTGCGAAGCCTTTCTTTTCAAAAAAAAAAAATCCACTTTTTATCGTGCGAAAATATTTATTAATCGACTTCTCAGTTCAACGTCCAAAGACCAATTCCAAACAAGATAAGTAACATGAGCAACAGAACTTCCTTTGGAGGCAAGATCGACATTTCTTACTTCCTGACGAAGGTTTGGGAAGTTGTACAAACGTTGACACAAGAAAATGAACAATCTCAGATCGAAATTGAATATCCTATATTAAATATACAATATTAGCTTTCTGAAATGAGTTGAGTTGATAAATTAGAGGGAAAACCGTCTAAATTGGATCTTCGCTGTCCTGCCTTGACCCGATGAAAAAGTCGCTGCTCCGTTTCGAAATTTCGTCCTTTTTGCTGGAAAAATGCTTTATATAGCCCGTTACTTGACAATTTTGAGTGTCTGCGTCTCTCTGTTCCCTCACGGACAAGGTCAGAGACACAAGAAGACAGCACGTCAAGAAGAGAGGGTTGCCGAGAGACGAGGAGGGCGCAGAGACTCACTTACTCTTTTCTTATTTCTATGACCTCGAAGGTGAGAGAGAAGAGTGCGCAGACAAGCTACACATTTCCAAATGCATATTTTTCCGATAATTTTTCAACCCAATCGAGGTTTCGAAGACCAAAGACCAACCTGGACGATTTGCTGCTGGTGTCCTCTTTTTTCTCTAGCTTCTCTTCTTCTCTCTCCCTTTCTTCCGTCTCTGGGATAATGTGTTTGGGGTTTTCGACGAGGGTGATCGACGGCTCAAAGATGCTCTTCTTTCTCATTCCCTGCTCCTCTTCGTTCTCCTCCATGACGTCATCGAGGACATGGTGTGGGAAGTCGCGTTTCTGGAGGTTTGCATTAGATGCTGATTTTCGAACGGGCTCCTTGAAGGTCGGCGTCGAGGGTTCCAAGTTCAACTCATCGTCTGAAAGTAGAATACTTTGAAGTTCTCTAAAAGTTGTCCTTTTAGGGTTGAAAAAAGATCTGCTGCCTTTTTGAAGCATTATATGAGCTTTTATGTATCTCTGTACTTTTCCACCCCTCTAGTGAAGCTTCAAAGTTTTGGAAAAATCGAAGAAATTGTTTAAGGGACCATTTTAGGGCCTTTCAGACTCAACCCAAGCTTCATAAATCGGTTAGTATTTTTAATCTAGATGATATCTGTAGTTTTAAGTAACAGACCAACGATAGAAATAGAAAATATGATCCAGAGATGATAAGAATCTGTGAAAATGACTAACTGGAATCCGCGAAAGCCGAGTTACTGAAGGAGACGTTGTGAGTGGGCGTGCTGGCGCCACTGGCGCCGCTGATGCTGAACGCGCTCCTCTTGGTCTGATGAGCCATGACGTCATCGTCCATGTTCTCCAGCGTTCCATGGGACAAGGTCTTTCGGCCGAGGTTCTCATGCAAGTGAGGACGCGAGAAGGACCTGCGATTTCAATATTTTCATCTTTTTTTTAATTTTCTGATGATCTAATCACGTTTTCAGAAACTTTTCAAAAAACCTCTAGAAACCCACCGTTCAACCTTATGCTTGAAGCTCCTGAACATTTCGATGTTTCCCACTGAAGCTCGCGTCCGATGATGATGTTGCTGCTCTTCTGGTCTGAATTTACAAGATCAAGTTGTTCTTTCAAGGTTTTCGCCCACTTGACAGGAACAACGGAGACACGACGACGAAGAGAGCCTCCGTTGCTGAAAGGAGCTCCACCTCGGTCGTCGTAGTGAGGAACCATCTTGATTTCATGGACGCTTTCGGGGAGTCTAAAAAAAGTAGTTGGTGCTCAGCTTTTTAGACTTGGTTTTTGAGTTTCTCAGGGTATCTGTTTGAGTTTTCTAGATGTTTATCCGGCTCATTGATCCCTCAGAAGTAGTTTTATATAGAAAAAGAGATTTAGAAAGAAGTTTATCGCGATTTTAGCGCTACACCATTCAGAAAACCAAATTCCCAACTATCTTTTTACTTACTAGAGAAAAATGTTATGCCCCCACAACGAAAAAACTCAAAAAGCTTCGAATTTAACTTTTTCGAAAGATTTCTGAACGACTATGTCACCGAACAAAACTTCGCTATTATAACTTTTATTCACCTCTCTTTTTTCAGAGATATTCGAAACTTGAATCCAAACTCGATTTTTTAAAAATCGAACAGGTCTTTTTTTCAACTTCCCACAAATCAGCCCTGTAAAAATTTTTTCAACATACCATACCATGGTTCTGGTTTCTACGATTATTTTATACAAATTATGTGCTTAATTATGAGTTCTGTCCACGTTTTGAGTTTTAGTTAGTCCAGAAAGACGATTGAAAACGTTAAAAATCAATACATATTTTTTTCAGAGTGCCAAGTTCATTACTTTTCACCTACCTGACTTCGCTGACCGATCCCTTGAGAGGATTATTCGGAATCCTGGCTGTTTCTTCCGAGTAGAGCGGTTCGACCTCCTCGTCCCAGAACGGATCCCGTTTCAAGGCTGGCGCCCGGTCGTAACCCTGGTCCACCATCATCAGAACCATCTGAGAATTCCATTTCCGTTGAAAAATAGGAGGAAAGGGGATGGATAACCGTGATGTTTCTGTCAATCAGAGCGTTGCATTCAAAGTCGTCGTCGTCTTCTCCGAACGGGTTCAGCATCACTTCGGCTACCTTGAAACTTGAAAATAGTCCTTTATTTCCAGTTCAAATCAGCCTTTTGATTCTTTCCAAAGTACAGACAACAGGTCTATCTAAAAACTATCCTTGAAACTCCCAAAAAAAAGCTTTTCGCTGCGAGACCTTTATGAGATTTCCACAAGCTCTATCAAATTCTCATCAAGGCTTATTTTGAATATCCTTCTCAAAATTTATTTCTAAAACTCATTCACCATGTCTTGATGCAGTCTGGCTTCTCTGCGCTCTCTTTTCTCTCCCCTGTGAGATCATAAAACTCAGAAAATAGCGTGTAAACAATAGATTTAGTGAGGGAGAAGACATAACAGACATTTCTTATCAATGAATAATGAATAAAAATTTTCCACCTTCATCCATCCCATGTAGAAAATGAACTGTAATGTCGACATTATCGGGAAGTAAAGATCCACCTGAAACATCTTCTTTTTTTGTATTAAAATTTCAATTTCAGACCTCTGTCTTGTTGTCAGCATGTTCAGAAACAACATATTGTCTTGCCAAAAGACAGACCAGGAAATAGGTGTGAACGGCTAGACACACCAACTGGGGGTACATTATCGGAATGGGGACCCAATCGTAGTTACAAATCCAAGCCAGTCCGGTTCGGAACTTTTTGATCTCCTGAAAAAGGAGATGTTAATTCTAAATTGTCAACACGCTGTCTCTGAAATTCCCGTAAAATAAAATGTTGGTTTTATTTCGATGAAGCTTTACCCAGTGTGATATTCATCAGAAATGCTTAGAAACACCAGAGCGGTCCCTTCAGGGTTTAGAGGAAAACAGTCGCTATAGGGGAAAAATTGCTCTTTATAGGAGTAAAATTTCGATGTTTCTCATGAGGGTTTACCCTTAGGCCACTCAAGCTTAAATTTTATCACAGGGTCTTTTAAACTTTCTCTCAAATGGGGGGAGGGGACCTTCTAGGGGCCCTTGTTTGTCCCTATAGTGATCACTCTCGCGTTTTTAAGTGCTGAAGTTTCGACTCATTCTATCTCACAGTAGCCAGACTACGGTAGGGCCCCTGCGTATTTAAGAAATTATGAGTTTTTTCTAAGCAAGTTGCGAAATAATAAACTTTCATAACAAATCTAGGGAATGATTACGGTACTCAACACGCTGGGTTACTGTGAAACTTTGTCAAGTTCTTCTTGCTTTTTTTTTCAAATTTCCTGTACCCGCTTCATTTGAAATTTTCCGAAACGGGGAAAAAATCCTCACATCTTGAACGACGACTTGGTAGTAGTCGCTCTCGATGAGGCCTTTCTTCCGGGCGTCGTAGGTCAAGCCGAGAGCCCATTGAAACGGTACCCAGTACTTTGAATAGCGGTACTGGATCTCGTCAAACCGCTCTTTTTCGTGTGGCATCATGAATCCTGAGCAAACTCTCTTAATTTCGCAATTACAAGAGGAATTTTTAAGGTCACGCCGTGCCAATATTGGTTCACAAAACCAAACCATGAAAAGTTGGGTAAATATACAAGTCTCAGGTTCAAAAGTCTAATTGAACTGGGAACATGTGGGAGTAGACTTATTCATTTCGTAATAAATGGAATTGAGCTAACCGACTTATTCTCATTTTTTTTTCGAAAATTTTCTTCAGACCTAATACATTTCCTTGTTTTTTTCTAATTATGAAGAAAAAGTTAATTTTTGATGAAAAGTAGAAATTTCGCAGATTTATAAAACTGTGCACTGTTGACATACTTTTACAAAAATCTAGTAGAGTAGAATTTTTTTCAAACCTGGTAATCCAAAAACTATTCTCTTCGATAACCTAAAAACTTATCACTTTCTGAAAAATGAGCTTTATACTGTTTACTAAACTACAGATTGAGCTTCTCAAAGCCTCAGCCTGCAGAAATTATTATATTTAAGATAAAGATAATCTAATCAAAAGAAAAAAAAAAAAGCTGACAAGGAAGCAAATATAAAAAGAAACCTGCGGCTACAACTGTGTCTAGAGTGGGAAATCTTCGCCTCGTCCTCATGCTGATGTCGCGGAATACCAGGACCTGTGCCAGCTCGCAATATCGAACGATGTTCCGCCGGTACATTCGCGCTTGCTCGGACCTCCCTCGTACGTACTCGGCCGCCATCAGACCGATACTGAAATTATCGACTTCCCATCAAAATTTCAAATAGCAACGAACTTATCAATAAAGCCGATGATCTGGTAGAGATAAGTCCAGCGGTTGACGACGGCTGTCACGAAGAAGCCGAGCATGAAGTTCAGCGGGATGTAATTCAGTCGCAGGTCGCAGTACTGCACCACTCGTTCGAAAGTTCTGTTCGGAAACTTTTCATGATATAGTTAAGTTTCTGAAGATTAAACATTAGAAAAAAACTGCAAATTCGTAACGAATTTCGAGCGTTTTCATTGACCAAACGGTAAGAGGAAAAAAGGAAAGTTTCAAATAGAAAAATCAGTGGCTACTTTTTGCGCGTCGCGAAGTGTAAAGGCCGCGATTTCATGTCGTTCTGTCGCAAAAATTAAAAAAATTAATTTCAATCGCAATTTTTTTGTTTATTTTTTTAACATTATTTATAATTATTATGGCTGATATTTATTTTTGTATATCATCATAATTTTTTTGATTTTTTTAAGCGCGAAATTAAAAAAAGGCATGACTCAGCACAAAAAAATGCTTTCTTAAATTGAACCTTTCTTCCGATCTTTAAAATTGGCTTTTTAATGAAAATTCTTGTGATTAAAACTAATATATCTTCACCTTTGCTGCCCAGGATTGAGAGCGGTGCGGTAGATGATGCTGAGCACGGCGTATAGGATGAGCCACACCGCCAGCTCCAGAATTACTGCCTTCCAGATGCTGCCTCGCCACTTTAGCAGCAGCTTGAACAACGTCCAGGGCTTCGACGTCGATACCGCCAGGTTATAATTGATCGTCATTTTCTCTTAAATTCGGTTAATTTGTTGAAAAATCGACGGAAATCAATTGAGAATTTCAAAGAGTATTGGAAACAAGGGAATTAGAAAAGCGTCCTCTCAAGGGAAACTTCGAGATTCAAAAAAATTATTTGCAAAGTGATCTTTGTCATGGCGAAAAAAAAGCAGAAGGCAGAATTTCACAGCCGTTGAAAAAAGTTTTTATGACATGACGGTATAAACGAATAGGTAGAGAGAAAGTGGTTGAAGGGAAATGCGTGAGAAAGTAATGGTCGCTGCGATTCAGGAAACATAAAGGAAAAAGATCGTTTTGTTTCCCAACCTGGGTTTATCATATGTTTAACAGTTCCCTCTTTCCAATGGCGAAATTCGAAGCAAACTTTTCAATAAATTGGTTTTTTTATAACAGAAATGAAATTCCTACAAGTTTCATGTGAAAGGTAAACTTTGAAAGGTCAAAAAGCAAGGATCAGAATCCAAAAAACCGAGAAAACTTTTCACCCCACTGTTAAGCTTATTTTTTTAGTGATTTGAAAAATTTCGAAGGAAAATAATTATGATGAAAAGTGACAAACACCGACGATCAAATTTTTGTGCTACAAATTTGATTCTTTCTGAATAATTAAAAGCACGCGTTTGATGACTCAAAAAAACATTGAAAAATGGAATTCCACATCGAGAACTTCATGAAATAATGCTTGTTTTTTAGAAACAGGAAGAATTTCGAAGAAAGAAGAGGAAATTTTGAAAGTAAGAAAAGAACAAAGGTTAGAAAAAATTAAGATTCCTAAAAGATGAAAAATTGACAAAAGTTAGGTTCGAACCCGCGACCTCAAAAATGGACTCCAAGTTCACAGGCGCTGCGCTTTCTTTTTTGAACAAATTAGGAAGGTTTACACTCTTATCATTTGCAAGGAAACAAAAGCCAAAATTTTTTTTTTTCAGAAATTTGAGAACATAACTCACATAAGATGCCCTCTAAAGTAGCAGTTATGACGAAAAAGGAAATAAGTAGCGGAAAAAGAAAAAAAATACTTAGATAGCGTATTTGCACGTGGTCTGAGCGAAATGAACAGAAATAGGGCAAATATAACGAATTCGAAGAAAGTGTTGTGATCACCTTTTTGGGGGCTGCCTCTGATTTTTGTTTACTCGGCAACTTATTTGATCTAAACTTTTAACGGCGCGGTTCACAAGGAGTTCCACCGTTCCATTGCTTTTGGGAGCGTCGTCCTGTTGCTTCAAGAAAAGAAGAAGATACATTTTGATCAGAGATCAGCTCCTTCGATAAATACACAAAAGTTGTGATTTTTGAAAAGCTGAAACAGCCAGGGAAGAAATCTCAAGAGAAGAAATAACCAGAATTTGACCAAAAAGACGTTTTCCCGTCATGTTTCCGAATGGAAAAATCGTTTGGAAAACGTCAAAAACGCTGCGTCTGGTAAGAGTCATTTGCATAAGTATACCAAACTTTCAGGCTGTGTATTATTTCGAAAAGTTTTTTTTTCGAAATCTCTCGATTCAATGATTTTTTGGACTTCAAATTAGATGGAAACCTTCACCTTCCCTTTCTGACTAAACCAGAGTTACGATTGGGTTCATTTATTAACAACTTGGGTAAACTTTTGCGATTTTAAGAATCAACGTCTCATAAATTTTTTTTTTTTGAAAAAAAGTTCTAAACTTCGAAGTTTCCTTCCTTTTTTCAAAGTCTTGAAGTTCTTAAAACACATTTTCGGCTCCTTCGGGTACTGTATATTTTTCGGCCGCAAATGAAAGAGCCCTGTGAATGCATGATGTTTGAGGTGCGTAAATAAGTTTACTCACCTCTATTTTTTTTTCCTCTCGGTAAAGACCAATTTTCTAATTAAACAGTGGTCATTGTTTGGTTTTTTCGTGTACTCGATGAGCGTATGACGCTGACGAATCATTTATTCGCCTTTCTCGGTCTTCGATTCCTCTTCAAGAAAGAGAGGAAACTATAATATAGTCAATTTTCCAGCTGATTCCAGTTTAATCGCACTTTTCAAATTGGTTTTTGAACTAAGCCGCCGTTGTGTAATTTGTTTCGTGACTCACGTTATGAGAAACGATTTTTCCTTGAAATCTAGTTGAAACACTATTGTAGCTTCGATTTCTCGTTTTTCTTTTTTATCACATGACACTGATGAAGATAAATTGCTTCGATTCTCTGAACCTTTTCTAACATTTTTTTTTCGCCTAACTTAATTAGATTATTTTTTCAAGCTGCGATGTTTTATTTCGTTCTATGCCGTTCTCATCAGTTTTTCTTCTCTCAAAAGATCATTTTAGTAATTTTAAAAATTTAAGGCGCATACAACCTCATCTATCTAAATGGTGGACAGGCTTGGTAGGTTCGAATATTAATTTCTCCTTTTAAAATGTTTTTTAGTTAACAGTGAAGTTAATGCGCGCAGAGTCGCAAATGTCGAGCAATGTTTCGGAAAAATGGGCGAGGCTTTGAATACGTATGGACGTGTGCTTGTCGGCGAAGGTGTTCTTGTAAAAATGTGCAGGTATTTTTTTACTTTTTAAAGATTCGGATTTTTTTCTTCAATTACTACAATTTTATGAGTTCTTCTTTTCAGTAAAAAAACGTCTTAAATGTTGCTTTTTCAGAAAGAAGCCCAAGCAACGCCAATTCTTCTTGTTCAATGATATTTTTGGTCTACGGCAATATTGTCATATCTAAAAAAACGGTTAGTTTTTTTCTCTTTTTCGATGAGAGTATTGGCAGAAAAATTGAATAAAATTGACAAATTTTTCAGTTACAACAAGCAGAGGATTATTGGGTTGGAGAGCGTTCAGTTAGAGGATTTGCCCGATGATGGAAGTTAGTTTAATTAATTTTTTTCTAATTAATTTTTTTCAGCTTTTCTAATTAAAACTCATTATTCCCGAATATTCATCAAAAAAAATTTTTTTAGAAAAAAATATAGGAATTTTTTTGCTAATTTTTTTGTCATATCTGATAAAGTATGGATGAACGGATATAGTATAATTCGCTGATTTTAAGGATTAAAAAACTGTTTCACGTCTATTTTTTTTTTAAATTTATACACCAGACTATCTTTCAACAGTTATAATTCTTTCTTTGACTTTTTTTCACTGACCTAATGACTTCAAAAACGAGAGAATGCATTGTTTTAGAGCGAATAAACCAACATTTTCATTTTACAAGATTTTTTGTGTATCCCCTGAACGCAAAAAAAAAATCGTGATTTTGCTTTCGAAAAAAAAAGATGACTGTCAAAGTACTTACTGAAAGATCATCTATCCTCTCAAGAAAACCAATTTTGACTTCTTTTCTGTCAGACGCGAAGAACGGCTGGGTCATCAAAACGCCAGCCAAATCTTTCGCCGTTTACGCGGCCACAACGACTGAAAAGCGGGAATGGATGATCCACATCGAACGTTGCGTCAGTGAATTGCTTGAGCGAGGTTTTGAAGCTCAAAATTCATAGAGTAAAAGTCGTTTTCAGGCAATAAGAAGGCCGCGAAAGCTCATGCGGCCGTTTGGGTACCTGACGGAGAAGCTTCGCGTTGTATGGCTTGCGGCCGGACTCAGTTCAACATTGTTCAACGTCGGGTTCGTTTTAACACTAGATTAGCAATTTTCATAGATTTTTCGATTATTAAAGGGTATCTTTAAATTTTTAATTTATCTTCAAATACCTTCTTGCCTTTCTCAGTTATTTTTTGTCTTGAAAGCTGGGCTCAGACATAGAAAGTCTTAAATTTTCTCTTGGTACACGGTAATCAAGAGTCAAAGTCTGTTCATATTTTGAATGTGAAGTTGAGCTCAAGCCCCTCCCCTAATATCGCTATTAGAAAATTAAAGAACGAAAATTCTACAGACGTTTTCGAATGACGTCATTGTAACTGAATTCCAAAATCTGAACAAACTATATGGTAGCTTTTATTGAGGTTTCGGTTTTCTCGATTTCTCTCTTTTCCTGTAGATTCCATTGAAACCTAAGAAGGGCTTCTTTTTTTATTTTCAACTGACAATTTTACTTTTTAATGTTATAAAGGGATCAACTCCTGACAGCTGAGCCACACTTATGGTATATTTTGAAACAGAAATGAGAAGTTTCCAGCATCACTGTCGTTCCTGCGGTCATGTCGTCTGTGCGGCCTGCTCTTCACATACGTTCCGTCTGGACAACGTCCATAAAAAGCCTGTTCGCGTCTGCGATGCGGTAATTTTCTATTTTAGTGACTACTTGGACCATAAACAAAGTAGAAAGAGATTTTACGCTTCCGATATATACGATCGACATCGAAAAGTCATTTTTTAAAGTTTTTCTGGATCAGCTGTTTTTTTTCCATGAAAGATTGCTATCTAGGTTAAAGTAGAAAAAAATTTGCATTTTAGGAAAGGAAAGATTGGAATATTGGCAATCGTCCCAAATTTGCGTGCCTTGAAATCTAAATAAAGTTCTCTTTTTTTATTGATTTATTTGTTCCCCCTTCGAAAGTTTGTGAAATTCAGTGTTTCAATCGTCTTTCCGCCTCGATGGGAACGACCCGGACCCGCACTTCGAGCGGATCTTCTTCGTCTCCACTGTCCAATCATCCCGCAGAAGAACCGCACATAGATAGTTCCTCGGAAAGTGACGGCGAAAATCGAGATTCTGATGGCGCCAATATTTCCACTGATAGTCGGGTGAGAATTTATCTTTTTTTTGTCTCTGAAAAATTTATCGATTTTCTAAATTTTACTTTCTAGGCTCAATTTTCAAAGATACCCATTTTTGCTTCTTCTCTTACGATCTTAAAAAAATTTCAACAGTTTTGGATTTTCAGCCAACGTTCTACCGAGAGGAAGTTGTCGCCTTGTGAAAAAATCCTGTACATTCGAAGAAAAACTGAAGTTTTTTTCTATATACACTGGTCATTCTGTGATTAACACTTTGTCACTAACAATAGCTACGTCGCGATTATTGCATCGAAATAAATGTATTTTTATTGATTTATCAGTTGCCTTGAAGTTATTGAAATTGGGCGTTTCGTAAGAATTTTCTAGGTGGTTTGTTAGGTACAATTCAGTTCTCAATGTTCTTTCTAGGTCAAAAAACTAAAATTTATAGGATAGAAAAATTTGTTTAAATCGAAAGGTTTTTTCTCTTGAATTTTTAGATGGAAATTGAGTTTTAGCCATTTTTTGTTTATAAAAGTCATTCGTTCGAGAAAATTCACAAATAAACTTTTTACCCGTTTCGAGATAGTTTTAAGATGATTAGTTCTAAGATGGAGGCACTACTTGAGGCAATGGATGTATAGAAAATCTCGAATGAAATAATTAAGATACGAATTTTCACTAGGTCCCACGGCGAACTCTACGATATTTTTAGTCTGCGCCTTTAAAAGTTCCAGCAAGCGTTTCTGAGACTCCTTGTTTTGAGAATGGTTCGATCAAAAGAAAGTTGCGACGAGAGAAGCGCAAAAAACCCAAAAGATAAACAATCGCATGACCTTGTCGGGTTGGTTTCTGGCGACGACGTGCCGCATCGCTGCACCTGTATCGACACCTTTTGTACTTTTCCGAGTTTATCGATGTTTTCTGTTATCACCTTCGTCTAATTAGTTCGATTGTCAGTCATCGATTATCAATTTTTGATAGAGTTATGGAGTCGTTCCCGACCTTCATCGTCGACGCGTTCACAACCCAAAGATTCACAGGAAATCCAGCCGCCGTTTGCTTGATTCCTAGGGTAAAATATTGGAAAAATGTCATAGTCCATTCACCTCTAGTTTGACGAATTATCACTGGAACCTCTCATTTTTGCACACTTGTTTGCAAATTGCAGAAATGTCGTCTCTTGGTAAAGCCAGCGGTGAATGAACTATAGTATATTCAACGCTAGCTTGTCAAAAAATTCGATTCAGTTATAATCTCTCAGAAATTGATTGGTTTTTGAGAGCAAGTTAACGGTGAAATTAATATTTTTCGTTCGATTGACTTTCGAAAAAATAAGAAATGCAGAAACTCGAAGATCACGAATACCTCAAAATCGCTGCCGAGTTCAACTTGTCGGAAACTGCATTCCCGATTCCAGAAGATGGGAAAAGCTTTACAGAAGGTACTTTATTACTGAAAATAGAGTTGCAGTATTTAAAAAAAGGTAGGAAAAATTGAGGCGACTTTTGAAGGGTTTTTATCGAAAATATCAAGTTTTGAGTTTTGAAATAAACATTGGTAGTTAGGACCATTTTCAGTTTTGTCAGTTATTTTTAAAGTTCCCCAACAGTTTTTGTCAGTCCAGTAAAGTAAGTAATCTCTGAAAAAAATTTTTTTGCCAACTTTAAAGAGTAAAAATCTTTTTGCGCTTTTTTCACGACTTGCAAGGGATCAAAAAAACCTCATTCTTATTATTATTGATTTTCTTATTAATCTCCTAAAATAATAAAAATTATTAGAACGATTTCAGACGCTTGGACTTACCCAACTCAAAAAAAGAATTTTTTTTTCTCTTTTTTTTCGAGAAGTAGATGTTCTCTCATGACTTGCAAAAACTTCAAAAATTTACTTTTTTATTTTTCATCAATTGCTTTTGCTGGAGCTCATAATTAGCTAGTCAAAAATTATGGACCTCTCTCCCTTCATTGCCTCTCTAATTTTTGGAAAATTCCCCAATTTTTTTCAATACATTTTTCTTTGCGGCAGTTCTGAGCAAAAACTACTGAATTCAATGACAGAAAAAAAACGGACCTGGATTACAGCCAACAGATTTTCCCTCCGCTGGTTCACGCCAAAAATGGAAGTCCCACTCTGTGGCCACGCCACCATGGCCACGTCCTACGTTCTTTTCAACGAAGTTGGTCAGTCTTTCTTAAAAAAGTATTCGAGAAATCCTGAAAAATAGGTAACAAAAGCGAGAAGATCATATTCTTCACAAAGTCCGGGGAATTGGTGGTCAGCCGCGAAGCAGCCAGCCAAAATCTCACGATGAACTTTCCGAAATACGGAATCACGTCGGTTCGCTTCAAAGAGGTGGAGAATCCTTTGGGAGAGTATTTTTCGGAGGTTTGGAATGAAATAACTTGAAAAAAAAAGGAAGAAAAGTTCAGTTTGATGCGCCCAACTTCCTGTACGACTTGATCAAATGCGTCATTCCAGCAGAGGTGAAAATTTACTTTTTACTATTTTTGTTTTTCATTATGAAGCTGACTTATGTAGGCGAGTAGTGTAGGAATTTTTCAAACTTCAATATTTTTTTAAAGAATGTTTTTGAATACAAAAAAACTTTGAACCGCATAGAAATTCTTGAATTGTAATGCAAAGTTTTTATTAAATTTTAAGACGTATAATGAAATTTCACTCTTTATAACCGGAATTTTTTCGAAATTGAACTTGAAATTTTTTTATGTGGCATAATTTTTTCGAAAAAGCTGGGTTTTATGTCCCCTGGTCTTTCTGAACCGAAAGATCAAAGTTAAGTGAGAATTTCCCGGGTCAAAGTTGACGTAATGAGTAAAATAGTGCAAAAACAAGTTTTTAAAGTTTTTATTAAGTTTTTTTCCATAAGTTTTTCCTTTTTTTGATAACTTACCACTTGGTTAGAACAACACAGAAATTCGACTCTTCATGAACTAAAAATTTGAATCTTCATGAACATTTTCAACCCTTTTTCAAGTATCAAGAAGTTCAGAACAAATTTCATAAGTAATAGATCATTTTCAACCTCAGAAATTGACATAAGAATGACCTGGAAAATTTTCTTCCAACTTTTTAAAAACTGAAAACTTCCCAGGTGAACATCGAAAGCGTGGCGTACGCATCGGAGGCAAAGAAGCTGATCGTGGTGATAGACGAGATGACGAGCAAGTTCGAGATGGAGCAGTTCGAAAGCGACTCCCAGAAAATGCTCTCCGTACATCCCGACGGAGACTTTGTCCGCGGCATAATCGTCACCTTCGCGCCTAAAAACGCTCAGACTCAAGTTGTTCCAGGTCCATGTACAATAATGAAGCATGAGTTTTCAGGGGTTCGTCGACAAGCTCGGCGAGGAGTACGACTACGCCTGTCGTTACTTCGCGCCTTGGGTCGGAATTCTGGAAGATCCGGCGACAGGCTCTGCACAGTGCGCTTTGGCTCCGTTCTGGGCCAAACTCCGTAATCAGCAGAGCTTTTATGGTAAGATTGACAACCTGATAAGCTTTTCAGTTTATTCAAATCATTATTTTTTGGTAGGAAAACATTTTCTAACGTTTTCCCAAGTGAAACACGGCTTGTTCTGGTTTTTTTGGCTAAAAATTCGTTCTGGTTGTCTCACTTTAACATTTTTGAACTTCTTCACTTGAGAAATACTTACCTGGCGCTTTTCAAAGACGACCATGCTATAGTTCCGCCAATGAAGGCTGGAGCTGACATAAATCTTATCTTCAATCAGAAAAAAAAAAGTTCAGAACCCTTTTTGGATTTAATTATTTCAATATCCTTTCTGGGTTCAAAAATTAGACAAATCAAGCCGTACACTTTCTGAGTTCAGATATGATCATTCTACGGTTTATTTGAAGTTTTCTTAATTCTCTGATTCCTAATTTCTTATGGTGCATGAAACTTTACTTGAAGAAGAGACAGGAAGCTTTATAAATCGAAGAAAAACACTGAAAACTCCTAATCCATTTCTTTGTAGCTCTACAATGCTATCCGAGCCGAGGAGCGCAGTTCCGAGTCCAACTCGACGAAGACGCTAGTCGTGTGGTCCTCGGTGGAAGCGCCGTGACTGTTGTCAGAGGCAATATTCTTCTCGATGAGCCGGCTTTCTATTGAGAAAATACGTTTTATGGTTTCTTTGGAGATAAACTTTTGTATACTGGACTCACTTCAAACTTTCCGCAAAATGATTCGTAGCTTTGGTTTTTGCTTGAACTGACCTCATACCTCGGTAACAAACCCGGAAGTGCTTCGGATTTTTCTGAGCACTTCTGGGGATCAATTAAGAGTGCTGACGCTACTAAAATGGTTACTAGAAATGCCTCGACACGTCCGATACGCAAACGGTTTGCGTTAACAAACTCCGAGGGTGGAAATACTTTTCGTGGCTCCTTTACAGACAAACTTTTGTGTACTTCACTCCAAACTTTTTTTTGAATTCCATGTTTTCTACTAGTCTTTTCGCTCATTTTTTAAATTTTCTGATAATTTGGTAATGATTTTAAAGAGAAGTTGAAAAAGATGTTTTTTTATAAAACAAGGTCTATCAATTTTTAGGCCCAAACTTTCACACGTCTTTCAAAACCAAATCTGCTCTAGTAAAGCTTCGAAATAGAATGAACAATGTCAAGCTAATCCTTTAGAGTTACTCCAGTAGTTTCCAATCAATTTCGCCCAATTTTGGCATAGTCAGGCCATAGAAGCTTTTTGGAAAATTTGAAGACGCAAAAATCGTGTCTGGCTTAAATTTTCATTTAATACTCCTCGATTTTTTAAAAGGGAAAATTTCGACCGAAGCTAACGAGGTTTCAGGAAGTTAAAAGGCTAAAAAGGCGTCATTTGGATTGATCTGGATTATTTTTTTGAGAACTGATATTTCAGTCTACCAGCCACTGTTACCCAGCTGACATTTTTTCTCATAGATATGGATTTTTTTTTTCATATTTTTCAACTTTTTTTTTCGATTTCTTTGTGTCTTTAGTTATCTTGTTTGTGAAGGAAAGCGAAGACAAGTTTGAGAAATGAAAATATTCATTCCAGCTATATGCTTGATTATAAAGAGTGCGTGTAGAGTATGATCCCTGGACGCATCGCTTAACGCCGGGTTCCGTCCTCGAAGAAGACTCCTCCGTCGATGGCGCAGTACCTGGAAAAAGTCCATTTTTAGATAAAATTCTCAAAATTTTTGAGAAAGTTCTGAAGAAACCAACGCACTTGGGGCAGATACCCTTCTCGCCAGAGCCTCCTGGTGGTCCAGCCTGTCCTGGAGCTCCTGGGTTTCCGTCGGCTCCTGGCTGTCCTGGGTGTCCGTTGGGTCCCTTTGGTCCAGCAGATCCTGGGGCTCCGTCGTTTCCTGGGGCTCCTGGGGCTCCGGGTGGTCCTTGTGGTCCTGGGGCTCCAGCTGGTCCTGGTGCTCCTGGGGTGACTGGCTCGTTTGGCGCGTCCTGTCCTGGGGCTCCTGGGGCTCCTGGGGCTCCTGGCTGTCCGTTGGGTCCAGATGGTCCCTTTGATCCTGGGGCTCCTGGGGCGCCGTCGTTTCCTGGGGCTCCTGGGCGTCCGTTGGATCCGGCGTCTCCGGCTGGTCCTGGTGGTCCTGGGGGTCCGGCTGGTCCAGCTGGGCAAGGCTTGCATGGTGGTGGGGTGACTGGCTCGCATGGCTGCTGTGGTGGGCGGCCTGGGTTTCCGGGGAGTCCGGGGGCTCCTGGCTTTCCTGGGCGTCCAGCCTTTCCTGGGGTACCGGCTGGTCCAGCGGCTCCTGGAAGGCAGCAAGCGTCGCAGCCTCCGGCGGAAGCAGATCCTCCGGTGACTCCGGCGTCTCCGTATCCAGCTTGACGGGCGGTTCTGTTTCCGGATGGGATGTTCTTCAGGTGGTTGACCTCAGACCAGATGTCCTTGGCGGATCCCTGAAAAAAATGAGGTTTTAATTGTTTATCAGCGAATTTAGAGCTTTTTCATTTGATTCTGATGGTCTCAGTGAAATTTTTTTAAAAAGCTTGCGATTTGGAGAGAAATTAAAAAAATTACTGAAGTTTCAGATTCTTGGATAATCTAAAATAGCAATGGAAACGACCGCAAGTTCTTGAATTATTTTTAGCCTACAAAAGTTAAATTTCAGTCCAAACTACAAACACTGCGGCAAGGACTACGAAACAGACTAGACCTAGTCGTTAGAAGCATATAAATGTTTTAGAAGCTTTAAGAATAAAGAAAAGTCGACAAGCCTTGCAGAAGTTGATCTCGTTGTGCATGGTGCGCTTGACATGGTGGACGTAGTTGTACACCATGGGCAAGGTGACGCACACCGAAAGGACGGCGACGACGGAGAAGGTGACCGCCGAGTAGGCGACGAAGCGGTAAGCCTTGATACGGTGTTCGAGGTCCATGGCTGGCACTGCTGCTTGAACTCCCCGAAGGGCCTTTATACTGTCACCGTGACGCCCCCTTCTTCACCTGCGCAGTATCGCCAACCCCTCTGTCGGCCTTGGCAACCCTCTCTCTCTCTACAACTGGATCTCTCGCCCTTTCAGAACAATCCTCGTTGATGGCAATGCGGAAGTCGATTTCCCCTTGAAGCTCTGGTCTTGAAGAGCAACCTATGTAAGAAATGAGAGCAAATACGCTTTACCAATCAGATGAAAAGCCAGAAAAATGGTGTAAAGCAGTTCATAATGAAAGCAAAGTAGGAAACCTTTGAGCTTCTTTTTAATGAAGAATCGTTTTTCGAAACGGTGTCAGCTCAAAGTGCTGCAGTTGGAAAATCTGAAAAAGACAGTTTACAAAAAAATGTCTAGTATTTTGAAAACTCTTGAAACTGCCGAATCGGGAATAAACTATTGTAAGAACTTTCTTCTTGTGAACATTTTAAGATTCTACCGATTGACCGAATTTCATAGGTAGAAGAATTATCATTGTTGATCAAGGTGTAGTTTTCTTCATAAGCCAGATTTTATCGTTGAAAATGAATCATTAATTTTCAAACTTGATTCTGCTCACCCTTCACAGAAAAAAATTTGTTTATAGCTTTTTTTAGGAGATCAGGAGTCACTTCTTTTTTGATGAAAATTATAAAAAGATGTCTTTTTCAGAAATTTTTTTTGAAAAAAAATTTTGAAGACATTGTTCCTTGTAGTTTGCCCAAAAAGCCATGTATTTTTTCAAATTTTTACTTTTATTTATCTATTCTTTTTTTAGTTCCTGAGAGTCCTACCTGTCGTCAGAAAAGC
This sequence comes from Caenorhabditis auriculariae, assembly GCA_904845305.1. NCBI lineage: Eukaryota > Metazoa > Nematoda > Chromadorea > Rhabditida > Rhabditidae > Caenorhabditis > Caenorhabditis auriculariae. The sequence goes on from CAJGYM010000036.1 coordinate 632,183, forward strand.
CCCAAGATCAATTCCCTTGTATCTTCTTTTATTCATTCCGAACAGTCCAAACTAGAAACTATCATCCGCCTCAAGGAAACAGACAATCTAAAATTTTCAAGAAGAGCTTAAGTTTTGTAACTTTGAAAATCAAAAATCAGTCTCAGGACGCAAGTTACACTGAAATGCACTTTTAAAAAAAAATCTTAATAAGCTCATTTTGAAAGTTTACACAACCTAATAAACCTCCATTGTCCCTTTCAAATCTGCCTTTCCCTGTATTGAAAAGAACGTTCGAAAATTCCATAATTTCCTATCTTACAAAACGTTTGCAGAAATCCTGCAACCACCTTGATCTCAGGCACCTATTGAACCCTCTTGGATGCAACATTTTGTTTGGAACCGGCCTGAGAAGCCGTAATTATCGCGCGGCGCGTAATCTCCAAAGTGCGTTCGGCGCTTCTTTTTGGCTTTTTATCATCTATTAGGGATTTTCCTTTGCGGAAAAAAAAACAAACTCCTAATCAATGAATAGAAAACTAGGAATCCTGGGTGCTTGAAAAGGATAAGGAGAAAAATGCTTCCAAAGAAAAATCCAGGTCTTCAGAAACTTCTCCCAAAGAAGGTCAATTCACTTTTTAATTGAAAAATCCTTCACAATCGGCTAGGAAACTCCTTGATGTACCAGATAAAGTTCTCGAATGTTTCAACCTGCAGAAATTTTCTAGTTTTTCGAGAAAGGACGCCTCGAAATCCGTTGAAATAGACCATTTTTGTTTGAGGTCTCACTTCTCGAAAAGTAGGATTTTTTGCAGGATTCGACTTTCAGGATCTTCATCTGGTACATCAAAGAATATCCTGGACAATTCTGAGGAAATTCCCAACCACAGAGTAAAATGAACTTCCTTATCAAACACATATTTCGATAAAACTTCTCAGGTTTATTTTTAAGTTCCTTCATTTCATTTTCCTTTCTCCCCTCCAAGCCTTGTATAAAATATTCCAATTGTTTTCTGCTTGTTTCAACTTCCAACGACACTTGTACTTTCGGCAATTTGGAAAAACAGCCTTCAGAATGGTTCTTTTGTTGTCCTCAAAGGAGGAAATTGGGTATGCCGTTACCTGTGTAGTGCAGCCTTTTCATTTCTTCGTCCAAATGGGATAGCATTTTTTACAGCGGACCGCTGCTTCGGTTTTTTTTTCCTTCGTCGTCGCCCTGCCGCTCAAGGTTGCCACCCTGCCGATGCACGAAATGATAAGGCGACTTAGCTTCGAAGCGACCTTCACAGAAAAAAGACTTCCGTTTTCGGCAAACGGCAATTTTCTGATGGAAAACAAGAGTTCGGCGCCGGAATTTTTTCAAAAAGGTGGAGTATATTTGAAGGCGCAGAAGTCTTGCGTGACCCAATAAAATCACAAAAACGGCTCTTCGTTTTGATGGATTAAAAAAATTACCCTATGCTCCTTCAAACATTAAGCGAGAATTTTCAAAAATATTTCCGGCAGACGAAGTTGAGGCTCTTGAAAAATTGATGTGAATTAGTGGACAAAACATTTATTATTAAAAATTCGGATTTCGAAGTTTGGTGTTTTACTAAACCTCCCGATTTATCGGAAAACTCAAATAAATTATACAAAAATAGGTCCTCGAAGAACTCGAATGAACTACACGGCGTTTACAGAACTTTTTCAGCCCGTCAGATATGATCAAAGTACCGCAAGATCTTCCATTTCTCTCAAGGTTTTGCTTTCCCCCACCCAAGGTCTTTCTCCTAAACGAGAAGGAAACAAAAAACATTGGCGCGAATCAGTCAACCGACCTGTCAATTTTGGGAATTTTCAAGCGAAAATTTGTACGGAGAAGCTGTCTTTATTGATTGAAAAATCAGAGCAACTGAACCAAGAATATAAAGAAAGTTAGAAAGAAAGTACAAGTTTCCTCATAGCTTTGAAGATCTTTGTAGCTTTTTTTTTGTTCCATACTGAACAGAATATGATTTGCTAATTATCGTACCTTGGTCTTCAGCTTATAAGTTATAAAACAAAAAGTATAACTCTCCCCATATTTTTCCTAAAACCAGACCAGAATTGAATGCCAAGGTCAGGAGATTACCGAAAAATGACTGTACGGCTTTTCTCTTTCTTGGAAAAGCCGACAATTTCCTGTTTCTTTGAAAAAAGAACTGAAAGCGGAAGTCACGTCGCTTTGTATTAAAATAACTGCGATTTATGAGGTGTCCCTATAGGGGTGTAATAGGGGCCCTGTTATCAATTGTTTTATCACTAAATGTCTCGACGAGATTCGATTTATACTACCCTCATTGCATTCTGAAAATAAAAAAATGTGAGCCCTAAAGGGACCACTAAAACTTTGAGGGGGTCAGACCTTGAACCCCTGTATGGGGTCACTAATATCGGGATCCCTATAGGGGTTGCTAAAACAACAAAAACTTACAAGGGCCCTCCAAAATCCCTCAGAAATTCACTCAAAATTGGAAAAAAATGATGGACGTTTTCATAAATCGAGATTAAGAAATAAAATAATTTGTATATTTTTCACTTATTTCGCTCAAGATCTGAGAATTCACCTTATTTTTATATCTTGTTTTTTTAAATAAAATTATCGAAATGAGGGAAATTCGTTTGCCAAAAATTTTGCCGCGACAGCAGAAGGCTACACTGTAGCCAGTTCACTCCGAAAATCTTTACAATTTTTACCTCGTTCTCCTAGTTTTTTTTATTTTATTCAAAGCTCAATTTGCCTATTTCAAATGCTGATTTGCGCCATTTGTAACTCTACAGCTACATCGCTGCATTTCGGAGCCGCTTCCTGCAAGGTATTCAAAATGAAGTTTAGTGTAGTTTGGACTTCGGACTTCTCTGGTACGTAGTTCTCTTCAGTTTATCATTGTAAAAATGAAAGAAGGAATTCCCAACAAATTCTTTTTTGAGAAAGATCGCTTCTAAGTTCTAGTTTTTTTGTAAAATTTCCCTAAAAGCGACCTTCCTTAAGACATCTCAAAGAATAGAAATTTCTGCAAGTTGAGACCTTCAAAATCTTCCTCAAGTACAAAATTACCTTGAAGAATTTTTCAGAAGTTTTAGAAAGCAAAAAAAGATCCTTTACATGGAAAATTATGTCAAAAGCTTCCAATTCCAGGCCTGTGCCGCGTTTTTCCGGAGAACGGTCGCGTTGAACATCGAGTACGAGTGCATCGAAGGGACGCACGACTGCGAAATACATCATGGTATCCGCTCGAAAATAAAGTCTTCTTTGAATGGTTTTGGTCGTTTAGCGAAGCGAATGGCCTGCAAGAAGTGCCGTTACGAGAAATGCCTTCGCTCGAACATGCTTCGGGAATGTTCGTTTTTTGTTCGTTTCTGCTTCTAGTGTATGGTAAATGAAGCTGTAGCTATGAAAGTTCAGGGCTTGTGAATGTGAAAATCATTCAAAAAAAAAGGCAATATTTCATTTTCTCTATCACGGTTCAATCTGTTTCATTTTTTTGAGTTTGAAAATTAAGGAAGTTTATTTTTAGTCGTAAAAATTGCGAAGAAAAATCTCGTTCCATCAGATGAAAGATTTAGTTTTTCGGCAAAAGGTTTTATCCGCTAGCCTGAAATTTTCCAATAAAATATTTTCCTAAAAGGCTGGATGGGTATAAACCTGGAAAACCAAATGGATGTAAACCTGAAAAAAGTGAATTTGAAAAAAACTTTGCCTGAAAAGAAAAATTCGAAACCTGGAATTGTTAATCGGATGACGGGGTAGAAGAAAACAGAGTTTTTATTGGATTAAAATAAAAAGTGTAATCATCTTATTTTTAGTTGTACAATCGAAAGGAAAACGTGGCCCAGAACCCAAGGAGATCAGTGAGGTTTGTTTTTTCAACTTCTACCCTTCAGAAATTAAACTTCAGAATGTCCAAGACTATCAGTCGCCGAGCACCAGCCAAAGCCCTATAGAGAAAGGTTGAAGAACTCTTATTTTTCACTGAATCGAAAAATCTATTGGTCGCTTGTGAAATGGCTGAACGCGTTGCGGTTGCGCTGCGGCTCTCGAAAAAACTCCGAAGCTTTTTTTTTGAATTCGCCAAGTAGAGATTTTTCATGAGGAACCTCCTTGTAGCCGTTACGCGTTGAGCCATTTCCGATGCGACCAAACTTTTTCAAATCTTAATGAGTCGACTTACACTGCCAGCTTCTTCAGATCAGAAGGACCAAGAGTGCAGAGCAGTCCGAGAACATTATATCAAGCTGGAATCGACTCTGAACAGAAGTCGAAAGCTTCTCTTCACTGAATCTCGCATCCTCGACATCTTCAGTGGCCTGTGTATCATGGTAAGAGCCGAAGATCCTACAGTAACCCGTTTTGTAGCCTTTCGAGAAGAGCCAGCTGCGTCCTTTCGACTTCAGGACTTTCCAGGGCTTCGAGAAACAGGAATACGTCATAATGTTCAACTACGCGGCATCGATGTTGGCTTTTGACAAGCTCTGTTCGCCAGATCAAGTCTGACTTCATATACTTTTGAGATGAAAGAAGCTTTTTGAGAACTTTCTCTTCCGAATGGCCTGCGGAGTGGACTTCATTCTCAACTCGGCCTTCTACACCTGTCAGTTGGGCATCGAACACAACTTCCTCGTCTCTCAGGACGGCCGTTATATTCTCATGGTTCCACAGCCTTTGACTGGAGATGAACCTGGCGCTGGCGTCCTGTTCCCTAAGAAGGAAGATCTCGAAAAATACCAGTAAGATTTTGCTGAAATATCTTTTACAAGAAAGTTCGTTTCACTTTACTCTATGAAGTTTTCGCCAAACAAATTATCAACTTATCTTCGAAAAAAGGTCTTCTTAAAAGAATTTTTAGTTTTTGGGAAAGGGTGTCTCGAAGTCCGTTGAAATAGGCCCGTGGAATTTGCCAAAAAATGGAAATTTTAAAGCTCCCATTCTCGAAAACTAAAAAGTTGTGCATCTTGCGATTATTAGGATCTTTTTCCATTGCATCAAAGAAACTTCGAGTCAAGTTTCAGAAAAAAAAAATGCGAATAGTTATTTGTCAATCTCAGAAACATTGTCCAACCGAGGTACGCCTTCTGGAGAGATTTCGTTCCCCGATTCCACGACTACAACCTCACCTTTGAAGAATTCACCTTGCTAAAGGCGATGTCGATCTGGAAGTTGGGCTAGTCGACAAGTTTATTCAACTGATGACCCGATTTTTCAGCATATTTTAAACTGGAAGGCTCAGGCAGGGCAATATCTTCTCAACAGCAAGAACTGCTGTTCAGAACTTTGTTGAAGTGGGCTTTTGAACAGAAAAATTTTTTACAACGTGTCTGATCCCTCATGGGCTCTCTGGTAAAACAGGAACTATTTTCCCGACCTATGCGATGAGAGAAAAGAGGGTGCAGACATGTGAAAAATTCAAATCCCAGTGAACTATTAAGAAAAGTATTTTGAAGCTTGTGTGAAGAAACTTGCGGGGAAGACGGCGCCACACGAGCAGGCAACTTGGTTCTTTTCCTTACAGTAATTCATGTGAGTATCCAACCATTTTTCAAAGCTCATGGTCGTACTAGGAATTGCTTGCAACATTTAATTTTTGAAACGAGAAAGACTTCGGGAGGATTAATTTTTCAACGAAGGATGGGAGTAAATCGGTCAAGGTCTAATGAAAGTATACTTCATAAGCTCTTAAAAATTGAGACGCCGACTTTGACTTCAAAAACGCGCCGCTTTGAGCCATTCCACGTGCGACCACGGATTTTTTTTCGTCAGAGTTGAAGAAAGAGATTTTACAGGAAGAAGTCATGGAACTGATCCACAACCTCGTTCTCGTCACTCTCTTCGACTTTTTGAATTCCGACAAAGTCCTCACCGAAATAATCGATTTGAACAGTGTTTACCCAACATAAAATCATTTCTTTTTGTGATTTTCAACATTCGGAACATTTTCAATGAGTTCATAAATCAATAATACGGAAAAAAGTTATATCGAAAGCTGAAACTTGTACTCTCGAAGAGTGGAGCTCAGATACATCCGAATGCCACGGAGACGTCGTATTTGAAGTAGGGAGTTCAGAAAAATTACCAATATAGCGAGCAACTGGGCCAGGAATACCGCAGGATACACTTAAAAAATAGTTTTTAAGTTTTCTTTTGAATCTCGAACCGTTTGAATCACAAACTGTGCGTTTGTTGAAGGTGGAAATGTCTGAAAGTATAATTGGTCGGACCAAGAATACTGTAATTGCTGACGCGATTCGAAAAAGTTGATGCAAGGCTGTGTTCTGAAATTTTTTCTTTGTATAGTTCTTCTTACTGCTTTTTAGATTTGTATTCGTATAACTGGGTATACGAAAAAGACGAAAAAAAATAAATATGACAAAACAGGAACAAAGGGATTGTCGTAATTTTACAGGCTATCAGAAAAGGATTCAAACTTTCTTAAATGTAGCTAGAACCTTTTTCAATTGTTAACCGGCCTAAAAAGTTCCCTTACATGCTTGAAAAAGCACTACTGAAAGTTTAATAAACTCAAAACTTTATGATCTTGAGCCAATTTTTGCACTTTTCGCGTAACTTGAAATCCAAGAATTGAAAATAAAGATGGACTTTTTTTTTTTGATATATTGCTATCTGCAATCTGTTTTCAACATACTATTCAACTTTTACAGCTTCAAAAGTTGAGGTTTTTTTTGAATACCCAGCGAGAAGTGTGAAAAGAATTTTACTGAATTGTGGTGGGCATCTCAAACTTCAAGATCGCCTCTTTTGCCAAAATCATTTTTTTCTTATTCCTAAGTTTCTCCTCTTTTGACAAGCTAACCATTTATTTCACAAGGACCTTTTTTCTGTTTCAATCCCCGAAAACTCACATCCAGAAAGACGTTGAGAATCAGCTTGGCGACAAGAGAACAGAGGGCAACGTCGGCGGCTGTGTAGACCATGAAAACCACTGTCAATTTATGCAAGTTAGGCAGTTTTCCTCTATTTTGGTCACTTTTCTCGTCCTGCCAGACGTGGATCGCGGTCAACGCAAACGACGACAAACTGTGCGCCACATCAACCGCCACCGAACCGTATCCTTGACATCACTCCATTATTCCTTCGGAAAGGTCGAAAAAAGGCCATTTTGGGCTGGGAATTCTATCTCTTTTTTTTTTGAGAATGAGAACACTTACTCTTGAAAGTTCAAAATTTTGAGAAAATAATATATTAGAAATTTTTTGGGTATTCTCTTCAAAAATATTTTGAACCTTCTAGGCCACTCCGTGGAAATATGGTAAAAGAACATCCCTATAGAGTCCATTTTTGCAAGCTTCAGTTCCCCATATAGAGAGAGCTAAAGTGGTCCTTATCAGAGTAAATTTCAAGGGTTTCTAAGCCTCTATAGGGCCCACTCTGGCGTTCCCATGATCTTTCAAACAAGTTATAAAAAAAATATTTTTTCAAAGCCTGATATGAAAATTACACTAACCGCTGAGCACCAACAAAGGCGATGATTGAATTGCAGCATGAGCCAGAACAATAGTCTGGAAAAGCGAGTTGGACATCGAAAAAAGGACCGAAGACCGAAGCAAAGTTTGAACGGAGGCTTTGTGCTGCATGGCGCGATAAGTCGAAGATGCCCACTGAGCCGTCGGAACTACACGAGGCTATACTTTTTTCACAAGTTGAAACTCGATATCCAATCTATCAACTTACCCAACAATAGTTGGCAAAGGAGTTTCCGAAAGAGTAGCGGTACTCACCGGCCAGAAATCTCAGGAACCAATCACCAAGAATCCCGCCCTCTTTCTTGCCTTTCTCGTTGACGTAATCAAAGTAGAGAGTTCCGTTTGAGTAGGTCTGTCTTTTTTTCATATTATCTTCAAATACATCACCGATTCCTACCTTATAATTATGCACAACGAACTCTGTTTTATTGGTGAAATAAGCCTCCTCAAGGACGTGGGGCAGAGCGGCCAAATAAATGGCAGAAATCACGAAGATCGTCGAGAGAGCCAGGGAAAAGCCTCCGACGGCAGCGACGTCGATGTCCAGGTAGGCCTGGGAGGCCTCTTCGTCTGGCGACAGTCGCGTCATCTACACCGAATGAGGCCGGAAGGCCATCCCCCATTCACAAACCCATTTCGAAGGGTAGACCTTTTCATCTTCTTTTCGCACTTTCTCAGAAGAATTGCTCCAGATAGTCTGACAAAAAAAAAATAATAACGTAATTCAGATGATTTATATAATAAAACTTTCAAACTGCCTCAGCAAATTCAATTCAGCTTTAATTTACGCAAATTATGTTTCTACAAATGGACGAAAAAAAAATACAAAACCGCGAAAAAAGCCAGAAAAACCCAAAAATTAAAAAAACTTTAAAAAAAGGTTTTTTTTTTTTTTCGTGTCTCCACTAGTCTCTACTTTTTTTGCGTCATGTGACGCAGATTTTATTAAAAAAATAAAAAAATTTCATTCCCTGCAAAAAAAAAACGTGAACCCCGTGGCTAGGCGTCATTTTTCTGATATCGAAAAAATTCACACTTACAAAAAACCACGTGGCAACGTGTCATTTCTTATTGTATGACCTGGCTTAAAATCTCATTCCTGCTTCCGTCGCGACTCGTCTCGCTTCTTTCTACATTCAAAGTCAAGATGAGTTTTGAATTTCCATAAAACTTCTGACTTCAATATAAGTTTCTGAGCTGTAAGCGCTAGTAGATTAGGCCCGCGGGACTCCCGGAGTGCCGATCCTCTTTGCTTGCAAATTGGATACGCAAAGTCACGCCGAAGCCCATTCCGGTGGCCGAGGCACAAACTGTTGGCAGCGCGATGCTGACAAAGCGATGATGGGACCCCCGCGGAAAATGCCGTCACGGCTTTCGGCGTCTAGGATTCTTAGTTGTGACAAGGCCGAGCGGAGCTCTAGCGCACCGCCTAGTTAGTTCTTTCTGACTGAATAAAGCTTTTCTAACTTACTTGACGACTTGACATAGCTAATCAGAACATTCGGACTTGAATAATGAAATCGACTTGCCTTTTTCAATCTTGAAAATATTGCAGAAGCTGTCGGCGAACTTGTTTCCGCTCGAAGTTCATGGAGGTTCAACGACAACTTCAAATAGTGCAGTTTGATACCTGAAATTTTTTTTAAATCACTTTTTTTTTTAGAAAGAACGTTCGGAAACTACGATCGAAAATTGGGAACGACAAAGCGTATTGGAAAAAAAATATTCAATCGATTACTACTACTGGAAAGATTGATGTGAGGTTTCGAATATTTTAGTTTCGAAAAAATTTATAACAAGATGAAGAAGACTTGACCTTATTAACCATGAATTTAAGTTATAAAATCTCGCGCAGGTTGCGGAAAAATTAACTTTGTGTGAGTATTTTTTTGAACTTTCGTTCTTAACTTTGTCAAAAACTATTGTTTTGACTTGACATTTTGAAGAAGTTTGTTGTTGAAAACGATATTTCGGGCCTGAAATTTCGAAAAAGCAAAACAAAGAAGTTTGGAAAAGATCTTATGAGCGTGTTGGGAAAACTTATCGAGTCAATGTCCCGAAGATGCAAGGCTTTCATCAAATCCAAAGGCTATGCTACGGAGTATTTCATCTTTTTTTCTTAATTGTTCGAATTGAGAGTCTTTTATACCGGTTTACTGGTTTTGTTCAATTTTTATTTGTTGATTATTTTTTTGCGTTTTTGATGGATTCGAAACAGAATTTTTTCGGTGTTTTTTTTTTTTGGAAACTGTTTGAACTTCCAATTCAAGTCGTCAATAACATCATTTTACTAAATTGTTTGAAATTTCAGGTCAAAATGATTTTTTTTGACAAAGTTACGGAAGAAAACCAAAAAATACTCACCCATTTTCGCTACTGTACATCCTCTTTTTCCGCATTCGAAAGTCTTTCATTTTTGAAAATTCAGTCAATCTCGAGAAATCCGCCTCCCATCAAACTCGCGACGACAGTTTCAAAAAAGATTTCATGGCGGACGGAGTTCGATCAACTGTGAGGCCGGCTCAACAACACCAGGTACCAGCCCAATGCTCTTAAAAGCAGCTGAGGGTTTTTTTTCTGTGTTAGATTGCAAAGGAGAAAAGAAATAACAGTAACATCACAATGGCTGAAATCGCTCCTCACTAGTACAAAGAATGAAGTTATCGTCCATTCAAAGCTGATTGACACATGTTCAAAACAGGCTAGCCAGGCTTGTGCGAGGTCCAGATTGTCCTATCGGTCTCTGTCCATATCCTATCTTTTGATAGACTTTGATGAAACTAGTGAAAATTAATTTTTTGTAATACTTTTGAATTAGGATGGAAATTTTTCAAAGCCTGGATTGATCCGAGCCCGCGCAAGCTTCATTGCTTCGGCTTCCAATTACTCGTACCTCTGTAACGCAAATCGGGCTCGTCCCGGACGTTTTTTATAACTGCTAGTAAAAATTTCGAGTGCTGAAGCCGCTGTAGGATTCGCTAGGAATCGCACAAGCCTGATTAACGTAGGGCAAGCTGTTCAAGTAACGAAGGCACATTGACGAACCAAACCTAAAGTTATAAAAGATTTTCCTTGAATAATATTCAAAAAAATTGAAATAAATTAAAAAAAATAAAATCAGTAGGAAAGAAATATTATTTATGGTGTGTTCATCGGAGAAACGGAACATGCTTCAAAACAAAAAATCGTGTTCATCGGAGCGCCAAAGTTGCTCCAAAACAGTACTAATTTTTGTTTTGAAGCAATTTTTTTGCGTTTCGAAGCAATTTTCGTTTTGTCCGATGAACAGGCCATTATCACTAAGAATAACTGCCGAGATAAACGCGAGACACTGGCGGTACATTGACGAGCTCGCAAACATCTCGCTTTTTTTCTCGCGCCGGTCTCGCACTTTTCTAGGCGCGAGCTCGCATTTCTCTCGCAATTTGAAAATTTCTGAAATGCAAGATACACTATAGGTCATTCCGCGCCAGCTTGTCACGATTTTAAATTTCCTCGGAGCTAGAGAACCCATTTCGGCGCTTCGCTTCGATGCTCTCGGTGTGCCCCCTTGCGTGCGCCTTTAACAAAACTCATTATTTCCGAACTTTGGAATTTTCTTATTTCACAAAAACAGTTGTAACATCAAATTTCATATCAAACTAACCCAAAAGCTATATGAAAGAAAAGCTCGAACAGTCGGTTTCCTTAATAACAATTAAAAAGTAATAATTCAATCTTTTTGATTTTATTTTTTTTTTACAAATCCAGCGCAGAATCTGAGTGTGTATGGTTAAAGCGAAAAATGAAATCAATCCATTAAAAAGAACCTCGTAAATTATTAAAAGAGATAGAGGAAATTGAAGCAATATCTTAATCAGAAATAATATTTTATTAAAGGCGCACGCAAGGGGGCACACCGAGAGCATCGAAGCGAAGCGCCGAAATGGGTTCTCTAGCTCCGAGGAAATTTAAAATCGTGACAAGCTGGCGCGGAATGACCTATAAGAATAACTGACGAGATAAACGCGAGCTCGGTGGCGGTACATTGACTAACTCGCAAAAATGTCGCTTTTTTCTAGGCGCGATCCCGCATTTCTCTCGACGCGACCTCGCATTTTTCTCGGCGCCATCTCGCATTTATCTTGCATTTCGGAAATTTTCAAATTGCGAGAGAAATGCGAGCTCGCGTCTAGAAAAGTGCGAGCTCGCGCCCAGAAAAATGCGAGCTCGCGCCCAGAAAAACGCGAGACCGGCGCGAGAAAAAATGCGAGATGTTTGCGAGCTCGTCAATGTACCGCCAGTGTCTCGCGTTTATCTCGGCAGTTATTCTTAGTGTTAGTGTAAAAAAAAACGAAATTTTCAATTTTTGGAGTATGCGAAACTGCGTAGACATCGTCTCATATAAAACATCCTATTTGACGGGAAATGATGCGTGCCGCGTAGAATTTTTAATTTTTGTTTCGATTAATCGAATAATCGATTATCATCATCACTATTAGTTGTTTTAGTCAGATGGAATCGACTAGACGGTGAAAAATTGCTCTTTTGAGCGGCACTAACACCGCCTTTAGCGAAAAAGAAGTCAAAACGTGTAGTTGATTGAAACGTGTAGTTGACAGATTTTGAATGTCAAGCAGCTAACTCTACCCCCAGGGGTACAATATCTTTCGCGTCAATTTTATATGTGCAGTTGACGACCCTTCAATAAGGCTGCATTTTTTGACTTTTTTTCTATCTTTTAGATCAAAAAAGAACAAAAATCGTCCCGCGCGCTGAAACATCGACGCGAAAAGGTACCGTCTCAGCAGAGGCGGAGTTAGCTGGTTGACATTCAAAGTCTGAACAGACAATATCTGTAGAAGAGCCAACTATTCTCTCAGTTCCAGTATCAAAGTATCTTAATTTGAATCGACATTCAACGAGTCAGAGAGACTCTTCTCTGTCTCGTGGCTGATAGCCTGGCCCTTGTAAAAGAGACTCGAAGCTCCTCGATACGTTGAATTCCACTAAAATTCACTCAGAGGTTACCTATGCATAGTTCGTTATAATTTCAGTTGGCCACGAAATTCAAATTTCACTGGTTATTTTTCGTTTGAAAAATTTTCACGTTACTCTACTAAAAATTTTCTTTGGTGAATTTTTTTCGATAGCTTCGGTTTAATTGTACAGCAGAGTTTCCTCGATACGTTGAACTCCACTAAAATTTACTCAGAGGTTACCATAGTTCGTTATGAATACAATAAAAAAATCTTTTCTGAAAACCGCTTTTCTTCTCCCTAAAATGTTTCTGTTCCTTAATCCGTGTTCCTTCTTCCTTTTTCGAGAATTTCACTTCCGTGTAACCCTGCTCGCTTCCCCTAGTATTCTCCCATATTTAATTTGGGTCATCGAAAAAAATTTTTTTAAGGAGTGAGCGTGACTTTCCTATAAATATTTATATTTAAATATTGAGTTAATGGGGGCATTATTTGCAAAACTTCCGAGTAACCTTTTCCTCGCAAAAAGTGCAAAAAGAGTCATTCAAGATAACTTGACGCGCTCGCAGCGAAACAGTTTTTCGGGTTCGAGCCAAACGCAGCGGGTTCCCGCGGCGTGATGGGACTGCTCCGCTTTTTTGACAAATGTTCAATATACTGTCTAATCCAAATTCCAAAGCTTTGCAAGATACGCGAGTTATGACGAAAAACCCTATTTCAAGCCTTTGAAGCGTCCTAACCAAAAAACGAGATCTATTCCGTGTTCACTCGAAGTGATCGCTCTCATTCCGAGGCTTCTACTCGGGCAAAGTCGGAATAGGGGATAATGGCCGCTTGAAGGGAGAGGCTCAAAAAAAAAGGCGGCAGAAAGGCAGCAAAAAAAGTTTCCCTTTTTCGAGCTTTTCATTTTCTCTAGTACTCTGATTCCATTGAACCATGATGCTCCTAAAATACATTCAAGCAAAGTTTCATTAAATTTCAAAGAGGTGCTAAAAACGTTCCTTAGTAAACAAAAAAAAAAAAAAAATGTGTTTCTTGGTATTTTTAAAAAGGTTCAGAAAAAAACTTCAACCAAAGCGCTTTAAATTATCTTCTAGAATAATTGAACGCAACCTTTTCAAAACTTCGATCCCAGAATTAGAATTGTACGAAAATATGAAACCGAAATTGTTTAAAAGCCCGAATTGTCACAGGAAACATTTGTAAAAAGGAAAAATTTATTTTATTTGACATGAATAAAATCAATTTGTGAATCGGGAGCTACGAATGGCAAAAACCCGCTTTGAGGATAGGACCCATTTTCAAATTGAAGATTGAGGCGATCAGCGACTCGCGAAACTGCTGATCGCGCCGTTGAACCTGCCGACGACGCTTCGCCATTCGACCGCCGTAAAATTCGCGTGCCAGAAACTCTCCATCTTCTGAAAAACCGAGTAGAATCCGACGGCATGCAAAGAAATAGTCGTTTCGAAAAATTATGTTCGATTTTTTGATTTTTTTTTAGTCCAACGAGCGCGCAATAATGGCTCAGAGGTTCTTTTGGAACTAAAGATAAATTTTATATATTTTGTGAGGAACTTTGGTTGAAAGAGATTTTTTGCCTGAGATGAGAATCTTGAAATTTCTTCTAGATTAGACCTTCTAATCACAGTATCCTCAAAATTTGTGCTTGCTGTCCATTTTTATCTCAAAAAAATCATAAAACTCGAAAACGCCTGTTTCTCCGTTTCAAATCAGCCTGAATAAGCACCTTTAAAAATGTTTACCTCGATGACAGCATCCCAGCTGGGCAACTCGTTGCAGGATGGGATGTTGAGGAACTGATGAATCATTTCGGTTAGCATGTCCCGAATGACCAAACGTCTTGAAAGGACATTATTAGAGACGAAAAAGAACAGGATAACCTTTTGATGACGGCCGGAAGTCTGTACTCGCCCAGACTGAAGCCGTCAACCTTCAGGCTTTCATACTTTCCGGTCGCGATCAGAACAACACTGGCGATGTAGCCGAAATAGTCCGGTTGATATGTCCAAGGGCGTCCGTCCTGCAATTATTTTGAGGTTTTTGAAAGATTTTCAAAGTGATATGTGCATCATCTTGACCTCTCTCTTTGAAAGGGATCATTCTTCTTCTATTTCTCAGCGATAATTTTGATTATTCGGTCTAACTTTTTGAATCTTTTGAGAGCTTTCGTCAAAGTTTACATTTTCTTTTCCAAATTCAGCGAAGTGCGAAGTTCAACATTTATTTTCATAATGCCGTGTCCAGATTGATTCCGCAAAAGTCAAAATATCCGCCTGAGAGTTTTGAAAAAACCTTGTGTAATTTGAATAGTTTCGGATTGAAACCAGAAAATTTTCTGGTCAATCTACCATTATACGAAGATTACGTTTATCTGTCAATAAGTATTATTGATATAACTTTTCATAAGCTCTTTAGCCTTTTTGAAGAAAATTGCGCTTTTGTCTAATCGGGAATTAGACAAATTATACTTAATTTCTTTGCTCTGATCAAAAACTGACAATCATCTCCGGACAGTCGAAACACTCCGTGCCTGCGCGACCCTTGAAAGTGCTGTCTCGGAAGGAGGCGAGGTCGATGGATCTGCCCCAGTCGATGAGCTTGATGACGTAGTCGTCCAGGACGTCCGCCGACGACAACTCCGCGTCGATCCTGAGCAAGTCTCCCTGTTATTCGGGGGCTTCGAGGAGCTGAACAACTTCTTGGTGATCATGAAGTTGTCGGGTTTGATGTCGCCGTGGACAATCATAGTGCCGTGGACGGAACGCACGATTCGCGCCATCTGGATCGCAACGAACAGAACGTGCATCCAATGAGGATCGTGCACAGAGTTCGTCAAGTCCTGTGCTTCGTAAACTTTAGTTTTTTACTTTAGTACTTCAGTTAGTTTGAAAAAAACTTCTTTTTTCTTAGTTTGACCACAAGCTCCTAATTTTTGACATAGCTAGATTGAAAAATCCGCTAAAAGTTGGAAAAAATTAAACACGATCATTCTCTCTAAACAACAGGAAGCTATGCAAGGAAAAAAAAAAATTGAAAACTGATAGATTTAATATTTGAAAAGCGCTGAAGTTTCAAATGTATCTTCTCAGTAAAATAAATACTTTGAGAGCTTCTAAATAAAAAACACCTAGCTGAAACACGAATTAATTTTTGAAAACCAAAATATAAAAGCTGGAAACCCACCAGCAAGGTACCATATTCATGGAAAGCGTTGAAAATCAACGACGCGTTTTTGTAGATGTAGGCGTCCGTGATCTAAAGATTTTCCCGTCCAGAGGAGAGACAATGGACAAGAGGGACCTGCATGACGGCATTGTTGGAGATGTTGACGAGGTCGGCGTTGGCGTTCTTCAGGAGCCGATGACGTATCTGGTCGCAGACGTAGACCTCCCAGGCGCACGACGGAACCTCGTACTGCAAACCGAGAGAAGTCTCGACGATCAGTTCCCTAGAGCGCTACCTTGACGGCGATGCAAGTGTCGTCCTCCAGCTTTCCCTTGTACACCTTGGCGTAGCCGCCTTGTCCGATCAACGTCAGAATCTGCACTTTTTCTCCGCTGACCGTCAAATCGCGCATCGCTTGAACTTTTGGACAGATCCCCTTGAACAATTTATTACAATTACAATGCTAGTGATAAAAGCTGCTAATGATTCTAAACAGTTTTATTCCACATTTGTGTGCATTTAATCGATTATCTCATATACCGAAAGAGGCTTGAACAAATAAAAAACTCGTTTCTATTTTCCGCGCCAACTAGAGAGTTGTCAATACCATTTCCCAAAAAAAAAAGTCCCGGTTTTCGTACTTCGAATTCATGGAGATGAGTTGGCGGTCGGACGGAGGCCATGATCTTCTTCCGGATGCTCGGATCCCAGGGATTCATGCCGGTGATGACCTCACTGCAATCAAGTTATTTCAGAACGCCCTCCGGTCCTTTCGAAAACCTTCTGCGACGCTTCGATTCGCCGGTCGTTTCATTGAGATCGACTTCGGCGGTCTTCTGGGAGATATTTTCGACGCCGCCGATGCTCAGTCGCCGGATGTCGCTTTCCAGGACGTCAGAGACCGAAATGTCCTTTTCCAGTGCACTCGAACTTTTGCTCTTGTTCTGCGATTCGTTCTTGACACTGAGAGCGGTGTTCGTTCTGGTAGTGTTGGCCAAAGATTGTCTCTGAAAGAAAGCAGCTTTTTTTAAAAAAGTATTATTTTTTTACGGTTTTTAATAGAGCGGCAAGTAAAGTACTAGATTAAATCGCAAGAAGAAAATGGCTCATGAAAATCGTGCAAAATAGGTATAAAAATAAACTCCAGCCCCATGGAAGGAGTGTAGGCAAAAAAAAAAGTAATCTTAAACATCAGGACGTAACTATATATATATTTTTTTGATAGTTTACAGCAAAGATAAGCGATTGAATACTTTGAGAAGAAAAAAAAACGAACTCTGAAGCCGGCTGGGGGCATCTTTGGCATCGCGAAGACGCCGTCGTCGTCTTCATGCTTGCTTTTCAAAACATCATTCGCATGCGAATTTCCGAAGAACTCTGAAACGAAGGGAGATGATGTTCATAGTGAAGGAAAAAAAATAACCTTCTGCCGAAACGAACACACCAGATTCCATTGGCGTTGAGGTTACAGCCGAGATTCCAGACCTTCGGAAAAAATTTCCCATGATAATGCTCTCATCGGCGCCGTCTGAAAGTTTTTTTTTACAAAGGCTGAAAAATAAGTGAACAAAAATGTTGAAGCGTTTTTCTTTCACTTCGGAGTAAACATTCTGAATTTCCCAAAAAAAAAAATCTTGAAACGAAAACTGACGTGGATGGTGTTCATTTGGCGAGGTGATTTGTTCGATTTCGTCGCTCTTCAGACGAGGAGACTCTTCAGAAGATTCGAGGTCGAAGACGACGTTCAAACCAGAGGATGGCCTAGAGATTGGTCAAATTGAGGAGGAACTAAGAGGATACTGACAGATCGGACTGACGCTTCTCCGAATGGACGAGCATCGTTGGATCTGGATCGTCGAGCACGTCGAACGATTCCTCGACGGGCGGCGATTTGCCCTTGACGGCCGTCGTCAAATCCTCCTCACCTCCCGAACCGTCTGAAGTGAATCCTTATAGTCATTGTCAGACCTTATATGACACGACTTGTAATGGTTTTTTTTTTCCAAATTTTCGCATCAAAACCCGTCTGGTAGTTATATAATAATATAAAAAAGAAAAAGAAATCCAAAAAAGAACTTTTTTTCTACTGCCACTACAAAATTTGAAAGAATCGTGCCTTTGAGATGAACAGTGTCGGAGAAAAGGGCCCGCGCTTCGTTGTAGGCCGTCTCAGTGAACGAAATCTCAGGCTTCTGCGAAGAGATTCGACCTAAAAAAATGAACAAAAATATCGAAGTCCTATCCGTTTTGCGACCTTCTTTCGTGGATAAACCGCCCTTCTGAGCCGAATGAACATTTTCGAGCGTGAAACTGGAATCGACGCCCAGCGTCCTGTCCGTAGCAGTTCCAGATCTCGCCGAGTCCGAGGACAACACTATCGTCTTATCCCTGAGGCTCGAAACTGCAAGACCATGCTGATCAAAAGATGAATTTTGTTTTCAAACCGTTCGATTTTGTTTTGGCAGGAGCCAACGGCGAGTGGAAACGCGGTCTTTTGTCGTCGGTACAGTCCAGAAGAGAGTCGTCCAAAGTTTTCTCCGATTTCTGTTCTTCCTCGATTTGCGACATCTTGCGTCGTCGGTTTTCTTTCTGAAAATAATATATTTCCGTCGTTCTTAGCAATTTTTAATTATTTGTTCGCAAATTTTTTTTTTTAGATAAGCTTAGATAAATTTATTAGAGGTTTCTTGGTGAAAATTCGCTTCTAATTATATTTTAGGTCATGAAAAACACACGCGTCTTTGGAAAAGCCAACGACAAGCGTTTAAAAAAAGTGAAAATAGTTAAAAAAAAACAAACAAACTTCGATCTCGTTCATTCTCTGGATGACTGCATCGCTATTTGTCTTTGGGGGTCTGAGAAAAAAGGGATAAAAAGGCCAAAAAGTAGAGATAATACTCGAAAATATTCTTGACGATTCCAGAATCGCGTCTCGTCTGGCCGTTCTGTGGATTATGAGCTTCTTCCATCTCAGTAATGTCCATATCTCCTCCCTGGAAAATGGTATTGGATTCTAAATGGCATATGAGAAAAAAAAAATCTATTTTGAGATGAAATTTCTGCTGGTACCTGGTCATCGGATAACTGTGCGGCTCGAAACTCCTCCACTGAAATTCCGAAATAGCCGTCTGATCTGCAGATGAACTCTGGTCGGATCAAGGTTCTCGCTGAAAATAAAAATTCACGACGTGGCTCAAAACTATGTTAAAATATTATATTAAGAAAAACGGATTGGATTTGAAAAAAAAACCTTCATATGCCTACGTCTTTTGTTCAAATTTTCCGCATTAGAAATTTTTTCGAGGGATAATCTTCAATAATCTTCAATAAATTCGCAAAAAAATATTTAATAAAGATTCGCAAAAAAATTCTTAAATGAGAGCAGGCCTTAGGACAAATTGATTTTTTTATTATCGAGTTGGGATCATTTCACACATATTTCCAATATTAGATCGATAATCAACATGAAACTTCATCTATTGGTCCAAGTGTTCTCGAGAAACCCCAAACCAAGTCCTGAAAAAAAAAAAGAAAACTGACTCTTTGGGCCGAAAGAAGAAACGACGGCCGTCGGATTCGAAGAGGCAGCTGCCCTCTGGAGAATCGCCACCGAGGATCGACGTCGACCTGATGAGAAAAAAAAAACATTTTCAAGGTAAACAAATAATTTCCAACCTTTTCTTTGATTTCCGTTCGGTGTCAGCGGCTTAAAAATAATGTTCGTGTCGTCCATTTGACTGAAAAGTTTGTCGACGTCGCCGGGGAAGTATTCGTCGGCCAAATCCCTGCAAAAACTCCATTTATCAATCAAGAATAAAGGAACTGACCTGAATCCGGATTCCAAATTTTCGAGCGATTGTTTGCCGACGAGGCGATCTCGAGCTAATTCCAATACCTATAAAAACAATTTTAACCCTCAAATCGCAACAAAACCTTTTTGAAGCCTTCCAGGTCTCTTTTTTGGCCGTATAATTCAGCCCATTGGAGGTGGAACTGTAGCGAATTTGAGAAGCGGCTTTGACTGTCCAACGTCTCGTAAACTCCCGTGGACCCAGATCGGCTGTTTTTCGCCTTTAAACAATTTTATTTCTTATTATCCAATAATAATTGTTCCTCACCACGACTTTCAAGAGATGCAGTAGCCCATCACTTTCTTTCATTCCTTCTCTATGCGAGCATTCGCGAAAAGCTGCGAAAGCTTTGTCGCGAACAACAAAATATTCGCCGCGATCAGCGAATATTTGGCATTGTCTGCAAAATAAAAACGAATATATCATCTTAAAAACGAGCATCTCATTATTAAAAATATGTTAAAAGACGAAAAACTTACAATGCAAAACACTGCAATGTTTCGACATTGCTCTCTGGACTCATTAGGTGATTAAATAAGGTTTTAACCACCTTCAGCGCCCCTGGCGTCATTGCTGAAAAACTCATGTTAGACATAACTCTAGTTGAATATAAATCAAGATTGAAGAGTAAGGTCCAGTGGAGAAACTTATAATTTGAAAATAAGAGATGAAACTTGTTCACAACTGAATAGAGGTGAAAATTTCAGAATAGCCTCCCACGTCCAAACAAGCCAAATTCTAGTTATTTTTTGAATGAGAAGTCTCAAGGATTCCCGCTAACGGAAAGATCAATATGTCAACAATGACAGAGGAGCGCTAATAGGTCAAAATAAAAATGAAAACCTTCGTATACACATACCCAACACGCCCATTCAAAAAATTACGAAAACGTTGCAAAGTTGCGAATACCGAATAAATAAGGAAAACTAAAACGGCAGTTAATTTAAACTAACACGTTTCATGGAACAAACTTTTCTTTTACCTTAAGATTTTTTTGGAAAAAAAAACAATCAGTTGAATGAGAAAAACAATCAGTTGAATGAGAAAAAAAAAAAGTGAAAAACGCGTGATTCCGTTAAATCGCCTGCCGCTCTCCTTGGCGTCCACTTATTACCTGATTTCGAAAACGAGAAATACAAAAGTAAAATTTTTTTTTACATATTTATTCATAAACGTGAAAAAAAATGGAAAACGGGAGAAGCCTTTAAAGTCATATGGGCATTAAAAACGGAGATTGAGGTAGAAGCAGTACCTTGTAGAGCTTTTCATTGCGAATCGAACGGTCCACTTAAGAAAAGAACAGATATGAGTAATTGAGAAAAAAAAAACGCGTTTTTATTTTCCCGCCTTTTATTTTGAAATATTCTTTGGATCAGTGTATGCAGAAAGTTGTTTACAGTAGCCGTGGATTCGATGGTGCGGTCATCAGACCCGGGTGCTGGGATAAGTTTTAGGGGGCCCTATAGGGGGTAAATTAGGGCCCCTTGGAGGGGGCCCTATAGGGGTCCCTAAATGAAACCCTATAGGGACCCCTACGAATTTTTTTAGGGGTCCCTTTAGGGGGGGGGGGCACGGAAAATTTCTGAAATAGCTCCGGTAGGAAATAGAGAAACCCTTATTGAATGCGAATCGTTAACACATCCACAGTAAACTCATCTCATCGCGTTTGAAACTGTTTCCAAATTTATTGAAACGAATCGAAAACATTAAAAGCAATCAGGATCAGGATCAGGAACTGAAGATATGTATACGTAACAGGGTATTCGAGGAAGCAAAAAAACTTTTGGCCGTAAAAGACCCATATAAATATTTGACACGTCTAAATCACTGCTAACGGAAACCGTATTGATCAATCTAATAGAAGCTCTTCAAGACAATAAAGATACGCCTAAAGCATATTGATATAAGCGCTACTTGCGAAAAAATAGAAGAAAAACGCGTTGTGTCAAGGCAAATGGTTGGGCAACTTTCAATAAAAAACGTTGGGACTTCCGACACGGAAACGGTTGAAACTACTTAGATAAGGGGCAAAAAAAGTTTGGCACATATAAAAAAAGAACAATTGAACAGTGAGCAAAAAAACAACCAACGTTGACATTTGAAAGCAACTTATTGAATTGCTCGGCCCGCGGTAATCTTCCGTTGATTCTGGTTCATGTGGCGGCTCAAAATTTCCGTCGGCTGATTCCGTGCTTCTACGATCATTTATAATTATCAACATTTTTCGATATACCTTTCAGAATCTTCATCGCTGCTGTAGAACAAATGCGCATCAATAAAATCGCGACTCCGCGGCATCTTAATAAAAAAATTAAGTCTTCTTTAACGAGCAATAATCAAATAGAATATATAAACACGCATTTACATCAAAAAAACCTCCAACAAACATCATCTACCGGTGAATTTCTAACGGTTTCACACAATCCAGTAGACCAATTATACATAGACGAAACTCTGAAAATACCAAAATAAAAAAATACTCTGAACATATTTACACAAACCAATATATCAATTGTACATAAACGAAACACTGAAAATACTGAACCAATGTACAGATTGCCGTGTTAACTTTTATGAAGCACAAAAAAAAAGCACAAATCATTATAATACAATTTGAAACCATAACGAAAAAATCCTACTGACAACTCGTTCGTGAATAACGTATTACTTCCTTAAGCACCACAGAAATTGATGAAATATAAATACAAGTTATAAAGTTAAACTAAAACTGAGTCGACTGAGTCAACTCAAAACTTAGAAAATGAGAAAGATATTAAAAAAAAAACCACGTTCGTTTCAAGGGGTCTTCGCGACCCCTTGAGGGTCTTGCAATTTTTAGGGAGCGATTTAGGACCCCCTATAGGGGGCCCTAGGGATTTCCCCTAAAAAGGCCACTTGCAGACCCCCTATAGGGGCCCCCTAAAATCGCGACCCCCTATAGGGCCCCCTAAAACTTATCCCAGTGGGTACCCATTTTGTGTGAAATAACCGGATATATAAATATACCCGTATACGGGCACGGCGGAGATGGTGGGGCTCAGGCACGGACACCGTGTACACGAAAAAAAGTTTTTTTATTAAAAAAACATATCTTTTTTTATATTTTTTTCTTTTCTAAGTTATGAGGACTTAACGTTCAATAGTTAGGGATTTTTTTGAAAAGTTCTTATTTTTTTGCGCATCAGAAATGAATAAAATCACTTTGTTAATTTCAAAGTTTTTTTGTTTTTGTTTAATCGTATTTTTGACTTTTTTTCTCATAGTCAAAACTTTTTTTCATATAATAATTATCGATAATATCGAGAACAGTTGCCTTGAATAAAAAAACAGAAAGTTTAAAATTAAAAAAAAATTAAAATTTTTGTTTTTTTTTTTTTGATTTCAAACCTTGATCCAAAAATTATTTTTATTGGGTTTTTTTATTAATGCTGTGCTTAAGTTCGAGTTTAATTTCGATTGTAAGATGGAAAGAGGGAATTTCGAACAAAATTTCAGCTGGCTAGACCTGAATTCAAGAAAAGTTTTGTTTTATCAATGACTAATTTTTCTTCGAATCGTTTTTTTTTCTTTTGGAATAGCCTGAATTATGTTTCACTGACGTATGAATTGCGGAAAAGTGTCTCGAAATCGAATTTAGTGTTTGTTGGATTGCTCCAAAACAACATTTTTTCCTCTGTTTTGGGGCATTCTTGTTTGTTTCCGAACGATGTTCCTTTTTGAGCATTGAACCCCTGGAATGGGAGGCGGGGCTTGGCCAATTTCACATGCATTATTATTTTGAGAATAGAGTAGTGCTTCGCTCTTTGATGAGAATAATGATTATTGTTAATTGGCAATCCGATTCTCAGAACTTAATTTCGGCGCGCGCGCGCGAGACATCAAGAATAATACAACAACTGCTCGCTGCCATTCGTGCCACCGAATAATCAATATTGTGCGCTCTTCCAGCAGTAGCAGAAATTGCCGTATTCATCTCCCGCGGCCAGTTGTTCGCTTTCTAAGGAAGTCCCCCCAACCTTCGGCTTCTCAACAAATGTATCTATACGACTACAAATTGCTCCACACATGAAAGAAAGCAGGTGAGAGCGTCTTTCACATCGATTTCCTGTTTTTTTAGGAGCCTCTCTAACTAAGGAAACTCATTCGTTACCTTCATTTCTCGTCTTTTCTCATTTGAACTGAAGCTTTATGAAAATTTTCACTTTTTTTCAATTTTTTTTTCTGTGAAAGGGTTTTTTTTGAAATTCATGTTAGGAATTCTCGAAAGAGATTTTTATGATAATGATAATAGCAACTTCCAAGGTCAAACATTCAATTTTTTTCTCATCAACAAAAATTTTCAATTTTAGTTGAGCTTTCTTTATTAAAATGAATTTTCGAGCTTTCAAAAATTTTCAGAGAAACTTTATTTGAATTTGGGCTTTTTAATCAATTTTCTGATCTCATTTTGTACTTTTCAAGTAAAAATGACAATTTTTGAAGCGTTCTTCCTCAAAATGAAGTTTTGGTTGGATTCTGAACCGATTTTCAAACCCTTTAATTTTCAATAGAGTAGAGTAAAATTGTGGCTTTCAAAGCTTCATTTCACACATCACTATAATTTTCTGTTGAAAAGTCTTTTTGCACTTTTGATTATATAGATATTGTTTTTTTTTAAAGCTATGTTTCGAAATGCATAATGAATGTTTCGAAAAGTTGAGTTCAATAATTTTTTTACATCTTGTCTTTTTATTTCTTTTTCCCATGGCTTTTTCTGATATATTTTTTTCCCAAAATTATACATTTCTTTCCATTTAAAGATATTTTTTTCTTTATTATTTTTTTAAAGGTTATTGATTTCTGCGAAGTGGTCGAAATGGTTGAGCTGAAGAAAAGTGTCAAGGAAGAGTCGGTGAAGGTGAATTTTCGAAAAATTTCTTTTTTTCATTATTTTTTGCGTTTCAGGTTGTCGTTAGGTGTCGTCCACTGTCCAAAAAAGAGATCGAAAATGGACACAAAAGGTTTTTTTTAAATCCTTTCCATGAAAAACACGTTTTTCTTCAGTATCATCAAGATGCACTGTGAGCGGGGGCTCGTACAGTTGGAAAAATGCGAAAGATCGTGAAGAGCCCACCAAAGATTTCACCTTCGACGCGATTTATGACGAAAAGTAAGCTGAAGAAATTTGCCGAGAAATCAGATGAAAAAATTCAGTTTTTTAAATTTTTTTTTAGTTTTTTTTTTTAGTTGATTACCCCAAATCTCCACAATCCTCATGTGTTTGCGGAAGAATGAACCAAAAAAAATTGAGCTCGAGTACATATCATTAATGTTTCAAGATCAACCCAAGTCGAGCTGTACGACGAAGTTTTCCGCGACCTCGTCGATTCTGTCCTCAGTGGCTACAATGCCACGATTTTCGCCTACGGACAGACCGGAACCGGAAAAACTCACACTATGGAGGGTGAGTAGAGCACTTATTTCATTTCTTCTCAGTTTTTCATCAATTTTGTTCATTTTGAACATAAAAGTTGATCGAAAAAAGGAATTTTCTCAGATTTTCATAGTTCTTTTTTTCAATATTACTTCTAGTAACATTATATCCTGTTAGTTATTCCTATAATTTGCAATTCTCAGATAGATTTTAGAGCCTTTCAGAAAGATTTGTCACCATTATTTGAAGACTTTTTTCTTTTTTTTCTAAACTTTTTACTCGCTTATTAGTAAGAGGGGCATCTTAGTTGGTATTTTTCAAAGTGATAATGATTTTAAGTTTAATAGATTCGTTTTTTTTCGAGTTTTTAGAACTCACAGCCTTTTGCAAACGGAATTATTTCAACCAAGTTGCGTTTTTTTTTTATGAATTTTGAGATTTCAAAGTTTAATATTTCTCAAATATCATGTGGGAGTTTTTTCATGGTTTTTCAAATTCTCAACTTTGAGGAATTTAATTAAATTAAAGTTTAGGAATGGGCAATAGGGTCAAATTTATAAGAATTATTGGATACTTTATTGTTACTTAACCGTAAAACTTTCTTAGAATCTGTTATAATTCAAGACTTTAAAAATGAATAAAAGATTTTTCTAGGTAAATGCGATCTCGATGAACAACGAGGAGTGATTTACCGGTGCATTGACCACATTTTCGACCATATTGGTAGTTCTCGGAACCAAAAATATTTGGTTCGCGCCAGTTATCTCGAAATTTATCAGGTTGATTCCCAAGATTTTCAATGAATATAAGTTATTTTTCTTAAAGGAAGAACTCCGGGATTTGTTAAATACGGAAGGTTCGAAGAAACTTGAGATCAAGGAAAAGCCAGATGGCGGCGTCTACGTCAAAGATCTATCGGTAAAAAATGTCTTATACGAAAAAGAGAAATCATTTTTTCTCTAGGCTTTCGTATCGGAATCTGCAGAATCGATCCAAAAAGTCATGGCGACGGGAAATGCTCAGCGATCTGTTGGGTTCGTTTTTTTTTTTTTTGAATTTTTGGGGGAAAGGGGTTTTTTGTACTTTCTTTCTGTGGTGTTTTGGACATTTTTATGATCCTGTGCTCTCAAATTATAATTTTCTCTTTCAAAGTTTTAAGATTTTCTTTCATGCGAAAAATCTTTATTTGGACCCCCTTTTTTGATGGCAAATTCTTAAAAATTTTGTTTAGCATATATTTTCCTTCATTTTATCGGAATTTCACCCCTTTTGCGCATATATTTCGTCTTTAAAAGCTCATCTTTGGAATTTCTCGATTTTTTGGGCCAGCTGAAGTTTCAAACTCTTCTTTGGACTTTTTTTGAACTTTTTCTCGGCTTTTTTTATCATTGACAGCTGAATTCTCAAGCTTTTTTTAGTGTGTGGGAAATTTCTCTGACCAGATGTTCTTATGATTAATTTCGCCTGGGAGAATAAAAAAATTCTTGTTTTTTTCATCAATTAATTCTCATGAGTGAGATCAATTGATGTACTTTCTGAAAACTGAAAAATATTTTTGATTGCTTATTTTTTTGTACTTTTCAGTTTGTTCCGATTAAATGGGCTCTATTCCAGTTCTTAATTATTTTTTTGTGCTATTTTTTTAATGAGTATAAAAAAAGCATCGGGGTTTCAAAGATGATAAGTATATCGGGAGAAGGCAAAAGGAAGCCGGAAAGATAAGAGAAAAAAATAAGTTTTCTGAAAATCGTACAGATGAATGAGAAAAAAAACTACTTATGGTGTATTTTTTTCAATTTTTTTCAAAACATTGCTCACTTTGAAAGAACTCTGATTGAATCCATAAGCTTTTAAAAATTTTATCCACGGTTTTTTTTTTCGAAATTTCCTAGTTCTTTCTTAAATTTAGCAAGATTCTCTTGTTTTTCAGTCTCTAAATTTTTTCCAGTTTTCTTCAATTTTTTTTTTCTCAAGTGTTTCATTTTTAATTCTCTTCAAGTCTCTTTTCATTTTCTGTCTTTTTCCTGGTTTATGAACCACGTTTCTGTTTCTGTTTTTATAGTTAGGTACTTCTTTACTTACCCACAAGGTGGAAAGAATAAATAAAAGTAGTGACCCGGTTTTAATTCACCCTCAAGAATGACTTTAATGGTTAACAGGTTAGTCCAAATTGTTATAAATACCAAATTGATGATAAATTTTCAAATTT
Source organism: Caenorhabditis auriculariae (assembly GCA_904845305.1). Lineage (NCBI taxonomy): Eukaryota > Metazoa > Nematoda > Chromadorea > Rhabditida > Rhabditidae > Caenorhabditis > Caenorhabditis auriculariae. The sequence continues at coordinate 659,282 of CAJGYM010000036.1, forward strand.
TGATAGTATTTTTTTCCAGGAGAACCAACATGAACGAGCACTCGAGTCGATCCCACGCCATCTTCATCATTACGGTGGAGTGCAGCCAGGTGGGCATCGACGGCGAAATGCACATAACCGTCGGCCGCTTGAATCTCGTCGATTTGGCTGGCAGCGAACGACAAGCCAAGACTGGCGCCACCGGCGAACGGTTCAAGGAGGCTACCAAGATCAACTTGTCGTTGTCGGCCCTCGGAAACGTCATCTCGGCTCTCGTCGACTCCAAATCCTCCCATGTGCCTTACCGCGACAGCAAACTCACCCGTCTCCTACAGGACTCTCTTGGAGGAAACTCCAAAACTGTCATGGTCGCCTGCATCGGGCCCGCTTCCTACAACTATGAGGAGACTTTAGGTACAACCAAACATGGAAAAGCATTTACGAAGTTCAAAATCTTCAAATATTTACAAATTTTGAGTTTTTGCGTTTCCGAGAGCATTTTACAGATAAGCCCGGTCTTTTGTCTTTAGAGCAAGAAAATATTGCATTTGAAGGTGCCTTTCTAGGATTTATCCATGGCTAACTAGAAATAGGACATTTTTTTCATTAATTAAAGGTCATTTTACTTCATCCTTTGGTATTTCTCAGAAGTTGGCGACTCAATTTTAGACGCACTACAATAATATTTTCTAAATCTTCCGTTTTTTTTCTGGAATCTTCTTGCATTTGTATCTCCTTCACAGTGTCCAAGTAGAGGATTATGGGGTTTTACATTTGAGCAAGTAGTTGATCTAGAAAACATGTCAGGGAGCAATTGAGATGATTTTCAAAACCGTCCAGAAAAAAAAAAACAAAAAATACGGTCCTTGTAAGCTTCTCTTTTCAAAATTTACAAAGTAAGGAGATTCTAGGTACCCTACGATACGCGAATAGAGCAAAGAACATCAAGAACGAGCCGAAGATCAACGAAGATCCCAAAGATGCCCTGCTCAGAGAATTCCAGGAAGAAATCCAACGGTTACGATCTCAACTCGAACGTCGAAAAACCAAATCTCGTGGAGGTTTTGACGAAAACTGATGAGAATTTTCCATTTTGCGACTTCAGAAATGCATGACTACGACGAACAGCAACGACAGCTGGCCAATGACCGAGAAAGACTCATTTCCAATGGAAGTTTGGTCCGACAAGAGAAAGAAAGGCTCATGGCCGAGCTGGAACGGAAATCTTCCTTGTTGGAAAAAGAACGGCAAGAACAGGTGAGAAATGAGAAAAAAAAGCTTGTGAAAATTTGGAAAAAAGCCAAAAATTTATCTTTTTTATGAACTGAATTCATCGTTTTGTCCCTTTTAAACGTGCTGTGACGGTTTTTGACAGAAAGCAATATTTAAAAAAATAAGCCTTGGTTTTTTTGTTTTTGGTAAAGGAGGTCTTGGCTTTTATTGCGATTCTTTTCGAAGCTCATTTTTTGAAGAAAAAATTTTAAAAAATCAGCTTTTTTTTCGACTGAAGTCATTTGTTCTGAAAGATCAAGCCCTGCTCCAGAATCGCGTCGCCGAAATGATCGCCAATATTGAAAGTCGGATAATCGGAGGCCATGGAAATGAACAACTCCAGCAACGGACTCAGCAACAACAGGAACAACTGGAAACCAAGCGACGGGAACTTTCTGAACAGAAAGTTTGAGTCCTAAAAAATCCAAAGCTAATTTTGTCGTCCCCAGAAACGAGAACGGGAGATGGCTGAACAGCTGGAGAGGCAAGAAGAAGACGCCCTTGATCTGCGCCAGACTTTTTCCGACTTGCGCCAAGAGGTCGAGGCGAAGACCAAGAAGCTCAAGAAGTTGATCTTCAAGTTGCGCCAGGTTCGATTCTTGATGAGGAATAGAAATCTTGTCGGTTCAGGTGGAAGGAAAATTAGACTTTTCTTAAAAAAATGAGCTTTCAATGCGACTTTCAGCGATGAGGAGTTTGAGATGTGAAGTTTGAAAATTCTGAACTTCTCAGTTTTAATCGAAAAAGACTACAAATATCAAAAATCATGATATTTCTCTACAAAAGAAGCAGCTTAGATCTTTTTCTGCAACTTTTTTTAAGGGATTTCAAAAAAATGGCCGTATGTCCCAATTTCTTTAAATTCGCAATATTCTAATCTTCCTAGCAAATCTTTGAACTCCAATGCTCCAATTTTGCCATTTTCCGCCACAATCCCCTCGAGAATACTCAGATTCCTAGGTGAGAAGCGAAATCCGAGACTCTACGGCGATTTTCTCCGACGAGCGACAAGACCTCGACCAGTCCATCAGCGAAATCAGCAAGGAGCTCAAATTAAAGTGAATCGACCCGGATTTTTATGAGAAGGGACATGTGTTTCTCTCAGGCTTCTCGTCGTCGAGAACTTCATTCCTCCGGAGGTCGGCGAGCGGATCAAAGAGAGGGCCGTCTGGAGCGAGGACGACTCCTGTTGGAAGGTGCCCGGGGTCCGCCCGCTTTCCTCCTCGACTCGTCTTTCCGCCTCCAGTAGCCTCATAGGTAAGGGAAGATCCGTGGGAAATTCAACACAAAAGGACAATTTCATTTTTTTTTTCCTTTCACTTCGAGAATGTAATTCGTGTTTCCCTCGGTTTTTTTTAAAAATATTTTTATCACTGTTAGGGATAAGAGAGTGCAGACAAGCTAGACTTTATTTTATCACTTCTGAGCTGAAAAGAAATCGTTCCAAAAACTTTTCCGGAGACTTAATAAAATGGTCTTGTTCGAGTCTGAAATATAAAAATCATGAACACGATTTTTTTGATTTCTGAACGGAAATTTTTTGAAATTCGATTTTTAAGAAAAAAGCGTTTTCAGCATACTTATTTAAGATAAAAAGCTTTTTCCCGTTATTTTTTTCCGCTAATTGGTAAAAAGCGCTAAAAATTTTTCCCTTGCATGTTTTTAGTCAAAGCTTCGAAAAATCGCTTCCTCTGAATATTTAAAAATTATTCTACTGTCATTTCCATTAAAATTTGATTCCATTTTCGGTCTTGAGAATTGATTTTTTTTTTGCTCTTTTCAATATAGCGCCTTTAGCGTTTTTTTTTTAAATAGCGTAATTTGACACTGAAGACTGCATGTTTATTTATGATATTAGTTTCAACCCTTGCGTCTGGCACCCGAAACGTTCATTGATAAACAATTTGATAAAGTTTGCGATTAGTTTCATTTTCTGCTGTAGCTTTTTAGTGTGAAAAGTTTTTTACATGGTTTTTTTTTAATCAGGTTCTCCTATGTGGCTTTATTCATATTTTCGCTTAAAAAGGTTGCAAAGAAGGACTCAATCAAAAAAAAAAAGTTTCCATTTGGTCAGGTTTTGTTTTCCATGACTTGAAAGCCTGTTCAAAGTCTCCTTATAATTCCGCGCTAGAAGTATAAAAAAAGTTTTTTCGCTCACAAGCTTCAAATTTCATTAAAATGCTTTCCAAACTTTTTTTTTGGAAATGTTGGGAAAAGCTTCGCACAGCCAGATTCTCCTTCTTTTTTTGTACACCTGCAAAAAAAGAGACCATTCACCGGTATTTGCCTTGCGCCTTTATTGTGAAGCGGCATTATTGACATGTTCTAAAGCACTTCTGTTTTCCTTTTCTCGTTTCTTTTCTGAATTTTGTTGGGGTTCGAAAGTTTTCGGTTAAACGTTTGTTTCTTGAAAAACACACGTATCCTCATAAATTATGAAAATGAGCACAAATTAGTATCCATGCCAAGTCAGTCTCGTTTTTTCATGAAGAATATCTAAAATATGTAGGAACAAACATCGTTAAATTTCAATTCATAGCTCTTTCCATGTTTTTTCTTTTTAGTTGGAAAGGCAGACGGCGGAGTTCTGACTCGTTCGACGGGCGCCGACTCCGGCGTTTCCGTTGGCGATTCGACCAGTTCCAGCACCTCCTACCTCGACAAGCGGCCGGTATCCCATGGAAAATATTCCCTTCACGAAGGAACCTTTTTGAAGACGTCGACGGCGGGAGTTCGGCGGCCGATCTCCATGTGCGAGAGGATCTACGTGGAGAAGGCCCGACAGCAACTCAGTGGGGAGCGTCGACCGCCCATTTCCGGTCCGTTTGGCAAAGGATTTGGGATAGTTTTTATCAGTGCATTGGATGGTAGTATCCTAGTCCTCGCCCAGTAGTTTCAAGGTGCTGATAAAATCAGTCGGCCCGTTAGGAGAGTCGGGCTGTTATACATGACGTAGGCAGGTCAAGTGTTAGCCAAACGATTTTGTTTTGTTCTGAGTTCAGCGTTTCTTATTTGATTTTTTGATTTTTGAATGCTTGAGTCAAGTTATAGAAGCCTTGGACACAGATATTATTATTTTAAAGGAGGAATGAGGCAGTAGAAACTAATATTTTTATTGAAAGGATTTTCCTTGCAAATGAGAATATCCAGGTGAAAAAAATTCTTCTGTTAGTCGGCTGCTCAATTTTTTTCAAGTTCTTTTTGGCTAAATTCTGTTGAAACTCATTTTAGAGTCATTTTTTTCAAAGTTTTGTTTTTGTATTCCAAAGCTTTCAGCGACGATAAAAAAATTTTTTTAAACCAAAATTTGATAGAAAAAAATTGATTAAAAGATTGCGTTTTTTTATTTTTGGATCATTTTCAACGACCTTTTTAAAAATCAATTTCATGGAATCTCGATTTTTTTCAAAATTATGCCCGAGGCTCTATCATTGAATTTCCTTCAAGACGCGATAAGAACTTTAAATATTTTTTTACAAAGAAGTTTTTTTGAACATTTTTTTTCAAGTAAAAGTTATTCACATTCAGTTTGTGGATTTTTCAGGAACTAGCGCTTTCGTGGAACCCATTCTCCCAGAAGAAACCATCAGGTTCTGCGGAGAGAACGTCGTGGTTTTCAGCGGTCTGGAAAGATTCCAACCCGACGTCTCCACCTCGGATCCAGATTCTTCTTCGACGGTCCGTTGATCATCAACTTCCTTGAAGTTCATCCGAATCTTCCAGACGTCTCGAGACGCCGAAGAGAATCTGATGATCGACGCCTCCAAAGTCGCCGCGACTTCACTGAGCACAAGGATTCGCTCGCCTTCCGGAGACCTGTCAGCAATGATTTTCCCTTTTCTGAAACTCTTCTCAAATTCCAGAACTCGGTCAAAAAACGGATTCGCCCGCAACGACTATGTGCACAAAGGCATCGACGAAATATTGAGCAAATAACTTATAATTCATCTAAACCAGTGACCTCAACTATTTTCAAGGTTTTGAGCTTGGAAATGAGAAGAAAATAGTAGTTTTCAGACAAATGCAACGTTTGAGAAAAGCGACCTGACGGAGTCGTCGGATTCCGAGGGAATTTGCGCGGATTACGGTAGCAAGGTTCGATTTTTTACAGTAAACTGTACAAGTACTAGTTATCATGGAAGGTTTTAATTTGGACTCATTGGAAGCATTTCTGTAACGATTTTCAAACTTAAGGAAAGTCAGTTTTCGAATTTTTGAAGACTTGACTCAAAATAACTTATTTTTTGGATTTTGCGGGTCTTAGATAGAAAATTCGCCTAATCCAAGTTTAGCTTAATAGATAGAGTGTTTTTTTTTTAAATTTTGATGAAAATGACAGAAAATGCCGCATTAAAACTATATATACTTCTCTAATATGAGCAATAACGAGCAAGCAGGAGATGTTAGTTTTTAAAAATTTGGATAAAATTATTTTACACATTGTAATAAGCTTTGTTTGTTCGAGATTCGTTGATTTTATGCCGAGATATAGATTTTCGAAGCTTTTTACCGTAAACCTTCGGGCTACCAAACCTGGAATTTTCGCTTTCATATCCGCGTTTCGGACACATTTTTGATTAATATCAATTTTTCTGAAACCTCAGTACTATTTTGATATTTTCAGAGCGGCGGAACTGTTTCTGGATTTGAGACGTCTTCTTATTTCTCCAATGATCTCGACAGATCTTTCCGTCAAGCTTCAAGGTTTTTTTTTAGAAAACATGAAAATTTAAGCCTTCCAAAGTTACGGCCAATGAATAGATGTGTATTAGTAGTCAGCTTTGATCTATAAAAACTAATGTGTTCTTAATTTTCAGGAGATCCTCTCCTCGGAACAGCCTCTATCCGCTATCGCTTTCGACGTCTTGCACCTATACGCCTCCAAGAAAAACTCGAATCCCAGGAATTATGAGCAAGAGCTTCTCGGCCACCTGCAGCAGGTAAACTAACACAAATTATTACTACAACTGATGAGTCCCTTTACAGTAAGACGATGGGAGAGACCTGTGGATCTCGAGAAAGACTTTGTGAAGACGTCGGGAACACTTTCGTAGATTCCAAGTCGCTTCTCCAAAGAAGCCGTCAGCGGAAAAAGTGCCGCGCCAGCAGTTTTGATCCTCGGTTTTGTTTCAAGCCACCGACAGCTCAGTTTATAAGCTCTGTTCAGGTGTTTATTCGCGCTGACCACGTCTACATACATGTCGATGACGTCATCACGCTTCGAAACGCCCAAGATCAAGCCACGTCTTCTGAATCGTCCTCAGTGGGTCCGACATCTGCCCTCCACTTCTCGATCTGTACCGCCTATGGCTTTCTCTCAGTATTCAGGTCAGTTTTATCACTATTTCTTAGAGCTGAAGTAGGATAGTGATGGAAAGTGTATATTTTAGTATCTCTGAAAGATTTCCTGAGATTTTATAGTCAATAGAACTGCTCAACGCGACGACTGGACTTACTATGAAACTGCATCCGACTCAATACTACTTTCGCGCTCTGATCTCAGATTTTTTTTTCAGCACGACCTCTTGATCATCATGACGAGACCAAGCCGAAAAGATTTAACTTCTACTGCCGTACTCGTAGAAACTCTGAAGGTGTTATTTCCATCGAAAATATGCGTTCAAAACTCGAATCTCAGGTGGTCTCGTGAAGCTGAAGCCAGTTCATGTCGCGAGATTGGGACGGCTCAGGTGCTCTAGATGTAGAAAGTGTCGCGACCGGAACCGGCTTTCGCATCTGGCCATTCCTTCTCGCAAAATGTAAAAGTCCTATTTAGAAACTTTTCAAATTTTGGTTTTCAGCTTGAAGCCCAGACGGATTTGCAAGCCGAACACGACGAGAAGAAGTTTGTGCAGCTGCCGAAGATCCAAGGGCAGATCAAGTCTCCCGCCGAAACCCTCGATTCCGTTTGACCTCGATTGGGCTCTGTTTTTCGCTTTCGTCGCCTTTGTCTTCAGAATCCTTCTCTTCTTTTCTGAATCTCATTTTCCATTCTGATCCCAGTCGTTGCGGGCTTTCCTTCTTTATTCCCTTTTTCAGTCTGATCCCACGAGTATTTCAATGCAGATTTTTACGCTAGTACCCTTTAGTTTCGAATAGATTTATTGTATGTATGTAAATTCCGAAATGCAAAGTGAATTTTTCAGATTTTAACTCGTTGAAAAGTACACGTAAAAGGAAGATAATGACTAGAACTTCTGAAATGCATTGTGAGGGCAAAGTTATGGATGAACTCGTGAGAATCTTTGTTTGAGATAGATGAGGATGAAGAGAGCCGTGAGGAGCAGCATGGCGGTGCCAACGACGAGGTAGATTATCGGGAGGAACATGTTTCTCGGGCCGACCCAAGACTCGCGAGCTATCACGAACATCTTCTCTCCGCCGAAGGAGTCGACTGGATAGTCTGAAGGAAATTCTTTTGAACGAGGCCTCATCCACTTGCAAGGGAAGGAAAAAATTTCGTGGTATCGTTTCGGAATTTGTACACAAATAATTTTGGACATTGTTACGAAGTTTTTTTTTGTTAACTCACTGTAATTAATGACCAAGGTGTAGTTGCCGGCGGGAAGACCATCCTTGAACTGATCTCCCTGAACCTTCTCCATCATTTTGAACTCAGAAAGAGGTCAACCTGTCTTTCCAAGATGCGGTATAGTTTCCTGAACTTTGGCAACGCGGCTGGTTTCATCCAAACCATGAAGTCAATGTTCTCAAATCCCAGACCTGCTTCGGTAGGATCTCGGGTGCCCAACTCGCAGATTGGGTGCTGCCAGCTTGGCGGCTTTGCCGTGTTCTTCAATTCACGTTTCCAGTTGAATATTACTCAAATCGAAACCTTGAAAGCGTCGCACAACGACTGGTTGTTAACCCTTTTTGGATTTCTGAACTTTCGCTTGATTTCCGTGTTCGAAAGCACGTTTCGCGCAGTCCATGGCACTCTGACACCGGCGTTTGTCTTGGCGTCGGTGATGTAGATGAGTTGGAAGGTGTCTGGAAGTCAAAATCGATTTTCCAAGCACTTTTCAATCCAACCATTGAACATGGAGTTGGCGATGAAGCCACACGGAGCGATTGGGATCTTGGAGCCGTTGCGGAACTCGTAGGCCAGCGGGTCGCAGTCGTCGACCGTCGTCAGCTTCCCGGTCAGCTGGATGTCGTTCCGAGAGGTGAAGTACAGCCGATTGTTCTGGTAGTAGTTGGTCAGTCCGTAGTAAAACTTGACGTCTCCCTGAAATTCGAAAAAATATTTATTCAAGCAGTAGCAAACGTGAAATAAAGCTGAGAAATGATACGTTTCAGGGCGATCGTAAAGAAGATAAATCATGAATTTATACAGTGTTCCAGGCTTTCAAAGTATTCATGATCAATAAGTTAATGATCGATTATGGTAATTTTAATTAGTTTTGATGTCAAGCTCGATTTTTTAAAACACTACTCAGAATGACTCTCACGTGCTGGTGTTGTAAAATATTTTTGAAAACCTTCTAATTTTTCGCAACGCTTGAGCCCTCGTGTGCGACCAGAATTTTGTTTTAATTCCGAAACCCAAAAAGCTCCGAGAATTTTCCTGGGGTACCTCGTAATCTTTATCGAGCTGAATGGTGTAGCTGCACTGAAAAGTCCCATCCGGCAAGTCCGTTTTGATGACGTCATGAGCACTCGTCCCATTCTCCAGCGCACAGTTTGTGTAAGTGATTTCTTCTTCGAAAGCTTCAAAGACCAGAAATATTTATAGACGGACTGTCGGACTCACAAGAGTTGTGGCCGAAGTAAAGGGCGATCCCGACGGCGAGAAGAGCGACGCCGCCGACCAGCAGACAAGGAATCGCCGAGACGACGTCGACGTGGGCTCGGACCGACGGAAGCGTCTGTTGACGCCAGGCCGAGTCTGAGGAGTTCATTTGAAAGAAGTTGGACGTCAAGTGGCTCGAAAATAACGTCACAAAAAATTCGGTCACAGTTACCTGGAACCTTTCTCTGTGCTTTTCATCCGAAATGGCTAGGAAAATGTGGAAAAGCTCGAGAGATTCTAATTTTCGCTGAAACTCGGGATTTCTAGAGATAAGTGAACCATTTGATAACTAAGTTCATAGTCTCTCAGCACTTTTTTAAGATCGTCAAGTTCAAAATTTGGTCTTGATTAACCAAGCTCTTGGCTTCAAAAGAAAATTTTTGACTTTGGAAAAAAAAAATTGGAAAGTTCTGAAGACCTATGGTTGTATCAAAAGGCCTACTCGACTCGGCTTCAAATATTTTTTCAAGAGGACGATTTCAAGAGTGAAAATAAGTTATCGATATATCGGATTGTAGTTCATAAAGATATTTGTCGTAAAAAGTGATATTTGAAATAAAATGATGGCTGAAAAATTTTCTGATTACCTTTCGGTCGGTTCTTCTTTCCACGATGACGTGGGATCTTTGGTATGTCGTCTGGCATTCTCTCACATTGGCCTGATCTCTTTTATCTGGCTGAAAGGCTTTTTTTGCTAAGGTAAAAGGTCTTGTTTAGTACGATTTCGTCAAAAAAATGCATCAAGCTCAAAAGAAAAAAATAAAATAAAAAAAAGGCGTGAAAGGGAAAAAAAGGATACTCAATGACAGACAATTTTTCATTTGGAAACCTTTTTTTATTATGAAGTTTTTCAAAGTTTATAATGAATTTTTTTAAAAATCAGAGTAGTAGTAAGTAACTGATGAAGTAAATTTAAAATTTTATATTATCACGATTTTTCTTTCTTGAAGGTCTTCCTTCCTGGAACACAATAAGAGTAACTTCTAGATTTTCGACACACAAATATTAGAGTTCAAAATGAAGTAAATTAAGCGTTTCGAAATCAAAACAGGGTGCCAAAAGGGACTGAAGCAGTTGGAGTGAACAAAATCGATGTGACGGGCGCCAAACGCAAACAAACTGTTTGGCGGTGGGCCTGTATTTTGTGTCGACGACGCGTTTCTTTCTAGCTTTAACCTAATGGAACGCCTTCTTAATAGCTAATTTCAAGACAGAAACATTCTCTCGAAATAGTTTCTTGAAGTTCCTTTTTTGTCAGATGCGACGAAAAATTATGAACTTCTTTTTTTTTCTACTTTTGATTTTTTTTTTGTCTTTTCTATATCTTTTTCGGGGTTAAAGGGCCTCTCTGAACATTTTTCAAATCATTTTGAACTTTCAAGAGCTTTTTCAAAAGTTTATTAAATTCATAAATGCCCTTATAAGGCTCAAACCTCTACAAAATTCTTGAATAAAAGACAAAGGAACAGGAAAAAGAAGAGAAAAGAAAGGTGGATCGCCTGGGGCGACGCTCTGACGGCAGACGGGTAACCAGGCGGCGGCGCGTTGCACAATTCCGAATCGCAACAACATCGCGTCGCGTTCAGCACCTCGACGTAGGTGCAGCCTGTCTCCTGCAAATGTTTAAGAAATACGGACAATTTCTAAAATTGGAAAAGGTTCTCTGATAAGCAATTTATGCGGGAAAAGGGTGGGTCGGGCAACGGATAAAACGAAGTTTTATTTTTCGAAGTTTTTCGAGACCCCTTTAAAGTTCAAAAAGTCGACTCTTTTGAATGAGAACAAAATCACGAGATGTAGTTTTTTTCGTTGATTCCGAATCTGGTCTCAAAAACTACCCTGGAGGCCTATGAAAAAAGTTAGGAACTCTCAAAAGTCGAAAATTTCCGTGGTTCCGATTGAACATCAATTCTTAAAGCTTCAAAATTTAAATTGAACGAAGAAATTCTGAAAATCATTAGAAATAAAAAAAAATGTTTGAGAATAACAAAAGGAAAAAAGGCCAAAGGAATTAGGCTGCGAGAAATGAGGCAAACGAGAAAAACGCCGTCAAAAATTGCACCTATTTTGAAGTAATCCATAAAAATTACTGTCTCAAATCCGTTTCGAAACTATTCCGAAATATTCGAAATCAAAAATTGTCACCTTCAATTGAAGATTAATCATTGAAAAGGGTTTCAGTTGATTTTTTCAATGGCTCATTTTTCTGCAACAATGGTTTGTCTCAAGTTTCAGAAAATTGATACCAGGTAGGCTTAAAATCTTGCACCTGAGCGTGAAAAAAGAAAAAAAGACGAGGACATCGCGCAATTGTTGTTTTGATTCGAAAGGTTCATTGACCACGGAGTGACGAGTGACGTCATCGCGTGAGAAAGGGTACTTTAAACTGGGGGATGTGCTCGAAAAAATCGTAAAAAATTGGATTTTGTTTGCAAGCCTTGCAAAAAGGCTAAACTTTTTAATATCGAAATTATTTCAAGAACCATTAAAAATACAAAAAAGGACCTGACACTTCAAGTTATCCGGCAAAGGAGTTATGAGTGGACCCAAAAGCCCAGAACCTTCGCAGTTGCCGAAAACGCCGTCGATGACAAACTCGTTCGAGTAGAACTTGCCATAAACTCTGAATCTTTCTTTTCCATAATAATTTATTCTTCACGATTTACGCTCTCTTTGCATGAGTTAACAAGGTTTTTCAAATTCATTGTGTTCTTGGCGCATAAAAATATCTTTGAACATGAAAAATATTCTTAAATTTGAAGTCTAGAAGGGCGAAAATGTTGGAGGAAGCAGAATAAAAAAATTTTCTTTATAATCAAGCAACGTCCAAAAAAGGTTCATTAAATTAATCAAATCCTTCCTTATTTTCTTCAACTTCTTTCCTCATCGAATTGCTAATTTTTTCTTCTTCAAAAAAGTGTCAGTTAAACCCCCAGGTGCTATTGCAACATCGCCATATCCTCTCGATATGGCGAGAATAAAAATCAGATTGAAAAAAGGTACATGAGAAGCAGCACTCACGTGACACACCATTTCGTGTTCTCCGGACATCGGAGCTCGTTGTCGAAGTTCCAGGTGGAGCCGTTGACGACGCCTTTGAGAAGGGAGCGGCAGGTGAGAGCCTCGGTCCTCCAGCTTAAAAAGAGCGCCGCCGACAGAACCACGATAGACTTCATGCCTCGGCACGTCTACCGATTTGCTATCATCTTATCATCCGTCGTGTTTTTGACTGGGAAAGTTGAAAACAGTCACACAGTACAATGTTAATTCTTCCTGCAAGCAAAACAGACGAGTATAGCAGATTCAGGGTTGACTTGAGCCATCGAAAAATGGGTCCTGAGACGAAAAGAAAAGAGACAGTGTCTGGCTGATGAAGAGCGCAGACAAGCCACGCCTTTTAGCGTCCCAAGCTAGCCATGAATCGGCTATATGGCAGAACTTCCAGCATCCTTTGACAGACAGAAGTGAGACAAAATTTTAAAAGCGTTTTTTTTTAGAATTCCTCTTATTCCGCCAAAGTTAATCCAAACACAACAGTCCAGCTACGTATTCTCGGTGAATCGAAAATGACGTGAAAATATGTATTTCGAGCGACGCTGTCGCCACCGAGTGGAATCATGCTAGTGTGAGCTTATGGACACCAGTTTGGAATACTCGATTTCCTTTCAGACAGAATTTCGACAAGACTGAGGGCCACCATGTCAGTGGCAACTTCTCGCAGTGAGTGATTATGAAAATCCGTTCGATGTGATTTTTTATTCCGGTCTCGAAGCGCTCAGTCCGACTCATCCAATCTTATAAAGTCTTCTATTGAGCGGTGCGTCGGGAACAGCTTTTTGTATTTATTTATTTTTTTCAGAAGCATCATTTTTTCTTCAGCAAAAAATAAACTCTAAAATGTTACTCTTTATGCTCCAAATGTTTTCAGACCTGCGGCTGATTATCTTCCAGGCTTCGTGGCCGCCAACCGGAAAGATATCATTGAAAATATTTCGCTCTACCATAACCTGTCGAAGGAGACGGGGTATGTCAGATGAAGAAATGAAAGCTCTTGTATTAAGAAATTCAAAAAAAGATCTTGACACGATAATGAGAGATATTGTCAAGTAGGTGGAGAGCGCAGACACGCCACGCCCCCTCAACGTCCCAAAATAGCCGTGAATCGGCTATATTGATCTGTAACTTTTCTGGCCAATATTTCTTGTCAGCTTAAAATTAGTTTTGATTATAATTAGTCATAACTAGGAATTCCTGCCACCGAATTTTGGACCAGATCACCTCAGACAGTTTCCTCGTCACAACACGATGCAAACTTGCAGACCTGAGTACATCTACACGATCACGTGGACGTCTTCGAGTCGCGACGCGGAAAAGCGTTGGCGAAAGCGTTCGGTCGAGAAGAAGACCGTCGACGCGCTCGAGGTGCGGACGCCTCCTCCAGCCGTCGTCTGCGATGGGCCCTGCAACAGCGTCGTCCCGCTCACCAACATCATCCAGTTCGGAAACTGCGACCACAACGTCTGCACCGCCTGTCTCACCAGCCACAAGAGCGTACCCAATTTCGACGGTTTGTTCATCAAAGAGTTGTCTCGGAATTGTTTTCTTTCTACGCCTTTGTACCGCTTGAAATGCCCCAAGCCTACCAACCCTTCAAAAAGTCGAACTTGTGACCCTTTAGACCGTAGGCAGGCACATAACCTGTCGCGTTACGGCAGACCGTTAAAGAGTGGTATCATATTTGTAAATTTTTTTTTGCCAGTTGCAGTTCTGTGCTAAAAACAATCGTAGCAGTCAGTGAGAAAAGTTATAGATGAAAAAAAAAATCGTTTCTATTTTTCAACCCGAAAAAAGTTTCAGAAAATATTTTCACCAGGGTCAGCTCTTTCCAATATTCAGAATTGAGCCCTATAACTTATATAGGCTATAAGCGGCAAAAAATGTTTTCAAACCTTTTCGTCATTTTTTTAAATTTGAAATCAACTTTAAAACTGCATTCAGTAAACCTAGTTTAAAATAAAAATCTTTTTCTAGTCAGCTCTAACGATTTTCATCCCGTTTTATAATTTATAAATCACAATTTTCAGGATCTCCTGGATGCTGCAATGAGGCTTGTGTGAAGCTAGCAAGGGACCTCGGAGAGTGAGTTGTTGGGAAAAAAACCAGAAAATATTTTTGATCAGAAGTCTTCATGGAGGCATCACCTCGTCGTCCAGTATGAGCGCCATTTCGGTGATTCTTACCAGGATTCTTTTGAGAAAATCTCCTTTTCAGACTCGTGCCCCTTGTGAGACAATCGTCATTTACGTCAGTCTGTTAGAAAAGGTTTTTTTTTTAACATCTTCAAGTGATTGGAAAATGGTAAAGAAGGAATAGATGTTTTTGCAAAAGAAAAATAGGGTCGCGGGAATCGAACCTGCCACCTCCGAGTGATCGTCGAGCGCACTGTCACTGAGCCAAGCTTCCAAATAGTCCTTCTCTTCAGATGCGACACAACACGGTTCGCACGCAGTTCGAGTTTGAACTCTCCTCTTCCGACCGCGTCTCGATCCTTCCCAAGCTACTCAGCAAGCACGAGTAGGATGGAATTATGCATTTTTTTTTTTCAAAACTATCCACCTCAGGAGAGTTCTCACCGACGCCGCCGTCTACTATAGCTCCTCACGTCCCAAGACAAAGTCTGATATGGTCGGGACATGAGAACGACAAAATGGTTTGATAAACGGATTCAGATGCAACTCTCGCTAAATTCTCGACTTCGTTTCCTCGACCTGGTCGATGACAACACGTCGCTTTTCATCGTCATCGCCGGCAAGGGTGTACGTGTCTGACTTCGTGTCTATTTTTGAATGAAGATTTACAAAATGAGAATATCAGTGTCGTTTCTTGTTCAGATAGGGGCAGCTGAAAGTATGTCTTCGAAACAAAATTATGGAGTTGGTTTGATATAGTTTTTTTTTTGCAATAATCGCTTTTTTCGCAACTCATAAGCTGCTAGAAGAAGAGAAACATCGACTAACTCAACTGGGAAACTATGAAATTTTATTGTCTTTTTGTTTTTAAGGCTAATTTTCTTGTTAACAGGCTGAGCGACAATTGAAGCAAAAAAAAAAATGAAAAATGAAAAGCCAACCAAAAACTTGAGCGTAAATTAGAGACCGCAAAATTCCTCATAACTTTTTCCAATTTCATTATTTTTCAAAAAACTAAAAGCTTTCCAAAATTAGAGCAATAAAGCAATGGAGGAACCTACAACTCCATCAGAATTTAAGAAAAAACAACCAAATATATTTTTATGGCTTTTTTACTCCCCAAAAAGCAGCCTCATTTGGTTTTCAATTTTTTTGTGATTTTGTTTTTCCATTTCAAGTCTATACGTACATTCCTATTCATAACTTCCCAAAAAAGTATTTCTATAGCTCTTGCTGCGATGATTACAATATGAGTAGTCTTTTGGATGAAAAAAAGAATAAAACAACTTTTCAAAGCCATTATTAGGTCTGCCCACAGTTTTCCTTATAATTTCGTTGTTTCTAAACTTTTATTGCAAAAAAACTGCAAAACAAAAGTTGCTCTCTAAACCTTTATATTAGAAAAAAATAACAATATATGTTTCTTTGTTTTTAAATATATTTTTTTAGAACTTACCCCGCGCTCTCCGTTATCAATGGTGATCATTATCTTTGAGCGATCTTTATTTTTTTTTTTTTGCAGATTCCTACAAAAGTTGCACGCAGACATTATTGAATGAATTTCAAAAACCGCAGTAGTTTTTTTTCAAAAGATCTAAGTTGAGTTCAAAAAGTTCCTTACAAGGGAGGTAATTTTACTTTGCGGTTGGGATTTTCTTGAAAATTGGCTATAACACTCCTTGAGAAGATTCTGAAAGCCTCAACCTGGTCAACTATCTACTTTTCGAGAAAAAAAACACTGCAAGTCCAAAGAAATCGCTCAAAATCCATCAAAATGAGCTATTTTGGGGCTTTAGACTCTTAATTCTCATGAACGAGGAAGTTTTGCAGATCGAGACTTTCAGAATCTTCTTTTGGTACGTCAAGGAGTTCTCTGGTCAATTTTCAGGAAGTTCCCAACTGCAAAATAAAATCACCTTCCCTGTTAGTAAAAAAGGATTTTCATAGGTTGTCCTTCAAATTTTTCAAATTTACGGGTAAAAGAAAATAAGACAATTGAATTTTTTGTGTCTTTACTTCTGCTCCACTTGATAAGCTTCTTCACCTCCCATACTCGGAACCCTTCTTTTTTTTTCTTTTGCGAACTCGACGACGTCAAAACGGCGACGTCGTCTGGATCGATGAGCTGGAGGCAGGTCCGTTGGGAGTCCGGAGAGTCGCTCCAGCTCATCGATCCCACGAGACCAAGGTGTTCCTCTTTCATCTGGCGAGAGCTTTTAGGAGGCCAGACACGGCCGTCTCCACCCGTCTGCACGCTATTTCCTCGACCCCGTGGTTTCGCGGCGGCCAGCCACTTTTGCCGTGCACTTTTCCTGCCTTTTATTCCAGGACCTGGCCTTCCGTTCCGAAATTTTCTTCCCCTCACCTTCAATATCTCTAATTGAAAATCCGACCCAATGTGTCCTGCAAGGCCTTTTTTTTCTTCATTTCGTTGTTTGGCCCGTTTTTTTGCGCGAAGAGCTTTGTTGAGCGGGAAAATCTCAAGGCTGCGTACGAGTTTTTTTTTCGAAAAAACTAATTTTCAAAAAAAAAGTCTTGAGACAAGTCTAGAGGTTTTTTTCTATGACCAGCTTAAAAAGAATAATTTTTTTAAATATAAATTTTTGTTCGACTTTGTCCGCCCAGAAGCTTTCGAATTTCAGTAAATGCCTTATTTGAACTTCGAATTGCCTTCTTACAAGTTTTTCAACATCAATTCCTGGCTTCACCTTGATCTTTCCTTACTTTATCAGGTTTTTTTAAACGATTCTTGAAGGAATTGATATTCCAGAAATTATATCAAGTCGCTGAGCTTGAATATTTATAAATATACGGCTACAAAGTCAGACAAAAACAGTTTTTCATGCTCAAAACTTTATTTTTATGCTTTTTTTGGTCCACCTCTAGCTTCTCGAAATTCACGGAACTCTCTAATTTTTGAAAAATGTGGTCCTTAAACGATCAAAGGACGGAACAATAGTGATCACTGTGCATTTATAACTTCTTATCAACAAAAAAACAAAATTTTTCTCGAAAAAAAGTAACATTTTTTTAATTTTTATGTTTTAGCATATTTATCGTTGACTTGCCTTATAAAGGTGAGATTTATTTATGATGTTCATTTATATTTATGAAGTCCATTATTTATTTCATGGTTATTCTCAAATCCGGGGGTAGACTAACTATTCGAGTCTTCTGCAGTTTTTCCAAATCTTTTTTTGATTTTTTTCAGCTTGAAAGCTCATGTTATGGCTAGGTTTGTAACTGCGTCCGACGAAAATCTACTTGCGCTCTGATTCGCTTTGAAATCATTCCGGTCTCCGCTAGAATGACTTTTTGCTATTGTGCTTTTCCTGAAATTTCAATTAAAATCGGAATTTAAATTCGATTCATTCCAAAGACTCTCATCAAGATTCAAGCCTTCCAAACGTAAATCAGAAAAGCCGGCTGGAATTGCGTCTTTGCTCGATGGCATCAGCCAATCCTCCTATGGCTGCTCATTTCACCGCCTCAAATCTCCTAAATCCCTTGCAGCCTTTATTTTTTTTTCCCCGTTCAAAATGCTTCCTTGCCCTTCATCTTGGCCTCTTCTTCTTTATTCCGTTCCGCTGTTTTTGCCTTCAAAAGCCTCTTTTTGAGAATAAGAAAGCGGAAAAAACATTTGTTAATTAAATTCTCGCCTATTTACTCACCAAGTAATTCCATAATTGCAGGTTGTTAATTAATTGAATTGCCGCCAAACAAGCATTTGAATCGACAAAATGACAAGTGTTTTTTCCTCTTGTACTAAATAGAGAGAATCCAATCGACGCCCTGTTTACCCAAATGCACTTTTTTTGATTTCCTGCCGCCGTCAAAGAGTTTTTGGCTGTTTTTCTTTTTTTTTTTCAAGTGTCCAGAGTATTTTTCAAACTGTCTAGGTGGAATTTAATATTTAAAAAGCTTCTTGACTTAATTAGAATTTATGGTATGATGCTGAATTTTTATAAAAATGAAGAGTCTCTTTTTCTGCTTTCTTCAGCTTTTAGCTCAAGGGAGCGCTTAGAATAGTTTTATGCGCCCGACTAAAAACTACTTGCGCTGAGAGAATCGGATAGAGTTTGTTATATAGTACTGGCTACTGAAAAATTTTCTGACGGCAATAGGAAATTTAAAAAAACGAGTCGCGAAGCTTTGAGCCATTCTACTTGCGACCCCTGATTTTCAAATCAGGAGGACTCAGTCAAAACAACACTCTTACAAATAAATTCTTCGTTTCAGTGTTTAAATTTTCGAGCTCTGAATCTACATTTGCAAACCTCAAATTTTCATTTACGACCTCCAAGCCCACATGTTTTCGAATTGAAGAAAATTGCTACCTTAATATTTTTTCGCCGAAAAAAATTAATCCGCCAGTCACGCTACTTGTAGTTTTTTTCGAATGGATAATTTTAGCCGTTGCCCACGACAATAAATTGTGATAGACGTCAGTGATTGTGTTAAGAGAATAAAATCACGAATATCCAATTTTTAAAGCTAGTCTAGTTTTCTCGACCCATTCTTTTTCATTCCGCATTTTTTTTCTTCCAACTATTCTTCAATTTTCACAATGGCCGTTTAGCAGAAAATGGTACATAATTCTATCCCAGAGACAACGGCGAATCAGATATCGTCAATGATTTAGTTATCTTTCAAGGAAATAAAGTCAAGAGTATTGAATTTTAACGTTGATTTCTCTCATCAATCAGATCATTTTTCTTACTATTTTTTTCTCTTTCCTCAATTTGAACCTGAAGCTTTTTTTGAAATTCATTGATCTAGCTGGTACAGAAAGGATTAAATAAACGACGTATGAGTAGATGACGTCAGAGATTTAGTTGTAGTGTCAGGAAATAAAATTACGGATATCTAATTTATAATCTACCTAGTAATCGGACCATTTTTCTAGCATTTTCGAGATTTCGATGAACTCTTTTTCACTTCGTTTTTGTTCTGGTCCGGAATTACCGGAATTGATTGAAGATACGACGGATGAGTAGATGACGTCAGTGATCGAACCGACGGTCGACGTCATCCGCGGCGACGTCGCCGAGTCGCCGACGTTGCTCGCCCTGTTCGCCCTGCACGTGGCCATCTGCCTCGTCGCCCTTTTTTTCAACTTTCTGCTCCTCTTCCTTCTTTACAAATATACAGGTCTTTGATTTCACCCCTTTCTTAAAGTAATTTGAAAGAAAATTGAATATATTTCTATCGCTCTGAAAACGGTAATGCTCTGACGACTGGAATTATGAGCATTAATAGAAAACAAGATTTTCCTTTAACACCATCTGAAACAATCTGAGGTGTCGGGGCTATCTCTTCAAGAATTAACACCGATGAGAGATAAAGAGAGCGCAGACAGGCTAGACGGTTCGAAATCAAAAATAATTCAAAGACTAAAATGTTTTTGTACTTCCATTTCGGCATTGTGAATGTTTTTATTTACCAGAGTCTAAAAAACCTAAAGTTTTAATTATGGGCTCCCGGATAAGATCCAAAGTACAACAGAGCTTATTTTATATTCAGATGTTTAAAAAAAGCTAACTTTTAGTGTTCCACTATCACATGACGGTGATCTGTATAAACCTGACGACGGCCGTGATAATCTGCCTGGGATATCTGCTTCTAAGAAGCCTTCTCGGCTTGTACCAGATCAACCACCGGACGCCAACCTCAGTACGTCGAGCTCCTTCTGAAGACCCTGGTCATTCTCGTTTCCAGGAGACGGACCAGAAGGACGCCTTTTGCGTCTTCGACGAGCTCGTCCCTCAGGCTCTCTGCGTCCTGTTCTTCGTCTTCCCACTGCTTCTGGTCACGGAAAGGACCTATGCGACACGCCGCTTCTGGGTCTACGAGTACGAGAACTTCCGGCCCGTCGTCATGTTGGTCTGCCTCGCTGTGGTACGTTGTTTTAGAAAAAAAAATCACGCCGATACTGTCGTGAATTGTTTTTTTTTTTGAGGTGCTTCTTCGGTTTAGGAGTGTAAAGTGCAGTCGATTATATGCTTTCCTCGATTTTTTTTTTTCGAAAAACAGATCAGCGAACTAGTGAAGAAGTTCAAAAATTTAACAGAATTTTTTCGGCCTAAAGGTCTCTAGTCGAAAAACTAGACCTCCCTGAAACCATTTTTTATTCCAGTGGCTCCCAACTCTGGGCCAAAACGCGCGGACGTTGGTTGGCTGGACGACGCCGACTTCTCTGGCGGCCTGCCAAGTCCTGCTGCTCCGGAAGACGTTCCTTCAGCGCAACTTCTGGTTCATCGTCGTTTCGGCTTTCTCTCTGCTTTACATGATTCTTTTCAAGATCTTGGAAAAGGTTCGAATTTTTTTTCGCGCGTATGATATCATTTTTTTCGACTTGAAACAATAGATTACGGCCTTCAAACTGTGCGTGCAAAGCGGTCGCGACGCGGTTTCGGCGTCATTTCAAAATATATCGCATTTATTTCAGGGACGTGTCCTAATTTCTTCAAAAAAATCGAGTCAGACAGTTGTGAATTTCAAAAGGAATTTTTTTTAACTTTAAAAGCTTCTCCCATTGTAGCCGAGCCATTCTCCGTGCGACCAAAATAAAATTTCATTTTTTATAGTAGAAAAAATCGACAAACTCATGCTTCAACTTTACATTTGATAAAGCTCCAATTTTCAGCAAAACAAAAGAAACGAAGAGGACTACGTGGCGAATCACTACTCGACCATCTCGATCCGCTTCCAAATCCGCGAAAACGTCAAAACTTGCCGTTTCTTCGTCTCTCTCAACTTCTTATTCCTTCTCACCTTCTTATTATTTTTCGTGTTTGATCAAGGTATGTTTTTCTCATTTCTTTTGCAAGGGTATGCAAATAAAAAAAATGGTCATTTTTTGCAGACATGGACGATGACAAATACTCGCCTAGCGTCCTCACGAGAAAGGTTCGGCGTTTTTTGTACTTTTCGGAAGAATATCAGTGTATCCAAAGTTCATTTTCGATAAAGTTCACAATTGATAGTTTTTTTTTCCGGTTTACAACTTTACGAGGAATTTTTCGATTTTTTTTTTCTTATGATTATTCAAAACGCCGGCAGGAATGGGTCAAAATGTATATTTTCGAACAAAAAGGCTTTCAAGAACAGTAATGTGCGGAAAACAGTTTTATTTCTTGAAAAAAACGCACTTCTTCCTTGTCACTCAGATTCATCTCTTTTTTAAATGGCTACAGAGTTTTCGAGCCCAAAACCATGCAGAAAGAGAAACTTTATTCAATAAATGCCAAAAAATTATACACAAAAACTTTCTGAATATATCAAGTTTGCTGCGACTTGAAGCTGTCTGACCTGTCTGTGCTCTCTTTATATTTCTCCTCGGACGAAAACCGGACGGGTTCGAGCAATACTAGGGATCACTTAAGAATGCTGACGCTACTAAAGTGATCACTAGAACTGTCCCGAAATTTCCTAATCGCTTTACCAAAGTCCGAGTCTCTTCTCTGCAATATAAGGAAGAGAGCGCAGAAACGCCAGAAAGACAAGAATGAGGTTTCAATCAATCAATATTTATTTTCAAAAATCAAAAGTTTAGATCAAAAAATATGCTTCAGGAGTCGACTTTCTTGGTTTTCCCAATGTTCGGCCTTCTCTACGCGCTGCACTTCATTTTCTCCCACACTCAGCTCTTCGAAAAGGCCAAACGGACTCTGAGACAACTCGCCGCCAGTCACGGCGAACAAGGTGACCTCGACTGGATCTTAATTCTGAATCTGGCGTTCTTTTTCAGAAAAGATGTTCGAGCCGTGAAAAGTCGAATCGTTATCCCCGCACGGGGCTGTTGTTAGCCGACCATATCCGACACGTTGTATCCAGTGACGACAACGAGTTTTTCATCCCCATTGATCTCTATCCTTTTCCATCCCGGTTACTAATCTCTACCAAATGTGTCTCTCATAGTGTATTCACCGCTAGCTTGGAAAGAAATTCTCAATTTTTCTACGACTTCTGGTCGCAAGTAGAAATGTTAAACGCGTTGCGGTTCCAATTGAAAGTTGAATTTCGCACTATCACTATTGAGCCTCGCGAAAGCTGTTTCTCGGTCTGGTGCATTTTCACATTACCGCACAACTTTGAGCCATTCTCCTTGCGACCAATTTTCAAGTCACAAGCTAGCGGTGAATCGAATTTATTCTCTGCTTTTGGGTCGACTCTAAGTCCAGTCAAAAATACGGCCGAAGCTTTTTTCAAGTCACTTTTCCTTGAATTAGAAAATTTTCAACAAGAAATTCTCAAAAAAAGCTTCAGCCGTGAAGGGGCTTTTCGGATTTGAAAAGTATAGTTGTTAGGAAAGCCCCTTTTTTTATTTATTCATTTTTTCGCTTTCTACTTCAACTTAGTTGCCACAGATTGTACACAAATGTCGATAAAATAACTATTTCCGTGCATTGTTTTACAAAGAAACTTTTAGTGAAAAGAAATTCTCGCACAAAAAACACGTTTCGAAACAACCTGTTGCAAAAGATTATTAGAAAAAAGGGAAACTGCTGAAGACATGATGGGATATGACAATAGCGGCGAGGAAAAGCTCAAAAACTTCACTAATCAATTCTTAGAAAATAGCAGATCCGGTTTAAAAAAATGATATGAATATTTGACCGGATCTGCCAAGTCTTTCCTATATGGTTCCTGACAAGGAAGGTCCTTTTACTTTGCGGTTCGGATTTTCTTGGAAATTGGCCGGAAACTCCTATTTTTCAAGAAGAAAACCTCCAAAACCGTTTGAAATTTGAGCCTTTCATTCTCGAAAACTAGGAAGTTTCGCAAGTTGAGAACTCCAGTTTCTGTACTTCAAGAAATGTTCTGGGGAACTTTTAAAAATTCCCGATTAAAAAGTAAAATGACCGTTCATGTTAGAACTCGGACATCTCTACTTCGATGAAACAGGCAATATTGCGTTTCTCCGGGAGGCTTCTTCAAAGCAGGGTCTCATAGGGCGACCCGACGCTCTTCGGCGGCGGCGACATCCAATAGATCCGATCTTCTTCTTCCTCTTCGGAGGCCGCCGTCGGATCCGGCGCTGGGCTCTGAACTCGGCGCTGCTGTCGCTGCTTCAGCAAGGCGAACCCACCGCCAAAGGAGTCGGTGTCTCGCTTTCGAACGACTTCGACATCGGCAGCATCGTCTCCTGCGTCTGCTCCTGCAAACCTCTTATATGGGGAGATCAGATTTTTTTTTTTCAAAGTTCAAGAAATCATAGAAAGGTGTTCGGAAGGTGATAGAAGGCTTCTGTTTTATGTTTTTTTTTTCCAGAAGGCTTCTGTTTTCTGAGAACTCAATGATGCTTTGATCTTTCTTACATTCCGCCATTGACAAGAGTCCAATAAGACTATAGATAATCCGAAAGAAGATTATGCTTCTCACAAATCCGTCTGATAGGTCCAAAAATACCGACCTCAAGATAGGAGTTGCGACCGGGGATGATGCGTCGGAAGACTTGGAGGACCTCCTGACGGAGGGCTTTCTGGCAGGACATGTAGATGGGCAGTCGGCAGGCGCAGGCCATCGTCGTCAGCAGGGAGACGAGGTCTATGGCGAGCATGTAGAGCCGCGGGTAGTTCTCCGTCAGATGCTCCTTGTTGGTGTGCTCGAAGGTCGTCACTACGACGTTGATGATATTGCTGACGAGGTAGCAGCAGGCGACGAGGACCAGTGTCCGTGTCGCCGCTCTGGCATTTGCCTTTAAATACGAATAATTTTTTTTCTGGTTGATTTTTTAAAAATCTCCATTTTGTCCTGACCCGTGTCTCATTACTTTTTTCGCGAACCAATTAACAAAAATCGCCTCGACATTTGAGTCGTTCTTCTAAAAAAATAGGAACACGAGAAAGTTTAGAACTTGGATTACATTATAAATAATTGGAGAAATTATGATCAACTTCCAGAAAACTCAGAAAGTCATTCTAGTCAGTCCTGAGTCTTTCTTCAAAATTCAAAACAAGCTGAAAAAGAATTGAATTAGATTTTATTTAAAACTGTTTGAAGAAAAATCTGAGATACCGTTGATTGTGCTCGAGTAAATGGCACAAATATCATATTTAAGTTGAGATTCAAAAAAATTTTTCTACACCAGCTCATAGTTTTATAGAAAGAGCTGATCCAAAAGATCAAGAATCTGACTTTTTTTTTTCCTGTCGAAATTAACTTTGAAGCGAGATTTTATGAAAAATTTTGAGAAAACTCGATTCCGTGCACCTGCTCTCATTCAAATTCATCAGTAAAACTGGACCTTGTTTTGAAAAATCAATTAAAATAACTCACTTGTTCATTTAATACTTTAAATTGAATTTCAACAGACTAAAAGTATAACTTGTATACTATTGGGAAAAAATTGCATTTACTCTTACAAAGAAAAAAAACCTTTCTTCTGGCCATATCGCAGGCCGAGAGATCGACGATCGACATTTTTGGCAGGTGGGTGAACGCCTTCACAATTCGGAAGTTCAGGTAGGAGAGGATGAAGAAAGGCGCGAAAACTGTCACAAAATTGCGGTACCTAGAAAATAAAGATTCAGTCTAAATGATATCATCCAGAAAAGATACCAGTATCGGAAGACAAGATGATAGGGAGTATTGAAGACAAATGGACGGAAGAAAAGTTTCTTGGCCATCATTGTGCCTGCACATTCTGGCTGATCGACAACCTGAAGATTCTTTTATACTACTACTTTCCTTGACAAAAAAAAACTATCAAATCAAAAGGAAAAAAAAATCTATGTAGCCTCCGGTATTTGTACAGCTTGCCTCACGTAAATTGACAAGAGATTAATCCTTCATGCATCAGATAAAAAATTAATAAATAGAAAGCATAAATTTAAAAAAAAAACCTGTATGGCAGAATGTTTGATTAAGTTCGAAAAACCATCAAAAAAAAAACAAAAAAATAATGTAATTCAGATTATTTATAAAATAAAAACTTCAAACTTCACAAAAATTTTATTCACTGCACGTGAACCTCGTGAAAAAAAATACAAATTACAAAAAACCACGTGGCAACGTGGCATTTCTTATTGTACGACCCGGTTTAAAATCTCATTTCTGCTTTCCTCACGACTCGTCTCGCTTCTTTCTACATTCAACGTCAAGATGAGTTTTGAATTTCCATAAAACTTCTGACTTCAATATAAGTTTCTGAGCTGTAAGCGCTAGTAGATTAGGCCCGTGGGACTCCCGGAGTGCCGATCCTTTTTGCTTGCAAATTGGATACGCAAAGTCACGCCGAAGCCCATTCCGGTGGCCAAGGCACAAACTGTTGGCAGCGCGATGCTGACAAAGCGATGATGGGACCCCCGCGGAAAATGCCGTCACGGCCTTCGGCGTCTAGGATTCTTAGTTGTGACAAGGCCGAGCGGAGCTCTAGCGCACCGCCTAGTTAGTTCTTTCTGACTGCATAAAGCTTTTCTAACTTACTTGACGACTTGACATAGCTAATCAGAACATTAGAATTCGAATAATGCAATCGACTTGTTTTTTTTTTTCAATGGTGAAATTATTGCAGGAAGCTTTCAACGAAGTTGCTCTGATCAGTCCATGCAGATTTGACGACAGCTTCAAATAGTACAGTTTGATATCTTAAAATTCTTTTTTTAATTATTTTCCTTTAGAAGGAATGTCTCGAGCGTACGATCGTAAATTGGAAACGAAAAAAATAATCAATCGACTACTACTGGAACCATTGATGTGAGGTTTGGAACGTTTGGGTTTCGAAAAAATTTTTGAGAAATTTATTGAGAAAATATTGAGAAAAAGAAGGCTTAGTGTGTACAAAATTTCGTCGCGTTCGCGATAAATAATCGATTATGATTCAAGGCCGCAGACACTTTGGCTGCGGAAAAATAATTTTACTTTACGAGCAGCTCTTTTTGATTCAAATTCTGAGGCCGTTTGCAATAAAGTGGAAAATGATTTTCCCCCTTTTGCTGAAAATTGAAAAGGCCTTAAACTCGCCAGCATACCATTGATTTCGACTTAATCTGATGAAATAAGGCTTTTTAAGAAGATTATGATAGAGAAGAAAACATTTCAGTCCGAAAAAGACTAATTGTAGCCATTTACGAGTTTCAGGAAAATAGCGGAAAACTATTTTCCACTTTATTGTATACGGCCTCTATATTTAGAACCTTTTTTCCGCATTCGAAAGCCTTTTATCTTTGAAAATTCAGTTAACGCGATGACAAAAAATGTGCCTTCCATCAGAGATGGAGGATGGCTGCCCTCTGGCCGCCCTGCCTGCCAAGCCATAAACGCCCAAAAGGCAGAAATGACTTTTTCAAAAGTCAGCGTGGCACGACGGTCATTTGTATGGCGATATCGCCCTAGCATCTAGAAGCGCTTGTTTTGAGCGATGTATGAAACTTTTTTACAAAAACACAAAAACACGAAAAAATGGTGGTATGAAAAAAAGATCAGCGAAAACTCGAACGGCGATTTTTCTGATTTTTTCAAATCGCTAGAGAGCTTTCCGACGGAGAACTTTCCGACTAATCCTTTTCAACTTTTTTGCTAAATAAACTCTTCGTTTTGAATCCTCCCATATAAAGTAGGTAGTTGATTCATGATTAAAACACAAAAAAGTAGACAAAAAAATGTTTTAGGAACAGAAAAATAAAAGGGAAAAAAGTCGGGAAGTGGTCCGCCGGAAAGGTGGCCGTCGGAAAGTTCCTTAGCGATTTGAACAAAATCGGAAAAAGTCGCATTTCGAAAATTTGCTGGTTTTTTTTTCATACCACCGGAAAAATCCAGGTAGAGAACTGTAAGCCTTCCACTCTTAACGAGGTGGCCTGGCGTAATAGGATTTTTCAGTCATTTGACTTTTTTGGAAACTAAATGAATCAAGAGAAATACTTTTGCATCAATTTCATAGCATCTCAAAATTTTTTTGTCGAAATAGTTCTCTAGTGAGATTGAAAAGGAAGCCTTTTGACCCGTTTCAGTGACAATTCCCTGCTGAAATAACTATTACAGTAGATTAAAAACGTTAACACAAAGTTGCGAAAAAAAAAAACAATTCAAAATTTACAAAATTGATAATGATTAGTTCAGGGCGTTATCGCCACGTATTTTGACCTAGTTGCCAAAGACCACGTAAATTAATGGCTCATTTCTATCGTTTGGCTTTTTGGCTTGGCTTGGCCGCCAAGCCAAGGGCTGCCTTCTCAATTCTCCACCTCTGCCTTCCATTATGGAAGTGGGGACAACGGTTTCAAAATAGACCATGGCGGACGGAGGCCGGCTCAACAATACCAGGTACCAGCCTGATGCTCTTAAAAGCAGCGCACGGCGTTCTGCGCAGTGGAAGAAAATGTAAAATTTTTGAAAATGTGGAGCGGCTTGGAAGGGTTGCTCCACCTAGATTTACGGTAGACAGCTTGCGCGCGAACATTTGAATTTCTTGTTGCTCAAGTGCTTCACGTGATTCTTCATGTTTATTTCAGCTGTATCTTTATCTGTTTTGTACTGATTTACGGTAATTGTTTTTTATTGCGACAGCAAAATGCGAAGGAACTTTTTTTTTCAATTTTCAATATTAACTGCTGTGTTTTGACCAAATTCTCCCTTTAAAGCAAAAAAAGCCTTTCAGCAACATTCTCAGTGTCAAATTAAATTTTTTATTTGAATCAATCAATCTCTTCATTTTCGCAACATCAGAATGGTATGGCGATGTTGCAGAGGAGAAAAAATACCACTAGGTGGATGAACTAAACTAAATCTGTAAAGAAAACTTTTTTTTTAATTTTCAATAAGTCGGGAAAGACACATAGAACCACAATAAGTCATTTTCGCCACAAAATTCCACGTTTTTCACTCAAAAAAAAGGACTTTAACCAATTTTGAGGGTGAAAGGTATGAAAGTGTTCAGAAAATAAGAAAAACTTTCACCCAAATGTTTTTTTGTCAACTAGAAAAGGAATTATGAAAGGATCGATTTTTTTCCACGTCTATAGTTTTTGAAAAAAACGCTATTTTTTTCGAGGAAAAAAATTATTTTTTTGAATTTAATGAGTATGAGAGTTAGCGTCGTTCTGTGTATGCACAAAAGACGTCAAATATTACGGAAATTGTGGGAGGGGCGTCGTCAAAAGAACGCCGTGCAGCTGAGGGTTTTTTTTTGTTGTGTTAAATTGCAAGGAAAGAAATAACAGTAAATTCAAAATGGCTGAAATCGCTCCTCTGTCTGACCGCTATTTTGAATTTCGCAGAATCACAAAAGAATCTCTTTGAAAAATTTCGCGTTACTAATGTCCGAGAAGATATAGCCCGTTCACGGCTGGCTGGGGACAGCGAATGGGCGGTTTAATTTTCGCGGCGAAGGTAGGTCAAGGCGGCTATACATGCGCCTTCAATAAAAGCTCCATTTTATGACTTATATTCATTTTTCTCTTATAATTCGTGGATTTAAAAAACAATGAGGTGAATTCAAACAAAAATAATTTCAAAAGAAACAGAAATAATTCAAAATAAAGCATTTTTAAAAGGTGCATGCCGCCATGATCTATAGTTTGTTCATATTTTGAATGTCAATTAAAATGACGTCATTCGAAAACGCTCTGTGGATGGCTCGCTCTCTGATTGGCATATCGGGTCATTAGGGGCGGAGCTTTAGAAGCGACTTGACATTCAAAATCAGAACAGACTATATAGGCCATTCCGCGCTAGCTTGTCACGTTTTTCTTTCCGCCAAAAGGCCAGGTCAAATTTAACTAACTTTCGCTTCAAGACCTTTGTTTCTTGCCGTTATAAAAGCAGAAATTTGATCTAATTTGGTAAACGGTCTTTTTGGCGGAAAGAAAAACGTGACAAGCTGGCGCGGAATAGGCTATACCATCGCCGCGTAAGTTAAACCGCCCGTTAACTGTCCCAAGCCATCCGTGATCGGGCTATGGAAGACAAAAAAATTATCATAGGGGTGTGAAAAAGCGCGCCCCATCGATAAATCTCTTGTCAATTTACGTGAGGCAAGCTGTACAATTATCGCACGGCATTCCTAATGGGGGTGAGGGAAAGTGAGCGAGGCGTCAAAGTTTCTGAATTTACAGAAAAAATTTAGTGCGCGCTACGGATAAAATTACGTCACAATTACACGGAATATTCAACGTTAATAACTTGTTTGTTCGATCGCCTTCGGCTGAAGTACTGTAGATTTCAAATTTCGCGCCAAAATTTTTTTGACGTCTTGCCACCCCGTTTGGGAACGCCGTGTATCGGGGCTATTTGATGTAAGCACTAAGAATAACTGCCGAGATAAACGCGAGACGCTGGCGGTACATTGACGAGCTCGCAAACATCTCGCGTTTTTTCTCGCGCCGGTCTCGCATTTTTCTCGGCGCGACCTCGCATTTATCTTGCACTTCGGAAATTTTAAAATTGCGAGAGAAATGCGAGCTCACGCCTAGAAAAATGCGAGACCGGCGCGAGAAAAAACGCGAGATGTTTGCGAGCTCGTGAATGTACCGCCAGCGTCTCGCGTTTCGGCAGTTATTCTTAGTGGGAAAAAAAGAGAAAAATTTTTAATTTACGCGGCCTTTTGTCATTTGAGCAACTTTGAAGTAGATCTCCACTCTACGCGGGAATTCAAAAATTTTTGCCATTCCTTGCGGCCTTTTTGTTCTTGTACCATTTCTAGAAAAAATGAAGTTATTAATTGAAATAAATCCCAAGCCGCTTTCAAAATTTTGAAATTCAATTTTGTGTGAGTCCGGGTTATTCTGTGTAGGATAATCACACTTTAAAAAAATACCTGAAATTCAAGGCACATCGTTCCTTTACTGAGAATGCCCAGGAAAACTGCGCTCAAGGCTATCAGCAAACGTTGCCTGAAAAAAAGTTACTAAAGTTTTTTTTTTACCAATAGTCTTCTCGAAACAGCGAAAGCGACAGACTTTTCGTTCCAAAACCCTACCTAACTTTTCCTACGCCTTTTTTCAAGGCCCAATAGCCAAGAACAACTCAAATGATTACTGAAAAATAAGCTCTCTGCGATAATTTTGCCTATGTTCCTTTAAAACCTTGGCAATATGTTTCAAATTGATTTCTTTAATTCAAGCTCACTTCTGCGCAGTTCTAAGAAACCGACTGTTCAAAGTCAGGCAATATCTCTCGAAAGAAGCGGCGACGATGAGAAAAGACGATGAAGACATGGCGATGTGCGATATCGTGATCATCGGCACCATGTATGAGAACCTGAATTTTTCTAATTTTATTTCTAGTAACTTCAATTGAGAGATTTCGAAAAACTTGACGATTCATTCTCTCCCAACATTTTTTACATCGGAAACTCGTCAAAAACAACGTCCCAGATCTTGAAAAACATGCCTTCAACTCGTCAACTACACGTTTAGGCTACTACTTCGCTAGAAGTTGTTTTTATTACAACTTTTAAGAAATTCTCCGTACATTCTCCTTTAATTATTCACTATCGATTTCTTCGAACCCACGCCTTTTCGAAAAAAAAATTTATTTTTTTATTTTATTCACGAAATCGCCAAATGGAAAAATATGATGAGAAAAAATATTCAGAAAAATTTCTCGTTCTCGCTTTAATTTTGAAGTTTTTCGGTGTAACAGAAAAAATAGAACCAATTCCAAAGCTTTTTGACTTTTTTTCAAGTATCTTCAATCTCAAACCCTCAAAATTATTTTTATGAAATCCCTAATTAAGAAAAAAATGCCTCTTCTTTTGAATTATGAACTACTTTTTCTTGACTTTTCTGGAACATACATTTTCAGACTATATTAATTTTTCTAATACCCTAAAAGTGAGAGATAAGAGAGCACAGACAAGTCAGAATGCTCAATACCGTGGTGAATGAAGTATAAATATAGGGGCAATTGAAAATCAACGCAAAAAAAGAAGTTAGAAAAGGTAGATTTCACAATCTCAGACCCACCAAATCTGAATAAGAACCGGCGATTCCAGGTAGTCAGCCAGGATGTTGACCGACATGAGCATGACGTAGGCGATGCTGACGAAAATGTCGAAGAACGCCAACAACATCATGTAGACGTTCTCCTTGCGGTGTCGCTTCCTGAAACCGAGGTTCATCTTTACTTTGCGGTTGCGTATTTTTTTCAAAAATCGGTCATGAAATTCTTCATGTACCAGATTGAGATCCTGGATGTCTAAACCTGCAGATTACTTTTAGCTTTCGAGGAAGGACTCCTAAAAGTCGAAGAAAGCCATCAAAATCTGATAAATCAGCTATCTTGAGACTTTGAGCTCTCATTTTACTAAACTAGAGAGTTTGGCAGTTCGAGACTTGCAGAATAATCATCTGGTAAGTCAAAGAATGTTCTTGCCAGTTTTTAGGATAATTCCAACTGTAAAATAAAATGATCTTCTTTGTAAGACCAACCTGGTGGCGAAGAGAAGAAAGAGGAAGATGTTCTCGACGATGGAGATGACCGACACCGTCGAACCGAACACAGAAACCAGCCAAAATCGGACTTCCAACATCGGCGCCGGCGGATACGAGCACAGTTCTTCGATGGATTCCGTCGGCGACAACGACGTCGTCTCATTTTGTGACGTCATTTCTGAACGACGGCTTCTGGGAGAAGAACAACTTTTTTTGAAAATGAAATCGAGATGAATAAAGAGAAACGAAGGAAATGCGATTCTCTCCGCCCGCAATGAAACAGAAAAAAGGCAAGTCGGAGAACACTTTTTTTTTGTCCTTGTTTGAGCCGCAAGCCAATATGAAAATAAACGGAAAAAATAGAATTTGCGCCGAAGCTATGATTGAGGCTGCAAATTCGCTCCAAAATACACTTTTTGCTAATGATGAGTTCCCAGAAAACTCAGTAATTTAGAAGAGCCAGAGATCCCCTTTTTCACTCAATTGACTTGTGAAATGAAATGAATAGACCTAGTGTAGGAGCAGTCTCAATTTATTCTTCCTCCCCTTCCAAAAAAGGCAAAATACGGAAAATAGACATGCGGATTCAATCGAAAACCCAATTTCGAACAAATGAGATTCTGCGAGCTTTCCTGTTTTATAAAAGGCGAGTGAAATAACAACCTCTTATGAAGTAATCAAAGAGATTCGGCTTCTTTTGCAGCACAGTAGGAAGTGATATTCGATTTTTGTAATATGAGAAATAAAGTAAGATTCATATTGAAAGAGAGCTAAAAACAGGCTATTATCTCACTTTTTGGTTTCACAGCAATAATTTGTATCTAAAAATTCTACACCAGAGTAATCAATCGATTGTACTGCAAAAATAATGAGATGCAATTCTACTTCTTATATTTATGACACTACAGCTTTTTGTACTTGAAAAAAATTGATCCGAAAAAGATTTTTCAGTTATTTGATACCCGCCAAAAGCAAAAAGTCATTAACACGAAACTTGAGATTCTCTTAAACTTTTTTTTCGAAAAGTTCACAAAGCTCATCTTCGAAACAAGAGCTTATGAAATATGAGATCACAGAAAAAGCAGCTTGAAGTTCTTAGCTCAAAATTCAAAGCTACAAAGAGCAAACCGAGTATTTCCAAAAAATGAACTTTTGAACGATTTTTTCCAAGCAGCGCACTTTCAAGCTTTTGGTCTGGATTTCAGGGATCTTTTCTTTTAGTTTTGGCTCAGTTTCCAAATTGAACCCCAGAACTTTTCTCAAAACCGAACCCAAAGAGATAAATTGTCCTCTTTTGGAAAACTTAACCCAAAAAAATTCTATTGAAAGGTTCTCTTAAATGGACAAGGTTTTTGGTTTATTTGTTTTTAAATTTGTGATGATCCTGTACATTTCAGTCCATTCACCGCTGTTTTGAAAGACATTCTTCAATTCTTCACATGATTAACGAAACAGTGCGCAAAAGTGAGAGATTTAGACGTCTATTTGTGAATTTTACTAACCACGATCGATAATGATGACTTTTTTGCTGTGAATTAACTCAAAAAAAATTTCCTGCCAAACTGCCTCAAACCAAAATAAAAAAAACGAAAAATGAAAACAAGCTGATCCGCCAGAGCCGCTTCTGCATCACAAGTGGGCTCCTTTCATTCAATTGCACTGAAATCGTCCTTATTCTAAGAGCAAAACTTACAAAAGTCTAAAAAAAACAAAAAGCGATAAGGAAAAGGCCTGGAGAAACGTGAGAAGGCCGAGCCCATCGCATTAGGTTTATTAGGAAATGATGTGGGCGAAAATGGGTTGGTTGGACAAGAAAAGAGCATTATGTTTGAGGGATTGTCGGAAAGTTTTCAAACAAATGAGATTTCTGGGAATCGGCAAAAAACTCTGATTAGTTGTAGAAGAGGCAAATACTTCAGAAAATGCGATTCCAAAAAGAAGACAAGAACAAAAATTCTGGCTTTTTTCATTTTTCTCCATAGCTTCAGACAAGATGAGTGATTCGCGATGACATTTTGAAATTTTTGAGGAAAATAAAAATTCTTTTTGCGACGGCTTTTCTTTTAAACTTTTGCCTTGAAGAGATATGGTCGTAAGATCTCAAAAAAATGTACTTTTGGATTCTAAAAAAATTTCTCAAAATTAGCTTTTAAGTTATTTTTTTCTAGACAAAAAAATCAATGAAAAAAATTCCAAAACGGAAGAAATCCCTGTCTTTGAAAAAAATATGCCTCAAATTTCTCGTTTTTTTCTCACATTTTCAATAAAATGAAACTTCAAACTTAACTTTCAAAATTAACTTTTGAAAGGAAAAGTTTGCAGGATAATTATTCATAATAATACATCCATAGGAGTTTCTGAAAAGCTAAGACTATTACAGAAAGGCTCCTCAAAAAAAAAAAGCCAAACCTTTAAGATCAACTCCATTGTTATTTGATATGAAGTTACGAGATAAGCAGCTTCGCAAAATAAATATTCTCCGAAAATGAAAGCTTTCCTAAACTATCAACATTCCAAAAAAAGTCTTTTCAAGAAAATATATCTACAGTATGAATAAAACTTGATTTTCTTGGAGAAAAAAAAGCGTCAAATCGAATTTGTTTATTGCCCGAAAATCAGAGTGTTTAGCGAACTCGTATATTCCGAGAACAATTACTTGAGCGCTGCTGAATGAATGGCGAAAGGTGTAATAGAGTTTCGATATAAATCGCACGTGTGCCCTTGGATTTGCCAGAGAGGAAAAAAAAAAGCAAATTTGGGTGGAAAAATGAAGAAGGCAGATGCGAAAAGACGTCAAAAGACAAAATAGACCGAGTAAACCAAATGAGATTCGGTGAGAACTCGGCGAAACTTCGTGGGAGTATGGCTGGTCCGAGAAGAAGAAGAAGAAGAAGAAGACGAGGTGATAAAATTTCCGGCAACTCCTTCTTTTCTCGGCTCTGACACAAAAAAGAGCAGAAAACCGCAATTTTTCAGTAGGAACATTCTTTTTTTTTTAGATAAAATTGGAGGATTCACCCTTCCTCATTCTGAAATACACGCCGTCGGAACAAAAGCCATCAAGCGGCAGCGGCCGAAAAAAAAAACCATAATCTCCTCGTTTTATAACCAAATTCCTTCGCGGCCACACCTCATTTGTAGGCCAAAAAGCTTTCAATCATGCGTCTCAAGAACTGCAAAATGAAAAAAATAACAGATTTTTTTCAATAAAATTGTTCTGCAAAGAAAAAAATGATGCGTTGAGGAAAAATAACAGCCTGATTTTTAATATTATAGATGTTTCAGCAAATACATTTTTTTCAGGCTGATTATAAGTCTTTTTCTTGAAATTTATACTTTATAGAAAAAAATGATGCTCGAATTTCGAAAGAGGCAAAAAAAGCCTTCGGAATACTTTGAGCATGCGATCAACTTCCAAAAAAATCAGAGCTTGACAAAATATTTTTCAAAAAAAACGTGTTTTTTTATGCCGTATCTACGGTCCAGAAATGACTCAATCAAAGAGTTTTTCAATTATTTTCATTTCACGGAAATGGGAAAGAATATTTAATTTTCATTTTTTGGCGAAATTTAACTATTATTCATAATTCAATTTCTTCAATTCTTGACACTCTAACTACGAAATATTGACATTCCAAAAACCGTTTAAAATAATTATTTGAAAAGAAACCGAAGAATCAAGACCATTTCCATTATTTCAAGAGTATAAAATTGCAGAAGCGGATCGCCACTGGAAATCTTCTTATTCAAAAAAAAAAGCTACGGATAAATGGAGACTTCTCCTTCAACTATCAAATTTCCCGAAAGAAAAAGTCTAAGCCAAAAAAAAAAGCAATCTTGAAAGAATTCGGAAAAGGACACGGAAAACTCAAAGCTCGCCCATGAAATATTTGTTATTTTTTGTCACAATTTATGAGCAAAATGAATGAGGACTCGATGAGGAACGAGAGTCGTTAGAAAAATGTCAAGTCGGAGGTGAAATCTGAACAGAAAAGAAAAGAAAGTTGAACTTTGAGAGGATTTTAGAATAGTTTTCTATGAAGAAGTCTTTAACTAGGAGTAAAAATTGGCTTCTAACAGTATGGAGAAAAAGATTCTTAGAGTTTAGAAACTTCAATTTTAGCCATTTCTTTTTCGAACTTTCCAGAAAGATTTTAGGGATAACTAATCCCTCAACCAACTTTAGAAATTGACCATTAGATATTGGAACATTCATCAAATCAAGAAATGATCAAAATTAATAAAGCCAACAAGAACTTCTGAAGTTTCAACATAGCTTACCTCTCTTTCCAGCTTATTCATAGGACTCAGGCCCGACAAGACTCTTTCGATTCTCATCTCTACCTTTCCGTTCCAAGTACAAGAAAGAAATTCCGTTACACGCGCTTTTCGAAAAATTCAAAAAAGCGGAAGTCACGTAAATTGTTCTAAATGCATTTCGACACGGGGGCGAGCTTCTGGATCCGTCTCCTCAATCGGATTTGCCGAAAACCATCTGTTGCAATCGCCGAAAATTGAATCCGAAATGGCTACGCGGTCATTTTGAGGAGAAACAAAAAAGAGGGATAAAAATGACTGTTTCCGACAAGGTGTCAATGACAGAAACATTTATGGAGCCATGTCTTGTTAAAAAAAGGCATAAAGTAAGCTTTATGAGAAAAAGAAAAAGTGAAACTTTTCTTCAAAACAGGCTCTCTCTGAAAAATATTTCCCTTTATCTGTTTTTAAAAGAAACATAACTATCAATCTTCCGGCGAACAATCAATTTCGGATATGAAAAAAGAACTTTCTTTCATTCAAAAAATGTTCCTTTCACGTCAGCCTATTTTTCTCTACAACAGTTTTTCATCAGGCTGGTTATACGGAAAAAAGATGACAGAAAGAGAAAAAAAAAGTTTGATCGTTCTCCAAAAATGATTTTCTAACAAATGAAAGAGCGGCGATAAAACTGGGCTCGGTTCGTGGCAAATTAATCCAAACGAAAATGGAAACGTCGAGGCGCCTTTTCAACCAGGATCCGCCACCAAACATCCAGCAGTGCTATTTTTATATTTTTGGAGGTCCGGGGTTGTATTGAAACCAAATTACTTCATAAAACAAGTAAAGTACAGAAGTGTGAGATTCTGAAAGAGGGACCTCAAGGATTTTATCACCATAATCCAACTTTTATATAGAGGAGGTCAATTTACTTTTTAGCCTTCAAAGTTTTTCTGAAAAATTTTTTTCAGAATTCTCTTCAATAGATGTTCTTAACGTCCATCGTCCATTAATTTTCGAGAAAAGACGCTTAAAAATCGAGGTCGTCTTGATTTCGCGTAGAGCTTACTGTTTTTGAAAAAAGGAAATTATGCAGGTTCTCAAGATCTTAATCTTCTATATAAAAAGCTTTTCGCCGGTTTTCAAACCGCCCCATTAGTTAATGTAAAACTACCCCTTGATAATGTATTATCAACTGTTGCAATAATCAACGAAGAACTATTCAAACTATAGACACGAAGTATAAATGTAAAATAAACGCTCTTCTGAAGAAAATTGTTGGTCTCTGAGAATTTCGCGTCAAATGAAGCATGGTGAAAAGATTACCTACGGGCAAAAAAAAAGGTTCCGTATAAAAATTTCCTTTCATGCCTATGATACTTGATGGAAGAAGGTCTAGGTTTGTGGAAAGTTTCAGGAGCGAATAGCTTTTTTCAGTGTTAATTCAGGCCACGCCTGGTTACTGCGTCTTTAAACACCTCAGCACGCTGTTGTGAACGGACCTTCATGTCAATCAGAAATGTTGAAAAAAGAGACAGGCATGTGGGCAGAAAAAAAAGCTCTAGTTTCAAACACACTAACCGCCAAAAATCAAAATGGAACGCCGCGTTTTGCTGAACAGAGCTTTTGGTGTGAGAAAGAAGAGCAGAGATCTATTGATCTACCATTTGAAAGAAAGAATATTTAACTGACTATGGCCTCTTCTGAATGAGACTAAGTCCACTATATGTAGTTTTTCACGCTGATTCCAAATCTGGTCTCAAAAACTGCCCTCGAGACCTGTGAAAAAGTTAGGGGCTCTCAAAGTCGAAAAATTAGATGTCTCTGATTGAGCTCATTTTTAGTGAGTTCATTACAATAAACTCTGATCTCTTGTCATTCTGGCCAACTTGAATGATTATTTACCATTGGTAACTTCAACTATTCACTCCGAAGTCTTTTCAAAATGATGCTTGAGACGTAGAATAAAGGCCTAGCGCAACAGGTTGTGTGCCTGTCTACGGTCAACAGGGTCACAAGTTCAACCCGCGCCGCGACTCAACCAAAGGGTCTGAGAAATTTTGGTAGTGGAAAACCAAGACTACGAAACCGCCGTCACACAAAAGGACGGATAGGCCACTAGAGCTAGAGCCAATCCATTGACTATCACTGATATCAGGATAAGATCTCGGCTAATCGACTTGGGACGTCGACGCCGCTCAAGCAAGTAGAAGAAGCAGGATCTCAGGACGGCGAATAGTTCAGACCGACCAGAGTCTCAATAACAGAGTGAAAATGAAGGGAAGAAAGAAGATTGGAATCGTTTCAAAAAAGAGGAAAACATTTTTCAAACTGTCGTTCATCAAACAACACAAAATGTCAAGCGCAGGAGGCGTTGAATTGTCTTTTTTCCGCGTTTCGCTTGCTTGACAAGAACTGCCCTCTTAATTTTGAACAATGTCGCCTATGACGTTGGGGGCTTTTCCAGTGAAATAAAAGCTTTGCCAAATTGGTTATTCCACAAACTCATAATAATATCGCGTGTAGAAGAATCATTGGAAAAGGATAATGTCGCGGGATCATTTTCTGCTTTTGACCTGCATCGGTGCGTTTTCTTGGGTTCTCACAGGGAAATCCCCCATCAGCAAACTTTGTGAAAATCCGTCTAAATATTTTTTTTACCTCCTATGAGCAAAGAATCGAGATTTTTCAGTTGGAAGCTTGGCGATCTGGGCGGTGGCCTTGGCTGTCGCCTTCAGTCGTGCCATTCGGAAAATCAGACATTCGGGGAGACCTGTTCATGCAGTCGCATTCGAGAAACTCTACTACGACGCCAACATCTAACTTTTTCTCTGTATCTAACAAATGCCTGTTTTTTGAAAAATCTGATCTCCTTTTATACTTGCTACGATCCTCTATCCTCTAGAAAGTTCACAAAGAGAAATGCTCATTTTTTCGACTCATAAAAATTTCAAATGTGCAAGATAAACTTTTAAAGCAGTTTTACTAATTCGTAAGTGGTCATTACATGTGTACAAGAAGTTGGTTTGAAAGAAAAGTTTTGAGATCATCAATCCATGTCTTCTTCGGCGCGTCCAAGGGTCGCGTTGGACTCGCTAGAAGACGTGTTGGCAGAAGAGGGACGAGTCCGGCGGCCGCGCGTCGGGGTTCCCTGTCGGAGTCATCGGCTCATCGTCTATCGACTGAGACAGAGCCCGCAGCTGCGTCTCCACTTCGTTCATCTGAATTGACCGAGATGGTGACTTCGACGACGACGGAACGAAGACAAGTAGTCCTTTCAAACTCGTCGGTGGCAAGCTTTCTTGTCAACCTTTTCTCAGAATTTCTTAAGCAAGCTTTGAATTTTTGAAAACTTCTTTTCAGCACTGAAAAGAACAATACAAGATTTAAAATGTGTCAATCAGACCTTTTTTGCGATTTTTAGAATCGTATCCAACTTTGGCGAAGGAACTAATGTTTTTTTTTCGGTTTTTAAGTTGCATTTATCACAGAACAAAGATGCCTTGACCGCATGAATTTCAGGGAAGACCGTTCAGAAAAAAAATTTTGAATTTTTCTCAGCTATACTCAAACGACTTCTCTGTTAATTAACTGTGCCAACCAACACATCCTCCAAAATTAGGTCTTCAAAATATTTCTTTCCATCTAGTCTTGGACACTCATCAAAAAAGCACCTGTACAACATGAACGTACCTGTGCGGGGTCGACTTCGTTGCCGGCCGATTCGGAGCGCAGAAAATGGTCGTAGGCGCTGAGAGGCTCGTTGGCCTGCGAGTAGAGATTCCCCAACAGCTCGTGAATTTTTCCCATCGCCATTTGGGGGATTGACGATTCCTGGTAAGATTGAATGTTAATTTACAAGTTTTCTTTTCTGTTTACGAGATTAGCTCCTCGACTGACTATTTGAAAAATATCTGCTAAGTTTCTATTTTTTCATAAGTAGCCTTCTAAGAAACAATTTTTCATCAGAAAAAAAAAAATACTAAACGTCCGATTCCTTTCTACAGGTCTCTTTATAGACCAATAAAATTTAAATTCAAAAAAACCTGCACGACGCGCTCGACCATTGCAACCGACTTTTTCGGCTCATTGCTCTTCTCGTAAAGTTGCATCAAAAGGTATACGGAATCGAGCAAGTAGGGATGCTTCCTGACGATTCCCTCAACGGTAGCCACGAGCTCCTAAAAATTTGAATTCAAGACTGAAATGATAAAGATTATTATTTTTTTCCATGCTAAAGCAAAAAATTGCAAAAAATTTCAACAAATCAACTTGTTTCAAACGGAAACCTGCTGATTGACATTCGCAGTTTTCATCGAAACGCTAGCATTCAACAGACGGGCCTGTGGATCATCCGGTACGAGATCCAAAAATCTTCCCGCAGCTGCCTTTGCTTCACGGAAGCTGAAGAAAAAACGTGGAGCTAGAACAAAGTCAGAAAAATT
This sequence comes from Caenorhabditis auriculariae, assembly GCA_904845305.1. NCBI lineage: Eukaryota > Metazoa > Nematoda > Chromadorea > Rhabditida > Rhabditidae > Caenorhabditis > Caenorhabditis auriculariae. The sequence goes on from CAJGYM010000036.1 coordinate 699,591, forward strand.
TTTTTAGATTTTTTTCTCTAGGAAAAAATAGAAAACCGAAAAGGCGAAAAAAAACGCATCGCTGAATAAGATCAAAAAGAAGCAACGTAAATAAGTTTTTTCGTCCTTTCTTCTATTTTTCGCAAATTTTTTTTATATGAAGACTTTTCAGTCTTCTCTTGAAAAAATTTAAAACCATGAATATGAGTTTTTTTAGTCTATGAACACAAGACCAACTCATTATTCGACAAGTGACACTCGACCAAGGCGTCGTTCAAATCGAAATTCGTCGGATCCAACTTAATTCCTTCTTTCAAATGATCAATTGCGTCTTGCTTCTTGTCTGGAAACAAAAAAATAGACAATTTTTCCAAAAAGAAAAATGACCCATATCCTCAAGGACAGCGGCTTTCAGGATCAAAGCATGCGAATACTGAGAAGTTCCGCGGATGGCCAACTCAGTGGCTCGGCCTCCGAAGAACACGGCCCGTTTAGCTTTGGTCGTCGACTCGGTCTCTTAAATATAATTTTTTTATTGATATTCAAGAAAATTTTGAATAAAACTTGATAAAGCAGTGAGAATTTCGATAAGTTTAAGGGCTGATTCTTAAGAAGTTTTGAAATTTTCAAGAATCTTATTTTAAATTTCATGCTTTTACTTCGAGCAACTTTTCAAATGGACACTTTTTTATTTCGTTGATCTTCTGAAGTTATTTTGACGCCTATGATTTTGCTCATAGTTGGCTATTTTTCTAGCGTCTTTTTTAATCAAATTTTACAGAGTTATTTCTTTTTCTGTGAGGCTATATAAATTTATCGGAAAAGCTCAAAATTATTCTCTTGAAGACCTCAAGAAAGCTACTTTTTCAGTTCCTATGGCAAAGCCATTTTCAACGACTTTATCTACCAAACCTTTTTTTTGAGGTAAAGATCTCAACTTGCTTTTCTTAAAGAAAAAATGTTTTCCTTACTTTCCTCTTATTTTTTCAATACTTTCAGCTTCTATCAAATAAAAATCCACCTCGTTTACTTTCCTTCGACATGCCGGCCTTGGCAAGGTAACCTAGGGCAATAAATGTTTCTGGCCTGAGATGAGATCTCGAGGAAAGGTTATTCGTCAAAGTTTCCAAGTCGGACATGAAACGGAAATACTCCTGGAAAAAAGCCAATGTTAAATATCTAACTAGATCGACACACCAAGCTATAAAGATAGGCGAGAAGATCCATCTGTTCGAAATTATCTGGCCAACGAGTCGCCACAATGTGCAGCTTTTTGCGGGCCTCGCAACGCATTCCCAATCGGAAATATAGAAGAGCCGATTGGATCAGGGCTCTGGAAGCGGAAATGACTTGTAATTGCGAGAAGAGTGGTGTAAAATGCTATAATGCTTTAAAGGTTTGAAATTTCAAAACAAAAAAACTTTCAAGTGTTCCTATTATTTTTATCAGCGGAAATTGTAGATGACGAAAGTTTTATTAGTGTACTAAAAAGGCCATCTTTGTCTAGGACTGAAAAATTTCTAGCGATTATCTCGGAGATTTTGTGAATGAAAACCTTTTTCTTGGTGATATGTATTTTTGTTCAACCCTTTGCCAAGTTACTACAGAAAATTTTGAATATTCAAATCTTCAAAAAGTGAAACTCATGCGGGCAAGTCACAGACTTTTCGGCTTTATATAATTTTTTGAGGTCAAAAGAGATTAATGTTCACAAATTCGCTTCAAAATCAAGTTTCTTTCCAAGTTTTGAATCGAAACCATACTTTGGATTATCAGAAAATATTTGCAATGCTTGAACAGCTTCCGGATAACGTTTCTCCCTCGCCAATTCCTGCGACAGAAGCCAACCTTTTAAGCAACCCGCTTCTGGTCCTAAACTTCAATATTTATTATCGGTAAAAAAATACATTTTGAACGAGTTTTTTCTCTTTGAAACGGTTACCATGTCAACTAATTTAAAATCTAAAATTTTAAAGATTTAACGGTTCCCCCAATTTTATCTCAATTATCACTTTTTACGATCCAACCTGTTTATTGAAATATATGCTCTACAAAGTGCAAAAAAGCAGCAAAAAGGGTCTTGAAGCGAAGTGAAATTAAATTTGACCTAATACAGTGTACGGTCTTTTTTTACAAAAAAAACGCAATAAGCCGGAGTAGAATGGCTTATTCTTGTCAAATACCGGGTCGAATCCTACTCATTAGGGTTGTCAAATTCCGGTGATTAATTAATCTACTTCACTTTTTCTTGCTGTGAAAATTGCTAGTGTTCATTTTTTTTTCAATATCATTTTCAGTTTATCAATCGAAAAAATGACTTTGTCCTCACCTTCATAATTTTTAGCGACAGTTTCAGCCTTCAAGGAAGCGCCGAGCCGCGCATCTTCATGCAAAACGTTACAAACGTTCCGCAGAGCGCTGGGACATTTGTTGTATACATCTCTGAATAAAAAATCGACTAGTGATCCAAAATTGAACCAAACAGTTGAATCTTGGTGATGGAGGACTTTTGATTGATGGCCTTTTGGGGATTGTCCCAATCGAACGGCAGCATCAGTAATTTCGCCATGCCGCTTTTCACTTTGAGCGGAGCATTTTCTTCCGGAATACTCTTCAGAATCGCTAAAAATAACTGAATTACAAGAATATAAATTATGAGAAACCGTAAGCCTCATCAGGATTGCGGTGCTTCAAAAAGGCTTTGTGCATTCGATATCGCACTTCAACTTCGGAATAACGCTGAAAAACAAATTCTTGATGTTAGAAGTTCGAAAAAGAGACTCTAGGCATAGAAAAAAACTATGGTCCGTCAATATTTAAAGTTCAAATATTCAAATACTTTTCATTTGGAGTATTTCAAACAGCCTTTCGTTGATCTTGGAAAAAGCAGTCTACATTCTCAAAAAAACCTTTGAAGCTGTAAAGAAGGTTTTGAAACTACAAGAACACATCCTCAAAAAAAAAACTGACCTTCTGATTGAGGGAAACATTTGCGAAAAGGATCAAAGCTTTTCGGTAAGCCTGGAATTACTTACAATGACAGAATAATTAGGAATTTTCAAAACCTCGATACTTTTTTCGTACTCTTCCACCTCGTAGTAAGCGTCCGCCACTTGTATCGTACATTTCAACTGATTCTTCACACTTCGACCGGCTTTAGTCGTTGTGCTGAGGTCAAACATTTATTTCAAAAATAAAATTCGAGATTATACTTGATTGGAGAGGCGACTTCGTACAGGTAAACGAGGTCATCGTAGAGCTCCTCGTTGTACAACTCGTCAATATTATAGAAGACAGTTCTTTCAACTGTTTCGGGAGGATCTCCCTCGGTTCTGAACGCAACCCCAAAAGTAAGCATTGAAATTAATACATATATCTGAAGAAAATCGTCTGCCGCCTACGATTGAAATTTTGACCTTTTCTCCTAACAAAAATAAAGAAAGAACCGTGTTCTTACTTTTGACCTTGTGAAATCAACACTAGTTTTCCGAGCGACTGTCTCGTTTTAAAAGAACAGCAGATTCAAAAAAATTTCCATACCGAAGACTAATGAAGCAGAAAACTTCACCAAAATAAACCTTTTATCTTTTGATCTCCTCGCATTCGCTCGCAACTCCATTTTACGTGGAACTACAAGTTGTTGATTCTCCCCAAATATAGATCGACTTTCCAGCAGATTTTCACACTTCCGAACCACAACAACGAAAATTGAAACTACCTAATAGATATATTGAATACTCATTGATAAAATAATAGACTGAAAACTTTAATATATGCTTTACAAAGTACTTGAAACTTTTTTTCTCCCATGCATAGGATATTAACAGATAAAAATGAAATTTTATTCAAAACACAACAATAACTTCATATAAAATGATTAACGGAGTCGTCGGGCTTCGCGCTCAGCTTCCAAAAGCGTCAGGATGTCTCCTTCACGAACGGGTCCCTACAAAATCGCATTTTGAAGAGGAATTGCAAAAAATTATTTCGCTTTTTTTTCAACTTATTGAGAAAAAATTCGAACATTCTGAATTTTTTCCAGATGGTGCTATAATCGCATAGCGAAAAAATGCTCGGACCTTGGTAACGCAAAACGGACATGTCGGAGCATTTCCAGTAACCACTTCAGTAGCGTTGGCACTCTAAGCCCTAAATTCGCTCAGAAGCGTCCGGTTCTCGTTACCGAAATAGGAGTACTCTTTCGTACCACGTTTGATTCGCCAAAAACCGAGTTCCATTCCATAGCGAATCAAATAATAAAGTAAATAAAAACGGAAGAGGATGAAGTTTTTCTTTCAATTTTTAATTTAATCGAAAATGGTATGTAAAATAACCAAAAAAAAAGTTCCTTACAAAAAGCGGGTCTCTAGCAAAGATTAAAACTAAATTTTCAAGACAAAGTAGCACCAAAATGATTCAATATTCTATCGTACCTTGACGTTTCTGATGATGGATCGATTGTTCTGGTCGTTCATGAACTCGACACGGACTTGGGTACATTGTCCCTGGGATCCAGTTCTGCCAATGACTTTGGTAACCTGAAAATGGTAAATAACCGAAGTTTCATCAAAAAAATTATTTTTAAAAAAAGAATTAAATAAAACTCACGCGAGCAAGGGTGAGCTTGTCCATTTCGTCTTATTACCTGAAAAACGATAACTTGTTTTAAAAAAAATTCAAAGAAGTTTTCAATTAACACACCAATATGGCGTGTTCATCGGATAAACGGAACATGCTTCAAAACGGAAAAACGTGTTCATCGGAGCGCCAAAGTTGCTTCAAAACTGTACTAACTTTTGTTTTGGAGCAACTTTTTGCGTTTTTTCCCAAGAACACGCCCATAGATTCTTAAAGCTCTTTCTAAATTTTCTTCCGAGTTTCTAATATTGAGAAGAGTTCCTAGTTAGAAATTTTTCAAATAACAGGTCTGAGCTCGCTTAAAAGATGAATATCTTTTCAAAAACTTTCAAACATTTTTTTTCTCTAGCACACGTCCACTTTGTCATTTTTCAAACAAAAAAATTAAGGGCACCTACTTGCGGGTTAGCACGGAGAATAGCAGCAATGAAACAGTATAAAATATGTGAAAACTGAGAAAAACATTAAAAAAATCGAATAAAGAGATGAAAAAAAGATTCCATGAGATCAAAGTTATTCAAAATTTAAAGTAAACTTGTAAACGTAACTTATGCGAAGTCGATTCTCACAATATTTCTAACAAAATAGCTTTTAAAATACTTTAAAAAAATTAAAATTAAAAAAATAATTTTTGGGCCAACTTTTGCAGGAGGAGCGTGTGGCACATATATATGGGCGGAGATTGCAAAGAACGCAGGGAGATGCTTTCGCATTAGAGCAAAAATGACACCTAATTTATATTTTTCACATTTTGTTTTTTTGGCAAAGTTCTTATGCCGTGTTCAATTTGATTCCGCGAAATGCAAAATACCCGTTAGAGAAAGGAAAAGATCACTAAATTTTGGAGAGTCAGAGATCATTTTGCATTTCGCGGAAATTACTTTGAACACGGCATTATATTTGATGAAATTTTGCTGTGCGTGTTAAATTTTTCTAATTACACGGGTTTTTTTTTTCTTGGAGGATTTTCTCATTATTTTTATGTTCATGTAAGTTCATTTGGTTTTGAATCTAAAGAAATAATAAATTTTAATTCATAAAAATACTACTTATATTACGAGCCCTAGTATATATACATATGAGAAGTTCATATTTTGTTTATCAATGCGCTAATTCTCTGTCAGTGTTAAGTCCATTGTGAAATATATATAATAGAAGTTGCGGTGTCTTTAAAGGTGTCAAATTTGAATGCATAGAGTTTTTTTACGTTGGAAATTTTTTTATTGATAAATATATAAGAATGATTTTACGAATTTATCGAAGTCAATTTTTAATAAATTGATTATTACAGTGTGATTTTGATAAATCCGTTTTTTTCGCCTTCGAGAAATGTCTTTTTTTATTTCCGTTATTTAATATAGAATAAAAGGTTTGAAGTAAATAAAAAAGATGCTTAGCGTATATAATTGTCGTTATAAGACCAACTTTCAAAAGTATTGTTGACACTTATTCAGAAAAAGGTGTGAAGTAAGTTTTAAGAAACCAATTTCTAGTGTATTTTTCATTCGAAAACGTTCTCTGGGTCCAAAAATAATTCGTGTACTTTGAAAAAGATGAAGAAGAAGACGAGGTTTTACAAGTTTGCGATAAGAAACAATTTTGATGTTGGTGGGTGAGAGATCATAAATCGCAGCACAGGGAAACAAAAACGAGTTGTGAAAGATAAGCGTACCAACTGAAACCCGATGAAAAAAAGAACAAAATAGAGCGTCGGGTCGTTTTCTTTGATCGAATCGATTTTTCGTCCACTGTTTCACACTCTCTCGCTTTTTGAATGAAAGTTTCCTATTCATTAATAGGGCATCCGGAGTGCTTTCTTTTTGAAGTGTTTTAAAAATTGCTTTTCTGTTTTCTGTGAAAAAAAACCAAAAGTCTCAACTACTTAATTTTTTTCGCTTTTTAAGTTGAAAAGGCATTTTTTTCAGTTTTTTTTTGAATAAGAACCTTTTGATTTTTTTTTATTCTCCGCACCAAGGTTTTTTTTTTGTTGAAATATTTGTGATTTTCCGACCCCCTAATAATTTATTTTTTTCATGCATAGCAAAAAAATAAACTGATGGTGTGTAAAGAGGAAAAAAATGTTTCAAAATAAAAAAATCGTTTCGAAATTAGAAAAAGTGTGCTGATTTTTATAAAATTTCCTCTCTTGGCGGATGATTTTTCTGTTTCTCAACACTTTGATAAACTTGGTTGTTCAACAAAGAAAGTGCTCTGTATGCCACATAAATTGATTCATTTTTAGGGAATCCCCGGAAATAAACTATTTTACTGCTCTCTGTGCTTCAAACACAACGTTGAAGTCCCAAAATGATTTTTTTCTGAGAAAATCGTTTTTGGAATTTTTTTGAAAGTAGTTTTTTTCATTAGAATCCCTCAATTTCCCGTCTCATTTTGAAGCGTTTTGAAAATAGGATGTCTTTTTTATGCGTTTGATAATTTTTGATCATCGAAGTGGCCAGATTGGCTCTCATAAAAAATACCGAAAGAATTATTCCGACGGTCAGTTATCTAGAAATGAATTTCCTTGGTGTAAAACGTTGAAAAATCTCGCTCCGTCAGTCTTTCCCCCCACCGAATCCCATTCAGAATTCGCGGGAGCTATGACAATGAAAAAGAATGTTTCTCGAGACGCGTTGAACAGTTTGCGCCGTTTAGAGGTGTCTATAAGGGAACAACGGAAGCGGATGAGTGGTTGTGCGGTTTGCGGAGACCGGGTGAACGGCAGTCGCTACGGCGCCCCCGCCTGCCTCGGATGCATCGTCTTCTTCCGGCGCGCCATCATCAACGACGTCAACTACAAGTGCCTCAAAGGCGAGAACTGCCCCATCACTAATGGTTGGGAGATATGAATGTTGAAGGTCTTTTACAGAAGGTGTTTTACAGAATCCAGATGTATATGTCGGTTTTGTCGGCTTCAGAAATGCTTCACTGTTGGTATGAAAGCAGCAGGTTTGTGTAAACCTTTTTTTGAAGCTCAGAGTTAGGTTTTGGCATTTTCCACGTTCAAGGAACACTAAATTAATAGTGGTATTGTTGATTTTTTTGAATTTTTGGGAGATCTTCATACGATTTTGTTGTTTTCTAAAAAAGCTGGCAAATTTTCAAGAAACTGATTGTTTTATGTTGTTTCATTAAGCGATATAATTCACTGGCTGAATTCTGTAGTCGATTCAGAAAAAAATTGATCTAATTTTTAAAAAGAAGTCAGACTAGTTATTCAAAAAACCATTGAAACAAGGAGCTTTTAAATGGCTTTTTTCTAGTTTTGAAAGGACTTTGCATTTTTACGAAAAATTTTTAATATTCTTTATAGCGTGAAATTTGAAATGAAATTGTTTTTGAGTCTAGAAAGTGTTTTTTTTTCAGCCATCCAAAGAAGAGATGTGATGGGCCCAAGAAAGTCGAAAAACATGCCTGCGCCTCAAATAATCAAAGAAGAAAGATTTTCTCCAGTTTGTACGCCGGTCGCATCGACCAGCGGAACCTCTTCCAATGGTCAGTATTTTTTCAATTTACCGTTTTTGCTGGTAATTTCTCGATGTCTGAGTTAATATCTTCTTTTTCTGCGATATATCTTAATTTTTTCAGTAACGATTAGTTCAACTGGAGGATTAATCGACAAATTAATGAGACTTCAAGAACACCAGTGGTCCTGCCACCGTTCTTATTTCTGCATGGGCGAGAATTTTTCCATGGGTGCTGATATGTTCGACGACATCAAACTCCGAGTAAGATATCAATAAAATTGTTCTCTTCTCTTTTCAGTATGAATTTAGTTTTTCTGTAATCTTTCTCATTGTTTTTTTTTTTTGAATTTTTGCGATTCCTATGTCAAATGGTGTTCTTGAAATGAGGACCTCGGTAAAAAATATGCCGGACTTTTTCTGAGCATTTCTAATGGCAACTTTAGCGGCGTCAGTACCTTCAATTAACTCTAGAATTTTTCCGTAGCGCGTCCGGTTTGCGTTACAGAGGTCCAATAATATAAAAAAACGTGAAATCACGCGGTTTTCTTCCATAAAAAAGAATAATTTCACCTCATGTCTAAATTTACTTTGATAAACAGGGGTTTTGGGTTTTTTCATAGGTTTCACACATTTTATCCATTTTCTAATGAGAAATTATTTTTTTCCCAGAGCTTGTCGAACTTAAAAAGGGTAATTTTTATTAAATTAGACAAAGTAAACGCGAACAGAGAACAGTCAAAAAGATGAGAGTTAAAAAGTTTTTTTCTACTCATTTGGATTATCATGATATTCAATTATCGTAAATTCATTTATATTGATTAAAAACACACAATACGGATTCTTTTTTTCCAGATCCAAGGCGAAAACTTTCGGCGAGCTCGCTCAGGCGATGTTAACACAATGATACGGTTGGGGATCGTAGACGCCGTCCGATGGGCCAACCAATTTGAGATTTTCCGGTCTTTACACAATCATCACAAGGTTTTTCACATTTTTTTGGTCATAACTTGAAAAATTGATTTAAGAAAAGCATTTTATCGGAATACGCATTCGCCTTTATGCTTGTCGATCAAGGATATTTGACGTCGCAACGAGAAGAAGATGTGAGAAAATGTTTATTTTATTGTAGTATTTTTGTGGTGATTTTTCATCGAATGGAAGGTAGTCATTAAACTTCGTAGGTTAGATATTCCTTCAAAAAATTATGCCATTCAGGAAGGATTTCCTGATTTTTAGCTTACAAAAAGCCGTTATTTTCTTGAAAATTCTTTTTTTTTTATGAATAATGGCGTTTTCTGAAAACTTCTTGGTACCTTAGGAAATTTTCAAAAAGAAAGGTTGATATTGAAGTCAATGAAATCCGATGCTTATGAAATCTATCAAAAGTAACGCCAAATAATACCTCCTGCGTATAAATCAAATTTATCGAAATTATCTCTCTTTTTCATTTTACACCTTGTGAAATATTTGTGTTCAAATTCACGCTGCTAAGTTTTCAGGATCTCTGGATGCTTCAAAATAACACATACATGCACAGTGATTACTTCAAAGGATTACCGGAGGCAGATAAAAGATTGGATATGGTCCACACAAAGGCCAAGTAGGAAAAAAAAAATTTCTGATTTAGATGAGAAATTTCAGATTGCACCCGCATTTCGTGAAAGACGCATTGCAAAGTGTCGGTTTACCGATGAAGGCCTTGGTCATCGATACTTTTGAATGCGCCGTTTTGAAAACTATTCTGCTCTTTGGACGTATGTTTTCCATAATTTCTGTGTTTAGAGTAGAGCTGGCCAATAGAAATTAAATTTGCGGTATCGTTCAACTGAGAAGAAAGGATCAAAAATAGGATTTAAAACAAAAACATTTTGAAATTGCCTAGATTTTACAGCCATCTGGTTGTGGCTAAAAATTTCACATTTTAATTTTTTGTATTGTCTATATTTTTTTAGGTGGAATCAAAATTCTTAATCAGTCTTTATACTATTTTTCGAAGCATCGCTCAAAAAAAGGAGAGGTCAATCTGTCTTTATGGTTATGTTTGATTCAGTTTTTCAAAGTTCTCGAAACCCTAAAAGAATGTTGAAATAATGGTGTCTACATTTTCATTTCAAAAAAATTAATTTCACCCTGAAATTATGAAATACAGAATCGGATCTATCTGCAATATCTAAATTTCAGACAAAAACTTCTTTCTGGAAAGTCGAGAAATGCTGCAGCAACTGGAATCCCGATGCATTCTGGAACTGACGGACCACTGCAAAAAGAAATATCAGAAAGACGCGGCGGTTCGTGTCGGCACTGTCATTTTGTTCACCGCGAGTATTCGGGTCAGTTTTTGTCAATATTTCTCTAAAAAGTCGAAATAATTTAGTGCTCGATCATGGCCGTGTACAATCAGACAAGAGTCTCGGACTTGTTCAATCTGATGACCTTCGATCCCCTCGTCAAAGATGTCTTTCTCTCTTAATTTCTATCTCAAAATCATCTTTTTCACTGTTATTCATTTCCCTTCCACTCACATTGTACAAATAACCTATTGCCACATTGTTGCATTTGCCTTTCATTCGTGCTAATTTATCTTCAAAGCGGGTATCTTAGGATAATCAGTCTCGCGGCGATTAGAACTCACAGTTATCATTTTTAATTTCAAGTTGTTAAGTTAAGTTATTTTGCATCTCTGCAATTTGCAGTTAGGTTCAATCTAGTAGAACTCAGGAGACAGAATGAGGACCGCTATAGTTCATTATCCATGACTTGACTATTTTTGGTCGCATTTGGAATGGCTTGGCGTGAAGCTTTTACAGCCATTTTACGTGCAACCAAAACGTTGAAAGTTGTGGCGAATCGAGTAAATCTTACATATATGATCTCTAAAATTCGAAATTCAATTTTTGAAAGATTTATAACAACAAAAACAACAATAACGGATCATTTCTAGTTGCTTTTAGACAACAATGAGTGCAATAACAGAGTTTTCGATCCAGCCTGAAAATTATTCACATTTTTTCTTGGAAAAAGTCTCTCAATACCTTTGCCATAAGAGGATCCATTTTTCTTTTGAATTCCTTGGAGAAAGTGGGCGGAGCGTCATATCTGGCGCCGAAAGGTACAACTTCTACAAATTTTTGATTTCCTTGCCAAATATTTCACAAAATTTCGATTACCAATGGTGTTCAAAGCATCGGCCGGGTCATTTTTCTCCTGGTGCTTCCTTTTTTTATTGAAGAAACATGGCATTTCAACCTCAGGGGCTTTCGATTCGGGATTTTTCTCCTTTTTCTGAGAAGAAAAAAACTATATAACTTCATTTTTTTAAAATAATAAAACCTTGCTTATTGAAGGCTCTGCCGCTGCTTCTTCTTCTTTTTCTTCATTATCCGTCGCCTCATTCTGACGTCTTTTCTCACGCCTTTTCTCTTTCGCAATTCTTGTCTCCTAAACATAGAACCAAACTGAAGTTGAGAATCTCTAGTCCCATCTACTTTCCGCTACGTTTCCCAAACTGGTCCCAAATTACTGATATCGAATCATTCACGGTGACATGCCTTCAGTAAAAACAATTGTATCCTACCTCTTTTTTCATGTTGTTAATGAATAAAGACTACTAACATTTCGCTTGTTTTCCTCCTTCTCGCGCTGTTTTCGAGCCTTTTCGATTCGGCTCTGGACGGCTTTTTTCTCGGCTTCCTTCTTCTTCTCCTCGGCGTCTTCCAGTTTCTTGTATTCTGCGTTGATTTCGGCCTCGGCTCGTCCAGAGAGACCTTTTTTGGCCTGAATTTTTGAAAGTTATAATATGAAAAAAGAAAAGTTTACAATGAGAATGTGATCATTGACGTCAGCCTTCATCGTTCGCTCACAACGTCGGACAAACTTTTCCACACTTTCAAATCTTCCCTTCTTCAGCCCATGTCGTTCAGCTTCCTCTGAAGATACGTCCAAGTTATAATATTGAGAAAAAAAAAATTTTCATTTCGACCGAGGATTCTATTTCTGTGCGTCTTCTTCTTTTTCATCGTCTCCTTGGTGACTGGTTCATTCTTCGCCTCAAAAATCAAATACTTATCAATATTAAGCTTGTAAATAGTCCTTACCTCGATCAACTTCTTCTGAGACCGCGAAAGGGGCTGCTCATCTGTATTCGCCTTCGGTTCGAAATTTTTTCCTCTTGAAAAATTAAATTTCAAAAGCTCACTAAAAACCGCGTACTTCAACTTTTCAGCTTTGATAGAACTGGCCTTTCTGTTGAACGGATCGACCGACTTCAGCTTCTTTCTGTTCTGTTTGGGAGTCCTTCTGTGTAGAGCCATCTCTTTGAGCAAAACATGTTAAATATTTACAATTTATAGAGTTTACAAGTACAAAAGCTTCTAACTTTCTATAAGAAAATAAAAACAATCAAGAATAATTAAAAAATGTTTATTATTTTGATAGAGTTCATTCAGAGGCAGTAAGAGACATTGGAAGGAAGCCGCGACACGATGGAGTGCTACAGAGGCATCTGAACAGAATAAGGAAGGTTTTCAGATATTTTTCCATACTTTCTAGCATTTACTGGATCGATTTGAGACTCGCCATAATCGTAGCAAAGTTCTTCGCCGGCTGCGATATTTCTGAAACGGAAAATTGCCTTTTTTTTTCTCTTTCGATGCGGGTTGAACCAACTTAGAGCGTAGTTGGGTGGAGCGAGTTTCTTTGATTTTTCAATCTCGGAATGTAAAGGCTCTACCAGGTCTTGTCTTGATAGCTTAGGTCACAGAGTAGTAAAAATTAAAAAGGTACAAAAAGATGTAAAATTTAAACCTTTCAAAGCTTAAAAATGGAGAGTGAGCACTAGCCTACAGCTTTCTGATGTAGGCTAGTGCTCACTAGGGAAGTCCGAACTTTATGAGCTCCGTACGGCTAAAATAAAAAAAAAACTCCTCCTACAAAGACCATAAATTGAATCACACTCGATTTGTTTGTCGAACTTTCGCACGACTTAGCCATAAAAATGATTGTTTTTGATGTAGCCGCAGTGACTCAAGATCTCTATTGCCTTATTACAAAAAAACAAGTTTCAAAAAACATTTCTGACGCCTTCTTGATCACGCGAGTAAAATACAAACCTTTTGGCAAAAAGCCCGGCGACTGGAATCATCGTTCCTTTCCGAACAACGACCACTTGAAGATTCGGTTCGCAGCTGTGGTTCATGAATCTGCCAATGTTGCCTTTCTTTCTCGGGTCGATGAAAGTGACAATCGTTTCAGCTGAAGGAAATATCAGCTAGTCTCATTTCTCGCACACGAACCGCCAAAATGTTCTTTGAGGGTGAGCGTAAAGTTGTCCTCGTTCATGTGCTCAAGATGACGTCGTTCTACCTCATCCCTACCGATACACTCCCCCGCGTATTCGCAGACAAAATCGCCGCAGGTCAACGGCTCCTTCGTTTTGACGCCGAAACCTTTGCCTTCAGATGCCCGAAAAACCTAGAGATTGATTGAAAAATAATCGAACGATATCTTTTCAAAAACCAGATGAAAAGGGAAAGTAATTTTAGCGCGTTTTAAATTTCCTGCAAACTTTTCCAAAAAGTCTAAACCGAGATTACCTAGTTGTTGCCGATGTAAACTTCGATATTTTTTTTTTCGAAACCACAAAATAAAAATACCTTGAAAAATGCAAAAAAATGACCTCGAGTTTCTTCACGACGCCTTTATACAAAACGGCGTTTCTGCAAGTTGATTCTTCATCGAGAAGACAACTGCAGCCGTCGTGGCACTCCAGAATCGGCGGACCGTCGGGATCGATCAGACGACCTTCAGAATCATAGTTATCCTAATAAAGATTTTCAATCTCGAAAAACTATTTTAAACTTTACCTGTGCTCTCAGAAGGCAAGAGCATCCAGATGAAGCTGTACACTCGACCTCGCAGTCGCAACCTTGAAATTCTTCCTCCCACTCTTCTTCGCTGACTCCTGGTCCGCGAATCGTCCTAGCTATATATTCGAAATCCATTCTAAACTTTTTTATATATCATATGGAAATGGAAAACAAGGATCTGTTTTGGGATCGCTTCTGGAAGACTTAGGATGAAAGTTCGAAAGAGCCTTCCAAAGACTCAAGTAAGCATTGATTTAAACTGCTTTTTTGACTAGTGATACTTCAAGCAGCCTTCAGTGAGAATACTACAATAGGAAGTTGTGAAAAATCGTAAAAGTGTGAAAAAGAAGCTTTGATTATAAGTTTAAAATTTAGTGATAATAAGCTATACCAGGAAAAAAAATCTATCAATAAAAATTTAGTGACTTGTTGGGGAAACTTATTCTAAGGTTTCCAAAGGTCCTAGAAGATTTCATTGTTAGCTTGCTTGGTTGTTATAAAACTCAGGAATCTTGATTGAACTTTAAAAAGATATCGAATTTTTAAAATTACTGTTGGGTGTTCTGAACCAAGTTTAAAATTAGAGAAATGGAAAAAAATTGTTTCTTTGAGAAAGAGGTATGAACTCAAATATACTAACGAAGCGCATGAAACGCTTTCAAGTGTAAAAAAAACACAAAACAAAAAGTTAGAACTAATTTATTGTGCTACCACACACTATACATAGTACAAGAAAATCTTTTTACAGGAATGACAAGATGGAAAATGCGATTTCTAGTTCAGTAAATATATACAGACAGGTAAAACTACATACTTCGAGACTCGTCAACTAAAGAATCATCGTCGGAATGTAAAAATCGGATGTAAGTGAAGGGGACGAAGCCTTGGCGGCCGTCTAATTCTCCTTCGTACATCCCGTTTGTCAGCTTTTTCAATAGTTTCACCATTTGGCCTTTCTGAAAACCAAGAATTTAGTATAATTTTTTTTTAAGGGGGTACCTTGAGGCACAACTGGGTAGGATCATAGGCGTTTGGCTGTCGGTCAAAAGCCACTTCGACCATTGTTGGAAAGACCATCTTAAAGAGGATATTTGAAAAGATAAAAGCCTTCGAGGGCTGTCATCCTGATGTAAGAAATAAAATTAAAACGGATTTTTTTGTATTTCAAGCAAGGTCGATAATGATCCGAAAGATGCACTGAATATGATTTCAAAATTTCAAAATTTAAACGAGCTTTTTCTCGGTTTTTTTATCTTCGGACTCGCGACATTAATTAGAAAAAAAGCAACAGAATTAGGCTAAATAATTTTTTTTCTAGCACTGATTCTTATTTTTCTTGGGATTATGGTTGAATATATATGGCTGACCTGAGATTAGTGAGAACCAATTTTAAGAGAAAAATTGTTGTCTGAAATTAAAAAATTTAGGTTTACATGATATGAGAGCTCTCAATATTAAAAACTCGAAATTTCAAGTTTGTAAAATATAGCCTTCACTATGAAAGAAAATCAAGACTTAATCTAATGAAGCCAGGAAAATTATAGTCGTGGAGTTAAAAATTCAGGAAATCTGATAATTCCAATGATTGAAATTTGGAACAAAAAAAGAAAAATGGTCACTATGTTCAGAGAAATTAGAAAAAAAGTGGTATGGTTCTTATAGAAACGAAGAGGCATTTCGAAATTTGAAAAATTCATATTTTACCCAACAGTCACCTGAGGTTCTGAATAGAGAGGGTCGCTGCTGGAAGAAGCGTCGGAAGATCTATCCGCAGCAATCGTCGGTTTAACGACGGCTGAGCTTCCATTTGTCGTTTCATGTTTCTCGTCTTCCTGAAAAAAATTGAAAAATATTTTCCAGTACTTTTTATGAAATAACCTTCTGTAAATCCCCTTCTTATCTTTTTTAAGAAACTTGAAACTCACAAAACAGTTGGCCGGAACTAATCCAGTGGTTCCGGACATGTTTCGTGCTTCCCACCAGCTGTCACAACGCTTAGCTAAAACAGAACTATCCTAAATGTTTCAAAACTCATGATTAAACCTAATATTTCGAGACGATCTCCCATTTCAAAAGAAAGCTCTCCATCTTTAGTCGCTGTATATTCTTGGGTGCACATCACCTCAAAACTATACTTATCAAAGAGATTAATTCTCAACTGACCTCTCCAATTATCGGCTTTTTATAGGCATAAAACAAAGAAGTTTTGTCAAGAATTCGCATCTTATAATAATTCAATAAAGCAGGCATATCCGGGAAACACTGAGTGTGAATCTGAACTGAACAATTAGTTATTCAAATCTGAACAGGATTAACTTTGATGTGGACGTTTCCATCGTCTTGGACAACTTCTTCGAGCAAATAATGCCTGACCATGTTTGGACCTTCATCTTCTTCTCTTTAAAAGTGGATAGTTCAAAGAAGTACAAAGAAAAACTGAAACCTGACGCTTAAAGAATGAGCCGCATTGCGTGTCGTCGCTCTCAGCAAAAAAGTTCCGACCTTTATAGAAGGTCCTAACAGAATCTTTGTAGCTTCATCGCGGCTTAGAGAGCCATAGTAATAAGATTTCCATTCGAAAGGGTCAAAATAGGTGCTTGTCATCAATCTCTGAAAAAATAAAACGTTTTTCGAATCAATTCTGAGAAAATTAAAAATAAAAATCACGAAAAACCAGAAAAGTTCAATTGAAGCGCCGTCAAAAAGATCAATTTTCGTATTCACGTTTGTTTTCTTTGAAGGCGTAAGAAAAAAACTCCGAAACAATATACAGGCTAAAGCCTTCCAGCCCTTTGAGCAATTTATTGCCTCTTCGAACATGCCTCGAACATAATTTTATTGAAAAATTGCAATAATAACGAGATAATATTTTTAAATACGAAAAATAAAAAAACAAAAACTTTGAAAGTTGCCCCACTGAGGAGTATTCACTACTCAAGTACTGCCTCGAGAGAGCCCTAAAGCAATGAGAGGCGGAGCTTATTGCGAATGCAATCAGCACGAACTTCAACATTCGGCGCCCGCGCCTTTCAAAAAATGAAAAAAAGTTCGACATTTGAAAATTATTGTAAATTTCATAACGTTTATCCTTATTTTGTACGAATATAATAGTCTAGAATATGAATTTTCAACGTCTAATCCAACCTTGCTTCAGATTACTTTCCTAAATTTTGATGATTATGAAAGTTTTGAAGTTATACTCTTCGTTATATATAATTATATAACTCCCAGTAAAATTAGATAGATTATCCTACAATGGACAGAAAATCACTGAAATCTGGTAGAATAGAGCGTTGAAATTCTTTCGCGGTTCCATATGTTGTCGTAATCTCTAATTTTTCTAGTTCAATTGAATAAAGTTGAGGGAAATTGGCGATGAGTGCTTCATTTGTGGAGCTCGCTGGCGCCGACTCCATCGAAACAGCTGCTCTGAAGGTACTCGAAATGTTGGGATTTATCTTTCACATATATTTTCAGGTCGCAAA
Source organism: Caenorhabditis auriculariae (assembly GCA_904845305.1). Classification (NCBI taxonomy): domain Eukaryota; kingdom Metazoa; phylum Nematoda; class Chromadorea; order Rhabditida; family Rhabditidae; genus Caenorhabditis; species Caenorhabditis auriculariae. Next base: position 717,024 of record CAJGYM010000036.1, read on the forward strand.
CCACATAGAGTCAACCATCGACAACTCGGACATTTATGAAAAGTTGACACAAAATGGTTTTAATTTTCGTTTGCGACCTTAATACTTTTTTTCAGGTACAACGCCTCTTTCCGGTCTTGGTGACAAGTTTTACTCCAAAGGAGCTCCTGAATTCATGATAAACAGGCGGGTACCGATCCCAGGCGAATTGCAGATGCAAATGAATAGTATCACCAATATTTCATTTATCCAATGATATTTCGGTTCAGATGTTCACAGCCAGTTTAGTATGGGATTTTTCACTGCTATAAATCGGGTTTGGGTTGTTATCGATAACAATCTCTACATGTGGAATTATGAGACGAAGTTTGTTCAGAAAGAAATTCTTGAAAAATAAGGTTTTTCCAGCGATGACTTGGCGTTTTTCGACTCCTCTGAAACAACTATTATTAAAGTTTCTCTAGTCACGATGAAACCCAATGTGTTTGATGTAAAAAAAAAACATTTTTTTTTGTTGATTTTAATAGAAAGTTTTACAGCCGTGTGTAACTTATGGCCTTGTGATTGGAACAATAACGGATATTTCTTTATACCCGGTGGTGGAATCAGAGGATCCCATGGCGCCCCAGTTGGCCATAGATCCGACCCATTTCTTCAAAGTTTGTCAATTTTCAGAGGATTCTTCATAATAAAAATTCAGATCAACTTGGAAGGCGCAGCTATCGGAGACATTGCCTGCACCAATCTCGGTAGAATTTTCTATACTGCTGGAAATCAGCTTTATGAGTTTGTTTATGAGGTGAAACGCTTGATTTTCCCTTTTTTTCATGTTTATTTTTCAGCGTCAAACGGGTTGGTTCGGATCCGGACACAAATGCCGTTCAGTCAAACAATCGGCAACGTTACTGGGGACCTTGATTCAGTTGCCCTTCTTTTCTTCCGCCAAAGGTTGTTCTGATTTTTCTGAGTTTGAGATATAATGAAATGTATACAGAAGACCTGGACCAAATAACTTTGGATAAATCGAGGAACATTTTATATTGCCTTGGGAAGAGCGGCTCGATTCTGGTGATTTTGTTGAGAATTTTCGCGTTGATTTTTTTTGGGAAATATAATTTTAGTATAGGAAAGTGCTATTTTAGGTCAAGTTTAACCTCTGCGCTTTTTAATATCTCATGACTAGTTATTCATCAAAACTATCCCAATTAAAACTTTGAAATGAGGTTTTTGAAGGCGCAGAGCTCTCGCACGAACTAAAAAAGTATTGAAGAAGCGTTTTTTTACTATAGTTCACCCTTCGAAAATTTAAAAAAAAATCTATTTTTCAGGTTTTCGATCTCGGTGAAAACGGCGACGAATGCCGGAAAGTTTGTAGCGTTTCCTCTGGACAAATCGCGGTAGGGCTTCAAACTGATTAGAATATTTCTCTAAAAAGATTTGTAAATTTTTTTATAGTCTTTTTCTACATCATTTTTTTCGTGTTTCTACAGCTCAATTTTTCACCTTTTTCAATATTTTTTTAAAGGATTTGAAAGCTAAAAAAATAACATTTTTTTGTTTTTGTATTGCGCAAGAATCATGTTTTTTTGCATGAACTTTTTGAAATGAAATCCGGTTCAAGAACCACTGAATCTTCTGTTCCAAGCAGATATGACTTTCGCAACTTTGAAAGCCATTCGAATACAATCATTTTATTTGAAACATCAAAATTAAATAAAAAAATCAAAAAAACAACCGTTCAAATTTCTACTTTTTTTGTTTTTCAGAAAAAAATATGTTTAATGGTAATTTTTCAGCACGAATCCCATTTACTCACTCAATTCGGCCACGATGAATCAACTTTCAAAAATATCACGTCGATTTGTGCACTCGAAGCGAGTCAGTCCAGCCAATTCAACTTGGTCTATATTTATTTTCAGTTCAAAATAGAAATTCAAAAATTTCAGGTCGCGGTTACTGTAAAAGGAGTTCGGTTGTACTTTTTCAGTTCTTGCCAGAGCCCTCAACCAAGGCGTAATGGGGGATAATATTGCCAGCGGAAACAGAGTTAATATCCTTATTTTTATTCATTTTCAACGAAGATTTTCAGTGTCTGACCCAATATGAAGTGAGGCCGCAATGTCTTCGCGTCGCCCACGTCAGATTTTCCCCGGGAATCACTCCGACGAGTATCTACGGCAACGCTCCCAATGGCGTCACTGTGGCCTTTGTCAATGAAAGTAGGATTATTTTCTGATTTTCAAAGTTTCTTTTTAAAGATTTTTCAGCTTTTAGGCCTTTTTTATATCATTGAAGCCAAATAAGCCCGAAAAAGATATAGAAGAAATCAAAGGTTCAGCAGCGATCAGATTTTTTCGAAGCTATTTACTAGAAACGTACTCAATTTTTAGAACAAAATATTAGAAAGATTTTTGGTAGATGTAAGCTTTTCAGACTGGCAAAGTAGGAATTATCAGAATTTATCGATAAATACCATGATTAAATATATCATTCAGCGATTTGCGCAATGGCAACGGCCAACAGAAACACCGTCTGGGGTCTGTCCAACTATTTCTACCCGGCGGCCAGAATCTTCTGCGAATCTATGGTGATTTGAACTTTTGCCAACAGTTTTATTCAATTAAGATGTTTTTAGACTGAAATGAATGTTCCTGGACACGTTTGGGAAATCGCACTTCTGACTGGAAGCGTGAGTTTTTCTAATAAACTATTCAGAATTTTTTTCTTTTCACTAGAAGTGTTTTAAGGTTTATAAGCTACTTGAAAAATTCTTCAAAAGTTTTTTTTTGTCTGAAAACCTGTTTAGATGCTCCCAGTTCCTTCAAAAAACTCATCCTTTCAAGCAGTCTCACTAGAAATTTTCAGAAGGTTGATATCTCAACGGGACGAAATGGAACCGTCGATCGAGTCAAGCCTCATGCCTACTACAGGCAACAAATCGAAGGAAAAACTCGTCTCCTTATTTGTTCCAATGAAGTGAAATTTACTTGAACTTGCCTAAAAATTTTGAAATTTGAGGGAGTTTTCGAATTCGATCAAGTCGGTGCTGTAGATGCGTTCCGTGACGCCTTGTACGAGAGTGGAGTCGAAGGAAAGCCAACGTTGAAGTTGTGGCAGAAGCTCGGTTCGACTGAGGTAAGACATCGCAAAAATGATCCCATTATTGAGCTTTGCAATTTGCCAGACATATAGAGGCTTTCCAAAGAAATTTATCGGTTTAATAAAAAAAAAAATGAATCGTTTTTCTGATCACTTTTGAGGTTTCTGATCAAAAAGTCTATTCAGATTTCTCGGGAAAAGTCTGAAACGCCAAAAAAGGAGGAGGTTGCAAAAAGAGAAATGTTTTAAAAAAAAGTAGTAACCCTCAAAGGATCCTTTAACAAACCTGCAGATTTCTCAGGCTTATGAAGGCTAAAAAAGTGTTGTGAATAAGTCTATAAGAGTTGAAGGGAATTTTTTTGCAGAAAATTTATTTTTTTCAAAAAAACTGAGCTCTTTTTCGGCTTCTATTCTTGGAAGCCCGACTTGTAAAAAAAAATGGAAGTAGAAAAAGCTAGCCTTCAAAAAAAAATATTGTTTTGTAGCAACCTAAATAATAAATATTTTGATTTCGAAAACTTGAGGACTTCATCAAAAATATTTTCCCAGATGTTGATTCTATCGTTGCGAGTTCTTACCAGTGATTCTCCATTGGACGAAAGAATCAAACTCAAGGTTATCGTCAAAAATGTATTCACATAAAAAGGGGACTTAAGGCGGAACAGATCCTTCATAGTTTGAAAGATGCTCCAGAGCTGGTCGACGAACGTTCAGTTTTGGAAACCTCGACCTGGTCGCCCGTGGAAGGCGACTTTGCCGACTGGAAACAGAAGATCAAATGTTGGATTTGATTTTTTCAATGAATATTTTTATAATTTTTCCAGCTCCACTTTTGTCGTCAACTCCTCGGGGTGAAACTTCCTATGCCAACGGCTACATGTCTCCTTTTTCACCTTCTTGTGAGTTTTTTTAAAGCCATAAAAAGTGTGAGACAGCCTGAACCCTGGAAAGTTAGCCTTGAAAGTATAGTGTTGCAGTAAAATTCCTGATGAGGAAAAATTGTAATAAAAACTAATAATTTTTTTCTCCCTGAAACTTTCATATTTTTTTCTCTATTTTTTTCAGTGAACATATCTGTGACGGGCGGGGATCCGACGTCGATGAGAATGCTGCCTTCGCGGCGCCACGACGCTCTTTACTACTACTTTTCTCGTCTGGTCATGCCCATCTGGAACTATCCTCTCTGCAAGGTCGTCGCCGGAAAAGTTGGTCCAAAACTGAAAGTTCAGCTTTTAAAGCCGAGATTTCAGCAACTAGAAATGACATTCGACATCGGAGCTGTTCAACTTCTCGCCGAAGAAATTCGAAAGTTGGGCCAAATTGTTGATGATTTCCGATTGGTTCCTTCTGTCGAGTGCAACGGCTATCCCTCGACCACCGACCGTCTCAACGGTTTCTTCCTTTGGGAAATATAAAAAACATAAGAGAGAAATAATAAATCAAAAAATAATGAAAGGAGGTCTACCTTTCCGATCAAACTTGTCCAGATTGTGAAGCTTCAAATTTTGAAGTTCTAAGTGATCTTTTCAATTTTGAGCCATAAAAAAATTTTTAAAAAGCTTTCGGGTAGTTGATCTCAAATTGTATTCACCGTGAAAACTTACATCTAGTTGTCCTCTTATCACGGAGAAATCTTTTTTTTTTAGTTCTGACCATGTCCTGGTCAGTAGTTAACTCTTCTGAGGATTTTAGGATTTTTTATCCTACATTTCCTTCGAAAAAAAATACATTTTGGAAGCTTCATTGATAAGTTTTAGCCGAGGCTTCTTCTTTGGAGCGACTCTCTTTGATCGGACTACGAAAACTCATCGAAGCCACTGTGGTTAGAAAAAAAAACTAACCTCAAGTAAAAAGTCTAACCTAGGAAACCCTTTCCCTTTGGCTCTTGGCCAAAAACTTCAACTTGGCCGCAATCTCTTCAGGAATGGATCCAAGTGTTCTACCGACCTTTGCTGCGAGAAAGTGACCCCAATTTTTGATGCAAATTGAAAGACTTTTGATTCTCAGAACATCCCAAATAGTCGCAGAAAATCAGAACTTGAACGGAGAGCTGATCAGAGCCATGATAAAGTTCTTCCTCGGCGACGAGGCCGGCACCAGCATGCTTTCTGAGAGTCTTCGGTCTCTCTGCCCCACTCTCTATTCTGTGGTTCGTTTCGAAAAGATTCTTGTTTCGAATCGGTCAAGAGTAGTTAGAAATTTTATAGAATCGGCGATATTGATCTTATCAGTAAAGCTAGACCCGAAAAAGGTTTTAAAAGTTATCGGTATGCCTTTTTTGGTCAACTTCTGATTTTTTCGCGAGATTCCGCATTTTGATACGGTAGCCTTCATGTCTGACCTTCTCTGTTTAGGAAATTTCTATCTGTAGCAAAAAGAATTATCACATTTTTCAAGAAATTTGTATGTTAATAATCGGAAAATTAATATTTTTTGAGAAGTAGAAGACAGAAAATTGAATAACCGAAAAATGAGCTAATAGCATAAGCTTCTAGGTCAGCAAAAATCGAAATAACCAAAATAGACTCTTTTTGTCTTAGAAGAGAGATTCAGGAACCCTATCAGATGTTTTTCAAAAAGAGTAAGGGGGATTAAAAGATCTTTTTCCAACCACCTTTGCTGTTTAGTGGAACTATTGAATTTTTGTGAAAGAAAAATTGTGCCTTTTTCAAAAGGTTTTGTCGAAATTTAGATATCACATCGATTTTGACTCACCCTGCTTTAAAATTAGTGTTGTGTAGTGAGAATCCCAAAAATTTCGAAAAATGATTTTTTTTTTAGGACGACGCATGCGTTACAAACGGAATGGAGCAGCTCGAATCTGCAAAACGCGCCGGTCCTGGAGCCACAAGGAGAAAACTTGTCGCGACGGCGGTGAACATGTTCAAGCAGTCGATCACGAAGGTCGCCCTCGCCAAAACCTGCCAGCAACTCGCTGAGAAAGGTCTTTTTTGAAATTCATCAGTTTATCACTGAAGTGAAAACTTCAGTTGGCGCCTACGAAGAAGTGGTCGACCTTTGCTTGTTGCGAGCGAGGAGAGACGACGCCAAACAGCTGGCCACGTTGGCGTTCAAACAGGGTAAATGCGGAGAAGATCCTGAAATCCGCAGTGCTGAGCTCAAGAGATCCGAGTGTTACAAGTAAGCTTTAAGATTCAAATTTCAAGACGCGGTGTATTTTCATGAAAAAAAAAAACAACTCGTGGTACCCCTCTTTAAGGTAGACTTCAAATAGGACTTGAAATATGAAATGAGATTTTTTCTATACTTTGAAAAAAAAGTCTGAATAAGTTTATTCGCCGTACTTGTTTCAAGCGTTTTCGCGGACGTTAGTTAGACTTTTTCTCACATAAATTTTTTTAAAATAATTGCTATAAAGTTTCTGGTAAAGAATATTTTTCCTGGAAAAAAATGTGTTCTGGGTTCTGGGAGTTTTGAGGTGTTTGCAAAAAAAAAAGTGAACTTTCGGAATTAATTTTGAAAAATTGTCTTCACCGTAAAAAAAAAGTTTGCGTATAATGCGTGTCCGACTACTGTATCTTATTGCTTGGGAACTTCGGTTTTTTTTCGTCAAAATTTCATATTTTTTTTGGTCGAATTTTAATTTTCTCACTATTCGCACTCTCCTCATGAATTCAGCTCACTATCATTTGAACTTTGTCAATTTTAGAGTGATAACCGATGAATTGGACCGACTTGAGCAAAGTGCTGCGCAAATCGGAGATGTGAGCAACGAACACGTAAAATCAGATCAAGCTAATTTATCAATCCGAACATATTTTTAGGTCTTGAACAGAGATGTGATGATAAACGCCGTCCTGGGATCAGACGACGAACTGGCTCATTTCGCCATTTTCCGTTGGCTTTTGGAGAAGAGGAAAGCCAACATTGTTCTTGAGGTTGAGATTTTCCCATCATCTATATTCATTCATTCTTTGTAGAGCAAGTCGCCCTACATCGAGGCTTTCCTCTGCAACGAAATCAACTCGGGAAGAGGCCAGAAGTACTTCGACCTGCTGTGGAAGTTCTACGAGAAGAGCGGGAATTACGAAAAGGCAGCTCGACTTCTCAGTAAACTGGCGGAAAATGACAAGTTCGTGAAAAAAAGATGTTTGAGCATCATTTAGATGCATCTAGTTATTTTCAGAAACATTAGAGAACTCAAATTTTTTTTCTCGATTTTCCGCTTCTAGATAATAAGAATGAGCAGTTCAAGCTTGTTTGAGCTCAAAATTTGGCCTTGCCTGAAATTTCAGAAATTAAGCTTCTGTTTTTTAAAAATCTCGTTTGAATGCACCACCTAGTGCGCCTGTAAAAGAAACTTGATCTTGAAAATAATTATAATCTTGTTCAAAACGAGTGCTTTCATTCCAATGGTTCCTAGTTCGGAAACTTTTCTTCCATGGTTCTGATTGAAATTGCTGCAGTTTCGACATTCCGCTGGTCCAGCGTTGCTCCTACCTTTCTCACGCGATCATGTGCGCTCAGGCGAGCAAAGATCCCAATATCACCGCCAGCATCGAAGATCTGCGTGACAGACTCGACATTGCCAACATTCAGACGACCATCAGGTGAAAAATCAAGGAAATCCCCAATTTTGACACATTTTTCCGTTCAGAGATGCTCTGGACGCGCCTCGATATGAGGAAGTTTCCAAGAAACTCGATGGTCCAATAATGCCTCTTCAAGACCTTCTCGTTCAGTATGTGGTATGTCATTTTAATTTTTATTGAGTAGGGCTATTGGTTTTTCTGTCAGATGCCTTACAAGTTGTACAAAATCAAGCTTGCCATCTTCCACTGCGCCAACATGTACATCGAGGAGCACATCTTCGCGACTTGGGATTCCATCATCCAAGAAGGTTCTCATTGGCTGATTAATATCGAAGACATTTTTTTTTGTCCATAAAAATGTGTGGCAAGAAAAAGAAATTTCGAAATAGTTGTCTTTGGAGGCCTTTTTACGAAGAGAATGGCGCAGTTGGGAAGCAGTTCTCCATCCTCTTTCATAATTTGAAGAATTTCGCCCCAGATTGAAAATGAGAGACATGAGAAAACTCTTTTTTTCAATATTTAGAGCCCATCCTTCAACTAGATAAGAAAAAAATTTAGGATTTTCCTTAAAATTCCTACCGTAACCTTGAAAAGGAGCGTGGTTTCGTATTATCTATACCTTCAATCTAAATCTAATAATTGTGACAACGAATATCAACTTGAAATTTTTATGTCAACAAGTTATCGAAAATCGCCCAAAATGTGTATGGATGTCAGTAGGGCTTTCTCTCATCGTGATCGCGACGCTTTGAGCCATTCCATGCGCGACCGCGGCGTTTTCATTAATTATAAAGTCGCCACATAAACCTTTTCTTCAGTTTTCGAAGCGGCTAGTGATGAGGTGACCCTCTGCGAGAACCTTCTCAGCACCATCTATGAACTTTATTCCATTTACCGCGAAACCAGGTATTTCCCCAAAGGTGAGTCCTATTCAGGAGCATCACATAGTGAAATTTCTCATTCAGTTGTGATCATCCAAAAAATTCTCGAAGTCGGCGCTGGAGGCGTCATGCACGGGTCCAACCGCCATTATCTGCCTGTCAAGTTCTTCTCGGCCCTCTCGAAACGCATCGAGATCTCTAATGTGGCCCTTCTAGAGCTCTTTTCCAATATCTTCAGGTTTTTCTCCATTCGTCTCACTTTTGGGCAAGAAAGAGCTTTTTAGAGGAGACGCTTGGTGGACCCAAAACGAAAAGGGACAATTTTACCTGACACAAATCGTCCACCACCTCTCCAGATGCGTTCTGGCTGAACTGGACAAGCTCTCTGTAGCCAAAAGGTTTTTTCATTTTTCTTTTTCGCAAAAGTTTTTCTCTTTTTGTATTTACAGGTCAGAAAGTTTCTCAGCAGAAAAATCTAGCTCTTCCTCAAAGCTTTTCACTGGAAGGGTACTTGTCAACGAGAAAAAAGGGTGTCTAAAAACATGACCGAAATAAGTTCCGTATGAGACAGAGTAAAAACCATGATGGGACCTGTCTAAGAACATTGGAAGAAATTTTTGTTAGGTCCGAAAAGGTTTCTTGAATTTTTCTCGTGTTCTCGGAGTTGATCGGCTTCATAAGATCCAAATAAAGAATTTTTAAACTTTTTGGTATGGTAAAGCTTCAGGTTTGTCGATCGTTTTTTTTTGATGATTTTGTGAGAAAACCCTCTTTTTAACTGACTGAGTTTTGAACCTTGATTCTGAAGTAAAATTTCGAGTCTTCCTCCGTCAAAGTATAGTCGATTACATCCGTGACTGGAAAAATATTGATATTTTGATTTATTTATTGATTGATTGATTGATCTATTGATTTATTGTCCTCAATCATCGTTTCCTGCAGGAAAGTGGTGGCGAACGAATGCAACGCCCAGATAATGCCGTTCATCCGTCGCGCCTGTGACGTCAGCTCCTCGCAGCGACTCCAGAACGTCGGCGAAGAGCTGACCACCGTCCAGCTCCGATTCTCTTCCTTCCTCTGAAACTGCCAATTTTCATGTTCATTCTCAATTTTGTTAGTTGTTGCTTTTAGATCTCAATATGGTCTTTTATTTTCACTGTTATCACGTTTTTTTTATTTTTCATTCCTTTATTATATTTATTCTTAACTTTTATGTGAAAATTTTCCCTTTACGTCTAAAAAACATATTTCCGGTCTAACAGTACTCGCCTTATGGAAGAATGTCTTTTCACAAAAAGCAGCAACTTTCTGTTTAATTCTACTATTTCTATTTTCGATTCATAGAATGTGTTTTATGATCAATGGTTTCGTTCTCTACTTTGTTGGCTGTGAGGAAAGGAGTCGATTTCTTTCAATTTCCTCGCAGTACAAGATTTTCTGTTACTGTTTGTTCCTTTTGGATGAAGTTTGATAAAAAAAAATGTATTGAAAGTGAATAAGTTATTTTGCAATAAAAATTGAAATCATCTTCTCGCTTGTATTACACGATTAAAGCTTCGAGAAAAAAAAAATCATCGAACTTGCTGATTTTCACGCCCTCTCAGAACCGATTTTCAGACTTACTATGTCATATTTTTGAAAAATTTTCGTTGAGTCGAAAATAATTATAATGTACCTAGTTATGAATTGTGAATCATAAATCGACCAGAACGGCTATTTTTTCAATGAATTGAAAATCATCGGTCAATCAGACGATTCCATCCCGAGAAAAGACGCTCCAAGGCAAATGGGTCACAGAGCGAGCGGCAAATTCGAAATGGCGCGAAAGCTGGTAGATTCAAATTTTGCTCAGTGAAACCACCCGCGGCAGGCTTTTGTTTTTGAAATTTTTTTGATTCTTTTTATGACAAGTCGTTCATAGTTTCAATATGAATCGCTTGAGAGATTGTTTCACTGTTTCTATTCAGTTCGTTACTTTCTTATATTTTTCTGACTTGCTCGCTAGCCTATTTATAATTTGTATAATACCCTTATTTTTATACTCCATTTTTTTATTTTTGGCAAACCCGAAGCTAATGGAATATAAAGTTTTTTTAAAGCTCTTTGTTAGCCGTGTCACAGTTTTTTTTCTATAGCTAGCAGTGAAACAACTATAAAAAAATTTTTTTGCATTCAAATTTTTTTCCGGTAGTTTCTCATTTGAACGAATGGATTTATTTGAAGTCATTTCAAATATTAAAATATTTCCGTGAATTAATCTTCATTTATTGTTCGTGACGATGGAAATGGAGATTTCATATTCTGAGGGGTTTCATTTTATATTCTGACTGGTCTTTACATTTACATGTTAGAAAGTGTATAGCTGAATTGTTAGCATTTTTTGAATAAAAACTGAAAGTCGATTTTTTGATTCAATAGTCCACAGGCTTTTCAAAAAAATTTTTCGAAGGGAGATGATGGCTGGCCTCGTGGCTCCGACGCCTCCTCCAGAGCAGGAATTTGTCCCTTACACAATGGATGACTTTGTGAAGCTTGACAAAATTGGAGAGGGTCAGTGTCTCATTGTTGCTTTTCACTATGAAGTCTATTTGGTTTTAAACCATTTTTCTGACTTAAAAAAATAATAATTTATTTTAGGTACATATGGAGTTGTTTACAAAGGCAGAAATAAGAGGACAAACGCGATGGTGGCCATGAAGAAGATTCGACTGGAAAGCGAAGATGAAGTGTGTGATTTATTCAATATTCCATCAATAAATCATAAACCATAATAAGTTGTTATTTGCGGCAAAAAAAAACATAGGAACTCTTGAAAGGCCCTAAATTGTTTTAACCTCTTTATAAAATCTACCGGTTTCAGGGCGTTCCTTCCACGGCGGTCCGAGAAATCTCCCTCTTGAAGGAATTGCAGCACCCTAACGTTGTCGGATTACAAGCTGTCATTATGCAGGTTTTTCGAGTTTTTGTAGTTTTCAACGAATTGAAAGAATTTCAGGAAAGCCGCCTCTACCTTGTATTCGAATTCCTGTCGATGGATCTGAAAAAGTACATGGATCAGCTGAAGAACGGCGAATATTTGGACAGGGCCGTCGTTAAAAGCTATTTGTTCCAGGTATAATCAGACTTCTTTTACAGATCCCTTTTGAACTCACCTCATTGTTAGTCCGAAAATAGATAAAAATCGAGAATTTTAGGAATTGAGGGTGTTAAGAAATTAGAATTTTCAAAAAAAAAAGTAGGGTCAATTTTGAATTTTTCAGTGAACTAACTAGTAGAAACTGAGTCTAATTCATGAATTTTCACCCTTCCAGCTAAAAAATTCAAGTTTGCTTATTTTTTTAATTATTCTATTCCATCACATTTACGTTGCGTAAACGTTTATGCATGAAGTCTCAGCTCCTTAATTTTATTAAAGTTGGCTCTGTCTGGAATCGGATTTTAGAACAAAAAGGGCCGATTTTTACAGATCTGCCAAGCAATGTGTTTCTGCCACCAGCGCCGCGTGATCCACCGAGACTTGAAGCCGCAGAATCTGCTCGTCGACACGAACGGAGCGATCAAACTCGCCGATTTCGGCCTCGCTCGTGCCATCGGCATCCCCGTTCGAGTCTACACCCACGAGGTGCTTTCCATCTTTGAATGAGAAAAATTTAGTAAATTCCTGGCATAACCCATACAAAAAGTTTATTCATAGGTAAGACTAAGTCAAGTTGAAAGAATAAATAAATTGGCTAGAATTTAAAAAACGTAAGGTGAACTTTCCGTAAGTCTCAATCTACATAACTTTGCAGTTTTTAAAAAGAAAAGCTGCAAGCTTAAAAGGAATATATAGTTGGATACTCGATTCAGAAGTTTTCGGCCTTTTTTTTCAAAAGTTTAAAGTTCAATTATATTGAAATGAATGCTCTGAACTTGAGTTTCGCAGATAAATATTAGCATCTTATTATTGGCCCTTTAAAAGGGATTTTCGAATAAAAAAGAACATTTGAACTATTTTCTTGTTGGCCTCACTTCCTTTTTTGCGCTTTTTATTTGTCTTTTCAAAAATATGAAAAGTAAAAGAGAAATATAGAGAAAAACGGCAGCGAAAGTGGGATTTTCAGTCAAATCTGACCTCACTGAATCAGAAACTGTTCCATTTTTTTCGCTTGAAAATTTCTTTGAACGCGTTATGTGAGTTTAAAATCGACTTGCCAGGTCGTGACACTTTGGTACCGCGCTCCGGAAATTCTCCTGGGCGCCAACCGCTACTCGATGAGCGTCGACATGTGGTCGATCGGTTGCATTTTTGCCGAAATGGTCACCAAAAAGCCGCTCTTCCAGGGCGATTCTGAGATCGACGAGCTCTTCAGAATTTTCAGGTTTCTATCTAGTGAAATATTTCGATAAATTAAAATTTGAAGAGTTCTCGGAACGCCGACGGAGCTCGAGTGGAACGGCGTGACGTCCTTCCCCGACTACAAGCCGAGTTTCCCGAAATGGCGCGAGAATAACCTCGCCGAGAAGTTCAACGACAAGAAGGGCAACTCGTTGATCGGCGATCAGGGTCTGGACCTACTGCAGGTCTGTTTTTTTTTATCAATCATCGATCGTTGAGAAGTAGATTTTTTTATTTTTTGCTTTATAGAAGATTGAAAAAAAAAAATTCAAAAATTTTTTTTTAAATTTGAATATTTCATTGCTGAGTGATGGTTTTAGGGGCTTCATAGCCTTTTTACTTCATTTTTTCCGAAGAACTAACTGCTTTTGAAAAAAATCATGTTCGAAAAAGTTCTATCGGTTTTTAAAGAGACTAGTAATGAGGAATTTCCAACACTTTAAAATTTTTGGAACTAGTATTTTTTTTCTATGCTGAATGATCATTTCGATGTGTGATAATTTATTTTATTTGGCGTTTTCTCACAAGTTTCACTTAGGAGATTGAAAAATTTGAAGAAAACGATAGAAAAAAAGTTCCACAATAAACAAAGTTTTTTTAATAGCGATTTTTTTCAATAATTTGACATATCCCTTTTTTTCTAGGCGTTCCTGATTTATGACCCTTCGGTTCGAATGAGTTCCCGCAAAGCGCTCACCCATCCTTATTTCTCGGATGTAAGTTGATTTTTTCTTGATTTTCACGCCCAATCCATGATTCATAATTTTATTCATCCTTATTTTTAAAGGTTGATACGGCGACCCTGCCAGCTGGTAACTACCGCGGTGAGCTTCAACTCGATTAACTAACCATTGATCAATTATTTATAAAATTCCATGATATTTAACCGCAATTGTGAATAAACTATTTTGGTGCTTTAAAAAACAGGTTTATTTTTGGGAAAACAAATTTTGAAATAGCAAGTTTTCACTTGGACAAGGCAATGAGATCGTACATCCGCTTTTTGTCGAAGTTGTCTTTGTGACCGTGTTGTTTAGGACGTGGAGGAACTGAAAATTTTGAATTTTTATTCATTTTCTTTGTTCTGACTAGGGCATGCGTTGAAGAAGACTGAAATCATTCATTTTTTTCAAATTTGTATTGATAAAGAGTTATGAAAAATATTTTTTTGACCGAGCTTATTTTTCTTATTGACAGATAACGCTTTTTTTAAAAAAATTTTTGAGTGTAAAATTTATTTTTCCAAATCCATATTTTGAAGGCTTTCCGAAAATCGCAGAGATGAAGTGCATTTTTAAAACTTCTTGAGCAATTTTTTCCAGTCCTCTAGGTTCTTATCTCAAGTTCTGAAGCAGCGTTAAACTTCTAAGGGCTTCCAGTCTCGTTCGGTAGTCCAAACTCAAGTTTAGAGCATCTTCTTCAATTCTCACATAGGTTTGATTTGTCGATGTCCGTCGAGTTGTTGAGAATTTCGAGGTATTCGTGACCGTAGTCTTTGCACAGCTTCTGGTACTGAAAAGACCATTTCTTTTCTTCCCAACCCTCCAGACACCAACTTCTTTGAACTCTTTCTCCCGATGGGCTTGTTTTCTGGTCCTCTCATTGTTCGAACTTTTCGTCACCTTGGCACTTTGCAGGACTTTCTGGTAGTGCTCGTGTGTGACGTCGTGCAGAGCGCCGTCGGACTAGAAATTTCAATTTTCGTTTTTTTTTTTCTCTTTCTTCATTTTTCATTTTTTCCTTTTCAAATTTTTCAAATTTTGTTTCAATGGTTTAGTGTGAACCTTTCTGTAAAAGTCGTTTTGAGTTCCCATGACGAGCATGGTTTCTTGAGCTCCGACGGTCGTCTGTCCGCCGGTCGTCGTATGGATTCCGGTCGTCTGGTTGAGGAACTCGGGCTGGAATCCCGGGCCTTCTGAAGGAGAGCAGAACCCGACACTCACTTGAGCTTCGAAGAATTCCCGACGATGCGCTCTTTTGGCCTTGTAGCCGCGCAAGGCTCTCACCGCGTACGGATCCTTGTCGTCTTCCGCCATCGAATTCTTTTTGAAATGAAGCTTTCGGGTATGATCCTAATTTGCGTGAGTTCGAATATACTTCACTTCTCATTTCTAGGATGCTATTGCTGCTGTTAGTGGTTGGAGTCACTTCTATCGAAGCTTTAATTGCGTTAAAAACTGGTTTGTGGACTTTTGAAAAGTAGGGAAAACCAATAGGGATGGTCAATAAGGCTTTAAATTTGAAATAATATCAAAATCCCTAAAAAGAAAAAAAAAGCTGTTGTCTCAAGATCCTTTGTCAGTAGTACTAGGAATTTTCCAGGTAGTTATTTCTTACAAGGACTCGAAAATTGGTTACGTGAAACGGACATGCCCCGGACTTTTTTAGACTTTTCTAGGGACCACTCAAGTAGTGTCAACACTCTTAAGGGACCCCTGGAATTTCCTATCTCGGAAGTCCAAACCTTTATTTTGCCGGAAAAAATATTTTGGATTACCTTAACAGTACATTAGGGTCCAAAAAACTGTGAAATTACTATTTTTCTCAAAAAAGGAAATAATTTACAACATCAGATACATGCGACAGTCGTTTTCAAGTCGTCCTGGAGGCGGAAAGATTGTCGAGCCCTAATCAGGTGTTCGAAATAATCAACTTCCAGGTTGCCAGGCTGCCGTTCAGTTGGTTCCCCTTGTAGAAACTCCCCGAATCTTTAATTCACAGAAGAATCGCCACTGATGTCTGTGAGCAATCTGGACAGCTCCGTGTTCACTCTGGAGTCTTCCGCGATTCCAAACTACCAGTTTTTCGTGGATTTCAGGCTTGTTTCAGAAAAAAAGGATTTGTTCAAGGAAGGTTTTCAGAGCGTTGGAAGTTTTGATTTGCGATAAGTACGATTTGACCGCTTGCAGGAAGCATATTCCTCGGCTTTCCAGCTTCATTAGGTATCCCAAAAAAAAAAAAAATGAGAAATGCCCTAGGAAAGGGTATTAGCTATAAACTGGGAATCTATTCATTTCGAAAAACTTTTTAAAAAAATAAAGTTTATGCTGTTCCAGAATTTATCTCGTGTGCAAATCAGATGAAACTGCTCGCGCGATTGTAGCCTTCGGGCTTCAGTCGAAAGAAGCTGAATTCCACAGGTGAATACGCTAATTCGAAAAGCTTGTAATGAAAAAGGCCGTTTCTGATCAGAAAATTAGAATAGAAGAAATAGCCTAAATAAAATTTATGAGAAGTGCGCTCCATGTATAATTGGAAGTTTTAACAGTCAAAACAGTCCTTCTGATTATTATAAAATTTCAACATAAAATTTAATGAGAAGAAGTTATTTTTTCTTATTACGTAGCTATCAGCAGCTTCAAAGAGGTCAAGAAATTTGAGAGAAACTTCTGATTTCAAAATATCTATAGATCTTCATTCAAAAATTGAAAAAAGAGCTACTCTGACATATGAATTTCTCCAACTATGCCTAAAGATCTGAAGTGGAAAAATTCAGCAAAACGTATAACATGATTTGCGTGTTATACGGCTTCACCATCATGTGTCTTCTCAACGTTCTGGTGAGAAAAAAGAATAATTTTTCAGCTTGAAAAAAATCTTTTTCAGGCCTTTTCGCAGCTTCACAAGGATGCGGTCAACTTTCAGCACAGGAACAACTGTGACGTCATCGGCCGAAAAAAAAGCACGCTTCGGAAGCGTCAGAAGCGAAAGGAAGCCTTGTCTTGAGTCGACTCGATTTCCCAGCCAAACATGGATCAGTTCGAAATTTATTACTTCTAACATGCTTTTAAAGTTATCGAATAAATTATGCGTCACTGACTATGCAATTGAATATGGCAAAATCTCATTAATCATTTTTTTTTTTTGGCTAAAGAACTTATCTACAGCACAACACATCAGATAGATGACTTTAACAATATTATGTCAAACATATAAATTATAAGTTAGTGAGTTATTTGCAAAGTGAACAAGTTTGCCGTCATCAGTAGGTTAACAATCTTGAATTGAATAATTTGCAATGCGGCCTCATTGCAACTTGACATAATTAGCGGGGAAAAGTTGCGGCGTCGCCCCGACGTCTTGGATTTTGTTCCCCGACCACCACTCGACGTCAGATTTTTCTGCTACCTACAAAAATTGTGATTTTCATCGATTAATTTTTTTTCAACTAGTAAAATGCCGAATAATCTAGAATCCTAAAACTTTTCAGTTTTTTTTTTCACTGAAGGGCATCAAGGAATGAAGCTTTCTCAATGAAGATGGAAAATTTTATTGATTTACAAATAATAAAGAGCATGAATTCAACAGTTTCTCTTCCATCTTTTTAAACTGAGCCCTAATAATGTTAATTTTCCTTTAAAATATTCGTATTTTGATCAATCACTTTATTTTCATTTCACTATAATTTTATTTCATCAATTTTTTTTTCTGACCAAAACGAACTCCTTATTTCAGCCTCTTGGAAGTTTTGATAAGATTTTTGAAATTCTTTTTGAAAAAAAGAAAATGAATTGCTAGAAAGGAAATATTATTTTTGGTTTATCAAATCACAAAAAAAGATGTGACAAAAAGTGAAAATTTCATTCTGAATGCATAATTTGGACCTCAAAATATGATTCTTCCAATTATTCCTTTGTTTTTCAAAAATTCAACTCCTATCCCGTGTAAAGAAGCTTCGAGAAATTCAAAATTACGGTCAGAGATGTGTTTGAATTTTGCTAATTCACTCTGAGCACGTCTTTTATTTTTCATGTTTCCAAACCGTTATCAAAATTAATCAATCGATATAATTTTCTCTCAGGTTATAAATTATCAAATGAAAAGAAAACCCACCACAATGATATCGCCGACTTTGAAAGAGAGTTCATCCGGTTGACTGGCCTCGTAATCGAACAAGGCGACGGCGTGGTTTTCGGCCATCGTTGTTGGCTGATTACCCTGCAAAATAAAGTTGAAAACTTTATAATCTTCCAACGAAAAGTTATATTTTTATCAATCACCTCGATAACCTTGACATATTCGCCGGGGAACCATCCAGCGCGTTTCGGTGTTCCGTTCTGCTTGATTTCGCCTTCCCACCAGCCAGAAGCGCTCTTTTCGCGGACCTGACGACACAATTTATTGATAAGTTGAGCGATTCTCTTCGACTGTGCAAAAATTCATGTTTTGGTTTGATTGATTCAGTATTATTTTTGTGATTTTTGGCTAAAAAGCTAGAATTTTCAAAAAACAATTACAGAACGATGGGGCAAAATTACTTCGATGACATCGCCACATTTGATGGTGAGTTGATTGGGAGCCGTTCCTTGGAAATCGACAATTGCCCTTGCCTGACATGTAGAACCATTCGGCACGATCTGATGTCCGTTTGATGCTGCTACTGGGCCTGCAAGAAAAGTTGAAATTTTTCAATCGAAAGAAGCTGATTCATTACTTGGAAAAAACTGGTAATACCAGGCTGTCCAATAGTTCCTTTTTCTTTTCTATAATCTTCATTAGAAGTGTTATAATATTATGCAGATGAAAGAACCTTCTAGAAGTTTCTCCAGAGTTCCACGCTAAATATATACATTTTTGGACAAGAATTATTGGACAACCTGGTAAAAAATTTAGACCAGTGAGTTTTCCAATGGCGTCTTTTCCGAATTTTTCACATTGCTAGAGAAATTTCCTAATTTTTTTTTGATAACGCCCAAATTTTGAATGTCCTGATACTGATCAAATAGTAGGATCATGAGAAAAACGCAAAAAACAGGAAATCTGATGAAATGATGAAAAAACTAGAAAAATGAAAGGAAAAAATCAAAAAGTTCCCCACCGATATCAAAAATTGAAAAAGTCTTCATCGGAAAGTTACCGGTTTTTACATCCTACAACCAAAAAAACAAACTTCCAACGGCAGGTTCGACGTAGTTGGCAGGGAAAATGCCTTCTTTTCCATTGCAGACACCCTTCCACCAGGCATCATTCCTTCAAAAAAAATGTTTAAAATTGAAAAGTTGAGGCTGAAACTTTTCAGTGACCAAAATTTTGTCGCCATGTTTCAGACCGAGGTCCGTGGACTCGACAGGTTCGAAGTCGAACACGGCGACGTACCACTCACCGCTTTGCGTTGGGGCTGAAGGAAATAAATATGTTAAAATTGATTTTGTTTCATAAAAAGTTTCTTTATGGTGCGCCCTGAAATGGAATACATTTTTCGAGGGCCGAACTGATTTTTTAATCAATTTCGTTGAGATCAAGTTCTAAAAACGTTATGTTAAGGGCTTTTCTTAACGCTTTTTGAAACTGTTTCACTTGTGAGTTGATAATTGAACTACCCGAAACAACCCTGAGAAATTTTTGTTTTTTCCTTTTTGAAATTTTTCTATTACCTCCAAATAGTCACGGAAACGGATTATAATCTCAAATAAACAAAATTATATGTTAATTCATACTTGCTGTTGAATATTTGTTCTTTTTTTCACATTTTTCAAGAAATCATGGTTTTTTTTTTCCATGTTTCGATTTTCCACTGTTGTTTAATGTCAAAGATAAACCTGGCGCAGCAGCATTACTAATGTGAGCGCTATTCAAATCTGCGCTGATTTGATCAATACTGTTGTGAGCACTTCCGTCGAGATCGACGCTGCCGTTCTGAACATCTTTTTTGTCAAATCGGGAATCGTTCAAAAAACGACCTGTGAGATGACTTTGACGTAGCTTTTGGGGAACCAACCGCTTTCTCCGTTCGATTTCCGGCCATTCCACTTCATATCTTGTTGTTCGAAGACCTATCAGATAGATTATTAGTTTCGACATTGTAAAATTGTTGAAAATCTATTCACCGCTGGCCTGAGACAAAAATGATACAGAGACGCGCAAATAATTTGTTCTGAAGCTTTTTTTTCGTTTGCTGCATCCAAGGAAATGGTAAATGTATTGACAAGCTTTCATCAGAAATGGCCCAAGATCGCGCATCATTTTGAATTTCATAACCCTTTATGAAGGACTCTTGTAGAAGATTCTGCTTACTTGGTTGGAATAAAACTTATTCTGACTTCTGAAAAGCAATTTTGAGTCTTTGAAACTTCCTTGACTATATTCTTTCCCGTGTAAGGAGTCTCATATAATTCTGCTTCAAGCCGACGGAAAGTGGACTATGGAAACTCCAAGAGTATAAATGTCGACTAACATCGATAGTATCGCCCTTGGAAAAGGAAAGATCATCTTCGTTCCTTGCGCGCCATTGGAACTGAGCAATGCAGCGGCAAATGACTTTCTTCGACGCATCTAAAAAAATTGCTATTGTACAGAGGTTCATGAACAGTGGGATTTGTATGAATTTAAAAATCATAATATTTTAATTTTAACGAGCACTAGCAGCTTACAAACTTTTGTGTTCGTGAAAAATTAGTTTTTGGCTCTGAAGAGATTTCAAAAGGCCATATGTGAATACATAAAACTTCAAAACTAATATCCAGTCCCGTAAGCTTCACACAAACTAGAACATGATAAATACTTTTTTCCGTACGAACCATTATTAGAGATGTTGGACAGGACGCTGTCCTGCTTGCGCATGACGCCTTCTTCTGGGATTCGGTCAAGAGAGCAAGAAGGCGTCACGTTCGGAGGCATGTTTTGAATGGGAGGCTAAAGGAAAATGATTTAATTCGAACTTTTTATTTTTCGATACCTCATTGCCATGTGAAGGGATTGCCGCGATCGGTTCCACGAAGGCTTCCGGGAACCAACCGACCTGAAATTCAAGACTCTATGATAAAATCGGGAATTGGAACTGAGAACATTCAGGTGTACTTAAATTTTAAAAAATAAGTTAACCGTTTTTTTATAATCGTTTCTAACCAAATAGATCTAATCAATAAAAGAACTATACCACTGCAGAAAAGACACTTCTTTTTTAAATTAGCTTTTCGAAACAGGAATTTTCTCCAATTAAACCTTATCGCGAAGCTGTCCAGCACCCCAGCCGGGCTCGGCGGCGTGTCCTTGGAAGACGATGATGACGTCGCCGGGCTCGAAGCTCAGCTCGTCCTCGCTTCTCGCCTCGAAGGGGAAGATCGCTCGACATTTTGAAGTCTCGTGAGTGTTGATCTCCGTCAAGCTGGTGCCTGAAAATCAGAGAATTCCTATAATTTTCTTAAATGTATTCAACTTGATATGCGAGATTCGGAAGTTGGAATGACTGGGTTGGAGGTGGCGACAGGTGCCACTTGTGGAGGTTCATCATAAAGATGACTTTGCTGGAATGAGGCCACCGGAGGAACTGGAGCTGGAGCTGGAGCAGATGCTGCCGCTTGGAGAGCAATATTTCGAGCCTCTTCCTCCCTCTTTTGTCGCTGCTCAGCGTCAAGCTCAGCCAGTTTGGTTTGCGCCTAAAAAGTGATATTTGCTGAGCTCTGTGATGAAAAATGGTTTGCGTACCATTTCTTAGAGATTTTTTTTTCAAAGTTATATCGCGAAATTCAGAAAACACATCAGAAATTGAAAAAGATAGTTGAATTTTGGAGATTCAGAGATAACTTCGAGTTTCGCGGCTATTACTCCTTTAAATATGGATGGAACTATGAATGACAGTATGATCAATAGATGAAATTTTGGCGCTGATTTTGAATCTGGCTTTTAAAATTGCCGTGGAGAACTATTGAGAAAGTTTTGACTGTCAGGAAAAAAAAATCGACTTCCCTAAATCGTCAAAAAATTATAATTTGATGACAAAATTTCGAGAAACGAAATAACTGAGTGTCGCCAAAACCTGGAAGAGACATATCTATCAAAAAACAAATCAGAACAACGATATTTTTCTTGTCAACTAACAACGGTGATAACTTTTTCTACAGACATCAGTGGCGTTTTTTGAGCGCAGAATCTTTTTTGAGGTGAAAAACTAAAAAAAAACTACAGTTCCAGTTCGTTTCTGAACATTTTTTTGCTTCAGCAAGGCTCTTTCTCTTTCGAATAGACCAAGAACTTGATCGAAAATCCTGAAAACGAAGAACTGCACAGAGAAAAAAAAAGCTCAGATCTTATCCATCAGCAAAATTTCTGCGCAAATCGTGACTTCGACGTTTCACGACTATTCATCTACAATTTCAAACCCAAGTGATACAGAACTCAAAAAAACGCATATAACTTATATAATTAAAATAGTAGACATCGAACCTGCTTCTGTGCATGTGATAGCAATTCCAAAGCTTTTCGATACTCCTCACGGAAAGTTAAAAGCCTAGAGTGGACAGTTTCGCGATAGGCTGCCTCCTTCTGGAAAATCTTCTTTTTCCCAGAGTTTTTGTAGAAAAATGCAAACTTGATTCAAGTCCTCCCGCATCTTGGCCTTTCTGGATTTCTCTTCTTCCAGAGACTTTGTCACTTCCTCCACTCGTTTCATAATGGCGGCTTTCCGCTGTCGCAACTCCTCCAGGGCCGTTTTTCTTGAGCTGGTTTCCTAGAAAAAATCAAGTTTAGTCTTGAAAATTGAACAGAAAAAACTTTGTGAGCGCTTTGGAAATGGAGAAGTTGATGGGACATTTCCTGTGACTCGATGGCAAGCTGAAAAAAAAAAATTTCCAATCAAGATAAGAAATTTTCAATTCTATGAATGTATATAACGGATAATGAGTTCAACTAAAAAAAAAAACACTACGATCGAAGAAACCTTCTGGTTCTCTTTCTGAAGATTCTGGACGTTTGAAACTTTCTCGTCGCGATCTCCGCGCATATTTTCGATCTCTTTCGTGATCTCAGCAATTCGTTCTCGCGCCTGAAACTCTTTGATCACAATTTATTGTCTTCATATTTTTCCTTATTGAAGTTTTGATACTTTGGGGGAAAATCGAGTAACTTATAGTTACAACCCAACTAGATTTCAAAAAACTATAGGAAAACAAAATTGCTACTTTCTAGTGATGAACTTTAGGTAAAAATTCAAAAAAATTAGAATGTTTTTAAAAAAATAATGAAATAAAGACAGAAATGCACAAATTTTTTTCCAGGGTGGCATTCAATCAAGATTATTTCGAGGGAACTTGGCAGAAATGTTTCTCACAAATTTTCATTTTGAAAAAAATTAATCATTTCGCTAAAGACTTATCATACAGTCTCGGCTGGCTTGAACCATTTTGATACGCTGAGAAAAAAAAAACTAAGCTTCGGAATCACAAACTCCCTTCAGAAATTTTGACAGAGAAACGTGAATTTGGCCAATGCTTATCAATTTACGATACAAATTTTCAAAACGAAGGAAAATAATAGTCTCGCAAGAGAACCTTAGAAACGTCGCCTTCGAGGTCGGTCGATTTCTCGTCCAGGGCTTGCATTTGGAAACTCAGCGTTTTTTCGCGTTGTTGTCGCTGAGCCACTCGTTCACTTTCCTGTTGCTTTTGAGACTGAAAAAAAAAATCTCGAATTCTAATTAATACAG